>CM061234.1:60911011-61643587 GCA_030844895.1 Ambrosia x helenae | reverse complement strand
GGAACCCCGGCGGGGGAGATTCCCGAATGGTGGGATCGTCACCGCCATCGCGTTGCGTCTTTGCCCGGGCGAATTGTGGACGCATGCTGAGGAGAACAACTTACCTCGTCCGATGATGCCAGGTAAGATTATTATTATTATATATTATAATTTAATATTATTATTATTATTTTTATTTATTATTATTATTATTTAATTTTATTTATTATTATTTAATATTATTATTGTTGTTTTGCCATTTCAGGCCGTTAAATATTAGGACTATGACGCAGATGAATGTGGCAGCACGGGTTCCCTCGCAGCAACCCACACGCTTATTACCAGCGTGCTTTCGGACCTGCTGGCGACCGTGGCGAGCATTTTGTGCCAGAGCCGCTCAGACATCTCGATGGGCCGATTGCCCCTGAGGTCCAGATGCCACACGTTGCCGACGGCGACCCACCGGTGGATGTAGAGATGCCAGACCCCCCCGTTGATGAGCTACAGCGTCCTGCCCGCGTTTATCATGCTGTCAGGTTGCATGATAGCACGACCCAGGTACTTCAGCAGATCCTGGATCAGTTGGGGTCGATGCGGGGTGACATGCTGGGTGGCTGTTAGAGGAGCGAGAATGAGAGACGACGAGAAGCTGGTTGGGAGCCGCGTCCACTTCCGGATTGGGCGTCTTCTAGCAGTCAGCATGGTGGGGCGTCTCACCAGTCAGCCGGGTGGGTCGGATCAGCCGGGTGGGTCGGATCAGCCCGGGTGGGTCGGGTTAGACGGGTGGGTTAATATTTCTTTGGTTGTACATTTGAACTCATAGTTTATGTAAATTTTTGGAATATTTTATGCTTATTTATGCTTTATTGTTTCGTATTTTGGTTTTGATCTGTTGGTTTTTATAGATGTTTATTGAACTCTTAGTTTATGTAAATTTTTGGAATATTTATGCTTATTTATGCTTTATTGTTCGTATTTTGGTTTTGTTTAGTTTGGCAACATAAACGACATTCGTTCATATTCATATACCACAATTATATAAAAAAGATCATATTATACAAATAAAAAAAAACATTTATAAAAAACCAAACATTTATAAAAAACCAAACATCTATAAAAACCAAACATTAAACATTTTAAACATCCACACCACTACTATAAAAAAACAAATAATCATCACCTAATCATTGCCAATGATTACCAATGATTGGATTGGATTTAAACCTTTAGACGGGCCGTCTGGGCCTGGACGACCCGTCCTTTTGCCTTTATACGGGCCGTCTGGGCCTGGACGACCCGTCCTTTTGCCTTTTTGGCCTCCACGGGCTGTCCAGGCCTCGACGACCCGTGGAGGGGTTGTGCAAATAAAAACCCTAGTTGTCTAAATAACAGGAGCCTTTAATATATGGTTTAGGGTTTGAGCTTGGAATCGACCGTTTAAGAATTATTATTTGTATTCATTTTTGAATAAAAAGTTATGTGTGTGTATATATATTATGATAGGTTACAACCACCGTATATTACACGGGTTAAATTTATGTAATTTTATATACTAAGTAACTAATACAATTATATATTAAAAAACCAATGTATTACGTGAGCTGAATCTAATAAACCTATGTCATACACGGTTTGAATAAATATAACGTAATTGACTATTCGGTTAAAACAACTGTCGAAAAGATATGTCTTTAATAAATGAACTTTGACTGTACCAGGTTAGAAACATGTGTTATACACATGTTGAATCAATAAAATTATGAAATGGTAACTAATATGCGGAAAAATAATAATATTGAAAAAAAAAATAAATAAAGGAGAGAAAAGTGGAAAATTAAGATTTAATATTTTTATTTAATAAAGGAAAAAAAAATATAATTAAATAGGATAAAAGAAATGAAAAAAAAATTATAATTTAACATTATTTTAATAGGATAGAGACAAAATAATTAATAAAGATAAAGATTATATATTAATAATTTAATAATACTATATTGAGACGAAAAAATTGGTTAAGATGCAGATTATGTATTTTTTTGTTTTTTGAAATCATGCAGATTATGTATTAATAATATTAGATTAATAGTTTAATAATATCATTAGCATATTAAAATCAGATATTGATGTGTGGCGTTAATTAGAATGCTTAATTAGAATAAGAATGCATGAGCAACCCTGATGATATTTTTTAAATGTAATACAAGAATATTCTTCCAAAAGAAATGTTGATCAATTCTTAATACTAATGAAGAAACATGAATGAATCAATCAGATGACAGCATGATGTTTGATCGGGGTTTCCGTTTAGGGTTTACAATCAATCATGATAAATAAGGTGAGTTATTAAACTCACGATTTAGAGGGAGAGAGACGGACGATTTGAGTGTAAGTGGTGATTGATTAGTCTCTAATTCTCCCCCATGGAATAGATCAAATTGGACGTGAACACATGTGAATATCATCAACTATTTTTCCTCAACCGGTACACCATATGACATTTCAACAATTAATAGTTCATCATCACTATTCATGTATTTCACTCATGTGATCGTAACAAAAGTAACCAAGTAAATTATATGGTGATAAAAATTTATAGTTAACTAAAAAATACAAATTACTTAAATGTGATTGAATAAATTAAGAAGATTTTAATATACATAAAAAAAAAGTAAATTGTCTAAATACATTCAGTATTATACAATTTTATTTTTTTCTAAATAGAAATGCATACATTAACTGTATGATACCAAATATCATGTACAATTTGAACTTCCCTTGCTTTATTCTAGTCACATTCTTAACCACCTTCACGTAAATCATGAGTATTGTTTGAATTTGTGGTTCTTCGTAATTGAATGATTTATAAACCTTCTAGCTTTTATTCTAAAACCCAACAATAAAACTTAAATTATTTAACATACTAGTAGAAAACCCGCGCGATGCGGCGGGAGTGACACTTTTTTTTTCAGTACTTATTTCAAATTCATATAGTATTTGTTGTAGCATCATTGCGGTGGATATACGTCATAAGCGTTACACATATCTAGTAACTAAAAAGATTTAATATTTAAATTGTAAAGTACTTTTAAGAAACATTTGATAAAATAAAGTAACATACAAAAGGAAAAATAAGTATTAATAAACATAAAAATTGAGAAAAATAAAAGGTAGTGAATTACTTGAATCATTAGATCAATTTAGTCATACATGTTCCAAGTCTGCATGATCTCATCTATATTTCTGCTCACCATTCGTCATCAAGAACGATCAATGAAATTTCTTATATATCTCCATGTTTGATTATTACATCTTTTGGTGAGGATGAGTTTCCTCCATTTTCTCATATCTAAAGTGTCATCAAATATGTCTTCTTTGTCATTTTTATCAGAACTGTCTAGATCAATAACTTGACTCCATTTCCATTAAGAGAGGCTCTTAGATCTCTTCCTATTAATTTCATGCACCTGATCCTTAAAATAAATTAAAAAATATTTAATACACGAGTTAATAGAAGATGAAATAAATGTTGATATTACCTATTAACTAAATTCATGTTGAAGATCAGATTTATAGGGACTAAACATTGCACCATAGCAAATAATCTCAACACTATTATCACCAATATCCTGCAATAAAACACATACAATATACCACATAAAATAACAACCATGTTAATATTAAAAAATTAAACATTAATAAATACAACCTTATTTAGACGCTTGTATGGCTATTGGTTTGTTCATCTCCGTATATTTTTCATCTAAATGAATATGCAAAACCAAGAAGTTAACACTTAAATGATTAAGATATGTATAAAAAGGTATAATTAGTAAAATGGGACGAATGAAAACCATAAACTAACAAATAATCAACATTAGAAGCTTCAACTTTTGAATTCAGTATCCATGCCTACGTATTTTAGCAAGTGAAATACGTGTGCATTAGTATGTAGTTATAGAATAAACTTTAGTAGGTTAGCACATGGTTTAATTTTCAAATTCATGATTTTCCCACCCCTTTAAATTATGAAATTTTGTTTAAACTTTAGTAGGTTAACACATGGTTTAAATTTGAAATTGATTATTTTCCCACACCTTTAAATTAGGAAATTTTGTTTATCTTTGACTAAAGTGTAAAAAATTATTGTGTTTTCTGTGAATACCGAATTCAGTGCATTTATCTTTTTTTCTTAAAACTTTGTTAAAAAGAACCCCTTCAAATTAAGTAGTTTTGTTGTTATTAACATAGATGTTCATATCACATGGATTATAATATGCATCATGTGTTTTCTACCAAATTGATGCAACAGAGGTTTTTAAAAGAAATTTACCTACAATTAATATCTACAATGCATTTTTATATTTTTTCTAAACTTAATTATTTTAAAGTTTTATATATTTAGCTAATTATGTATATTTAAAAGTTTAATGAGATTTCTTTTAGTTAATTATATTTATGTGTATACCTATTAATATATGCATGGATACCCAAATACATATGCACATATTGCTAATGTTGATTATTTAAATAGGGTACTACAATTAAAGCTATCAGTAACAAACGTGATAAAGCATTCTTAGAGCCCAGTCTTGTGTTGCAGTTTTGTTACGTGTGACAAATTATTTGTCTGTCAAAGCAAGGATGAACCATAATGTTTAACAACATTATTATATTTTAAGAATCACCAAAGCTGATATGTAGATTTCGAGTGCCCTGTTTGGTTTTTAAATTGTTGCATTTGATTTATGTGAAATTTTCATTATTGGGCGGAACAGTATTTAACACTAAATTCAATTTTACAATTTTGAGTTTTACTTGATCATGAAATGGTGTTATGATTCAATATCTATATTAACAATAAATCTGTATTATATTTCATCTAGTTAGTATTTAAAGCATAAAATGCAATAATCACTTGTACATAAGACATTCTTTCTTGTACATTTCAATCCACACATCGGTATTGATTACGATAAACACCGACACGTCAAAAAAAAATGAGCCGGTCGTCATGGTATATTTGAATGTTTTTAAAATATAATAGTTTTAAAGTTATGATATAATTAAATGAAAGAAATTATAATTTTGTAGGGGAGGGGAAGAAAATGTAATTACTAACTAAAAATTAGGGAATTAAAGTGTAAATAAGATAGGGTACCAAGTGTAAATAATGTATGAATAACTATTTTATCCTCATTTTAGGGTTGTTAATGAAAAATTAGTTCTTAACTTTTTGGTATCTTAAAATACCCCTCCCTCATGCATTATAATATAGTATAGATATAGCAACAATAATTATTAGTTTTTTTACGTTCAATATCTTTTAAATACGCGATATTTGATTAAACATTTGGACGTTTTAATGTGATATTTGGCCGATGAAGCCTAGCTCAATTGGTAAAAATTGGGGGAGCTAGAGTGGAGGTTATGTGGAGGTTGAGGGTTCAATTCTTGTTGGAACCATATTTACCACATGTGAGGGTTTCACCTGGAGAGATTCCCAATCCAGGTGGAATGTGTAATCAGTACAGGCTGGCCCAGGGTGTTAGCCGGAGCTCCACCGGTTGTACCAATTGTCGTTCAAAAAAACAAAAAGTGATATTGAGTGTTACCTAACTTCCACCGTTTTACTGAATGAGACTCTGTCTAGCTTCTCCAAGAAGTATCTATTAAGGGTATGTTTGGTAAAGAGTTTTTAGAAGCTTTTAGGAGTTTGTATGCTTTTAAGAAAAAACTCTTTTTTAATAAAAAGTCTTGTTTGTTTAAAAAAGTTTCAAGCTTTTATGTTAACAGAAAAAAAACCCATATTGAAATGCTACTAGTACTAAAGCTTAAGAAAAAGCTAATATTAGCTACAAGCTTTTAATGAATAAATGACACAAAGACCCATTTTACCATAAAAAAAACATGGATACAAGCTTTTAGTATGCCTATTTTGGTTATTTTATACATTTTATTAAAAGCTCCAGCTACTTTGCCAAACACCAAAATATATTTAAAAAGTTACAACTATCAATTACCCGTTTCCAACCGTCAGCTACCAATTAGTTTTGTCAAACTTACCCTAAGAAAGCAACCATTAGCTTTCTTTATATGACCATGCTCGAGCGTGACACTAAGGTACAAATGTACAATGTCACTAGATAATCGGAGATCCGTGAGAGGATCTTGTGTGCATTTACTATGAAGTATTTGTAAATATTGAGCCACTAGTTTTTATCCGGGAGCGTCCCGGGTTGAAATATCTAATACTCCCTCCGTCCCTATTTAAATGTCATGGGCCCAAAAACACACATTTTAAGAAATCTTTTGTTTGTATTGTGGTAAAATGACAATAATATCCTCAAAAGTGGTGATTGTGTTTTGTCTTTTATGGGCAAAACTGGAAATTGCATTTCTCTTTTTGGAAATTGACATTTAATTTGGAACAACCAAAAATAGAAAGATGGACATTTAAATAGGGACGGAGGGAGTGTGACATAATAAAATATATTATTATTATTATTATTATTATTATTTTTAAACAAATCTCTGCCATAAGTTATCATATTCAAATATAAAAAAATGAATCTCTGCGCCGGGGTATAAATCTAGTGCCATTACAAATAAATTCGGAAGTTTGTAATCGATCATTTTAAAAAGAACTAACATTAAATAAGAAAAAAAAAAGTTAATTATTGAAATATCGAACGCATTAGTCTAAGGGTTATGTGATGCGTTAAAAATTCATGGGTATATGATCGGGTATATAGTTCGGGTATTTGGGTATGTTGTTTCGGGTAATCGGGTCGATATCACCTAATCCCAGACCCGACCCAAACCCATAATTTTTTTAAACTAATCCCAATCCCGACACAATATCTGTCGGGTTACAAAAAATAGTCATTTTTTTCCGTTTTTTATATAGCAATATGATACTCGTTGGAAAGATAATAAAACGCTCGTTAATTTGGTGTAATTTTTTTCTTTAAAAAATCTCGTATATAAAAGATATTAACTGTTGGATCAGTATGCTCTTTGTTTAAGTAAGAACTTGCTATCTTTGACACTTAAGTGTTTAGCAAGCTCTTGTATATCAGATTGTAAGCACAGCGGAATGTATAAGTTAAAGCAACACTTTTTATACTTAAGAAGAGTTATTACTCCCTCTTGATGATTGAAACTAATAATGACAAGTATTTATTATGAATCTAAGCAGTAAATGAGAATTAGATACTTAGGCAGATTCACAATAAATACTGAAATGGAATAGAACAGTGAAAGTGTTTGAAGGATTTTTCTATAAAAATCAACGTCTAAAATAGAAGGTTGAAGCCTCCTATTTATAGACGTTTACATACATGTATCTTGCCAATAAAGCAAGTATACAAATATCAGAAACAAGTTGCACAAGTTGCAACATTGAAACAAACAATTACAGCTAAAAGTAATAATAAACAATAAACTACTGATACAAAAGGCGGTGGAAAATATCTGATGCTAAGTGCTGATGAATGACAAACTACTGATGAGTAGTTTGTCTTCAGTACTTCTGAAGTGAACTTGTCTGGTTTGGACTTCAGAACTTCTGATGAAGTTTCTTCTTCAGCACTTCTCATATCTTCTCTTCAGCAGTTTCTTGTCTTCTCTTCAGTTCTTCTATACTTAGCCAAAATTGACAGAAGTGAATTAGACTAAGGTTTCAAAAGTGGTTTCACCAATCCTCTTTGTCCTAACAATCTCCCCCTGGATTGATGAACCCAAAACCTTACTAATTCCTTATGATCTTCTTCTGTCTTGAACAATCTTCCATATTTCTTTATACATGGTGTTCTTGAGCTGGTTTAACTGTCCATCAGATAGAGATCCTTTCTGTGGTTCCAGATGTTGAATTGTGAGCAGGTCTTGTGTTGACAGTTTCTTTAGATCACTGATCTTCTTGTAAGCCTTGCTTGAAAGGTCTCTTCTTGTCAATAATACTGAGTTGTTAGCAGTAAGTGACCATCTGATGATAGGCACCTTTGACTTGTCAAAGTCAGAGGTATAGGGAACCAGACTTGTCCCTTGGGTTGATGATCCTGAGTGTTGGATGCTTTCTACTTCAGTAAGCCTCAGGTGGGAGTCTCTTCCTTCTTGTTGTTGTTGTTGTTGCATATCAGGCATCTGAATAGTTGGGAGATGGTGTTCAGTCACTACCTTGGTATGCATCTTTTCTTTGATAGTCTTTTGGATTTGGTAGGCAAAGGTGGAAGGATCCCTGAATTGTGTTAACAGAGGTTTCTCCTCAATGTCAAAATCTGAGTGAACTACTGAACTTCCTTCAAGTAGTACCATTTTGAAATCAGTTTTGACATTGTCCTCTGATTTCTTCCTTTGAGTAGCAGGCCTTCTTGTTGAAGCACCAGAAGTTCTAACTACTAATCTTGAAGGATCAACAGTTTGAAACTTCTCTGGATTTGCAGCCTTGGCAGCCTTATATTTTCGATAAGTATCCACCAGTCTTTCTTCTTTCCATCTGGATACTGAGGCTTTTGAACCATAGCCATCTGCTACTAATTCATTTATCATCTGGGCTCTCTTGGCCTTTCCTTCTTTACTTGTGGCCAGTTTGTCTGCAATTAGTTGTGCCCTTCTTGTCAGCTCTTGCATAGAGAGTCCCTTGAGTGTGTAGGCTTTAGTCTTGCTGTTCTTTGTGATGTAAGACACCAGTTGATGTCTTTTGTCTTCTTCAGCAACATGATCAATTTCAGCCTGTCTTTCCAGTTCAGCTTGATAAGCCTGGAGCTTTTCTTCAAACACTAAGTCATCCCTTTGTTCCAGATTTTTCCAAATCTGGTCTTCCTTGGCTTTTTGTTGAACTGCCTTTAACCTCTGCTCAAGAAGTTCAGTAGATTGAGAGATTGGAGCAGGGGTTAGGACAGTCATGGTAGTGGTTGTTGTATGCCTTGGAGGAGCAGAAGTTGGTTTGATTTGTTCAGTGGATCTGGAAGGTTTTGTTTGTTGAGATTTGGAAGTGTTAACCTCTGCTGGGTTGACAACTGTTGATGGTTTGTCAACTACTGAAGGATTGTCTTCAGTATCTTCTGAGTCATCAGTACTTTGACCATCAGAGGTTTCTTTATTATGCCTTAGGGATTCTTCAGAGGTTTGGGTCTCATCTTCTTTTTCTGTGGCTTCAATATCTTCCACTGAGACACCAAACTGTTTGGCCATTGCTTTTTTCTGGCCAGGTTTTTCTGATCTCTCTCTAGGATAGCAAGTCTTGCCTTTCTTCTGGCTTCAACTGTATCCATTGGTTCCTTCATCTTCTCCCTCTTTTTGGATTCATCAATAGTCTTCAGAGGTTTGATCTGATCTGTCAGATTGGTAATTTGTGTGCTGTTGAAGTCAATCTTGGTCTGCAGATCATTCATTTTCGTCTGAATCACCCCAAATTGGTTCTTGATGGACAGCTCCAAGTTAGCTGTATAGGTTTGGAGGTGATTCTTGATGAGGGCATTCATCATATGATAAAGGTCACCACCTGGGCTGCATAGTTGGTTCATGTCTATGCTTGAAGGCCCAGGGAATTGGGTAGGCATTTGATGTGAAGGGTGTGTTTTTAGGAGATCCTCATGTTGTACAGAGGATGCCACTCTAGGGGTTTTAGGGATTGAGTGGACTTTAACCTGTTCAGGGGTGACTAGCTTCTTGAGCTTGGATACCCCTGAAACAGGACCTTCATAAAGTGCCGTCAATTCAGTAGTTTTGGTTGTTGAATCATCATCCAAATTAATGGAATCATCTGAATCCCTGATGTTGTCCTCAATTAGGACTGTCTAGTTAAATCATGAGCTGAGCCCAACTCAGTTCTCTCATGAACCTCTTGTTCTTGGTTCTGAGGATTTCCTACCTCAGGCATTAAGCCTTCATCAGTAGTTGCCACATCTGAGGTCTTAGCTATTTTACTTCTATCCTCAGATCCACCACTGGGTGGTAACTGAGTAGTAGCAGCCTCAGATGCCCCAAGAGTCTCTAAGATTGGGCTTAAAGACTCTGGTCCACCCTCATCTCTTGGGTTAGGGCTAGTGATGTCCACATTCATGTCTGATTCTGTGGTTATGTCCCCTGTTTGTTGTGGTTGTAGGGGACTGACATTATCAGATGGGACTTTCTCTTTTAGCCCAGAGAGAAGTTTGGCAATCTCTATTGCCTCTGGTTCAGAAATTTGAGGGGTTGGTTCAGAAGTTTGGGCAATAGGTGAAATAGGTTGGTCAGCAGTTTCAAAAGAAGTGTGAGTTACAACAGTTTTTCTAAGTCTTTTTCTTTTGAATAAGATTGTTATGGGTGCTCTTGGTGGGGTTTGAGATGGATGAGACTGAGAGGGTGTTTCAGTCTCACCTATTTGAAGAGCAGATTGCTCATGAGCATGTTCAGGCATCTCAACCTCCTGAACAGCTTTTCTTTTGGGTTGGTGGGTTTTTGTCTTTGTTGGCTTGGGCTTTTTGGCTTTTGATGGTGTGAGTTTGGAAGATGTGGGGCTTCAGGGGGACTTGTTGTTGTTCTCCCTGATCATCTTCTGGCCAGGTAGCCGGTTTGTTATGCCTAGAGTATGCTTGTAAGGTTAATGGATTTAAAGTTGAAACTTTTCCCACAAGCACCTCATTACCCAGTTCCCCTATTATGCATTGCATAATGAACCTTGGGTATAACAAAAACTTTTTCTTGGTATTATTATGATGTAACACCAACTCATTGAAAAATAATTTTGATGCCCTAAATTTGGTTTCATTCACAATGGAATGAAATATTGGTTGAAAAGTAGAGGGCATCTGGTCATAAGACCCTGTCTTTGGACTCAAACACATAATAATATAATGAAACAAAAGCTTGTATTTTGGTTCAAAATATTTTTTGAAGATAGTAGCATGGGAGAGAGTACCTTGATAACACACTCAGTCATGGTTAGGTGAATATCAGAATTAGCAACATGATCAGGGGCAGCTACATCATCCAGGCCCAGTCTTGTTGCCAGTGTGGCCGGTGTGATGGTCAGTGGTTTCCCTTTTATTCTTGAGTTGAAGGAGATAACCTCACCATCAGCCGTCACCGTCTCAGCATTAGCCCAGAACTCATTTAGAGTTTCAGTATGAATTGGTGGGTCGATTGTGAGAGCAGTAAAATATTGGGATTTTACGACAAGATCAATGATCTCATCGTATTGGGTCCAGCCTTCTTGTTTTTCAAGAAAGGCCCTTTGATTGTGACCCTGTTTTAGAACGAGAGCCATGTGGTTTGGGTTTTGATCGAACAGTTGATTTGCAGGTTTAGGTTTGTAAGAGAGTTTTTGAGAGAGAAGGAGGGAATTTTTTAAACCGACTAGGTCAAAACTTCTGATGATGGGAAAAGTCAGATTTCCCATTTCCTCTTCAGTAGTTTTAACAGCTGATGAGAAATGTTTTATAAATACTTTTATTCATAACTTCTGAAGGTTATTTTATCAGAAGTTATTCACTTTTCAGAAATAATCCCCATACTGATGTTTTGTTCATCAGTAGTTTCTCTCTTTTCAGAAGTTTTGTTTCAGACTTTTTGTCCTTTTGTAAGTGGAAAATGAAAAATATGTGCAGAACAATAAAATAAACACTTACAAATTTAGCATCCCAAGCATGGATACTAACTTCTGAAATGTTGATGTGTCAAGGGGTTTTGTGAAGATGTCAGCTATTTGATTAGCTGTTACTACATGCTTCACCTCAATCTTGCCTTTTTCATAGCAATCTCTTATGAAATGGTACCTGATCTCAATATATTTGGTTTTTGAGAACTGTACCGGATTTTGAATGATGCTAATGGCAGATTTGCTGTCTACAAACAAAGGTGTCTTGGTTTCTTTGATTCCATAATCAAGAAGTTGATATGGGAGCCATTGTATCTGTGATGTACAACTTGCAGCTGCAATGTATTCAGCTTCAGCAGTTGAAGTTGCAACAAATGTTTGCTTCTTTGATTGCCATGACACTAGACAGTTACCCAAGAATTGACAACCACCAGATGTTGACTTTCTTGTCATCTTACACCCTGCATAGTCACTATCTGAAAAAGCTGATAACTTGGTATTGCTTGAAGCAGGATACCAAATTCCAAGTGTTGGAGTTCCTTTCAGATATCTGAAAATTCTTTTGACTGCTATAAGGTGTGATTCCCTTGGTGCTGATTGATATCTAGCACAGACACATGTTGAAAACATAATATCTGGTCTAGAAGCAGTTAGATATAAAAAGGGAACCTATCATGCATCTGTACATGGTTTGATCAACCTGTTTTCCTTGATCATCAGGTTCAACTTGTGTGATTGGTGTCATGGGAGTGGAACATGATTTATAGTCTTTTAAAAAAAATTTGTTTAATAATTCTTTAACATATTTTGATTGATGTATAAAAGTTCCATTTGTTTGTTGCTTGATCTGCAGTCCCAGAAAGTACTGCAGTTCTCCCATGGTACTCATCTCAAATTTTGATTGCATGAGTTTCTTAAAATCATCACACAGTTTTGTGTTTGTTGAACCAAAAATGATATCATCAACATAAATTTGAACAAGTAGGACATGATTTCCAACATGTTTAATGAAAAGAGTTTTATCAATGGCACCTCTTGTAAAGTTATTTTTGAGTAAAAAGGTGGAGAGTGTATCATACCAGGCTCTTGGAGCCTGTTTGAGCCCATAAAGAGCTTTGTCTAGTCTGTACACCCACTCAGGATGAGAAGGATCCTCAAACCAGGTGGCTGACAGACATACACCTCCTCTTTTATCTTTCCATACAAAAATGCACTTTTTACATCCATTTGATAAACTTTAATTTTGTTGGAAATGGCATAGGCCAGAAATAACCTGATGGCCTCAAGCCTTGCAACTGGAGCAAAGGTTTCATCATAGTCAATTCCCTCTTCTTGAGAGTACCCTTGAACTACCAGTCTTGCCTTGTTCTTGATTATCATACCAGCTTCATCTTGTTTGTTCCTGAAAACCCATCTTGTGCCAATTGTTGCTTGTTTGGAGGTAAGGGACAGATTTTCCAGACCTGTTGCTTGTTGAACTGAAGCAGTTCATCTTGCATAGCTTGCACCCAATTATTGTCTTTGAGGGCTTCCTGGTACTTCTTTGGTTCCAACTGTGAGATAAAGGCTGAAAATAGGCAAAAGTTGGAGAGCTGGTTTCTGGTAAGAACACCTGAAGCTATATCACCCATGATTTGATCAAGTGGATGATCTCTGTGTTCAATCAGTTGTTGTAAACCACTGACAGGTGTAGGTGGCTCATGTTCTTCAAACAAACTACTGAGGTCTATAATATCTGGTTCAGATGTTCCTTGATCTTCAGTACTTGGATCTACTGAACCAGAAGTTTGAGTTTGTTCCTCAGTACTTGTTTGATCAGAAGTTTGTGGAACTTCTGATGATTTTGAAGTTGACTTGATAACTGTTTGAGGAGTCCATGGTGTGGGATCCTCATCATCAAACCTTTTGTCACCATAATAAGTAGGTTTTGATGAAGTAATAGCCTTCTCAGGTCCAAAATGGAAGTTGTCAAGGTCAAAAAGTTCAGCAGGATGTGCTGGAATAAGAGTGTGTTTTGACTCATTGAACTTGACATTCAATGTTTCTTCTACTATCTTGGTGTGAGAATTAAAAACCTTGTAGGCTTTTCTAGTTGAAGAGTAACCAAGAAAGTAACCTGAGTCAACTTTGGCAGCAAACTTTGAAATAGATTCCTTGATGTTCAAGATGAAACATTGACACCCAAAAGCCCTGAAAAAGGAGATAAGGGGCTTCATGCCATGAAGAACTTCATAGGAAGTCTTGGAATGTCTCTTGACCACAAGAACTCTATTCTGAACATAACATGATGTGTTAACTGCTTCTGCCCAAAAGTACAAGGGCAGCCCAGAATCAGCTAACATTGTTCTTGCTCCCTCTATTAAGGTTCTGTTCTTCCTTTCTACTACACCATTTTGTTCAGGAGTTCTGGGAACACTGTATTGTCTAATAATCCCTTTAGACAAACAGAATTCATCCAGAGTTTTGTTCCTGAACTCTGTCCTATTATCACTTCTAATGGTTTTGACAGGTAGAGAATATTGTTTCTCCACTTGTAGAATGAAGAACTTGATGATTTCAGCAGCCTCATCCTTGGAGAATAAGAAGAATACCCATGTGAATCTTGAGTAGTCATCAATGATGACTAAGCAGTACTTCTTCTTACCAAGGCTCATAATCTTGACAGGTCCAAATAAGTCCATATGGAGTAGTTGAAGACATGCAGTTGTTTTTTATTCTTCAATAGACTTATAGGAGGACTTATGCTGTTTTCCCTTTAAACAGGATACACAGTGTTCTTGACACTGGTATACTTTCAAAGGTAGACCTCTGACCAAGCCCATTTTTGTGACTTTATTTATGGTTTTAAAGTTCACATGGCCAAGTCTCCTGTGCCAGAGATCAGTTTCTGAAGTTGATGCCCTTGAGAAGAAACAGGCAGTGTTGTTCAATACTTTGTCTTTCTCAATGTCCACTGCATAGACATTGCCACATCTTTTGGCAATCAGCAAAGTATGATCTTCAATGATCTTCTCTATCAACTTCTGGCCTTCTGGTGAGATGATCTTGCATGCTGTCTTTGTGAAAAAGGAAGAATATCCTTTATCACACATTTGTGACACACTTAGCAAGTTGTATTCAAGGTTTTCAACCAGATTGACCTTGTCAAACTGTATTTTGCCAGAGGAGACATTGCCATGTCCTAGCACATATCCCTTAGCATTGTTCCCAAAGGATATAGATCCTTCTCTTTGGTTGATAAAATTGTTTATCAGGTATCTGCATCCAGTCATGTGCATAGAGCCTCCACTATCAACGTACCATATGCTGTTTAAGCCCCTGGAAACTCTCTGCACACAATAGCAAATTAGTTAGATTTAGGAACCCAAGCCTGTTTGGCTTTGGGTTTGCTCTTGAGAACAGTTACAGTTTGTTTTTGACCAGGTTGAGAAATCCATGTCTTTTTGGCAATGGATTTTTCATTAAGAGCCATGGTGGTATCCTTTTCAGGACCACCACCAACCTTGGTCATCAGTAGTTCTACCAAGTTCATTAGTTTTTGAATCTCAGCAGTTTGTGAAACTGCTGATGATTCAGGTCTAACTACTGACAAAGAATTTTGAGAAAAAGATTTTAGTTGAGATTTTATCTTTTTCTGAGAAAAGGTGTTTTCAGGTTGTTGTTTCTTGGGATTAAAGATTCTTTCATAATCATTTCTGATTTGATTTCCCACAACCTGTTGTTTAATTTTATGATTGAACTGAATTCCTTTTCTGTATCTACAAAACTCTGTTTTGTGGTTGAACAGACCACAAATTTCACACTCCTTTGCCTTTTGTTTTTGATCTAAAGGCAAATTTCTGACATTAGTGTAAAGATTTTGCTCATCAGTAGTTTTCAGAGTCTCAACTCCTGATGTAGATGAAACTGCTGATGGCTTGTTGTCAGATTTTGTTAATACTTCTGAAGTACTTTCTTTGAAAATACCAGGATTTCTGTTTAGAAAGTTTTCATGGAAAGATGTGCAGTCTTTCCCTTCAGAAGTTTCATTTGAAACAATTTTTCTCCCATCTTCAGTAGTTTTGGGAGAGAAATCTGTTGGTGTTTCAACATGATGGTACCCTATGCCAAACTCAACATTTGAAGCACTCTGTTTGTTTAGCAATAGCTGGTACCCCTTACAAGAATCCACCCATTTTTCACAACTGATCTTGGTGTCAGCAAGCTCTTTTCTGACATTCCCAAGATCTTCTATCATCATTTTAATTTGTGCTTGGGTTTCAATAGCTGAGTTAGTTAATTTAGAGACTTCTTTTGTTTTAGCAGTAAGTTTTCTCTCTAAATCACATTTCATCTGAGTGTATTTTCTTTCTAAATCATTGGCTTTTCCTTGTAAGTGCACATTTGTCTCTCTTATGAGAGCAAAAGATTCTTTGCAAGAATTTGAGCAAAGTTTTGTCAAAGACTCTTTTGATACCTGTGATAATGCAAATTTTGAAGTACAGCCTTCAAATGCCATTAAGGCAAAGTTCTTTCTGCCATTGTCTGGTTCTCCCCAGTTGATGTCAAACACCTTGTTGTCTGCATCAGGATTGCACTCTGTGGTGTCAAAAGGAAGACTGCTCCAGTCAACATACCCTGAGGTGAAAAGACTTTGTTGAGAGGGTTGTTGAGGCTGTGGAGGTTGTTGAGCAGCTGGAAAGGGAGGGATTGATTGTTGGCTCTGCATCTGTTGAGCAGGCATTTGAACATATTGTACTTGTGGCATGTATTGCTGTTGAGGAGCTTGTGCCTGTACAAAATGAGCACTCCCTTGAGTTCCATTATTCCTATTATAATTGGGGTTAAAGTTATTTCCAGATTGTGATTGGTTAAAGCTAGAGTTTCTACACTCTCTAGCAAAGTGTCCCAACTTCTGACACTTGTGACATCTCAGTTTAGATTTGTCAAAACCAATTTTTGTATTACTGGTCAATCCTGGAAATTTCCTTCCTGACCTTTTATAAAACTTGTTAGTTTTAATGCTTAGCATGGCCAGTTGGTGTAAAATGTCCATTTCTTCTAAGTCATCACTGCTAAAGTTTTTCAAATCATCCATGATAAAACATAGATTATCAGCAGTTTGACTTTGGTCATCATTGTTATAACCTGGGAAAGATCTTTCTGATGAGATCCCAGTTGTTATGTCAATGTTGTCATAAGATCCATAGGAACAAGTTGGTGAGTCTTGTCCCAAAAGTGCTGTACTACCTGGTAGGTAGTCATCAGCAGTTTTACCAGATGATTGCAATTTCTTCTTTTGACCAATTTCTCTCTCAAAAGTAAGTAATCTCCCATGGAGTTTTGTAAGAGTGAGGGAGCCAAAATCTGGTGAGGATCTTAAAACAATGGAGTATGTTTCCCATTTGTCTGGTAAAGACCTTAAAAATCTATGTAGCATAGATACTGTTGTATAGGTCTGACCATTTAACTTTAGCTCAGATATTAATGAGGAGAATCTTTCAAATTGTTGAGTTAAAGTTTCCCCATTAATGTGAGCAAATGTCTCATATTGTTGAGCTAAAATCTCTCTGGTGTTGGCAATCACCTCTTCAGTTCCTCCAAACTGTTCTTTAAGACAATCCCAGAGTTCTTTGGCACTTTCACAATGTAAAAGGCCAGAGTATATCTTATTTGGGAGAGCCATTGCCAACATAGAGAATGCTTTTGCATCTAGCTCAAGTTTTAGGAAATCATCATCTGTATAGTCTTTTGGTTCTTTAGGAACCTCAACTTTAGTTTCAAGATTTATGTTTACTGGTTTGTGAGGACCATATATCACAGATCTCCAACAACCTGTGTTGGTCTGTGACAAGGTATGTGCCATTCTCTTTTGCCATATGTTGTATTCATTTCTTACAAGCATGGCAGGTTTAGTGGCAGAACCAGTATTATGTGGATCCATTTTAAAGAGTATTGATTTGTCAGATGACTCTTTTAAGTGATGGATGTTGATAAAAAGTGAACTTTTGATCTTTTATTGAGTATCAATAAGAGCTTTGTGTCTGATTCTCAATTTGTTAGATTGATATGTGATCAGATAAACCAATGCTCTGATACCAATTGTTGGATCAGTATGCTCTTTGTTTAAGTAAGAACTTGCTATCTTTGACACTTAAGTGTTTAGCAAGCTCTTGTATATCAGATTGTAAGCACAGCGGAATGTATAAGTTAAAGCAACACTTTTTATACTTAAGAGGAGTTATTACTCCCTCTTGATGATTGAAACTAATAATGACAAGTATTTATTATGAATCTAAGCAGTAAATGAGAATTAGATACTTAGGCAGATTCACAATAAATACTGAAATGGAATAGAACAGTGAAAGTGTTTGAAGGATTTTTCTATAAAAATCAACGTCTAAAATAGAAGGTTGAAGCCTCCTATTTATAGGCGTTTACATACATGTATCTTGCCAATAAAGCAAGTATACAAATATCAGAAACAAGTTGCACAAGTTGCAACATTGAAACAAACAATTATAGCTAAAAGTAATAATAAACAATAAACTACTGATACAAAAGGCGGTGGAAAATATCTGATGCTAAGTGCTGATGAATGACAAACTACTGATGAGTAGTTTGTCTTCAGTACTTCTGAAGTGAACTTGTCTGGTTTGGACTTCAGAACTTCTGATGAAGTTTCTTCTTCAGCACTTCTCATATCTTCTCTTCAGCAGTTTCTTGTCTTCTCTTCAGTTCTTCTATACTTAGCCAAAATTGACAGAAGTGAATTAGACTAAGGTTTCCAAAAGTGGTTTCACCAATCCTCTTTGTCCTAACATTAACGTTTAAAAGTTATGGGAGGAAACATGAGAGAAAAAATAATAAAGTTTTAATATTTAGATTTAGTAGATTAGGTATTTAATAGATTAGCTTAAAGATTTTAATGGATTAGGTTAAATCATATTTATTCCTTTTTTTTAATTGGTTAACATTTACCACATCACATCCTATGTGGCATCTCTTAAAGGAGGGATTGCATAAGAGTATGACATGTAGGATTCATCCCTTTGCAATCTATACATCTAATAAAACAAACTCTATGAGGACACTTGGCACTCCCATATTGCACCTCAATTCCTCTCTCTTCCCATATTGTGCCACTTGTCTCATCCATGTAATTTATAAAAAATTTTTTTTTTCTAAAAATCAAAAATCATTAATTATAATTATGGTCAAAATCATTAATTATAATTGTGGTCAAAATCGTTTACCAATAATAACTTTCCTAAAACAATGTTCCATTCCTTCCCTTATACTCTTTCTTTTAGAAAACCTTTCTTCTCCCAAAGAGGATACAAATAATAAAAAAAAAGACATTGAAACAAACCCTAATATATCTTTGCGTTTTATACTCTCACATGTGCCAAAATCCTCTGCTGCTTCGTTTAGTGCCTTCCGGCGTTTAGTTTCGTCCACAATAAATACGGTAATGAAAGTTCCCTTAACATCAAAGAACACTTATTGTTGAAGTATCGCGGTGTAGATCTGATGGAAACTATATGGCCGATCTGGTATGTTTCTTTAATTTAGTGTTCATATTAAACAAATTCTGTATCTTTGTATTTAGGGTTTTGATTTGAAAGATATTAGTTATAAAATTTAGGGTTTTTGTATACCAGTTCTATAGATTTTTGAGGGTTTGAATCATGACTGACTTGGAAGGTGCAAACAATTTTTATGTAAATTTTGTTTGATAATGTTTTTTTTTTTTTTTTTTTGTGATTTAGTTTCTGAAATTTTGTTATGATACTAGAGGAAGTGACTTTTTAATGGTGTGGTTGTTTGAGTTCATACATGGTGTTCATGATAATTTTAAATCAACTTGATCGATGTTTTTGTTTCAAATTTTGGTTGATCTATTTTAGTGGGGGTCTTTATTCCTAGGCATGTTAGTGGGGATAAAAATGAAAATTTTCCATTTGTCAGTCCATTATTTCAGGAGTGGATTATGGGTTTGTTTTAGGAATTGATGGAATTAATTTCAAATTTAAAACCAAAATTTAAATTTCATTTTATTAAATAACATTGTTCATAATGAAATGGAGATGAGGTACATATGCAATTTATTTCGCATATGATTTTTTGCTTTGTAATCCAATTATTGTAGAACCATATAGTTTTTTTTTTCACCAAGAATGCTAGCACAAATTTAAAAAGGGGTAGTAACTTTGTAATTTTTATTTGATGAATAATTTGTTTACAAGTTCTAACATATTACATTGTTTCTTGGTTCAAATTATAGATATCGATGAGACGACATTGGCGGCCCCGGCGATCTACTCTTCTTTAGGTAACTAAACATTCACCTATAAAGATTGATTTTTTTTTTTGTTATATGAAGTTTTTGTTTCATATCAAAAGTTCCTTTTTCAAAATTTAATGTTTCGCCTCAAGACAAGTGAAGGTTAATTACGACTGATTTAGTTTATTGAATAATTTTGATATATATATTTGTTGTCTTGAATTTTCCTGATGTTAACAATATAGGGTTTGTATGTGATTGTTATATTGTGCAATCGTTGTTAAACTGGTATTGGTTGTCTTTGAATCTGTTTTTGAATCTGTGTTGGAAGTTGGGATTGTTTTTTATTTAGGGTTAATCTGTTTTTGAATATGTTTTTAATTGATTTGAATCCTTTATGTTTTTTAATCTGTTTTTATGTTGGTTAATCTTAACTGGTTATATTTGTTCATGATATTATGTTGGCTCGATGATGTTTGTCTTCGGGTGAGGTTGAATGTTCATATGTTCTTGAGGTGTTCTTGAGGATCATAATATTAGATGAAAGGTAAAAGAATGTTGGATATTTTTTAGTGATTAATCCGCTTAGGAAAGCTATTCGGGTCCGGGTCCTGTTTGTTGATTCGGGTCTCATTTATTAGCATTTTATTTGTTTCCTAAGTTGATGGCTTAAAGTTTGGAAGGATAATTATAAGAATTAATTGTTATAAATGGTGGTTTGAAAAGTCTTGGATGTTAAAAGGAAGGGTCGAGTTTTTTGGTAAGAGATTGATTGATTGTATTATAGGAAAGTTAATAGCACAATTAGTTGTACACTTTCCATATAGTCATAGTCAAATGTATTAACTGCATAGTCAAATGTATTAACTATAATTGCTATAATTATGAATCTTGGTTTGGAAAGTTGTTGAATGGAATTGATGGTGGAATTGGTTTGTAAAGTTATTGCACTAATTTTAATACATTTTTAAAATTCTGATTTTAAAGACATTTAAACACAAAATAAATGCTTAATTATTTGATTTGTCACATTACTATTTTTAGCATATAATTAGCATTTATCATGATTTACACCATATTGGAAACATCTAATGTTAATAATTATGATTACCATTTCATTAATAACATTTAATCACAAAATTATTTATCATATATAAATATAAATACATTTATAAACAAAGTTAAATTTGAATTTTTTTCATCACAATTAATACGTCTATTTTCAATTGAATTACTTTATTTTCAAACATTCAAAATCAAAATTTAAAATGAATACGGTTTTTAAATTTAAAGACATTTAAACACTAAATAAATGCTTAATTCTTTGATTTGTCACATTACTATTTTTAGCGTATAATTAACATTTATCGTGAGTTACACAATATTGGAAACATCTAATGTTAATAATTATGATTACCATTTAATTAATAACCTTTAATGTGACACCCGGCATGTTCGGCTTAAACATAATAGTAACATCTAAGTCTACCTTAGCGAGAAACGTTTATAAACAAACTTAACTGGGTTAGTTGAGTCGGGTCAGATTAGGATTGTCCAGGGTTCAATGATCTGGAGGATCATTGGGAGTCATTTTGGGAATACACTAGTACCGGGTTCCGTTGTTGGTGACATTACATGAACTAATTAAGTATATGTGTAGATTATGGGTCGTGTGGTGGATTGTATACTTATACTTGCTTAAACGATGTACAAATGATTATACGTGCCTAAATATGCTAAATATAGACTATGGATGCATGCTTAGGTGTTAAGATGTGTTAGAATGCGTTAAACACGACAAACTGGAAATCTGGAAAAATGATATCTCTGGTTCGACCGTTCGAAGGGGTCGAACCTGGCCCCCAGTTTTCTAAAAGGTCTCCTTCGACCGGACAAAACCACCTTCGACCCATATGAAGGGTCGAACCTGGCTAACTGTTTTGAAGATGTCACCTTCGACCATTTAAGCTCCACATTCGCCCATATGAAGGGGTCGAACCTGGACCTGGTATAAATACCATACTTAGTCATTTTTCATCATTTCACAAACCCTAAACGCCTCTAAACACTCTCTATCAACTATTATCATTGGGGAAGGAGTTTTTGAGCTTGTTTTTCATAACCTAACTCTCTAAATCATTACAAGTGAAGACCTAAGGTGTGTTCTTCATTCCAAATCCTTTTTAAACAATTTTGACTTGTTTTCATCTAAACCCCAAGAGTCCAGATCTGATATCAACATGTTTTATGAGTAAAAACCTTCCTAATATCTTCCTAACCAAAACCTATTCATAAACAATGAGTTTTTATACAAATTAACATGTGTTAATGTGGTATTATGCATTGTTTGACGATTACTTGCTATATAGATGATATGACAACAACTTTAGGACTGTTATTAATGGTGAGTTATGATTGAAACGTGATACAATTGATTGTTGATGGTGCTTTGTCGATTAAAGGAATTTTTAGTTAGATCTAGGGCTTGTTTTTGATGGTAATGATAGAGTTATGATAGGGGGTTTCTCGTTCATGATGATTTGAGTATGTTGAGCTGATTATTGATTAATTTCAGAAAGTTTCCTAATTGGGTAATGATTTCATGCATGGTGATGTGACATCTCCATAATTTACTATTTTAGGAAACTTGTAAAACGGATAGATTTTGGGGTAAAATCGGTAGGGTTTCGTAGGGATATGTTAATGATGGTTGACTGCTGTAACTCATGATGTTTCGTGATGTTTTCGGATGTTTTTGACGCGTTTTTGGGTAAATTAAACAGCAGGGTCGAACCTGGAGTACCTTCGACCAGTCGAACGGTCGAAGGTGGATCTCCAGGGTCGAACCTGGAAACTGAAGGGTCGAACGAACTACCAAAGGGCGAAGGAGAAGAAAAGGGGCGAAGGTGGAAGTTTAAAGCCACCTTCGACCACTCAAAGCCACGTTCGACCCTACGATAACAGAAATGAGATTTTTGATACAAACTAAGTGTTTTATGCTTGGACCTTGCATGTAATCTATGTGTACTTGATTAGTTAGGGTAATGGGTCACCAACGGGATGTCGGGTCGGTCTAGTGTGTCGGTTAAACATTTAAACACGTTTTAAAACATACTTGGTTATGATCTGGACAATCGGGGACTAGATAACCTTATGGTTATTAGTCGGAGCACTTATGTGAACGTTTTGATAGATCTCCGGTAGAGGGATTATCAAGGGCTAAACATCTTTACTTATAATTGAAGAACGCAATCTAAGGTGAGTTCACTGCCCCACTTTTACTGCTTAAACTTTTGGGGGAGAAAACATGCGCTAAACTATTCTGGTAAAATATGTCATACTATGGTTTTGAACTTGTGTACTATGCGATCTTTTGAAAGTCCCGGGGGAAACCATGAATGTGCGGGTTGCACAACGGGGGAAATGTGGATAGATCTATTGGGCGTGACCTGCCCCACTCGTCGGCTTGGAGGGCCGGGCGGGTGCATATTGTCTCGAACAGGAACATTATCGTGCTGAACATTACGGGCTGCTAAACATGCTAAACATTGCTAAACGTGTCCAGTAATGGTTTCCAATCGTAGTAGTAACGAAACATACGCCTAGCTAGCGTGCTTGATGACATTGATATAGTATGGACATGGTAACATCGGTAACTCTTTTGAACAAACCTGTGAACTCACCAGCATTTTATGTTGATGTCTTTTTGGCATGTTTTTCTCAGGTCGCTAAGGTAGCAATGACTGGAACTAGGCGCACAAGTTTGCACGGGCGTCTAGGGCTTAGAGCATGGTTTTGTTAAACATATGAACAATGTCTTTTGGGTTGTAAACGTTTAAAAGCTTCCGCTACAGTTTGTGTTTTTATAACTATATCTTTTGAGTATTGTGTTGTGCATATAGTGTTGTTTATTGTGACCGTTGACTTGAATCCTGGTTTGTCATGCGCCTCGCGGTAAAACCCCGTAAGTGGAATTTGAGGGTGTGACAGATTGGTATCAGAGCCAATGGTTATAGTGAACTAGGACTGCATTTAGAGTCTAGTCTATAGCCGAGTCGCACACACTAGACGGTCACATACTTGAGTCGGTTTGGAACATGTACTAACCTTGTCGGGGTGTCTTTACATCATCATCGCACTTCCCTGTTACATCATCCGTCCTCACTCTTGGCTTTATACACTCTTATGTTCTTCTTCGGGGTTTGAAAGAGAAGGAGTTGACTCGTTGGTTATTGCACGGCAGTGTCGTATATTGGGGTAGTCTTGCGTACTCTCGGGATCTGTCCAGGATTCGGACATCTCCCTTTCATACCCCAATAGACGCACTTGCTTACACATTATCTTGTGCACTCATGCTTGTGATAGCATGATGCTAGATGCCGATATTCGGCGACTTGAGTTCAAGCTGAGGGAAAGCTTGGAGGACCATGTAGAGCAGTTTATCATTTCGGGTGCACACGAAATCATAAACTGAAATGCATGAGAATCCAAGTGGACTCTGAACTTGGATGCATAGTCCTGGGTTGGGTCTAGACGTAATTTTTCTAGCTACTAGTGGTTGACACTAGCAGTGAATCTGAATCTCTCGATTTTTGATTTGTCAGATCATGTCGGGCGCACGTGGTGGTGGACGTCGTGGTGGTGGTCGTGGCGGCGGTGGCCGTGGCGGTGGTCGTGGTAACATCAACATGACCCAAGCAGAGCTGAACAACTTGCTTCAACAGCAAGTGAACATAGCCTTGGCTGCTTTCCAGGCTGGGCACAATGCTCTGGGTGGTAAGTTGGTTCTTACCTGCCTTGTTTCGTTCTTGAGTGTCATGTTTCTTTTGTGGTTTATCTTGTGTCGTGTTTCAGGTGCTGCTGTCAACCCACCTCCACCTCAGTGTTCCTACAAGAAGTTTAGGGACTGCCAGCCCCATAACTTCGCAGGGACTGAAGGGGCAGTGGGACTGCTCCGATGGTTGGAGAAGGTTGAATCTGTTTTCTTGATGTGTAACTGTCCTGTTGAGGACCGGGTCAAGTATGCCACTGCGACATTTGAGGGTCCTGCTTTGTCATGGTGGAATGCTACTACGCAGAACATGGGCTTGGGGGAAGCTCATGCTATGCTTTGGGCGGATTTCGTTCGGCTACTGAAGAGCGAGTACTGTCCCAGGGAGGAAGTGCAGAAGTTGGAGCATGAAGTCTGGAACTATAAGATGGTGGGGTCCGAGATTGAGGAGTATACCGTGCGACGCAATGAGCTGGCGGTGTTGTGTCCTGACATGCACACACCTGAGTACCGTAGGATTGAGCATTACATCTCTGGGTTGGTGCCGGAGATTGCTGGGTTAGTAGCTGCTGGGAACCTACCCACACTGGCTGAGGTCGTCCGTTCTGCACATAAGATGACCAACATGAAGATTTTGGAGGGTGTTTTACCTCCCAAGGGTTCGGCTGTGAAAGGTTCTGAAGGCAACAAGAGGAAGTGGGAGAACGTGGGTAAGAGTGTAGTGCCGGCGCCGTCTCAACCAGCCAAGAAGTTTGAAGGATCTGGGTCGTCTTCTTCGCAGAAGACAGGTGGATATGTTGGGAAGCATCCCAAGTGTAACAAGTGTGGCTTTCACCATTCTGGGAATTGTGATCGGGCTCGTTGTCATCGGTGCCATCAGTTGGGGCACCATGCTAAGGATTGCAAGGTGGCGCTCACCCCAACCCAGACTCCTGCGGCTACTCCTGTTCCTGCTGCTCAGGGGACTCAGGGAGGCAGGGGTGTTACAACTGTGGTGACACGGGACATTTCAAGCGTGATTGTCCCAAACTGAAGCAGGGCGATAACGGGAGGGGCGGGAACGGTAACAGGAATGGCGGCGGAGGCAGGACTGCGCGTGCTTTCGTCATTGGGTCTGCGGAGGCTAGGCAGGATCCAGACACAGTTACCGGTACGTTCCTTCTCAACAGTCGCTATGTTTCTGTTCTATTTGATTCTGGTGCCGATAAGAGCTTCGTATCTGTGGATGTTAGTCAATTGCTAGATGTAGTGCCCACACCTTTAGAGGCTAAGTACTTAATAGAATTGGCTAACGGTAAGAACATCGAGGCGACTCATATCCTTAGGGAGTGTCACTTGGAACTGTCGGGTCTGTCATTCCCCATTGACCTTATGCCTGTACCTCTGGGTAGTTTCGATGTCGTTGTGGGCATGGATTGGTTATCGTTGTATCGTGCGGAGATTGTTTGCTTTGACAGGGTTATTCGGATCCCTCTCCCCGATGGAGAGATTCTTTCGGTCCACGGCGAGAAAAGCGGTGCTCCGCTGAGTATCATTTCCAGCATGAAAGCCCGTAAGTATCTTCGAAAGGGCTGTTCGGCCATTCTGGCACTTGTTAACGTTTCTACTGACGATGAGAAGAAGATCGAGGATATTCCGGTGGTTCGTGACTTTTCTGACGTGTTTCCTGATGATTTGCCTGGTCTTCCTCCCCATCGTCAGGTTGAGTTTGGTATTGATCTTGCTCCGGGCGCAGCTCCTATTGCCCGAGCTCCGTATCGTCTTGCACCTCCCGAGATGCAAGAGTTATCCAGCCAGTTACAGGAACTCTTCGAAAAGGGTTTCATTCGACCGAGCTCGTCCCCGTGGGGAGCTCCTATTTTGTTTGTGAAGAAGAAGGATGGGAGCCTTCGTATGTGTATTGATTACCGTGAGCTGAACAAGGTGACCATCAAGAATCGTTATCCTCTTCCTCGCATTGATGATCTCTTTGACCAGCTTCAGGGCTCCAGCTACTACTCGAAGATTGACTTGCGGTCCGGTTATCACCAGTTGCGCGTCAGGGAGGCTGACATTCAGAAGACTGCTTTTCGCACTCGTTATGGCCATTTTGAGTTCTTGGTCATGCCTTTCGGTCTCACTAACGCACCGGCGGTGTTCATGGATTTGATGAACCGCGTTTGTAAACCGTACCTTGATAAGTTCGTCATCGTGTTCATTGATGACATTCTGATTTATTCCAAGAACAAGGCAGATCATGAGGAACATCTGCGGTTGGTCTTGGAACTTTTGAGACGGGAGCAGTTGTATGCTAAGTTCTCAAAGTGTGATTTTTGGTTGCGGGAAGTTCAATTCCTAGGGCATGTGGTGAATGAACTGGGAATTCATGTCGATCCGGCTAAGATCGAAGCTATTAAAGACTGGGAAGCACCAAAGACGCCATCTGAGGTGCGGCAATTCCTAGGTCTTGCAGGTTACTACCGGCGTTTTATCGAGGGATTTTCGAAGATCGCTCAACCCCTCACTGCTCTCACCCAGAAGGACCGAAAGTTCGACTGGGACGAACCACAGGAATCAGCATTTCAGATGCTGAAGCTTAAACTTTGTTCTGCTCCTATCTTATCCTTACCCGAAGGAACGGATGATTTCGTTGTGTACTGTGATGCTTCGATTCGGGGTCTCGGTTGCGTGTTAATGCAACGTGGGAAGGTTATCGCTTATGCTTCTCGTCAACTCAAGGTTCACGAGAAGAACTATACTACTCACGACTTGGAGCTGGGTGCAGTAGTCTTTGCGTTGAAAATCTGGAGACATTACTTGTACGGTACCAAGTGTGAAGTATACACCGATCACAAGAGTCTCCAGCATATTTTCGACCAGAAAGTGTTAAACATGCGGCAGCGTCGTTGGGTTGAACTCTTGAACGATTACGACTATGCGATCAAGTACCATCCTGGCAAGGCAAACGTTGTGGCGGATGCCTTGAGCAGGTAGGAGTCGGCGAAGCCTCGGCGTGTCCGAGCCTTGCAGCTTACCATTCATTCCTCCTTGCCTGACCGGATCCGTTCGGCTCAGGTGGATGCCTTGAAGGAGGAAAACCTTAAGGCCGAAACGATGCACAGCGCCGACAAACATCTTGAGCTTAGGTCTGATGGCCTACACTACTTCGCTGGGCGTGTTTGGGTTCCTTTACTCGGGGGATTACGGGAGCTTGTCTTGGACGAGGCTCACAAATCCCGGTATTCTATTCATCCAGGCTCCGATAAGATGTATCAGGATCTGAAGATACTTTATTGGTGGCCGAACATGAAGGCCGATATAGCCTCCTATGTGAGCAAATGCTTGACCTGTGCTAAGGTCAAGGTGGAGTATCAGAAGCCGTCTGGTCTCCTACAGCAACCTGAGATTCCAGAATGGAAGTGGGAGCGGATCACGATGGATTTCGTCACCAAACTACCGAGATCACCAAGTGGTTGTGACATGATTTGGGTGATCGTCGACCGGTTGACGAAATCGGCACACTTCATACCTATTAAGGAAACGGATGGACTCGAGCGGTTGGCTCGACTCTACCTTAAGGAGGTGGTTTCTCGGCACGGGGTGCCTGTTTCTATCATTTCTGATCGTGATTCCCGCTTTGCCTCGCGTTTCTGGAAGGCTCTTCATAAGGCCTTGGGTACTCAGTTGGATATGAGTACGGCTTATCATCCGCAAACTGACGGGCAGAGTGAGCGGACGATACAAACACTGGAGGACATGCTGCGGGCATGCGCCATTGATTTTGGCAAGGGTTGGGAGACTCACCTGCCGTTGGTGGAGTTCTCCTACAACAACAGCTACCACTCCAGTATCGGGGCAGCTCCGTTCGAAGCTCTGTATGGACGGAAATGCCGATCTCCCTTGTGTTGGGCCGAGGTGGGCGAGAGTCAGCTCACTGGCCCGGAACTGGTGTACGAAACTTCAGAGAAAATCGTACAGATCCGTAACCGTTTGGCAGCTGTGCGGGATCGTCAGAAGAGCTATGCCGATCGCCGTCGCAAACCACTAGAGTTCCAGGTTGGGGACAAGGTGCTTCTGAAAGTTTCACCATGGAAGGGCGTCATACGCTTTGGAAAGCGTGGCAAGCTTAACCCTCGTTACGTCGGACCGTTCGCAATCCTGGAACGGATTGGACCGGTGGCATACAGACTTGATTTACCGACGGAGCTCGGTAATGTTCACAACGTCTTCCATGTGTCTAACTTAAGGAAGTGTTTGGCTGACGAATCTCTTGTTGTACCACTGGAAGAGATCAAGGTAGATGATCGTCTTCGCATTATGGAGGAACCCGTGGAGATTCTGGATTACAAGATTCGTAGCCTTCGGCGGAGTAAAATCCGCATCGTTAAAGTTCGTTGGAACTCGGATCGTGGACCGAAGTTCACGTGGGAACGAGAGGACCAGATGAAGGCTAAGTACCCTCATCTCATTCCGAAGCGCGCGTTCGAGTCCAGGCATGTCACAGCTGAAGCAGAGTGAATCTCGGGACGAGATTCCCTTTCAACGTGGGGATGATGTGACAACCGGTAACCTTTCTTTTCGTTTTCTTCCTTTTCGTCTTTTTCATTTTTGGGCTTCGTGCAATTTTCGGGACGAAAATTCTTTCAACGTGGGGATGATGTGACACCCGGCATGTTCGGCTTAAACATAATAGTAACATCTAAGTCTACCTTAGCGAGAAACGTTATAAACAAACTTAACTGGGTTAGTTGAGTCGGGTCAGATTAGGATTGTCCAGGGTTCAATGATCTGGAGGATCATTGGGAGTCATTTTGGGAATACACTAGTACCGGGTTCCGTTGTTGGTGACATTACATGAACTAATTAAGTATATGTGTAGATTATGGGTCGTGTGGTGGATTGTATACTTATACTTGCTTAAATGATGTACAAATGATTATACGTGCCTAAATATGCTAAATATAGACTATGGATGCATGCTTAGGTGTTAAGATGTGTTAGAATGCGTTAAACACGACAAACTGGAAATCTGGAAAAATGATATCTCTGGTTCGACCGTTCGAAGGGGTCGAACCTGGCCCCCAGTTTTCTAAAAGGTCTCCTTCGACCGGACAAAACCACCTTCGACCCATATGAAGGGTCGAACCTGGCTAACTGTTTTGAAGATGTCACCTTCGACCATTTAAGCTCCACATTCGCCCATATGAAGGGGTCGAACCTGGACCTGGTATAAATACCATACTTAGTCATTTTTCATCATTTCACAAACCCTAAACGCCTCTAAACACTCTCTATCAACTATTATCATTGGGGAAGGAGTTTTTGAGCTTGTTTTTCATAACCTAACTCTCTAAATCATTACAAGTGAAGACCTAAGGTGTGTTCTTCATTCCAAATCCTTTTTAAACAATTTTGACTTGTTTTCATCTAAACCCCAAGAGTCCAGATCTGATATCAACATGTTTTATGAGTAAAAACCTTCCTAATATCTTCCTAACCAAAACCTATTCATAAACAATGAGTTTTTATACAAATTAACATGTGTTAATGTGGTATTATGCATTGTTTGACGATTACTTGCTATATAGATGATATGACAACAACTTAGGACTGTTATTAATGGTGAGTTATGATTGAAACGTGATACAATTGATTGTTGATGGTGCTTTGTCGATTAAAGGAATTTTTAGTTAGATCTAGGGCTTGTTTTTGATGGTAATGATAGAGTTATGATAGGGGGTTTCTCGTTCATGATGATTTGAGTATGTTGAGCTGATTATTGATTAATTTCAGAAAGTTTCCTAATTGGGTAATGATTTCATGCATGGTGATGTGACATCTCCATAATTTACTATTTTAGGAAACTTGTAAAACGGATAGATTTTGGGGTAAAATCGGTAGGGTTTCGTAGGGATATGTTAATGATGGTTGACTGCTGTAACTCATGATGTTTCGTGATGTTTTCGGATGTTTTTGACGCGTTTTTGGGTAAATTAAACAGCAGGGTCGAACCTGGAGTACCTTCGACCAGTCGAACGGTCGAAGGTGGATCTCCAGGGTCGAACCTGGAAACTGAAGGGTCGAACGAACTACCAAAGGGGCGAAGGAGGAAGAAAAGGGGCGAAGGTGGAAGTTTAAAGCCACCTTCGACCACTCAAAGCCACGTTCGACCCTACGATAACAGAAATGAGATTTTTGATACAAACTAAGTGTTTTATGCTTGGACCTTGCATGTAATCTATGTGTACTTGATTAGTTAGGGTAATGGGTCACCAACGGGATGTCGGGTCGGTCTAGTGTGTCGGTTAAACATTTAAACACGTTTTAAAACATACTTGGTTATGATCTGGACAATCGGGGACTAGATAACCTTATGGTTATTAGTCGGAGCACTTATGTGAACGTTTTGATAGATCTCCGGTAGAGGGATTATCAAGGGCTAAACATCTTTACTTATAATTGAAGAACGCAATCTAAGGTGAGTTCACTGCCCCACTTTTACTGCTTAAACTTTTGGGGGAGAAAACATGCGCTAAACTATTCTGGTAAAATATGTCATACTATGGTTTTGAACTTGTGTACTATGCGATCTTTTGAAAGTCCCGGGGGAAACCATGAATGTGCGGGGTTGCACAACGGGGGAAATGTGGATAGATCTATTGGGCGTGACCTGCCCCACTCGTCGGCTTGGAGGGCCGGGCGGGTGCATATTGTCTCGAACAGGAACATTATCGTGCTGAACATTACGGGCTGCTAAACATGCTAAACATTGCTAAACGTGTCCAGTAATGGTTTCCAATCGTAGTAGTAACGAAACATACGCCTAGCTAGCGTGCTTGATGACATTGATATAGTATGGGCATGGTAACATCGGTAACTCTTTTGAACAAACCTGTGAACTCACCATCATTTTATGTTGACGTCTTTTTGGCATGTTTTTCTCAGGTCGCTAAGGTAGCAATGACTGGAACTAGGCGCACAAGTTTGCACGGGCGTCTAGGGCTTAGAGCATGGTTTTGTTAAACATATGAACAATGTCTTTTGGGTTGTAAACGTTTAAAAGCTTCCGCTACAGTTTGTGTTTTTATAACTATATCTTTTGAGTATTGTGTTGTGCATATAGTGTTGTTTATTGTGACCGTTGACTTGAATCCTGGTTTGTCATGCGCCTCGCGGTAAAACCCCGCAAGTGGAATTTGAGGGTGTGACATTTAAACATAAAATTATTAATCATATATAAATACATTTATAAATTTATTTTTAAACATTCAAAATCAAAATTTAAAAAAAAAAATCCAGTTTTTAAAATTAAAGACATTTACACACAAAATAAATGCTGAATTATTTGATTTGTCACATTACTATTTTTAGCGTATAAATAGCATCTATAAGGTAATAGTCGGTTAAAATTATTGAGTAATGCTCCTTTTACTTATACATGGGTCACTTTAGATAATGTTCCTTCCTATAAACGGGTCAAATAAGGTAATAGTCGGTTAAAATGTTGTTTTAGTGGTGTAGGTTCATGTTTGTTTACTTATAAATTGGTCGATTTGGGTAATGTTCAACTTTTCCAATGGGTCAAATAGGGTAAAAGTCGCCAACAGTGTGTTTATGGTGTTTTGATTAGATTCCTTTTACTTATACATAGGCCATAGGTGAATTGGGGCAATCTTCCCTTTTCTTAACGGGTCGATTTGGGTAATGTTTGCCTTTTCAAATGTGTCAAATAGAATAAAATGTGCTCAAAGCTTTTTTAGCGGGTCGATATGGGTAATGCTCATTTTCTCAGACGTGTCAAATTAAATTGTGAAATTTAGGTGGTAGTTAGTTTCTTATTTTTATTTTTATTACTTTCTTATTGTTGAATATGCCATAAGTCTATTTTTAACACATACCATTTAAGTCGCCTTATTCAGGTTGGATTGTATTTAAGAAACCCTGTATTCTCACATGGCCAGCTTTATGTCGCATTGTCAAGAGTTAAAAGCAGGGCAGACGTGAAGTTACTTATACTTGATGCTGGTGGGAAAGTGATGACTAAAACAAAAAATGTGGTTTATAAGGAAATTTTCAGCGATATTTGAATAAATGTGTATTCGTTCCTTTTAAATTTTAATAAAATTTTTCTACTTTGTTTTTCTTATACGTTATACTACTCCAAATAATCGTACGTTGTTGAACTGCGTGTCAACGCGGGCAAATATCTAGTATATATATATATATATATATATATAGATTATCTCAACCATTGATGTGGTATTTATAACCTCTTCACCAATTTTTCTTGACATTATGTATTCACGCATCTTTACAGGTTGATACATACACGACTCGTTTATCCCAAATTATTTACTTTGTTTGATATTTTGCATATTGATACTCTAAAATTACAAATTTTCTGCTAAACATATAAAGGTATAAAAAACAATTTTGCTTAACGTTGATCTTCATTTCTCTCATATCTTTGTAGGAAATAGGGTTCACAATTTTATTAAATTAATAATAAAAAGAAATAATAACGATACTCTCGTTATTCGTAGGAAATAACATAGTACAATAACGATTACAAAAAATAAATGTAAATGAAAATAAAACAATTACATATACCGAATCTTGATCCAAGTCGAATGCTTTAGTAAACTTCAACCGAACCATCTTGTGTAGCACTCCACTGCAAGAATAACAAACTTGTTGTAGACGGTTTTTGGTTGAGGATCGTGTTTGACACGGGGCCGTTAAAACAGATTCCGCGCCTCCTCTCAGACGGTCTGTCTCCCAGGGTACAACAACCGGAACAGTAGTCGTATTGCCGGAGATGGTCTTGAGCCCAAGATTACACCATGTTATTTGTGTTCTTGAAACATAGGAAAAAGAAAAGTAAATTGGAACTATCAAGAGTACTCCTCTCAAATTCTTTTATCAAAACACATTCAAGTGACTCACGGATTAAAAGAATATGTTCTATTCAAATATGAGTTCAAAACTCATATTAATATTGTCCAAAGATGAAACTTCCTTGCCATTAATCTTGTAATTAACTAGACATTAATCTAGTAATTAACACAATATATTAATGGAATTAAAGTGGTCAAAACGAAACTTACGTTTGGTTTATTACACGAGTTGAAACAGTCTAACAACCTGAGACTGCGTAGGAACTGACGCATCAGCTCGCGTTCGTATGCTGCGCGCAGAACATAATGACGCGCGCTGACCAGGGCGCTTGGCACTACCTGGTCATGCGCGCGCTATAGTCCCTGCGCACATAACGCTATGTCATCCGCAGATGACCGACTCGTATCATATAGAACCCGCCACGCGAACGTCACGTGCGCAGACCTGAATGCCATCTGGTCCTGCGCGCCACTAGTAGTCTTCCGCCATGTACTAGACCACGCGCACGAGGTCAAAATTACAAAGGCAAGTGCGCAAACAAAGCGCCACATTGCGCCCATCGCCCACGCCACGCGCGCGCGCATGTGCGTGTGCGAGTTAAGGGTGCTTCGCATCCTTTAGGGTCCCCACTAGTGTTTGGCTCATGCTAAACAATATACAAGGAGTGCTCCTCCTTATAACCACTTTATGTTTTGTCATCCCACCAATGTGGGACAAAACTTAATCCATTTTCTCATCTTTGGTTGTTCCAACCTACAACTTTCAAGCTTCGATTTCTCATTCATCTTAGCTCTATTTTGGACGTGGTTTGATTCGTTGTGATACTCTCACAATATAGTACACAAACCCGGAAATAATTATTTATATATCACTTATATAAATACATTTATTTGAGTCCAAAATTAGTGAAAAATCAATTTCCACTACCATTTTTCTAACAATCCCCCACATGAATGGAGATCGATTAAAAACACACAAATTTCCGATGTAACCTCGACGGTTGAGTCTTGCATAGGATAGGTGGGTGTAAGCCTTTGAACCTTCCCTTGTGAAGCATACTTAGCTTACTAGCTGTCAATATGAACTTGATGTCTTTGAATTGACGGCTGTTTGTGTAAACGACAATATACGTTCACACAAGACTCCCCCTAGCCTGGCCATCCCCTCATTATCGTGTCCAATAATGGTCATGGAACACTTTCCTGGTTCTGCGGGAGCTCTAGAAATTGTGCCCACAATTTCATTCGAAGCGACCACACTTCTCTCCAACATAGGTGATCTTAAATCATTAAAAGCATTATGGTGTACTATGATTTACACTAATCATCAAACCATATATTATGCTTAACCTCTCAACAATGTCACTGGATATTATAGGAATGGACTAGGACGTATTTAAACACCCTTTTGTAGTTTAGGGGATATGTATATAACCATATATACTAGCTTTATATATAAACATATATCTTAGCCATGCCCCCACAGTGACTGCTCGTCGGTTCATGATTAAGTTGTCCTATTGAACCTAGATCTTGGGATCTCCAGTCAACTAGGTTAGGTTTCCCTCATGTCCCTTTTCTATCACGGGCTTTAGTCTCATTCCATACAACTTCATCTCTTATCAACCATCAGGTTGTTGGATCCATCTTGCATTGAGATAAGTTGTTCTATCGTGTTCTTGACTCGCTGGTCAATTTGCCATCTTGTCAATTCGCAAGACTTATAACATGGGATCTAAACATAGATCTAGTAGGATAGGTAGGTGTTACCCTTTGAACCTTCCTTTTCGTCTTTAGAATGACATGAAACTCAATTCATGGCTAAACACGTTTCCATGCCTTTGGTGATGTGATTCAAAGTTAGCTAGACTTTGAATCTTACCAATTGGCATTTGAGTCCAATCAACTCGATTGATTGACTCCATTTTCAAATGCAAGCCACCCCCACATTTAAGTGTTATTGGATAATATCCAATGGGGTGATGAAAGGTTCTCCCTTTCGTATGAAGTTTGAGAAAACTTCTCAATACCATTTTTACATCCCCTACGGTTGTTTCTTAAATGGCTCTTCCCCCCACATTGCTTGCACTTTGAATGTTTCATTAACAAGTATTAGTCTAGCATGCTTTAGACTCCAATACTCTAGCATGTGAACAGAAGATGCATCATTCTGATTCTTCACAGCCTTAAGAGATAACGCAATATCTCTTTCAAACATTCACATCTTAGTTTGACACAATAATGAAATTTTGTTTTATCACTCCAAAACCTCTGTTTTAGGAATGTCTCAAAACCATAGTTAATTTCATCTATTAAGATCAAAACTCATTTTGCCTTTAATCTCCAAGGCTTCACCATTGACTCTTAAGAACTTAAACATAAGTCTCAATCTAAGTCACTTTGATGAACATATTCATCATCAACGAGATGAACAATCCTAGTATAAAATCACTAAAGTCTTGAGACAAAGTCAATTAGATTCACACTATAAAACATAGCATTCACATATGCGCCTAAAGTGATTTATACATTCCCATGTTGTTTTGTTAAAACCATGTATTTGGGAAGACTCCCAAAACTAAGGACAAATCCTCCACATAGGTCAAACAACATTGATGGTTGTAGAAACATCTACACATCCATCACTATTGTAATGTCTTACAATAAATTTAGCAAAATTTATTAAAGAATTTACAATCTTAACATATATTTCTTTCATATGTTATAGTCATCGAAAAATTCACAAGTGTGTATTTCCATGTTGATGCTCTCAACATTAGATGACATACCTCGTTTTCGTGTATTTAATCTCAATACACTTGCCACGTTCGTCATGATTCACTCATCATGTTGTACGTTTGATGTTTGGTATGTGACTTATTGCATAAGTCATGATCACAACCCGCTCATTGTGTTCTTGCAAGACACTCCTTGCATAACCCGTTTAAAAAATATCCTTATTAAATCCGTCGAAGGTAAATCGTCAAAGAAAAAAAATTCCAAAAGTAATTTCCTTTTACATTTATCGTTTATTATATTTTAAATCACCTGATTATTAAAAAAATATAAACGACAATCCAAAATATATATAATATATTACAAATATATTTAACGGATTCATAAGGATATATAAACATCAAATCTCAAAGTGTTATTCTCTTCAACACTTTATATTTCAACGAAATAATCACAATTATATCGTCTTGTGGCATGTTTCGAGGTACTCCCTCAATACATTGTTCAAAACAACAAAGTTGTTTATAATTAACTACTCACATATAGTCGAACAAGTAAATATGTCAAAACAACATCGGGTTGTTTTCATTTAAATAGTCTCTCAAGACTATTATATGGTTCAAGACATGATACTTGCCATACGAGTATCGAACCATTGCAAAGACATGTTTTCTCCGTTTAAAACATTTCTCGTTTTTGCATCTGTTTTAAAAATTAAACTATATATGTTTATGCTTTGATTTCAAATCAAGACCATAAACTTGAAAATAGTTTGTTATTTAAAACCGTATCTAACTCGCTCGTTAGACAAATAAAATGATTGCAAATCATCTTTAATAGTTTATCACAGTGAACCCGATTCTAACCCGCTCGCTAGAAAATAAACAATTATAAATTGTGCATATGGTTTTTATGATAAATCTTTTCTAATTCGCTCATTAGAAACTATACGTGTACCAAATATTAAAAATATTCAGTTTCAATAACTAACCATTTCTAACATACTTGTTAGAATACAAACGATTATACTCATCGTTATATGGTGTTTTGGTTATATAACTAAACTGTTTCTAACACGCTTGTTAGAAATAAACGATTACCAAAATTGTTTCACAACTAATTGGTTTATATATATACAACCATTTCTAACATGCCCGTTAGAAATAAACGATTACAAGACCATTTAATATTTTATTGGCTCATATATAAATATAATAAGCCGGTTCTAACACGCTCGTTAGAAAATTAAACGTCTAGCTTGTTCGTTTTTACAAAAGCATCAATTTCTAACACGCTCGTTAGAAAAAATAATTATAACTTATGATTTTGTAAATACTTATTTCTAATATGCTCATTAGAAATGTTTGATGACACATTATTCTTTCAATGTCGTCAATTCTAACACGCTCGTTAGATATACATGTTTCAACAACTTGTTATTTACATAAGAAATTTCTAATACGCCCATTAGAAATCTAAATGTTTTCAACATTTTGAAACCAATAATATTTTACTAAAATAATTACTTTCTAACACGCTCGTTAGAAAATACAAATGTTCTAAACCTTATTATTTACAAAAATAATATTTTTCAACTCGCTCGATAGGAAAATAAAGGTTATAAAACTTATTATTTTAGAATAATTGTAATATCTAACATGCTTGTTAGAAATTATACACGTTTTGAAACTTATTATTTTACAAAAAAAATAACTATTCTTTCTAACACGCTCGTTAGAAATAAACATGTTTCAACACATTGGATAACAATCATTATTTCTCCAAATAATGATCTCTAACACACTTGTTAGATCGAAACGTACACCAAACGTTTTCTATGTGGGTTGCCAAAATATTTTCTAATACGCTCATTAGAAAATATTTTACTAAGATTAATCTCTAACACGCTCGTTAGAAATAACCTCTAGCAATATTTTTCATGGGTTGACAAATATTACGTCTTTTCTAATACGCTCATTAGAAAAATAGTATTTGAAAACGTCGAAATACATGTTAATATTTTTTAACACTTCGGATTATCGAAACCCGACACAAAAAAACCCATGAAACCGAAAACTTGAATCAAAACTTTTCGTTTTGTAAACACGGTATTTCGGATTAAAGATTGTACTCCAATCATACATATTAATCCGATTTGTACTATAAATATATTTCCAAAAAAATATATATTAGATTTTAACAAAATCCCAATTAATATTTTTATACTTTCGTGAACCCAAAAATCCTTTAATAAGAAGGTTTTTAGATTGTATCAACAATCTACACGAAAGTCTGTTTTAAGATTGTAGGAAATAGGGTTCACAATTTTATTAAATTAATAATAAAAAGAAATAATAACGATACTCTCGTTATTCATAGGAAATAACATAGTACAATACCGATTACAAAAAATAAATGTAAATGAAAATAAAACAATTACATATACCGAATCTTGATCCAAGTCGAATGCTTTATTAAACTTCAACCGAACCATCTTGTGTAGCACTCCGCTGCAAGAATAACAAACTTGTTGTAGACGGTTTTTGGTTGAGGATCATGTTTGACACGGGGCCCTTAAAACAGATTCCGCGCCTCCTCTCAGACGGTCTGTCTCCCAGGGTACAACAACCGGAACAGTAGTCATATTGCCGGAGATGGTCTTGAGCCCAAGATTACACCATGTTATTTGTGTTCTTGAAACATAGGAAAAAGAAAAGTAAATTGGAACTATCAAGAGTACTCCTCTCAAATTCTTTTATCAAAACACATTCAAGTGACTCACGGATTAAAAGAATATGTTCTATTCAAATATGAGTTCAAAACTCATATTAATATTGTCCAAAGATGAAACTTCCTTGCCATTAATCTTGTAATTAACTAGACATTAATCTAGTAATTAACACAATATATTAATGGAATTAAAGTGGTCAAAACGAAACTTACGTTTGGTTTATTACACGAGTTGAAACAGTCTAACAACCTGAGACTGCGTAGGAACTGACGCATCAGCTCGCGTTCGTATGCTGCGCGCAGAACATAATGACGCGCGTTGACCAGGGCGCTTGGCACTACCTGGTCATGCGCGCACTATAGTCCCTGCGCACATAACGCTATGTCATCCGCAGATGACCGACTCGTATCATATAGAACCCGCTACGCGAACGTCACGTGCGCAGACCTGAATGCCATCTGGTCCTGCGCGCCACTAGTAGTCTTCCGCCATGTACTAGACCACGCGCACGAGGTCAAAATTACAAAGGCAAGTGCGCAAACAAAGCGCCACATTGCGCCCATCGCCCACGCCACGCGCGCGCGCATGTGCGTGTGCGAGTTAAGGGTGCTTCGCATCCTTTAGGGTCCCCACTAGTGTTTGGCTCATGCTAAACAATATACAAGGAGTGCTCCTCCTTATAACCACTTTATGTTTTGTCATCCCACCAATGTGGGACAAAACTTAATCCATTTTCTCATCTTTGGTTGTTCCAACCTACAACTTTCAAGCTTCAATATCTCATTCATCTTAGCTCTATTTTGGACGTGGTTTGATTCGTTGTGATACTCTCACAATATAGTACACAAACCCGGAAATAATTATTTATATATCACATATATAAATACATTTATTTGAGTCCAAAATTAGTGAAAAATCAATTTTCACTACCATTTTCCCAACAATCTTTAACATGCTAGCACAAGATACTCAGGTTAACGTTGACGTAATATACGCATAGTTAATTTTGGGATGACAAAAAAACCCGAGCCCAACATGTATACCCGAAACCCAAAGCATTTGGGACGGGTATACCTGATACCTGACGGGTATAGGACGGGTTTGCTATTGGGAAAAAAGTATTTCGCGGGTATGTGACGAGTATGGTATTAGGTGATACCCCAGCCGATTACCCGAAACTAAATACCTGTTTACCCGTAACATATACCCACAAATTTTCAAGTTTTTTTCATATTTTTTCTTAACTATTTTTTTTAATTTATATTTTAATGACATTATTATTTATATTTATATGCTACAAAATATAAAAATATTTTTTTAAGATATATATATATATATATATTTACATTCTAAATATTTCAAAGATTAGTATGATGATGATCATACGTATGTTATTTATTACAATTTAATATATTGTAATTTCTAAAACATAAAACCATAATAAAAAGTAAGAATACATATACATGCAAATCCCAACGGGTATGCTTTATACCTGATGGGTAATACTCGCCAAATACCCGACGGGTAATAAAACAGGTATGGGATGAGATTTTATAACCGGGTATGAGTATAGTATTAGTTAAACCCGACCCATTGTCATCCCTAATAGTTATAGGCCACACCTCCCACCATCAAGAATTAAAAAACTCAAATACCTACATATAGTTTATTTTTATTTATTTTTTTTGGAATTCTGGGCCTCTATGATAGATCAGAGGTGTTAATCGAGTAGCGTTTGCGGGTTGAAGGATCCAACCCGACCCGAACCAAAACCCTGGCTCTGATACCAATCTGTAACACCCCAACCGATGGCGGAAACATCGAGGTGCCACGTATGAATGATCGTTCAGTAGCTCATGGAGAATAATAAGTTTCATTAATTGATTTAAATAAATTACATACAATTATTCTACAAGAATTCGTACATCAAATTGAATAAACTATGCACATATCTTCAAGCAATTCTTCAAGCAAGTAGAACCTGAAACATGTTAAGTTGAAAATATTTGGGTCAACAAAAGTTGGTGAGAATACATAGGCTTTTGAAAATAATTGGTAACAATAGTTTGTACAACATTCAAAGTTGTATGATGATAGAGTATGATACCGACATGTAACAATGCGTCTTTGTACAACCAAACCTTATGTCGACTGCTGACTAACTCGCAAGTTAGTTAAATGTTATTACTGTTATCAATCATCCCTGAGTCTACGTGGGGGATGGGTTTGTCAGACCTATAGCGCTATAATCTAAACAGGCGGCTTGATCATTGTTAATGATTGTACTGTGTCTTTTTGTTACAGTCAAATGATAGAATGATGATGTAATTGAATCACAAGTGAGTGTGAGTAAATGATAGTATAAAATATTTAAACATGTTTCACCCCAAAAATAGTGAAAATAGAGAAAAAGGGGCTATGTAAACTCACCTTAGCAAAACGTTATCTCTTGAAAAATAGTGTGTTGCCCAATGTATCAAGTATCACCCTATAATGAGGTAATATATATGTCTAAGTTTACCAAGTCTATAAATGTATAAGTTTCTAGGGCTTCGAATTTGGGGATATCCAATTGTTGAATTTAAAATAAAATGTTAATTATATAAAGGGAAATTTGATAATTAAATAAAAGAAAGTCTTTTTATAAAATTGAATTTAGAATGTTCACAATAATGTGTTTGAAGTATAAAAAAATAATTTTTATAAAATTATTTCTTTTAAAATAGATTTTTAAATCTATTTATTACAAATTGCCAATATTTAACTTTAATATTCAAAAATACTAAAATTAAAGAATTTCTATTTTAAAAATCATATTTCTGTTCTAAATATTGAAAAATAAATTTATAAAATTTTGGTGCAAAAATAATAAAAATTGGATTTATTATGATTTAATTATGATTAAAACTAACAAAAATTGATTAAAAATATTAAATAAATGATTTTTCAGAAATAAAAATCATTTCTGAAAAGCTTAATGTTATAAAAACTTAGGATAATTTTTGTAGAAATTAATAAGATCGTTTTGATATTTTAATGGATTTTTATAAATATAATAGTATAAAATTGATTTAATTATTATAAATATTAAATAAATGAATTTCAGAAAAATAAAAATTGTAAATAAAACTTTTATCTCAGATTTAATAAATATAATTTTTTTAGAATTTATAACAAGGTTTTAATAATTAAAAATGAATTTATAAGATTTAAATGTATAAGATATATATAATTGGTTTGTTTTTAAAAAGAAATGAAATTTAGTAAAAAGTGTGTGCAAGCCGGGACTCGAACCCGGGTTGTCTTAGTTATAGGCATCAGTCACAACCACTTGGCCTAGGCCTGTGGTTGTGATTGATCTTAGTTTATTGAAAATAAATACAATAAGCAAACGGTTTCTTCCCCAAATCTATTACCCACGAACCCTAGCTTTTTCAATCGGACAGATTACACAATGATAACCCAATTAACCTTAGGGTTATCATTGTGTGTATCCCGAAGATCAAAGCCCAACAAAAACATTGTCACTTACAAAGCTTAATCGTCACGAATGCACGGTCAAACTGGAGGTCAAAATACACGATCGTATAACAATAACAGAGTGTTAGGTGAAGAATTGGGGATTGAGAGAGATGAATTGGCGAGTGTAGCAGGTCCTAGAGTGTTCAATTTATAGTGGTATCGTCTGAATCATTGAATTGGAAACTTTGACTCACTATTGAATGTTTACGCGTGAGATTTATCAAATTGGCAACTATTAACTGTTGATAATCAATGTGCCGAGTCATACCAGGCCGGAATTACAAATTCTTACCATAATCGTGTGATTGATTGATAAATTTGTGCATTTGATCATGGTTGCGTGTGTCTGTATGTACAGCAATACAACAGACATGAAAATCAAGTCATTATATATACATAATAGGTTGATATAGGAACAATAAGTTCATGTGGCTCAACTGGTGAGGTGTGTGAGTGTGTCCTGATTGACTCGGGTTCGAAACCCGGTTGAAACAATATTTTTTTTAAAACAGCAAAGAGGGTTTTAAGGTGTTGGGCCGGGTTCTGGTTGGGTTTGGGCTGGGTGGTTTGGGCTGGGGGCTTATAAGAAAGGAAGGGGAGGGCTTGGTGTGTTTGATCCAACATATAAGTATGTTATGTTTTTTTTTTTTTTTTAAACTGAATTATTATTATTATTATTATTATTATTATTATTATTATTATAGTTGTATATATATACATTTATATGTATATATATATATGTGAATAATTATCATTGTATTAGAGTTTAAAATGCCACAAAAAAAAAAGTAATAACGCGTTGTCGTTTTTATCGTAACGGATAACTATTTAATGCGAAATGTTACAGTCTCCCCTACTTTTAGGAACTTCGTCCTGAAGTTAAGAGGAAAACTAGGGTTCAATTGGTCAACTACCGGAAACCTTGATAAAATTTCACACTACCTTAACGTACCTGTAAACTCATGATTACGTTTCGGACCGTAATTATCAATTTACCTTACATTAGGGTTTTGCGTCCTTTTATGACTTTACCGATTGTTGAGCAGGTCTGATAGTCTCCACCAGTCGTTGAGCAGGTGGTAGGGCCTCTCCCGACTGTTGGAAAGACATGATGACCCCTACCAATCGTTAAGCTGGTTGTTTGGTAGTTAACTAATTGTTGTACAAATAAGCAAGTATGATTATAGATATAGCAATTAGTTCACATTCAGACAAACATACACACAGATGTTATGATAATACTTGAATTTTATTACTTGAATCAAATAGCGTCAATACATAGAATAAAAGCAACCAATAGTCAAATGGTGAGACTTGCGGTTAGGTAGCTGGAGGGTCTTGATCTCTGTTTAGTTTAGGGCATCGGTTACGGAAGTGATTTGGGTCTCCACATTCATAGCATTGACCATAGTTGTATTGATTAAGGTTACCAGCTTGAGCAGGGTTGGTGGGTTGGTTGGCATTAGGATTTGGGGTCTCGCGACATGTATTAACTAGATGGCCATACCTACCACAATTGGTGCACAAGCGACACGCTGAAGTAGTGGGATGATGTCGGTTGCATGTGTTACACAATGGATGGTTTCCTGTATAGGGTTTCTTGTTAGAAGCTTGTGTGGTGAGGTTGACATCAGGATCCTTGGCCTTACGCTTCTGATTCTCAGTGGTTACCGCGGCTACAATACTTGTTTTATTGCCTTTCCGAACTAAGGTCCCGTTCTTTACGTGATTATCAGTTAAGGTAGCTGCTAAACGTTTGGCTTCCTCCAAGGTGGCAGGATTCCTTCCCCACACTGTATCCTGGATTTGCATGGGCAGACCACCGATGTACTTCTCGATGGCTACCGGCAGGGGAGTGACTTTGTGGGGTAACAATAAGCTAAGCTCGTGAAAGCGGGTATTGTAGGCAAGGTTTTCCCCACTATCCTGAGCAAGGGTGTGGAACTCGTCTTCCAATTTCTTGACCTCGTTTCGTGGGCAAAATTCATCTTTCATTATTTCCTTGACTTGATCCCACGTCATAGTAAGTGCAACTTCAGCTCCTCGGGTACGCTTTTCTTCATTCCACCAAGTGAGTGCTCGTTTGTGAAGAACACTCATGGCATAACGGACCTTAAAGTTGTCGGGGCACTCACTGTTGATGAAGGTATTTTCAATACCCTCAAACCATTGTAGGAGTCCTGTAGCTCCTTCTTCACCACTAAACTTTGGAGGGTTACAAGAATTGAAATGCTTAAGGGTGCAGGCTGGGAGACCATTTCCGTTGTGGTGTCCATTTCCATTCCCGTTGCCGTTGCCGTTCCCGTTGCCATTCAACTGGATGACTTGTGCTAGTAAGTTGGGAACTAGAGTTGCGATTTGCTGCGCCATTTGTTGAGAAATGATTGCAGCCAGTTGAGCATCAACTCCATTGTTGTTGTTGTGATGGTTAGTATCGTGGTTGTGGTTGTGATTGTTACTTCCTTCATCATGATTTTCACCACTGTTAAGACGAGCACTGCGACGTGGAGGCATGATCTGTAAGAGACACAGTGAAATGAGTGAGATTATATAAGGAATGTAATCATTTATTCATTAATTAAAACGAATAAACGAAAACGTTGACTTATCAAAGATTCTAAATTCTGATAACATATGAAGACGTGCTTTAGCCTATAAGTGAACACTCATCCCGAGAATTCCCAAGTAGGCATCCGGGTCCCTCGTCTGATTGGGATATATGCGCAATGCCAGCCTAGACAGAAGACTCAGAATACAGGCGTTCACCCTTCCAGATTGCACGTGTTCGTCATTAAAATCTAGAACTTCGACGAGATTTCAAGGTGGTTCAGGTTAAACCTGAGGATTTTGTCCTATTAGTCTAAGAGTAGGTCTAGTGATGTAGAGCATCTTCTTGTAAGGATGATAGTAGGGATAAGAAGTAGGAGGGAGATAGAGATTAGCAAGTAAAGAAGCAAGTACTGATTAAGTCCTATGGTTATAGACTAGATTATTTTTCTAATAACCTAATTCCCTATAACCATGGCTCTGATACCAATCTGTAACACCCCAACCGATGGCGGAAACATCGAGGTGCCACGTATGAATGATCGTTCAGTAGCTCATGGAGAATAATAAGTTTCATTAATTGATTTAAATAAATTACATACAATTATTCTACAAGAATTCGTACATCAAATTGAATAAACTATGCACATATCTTCAAGCAATTCTTCAAGCAAGTAGAACCTGAAACATGTTAAGTTGAAAATATTTGGGTCAACAAAAGTTGGTGAGAATACATAGGCTTTTGAAAATAATTGGTAACAATAGTTTGTACAACATTCAAAGTTGTATGATGATAGAGTATGATACCGACATGTAACAATGCGTCTTTGTACAACCAAACCTTGTGTCGACTGCTGACTAACTCGCAAGTTAGTTAAATGTTATTACTGTTATCAATCATCCCTGAGTCTACGTGGGGGATGGGTTTGTCAGACCTATAGCGCTATAATCTAAACAGGCGGCTTGATCATTGTTAATGATTGTACTGTGTCTTTTTGTTACAGTCAAATGATAGAATGATGATGTAATTGAATCACAAGTGAGTGTGAGTAAATGATAGTATAAAATATTTAAACATGTTTCACCCCAAAAATAGTGAAAATAGAGAAAAGGGGCTATGTAAACTCACCTTAGCAAAACGTTATCTCTTGAAAAATAGTGTGTTGCCCAATGTATCAAGTATCACCCTATAATGAGGTAATATATATGTCTAAGTTTACCAAGTCTATAAATGTATAAGTTTCTAGGGCTTCGAATTTGGGGATATCCAATTGTTGAATTTAAAATAAAATGTTAATTATATAAAGGGAAATTTGATAATTAAATAAAAGAAAGTCTTTTTATAAAATTGAATTTAGAATGTTCACAATAATGTGTTTGAAGTATAAAAAAATAATTTTTATAAAATTATTTCTTTTAAAATAGATTTTTAAATCTATTTATTACAAATTGCCAATATTTAACTTTAATATTCAAAAATACTAAAATTAAAGACTTTCTATTTTAAAAATCATATTTCTGTTCTAAATATTTAAAAATAAATTGTATAAAATTTTGGTGCAAAAATAATAAAAATTGGATTTATTATGATTTAATTATGATTAAAACTAACAAAAATTGATTAAAAATATTAAATAAATGATTTTTCAGAAATAAAAATCATTTCTGAAAAGCTTAATGTTATAAAAACTTAGGATAATTTTTGTAGAAATTAATAAGATCGTTTTGATATTTTAATGGATTTTTATAAATATAATAGTATAAAATTGATTTAATTATTATAAATATTAAATAAATGAATTTCAGAAAAATAAAAATTGTAAATAAAACTTTTATCTCAGATTTAATAAATATAATTTTTTTAGAATTTATAACAAGGTTTTAATAATTAAAAATGAATTTATAAGATTTAAATGTATAAGATATATATAATTGGTTTGTTTTTAAAAGAAATGAAATTTAGTAAAAAGTGTGTGCAAGCCGGGACTCGAACCCGGGTTGTCTTAGTTATAGGCATCAGTCACAACCACTTGGCCTAGGCCTGTGGTTGTGATTGATCTCAGTTTATTGAAAATAAATACAATAAGCAAACGGTTTCTTCCCCAAATCTATTACCCACGAACCCTAGCTTTTTCAATCGGACAGATTACACAATGATAACCCAATTAACCTTAGGGTTATCATTGTGTGTATCCCGAAGATCAAAGCCCAACAAAAACATTGTCACTTACAAAGCTTAATCGTCACGAATGCACGGTCAAACTGGAGGTCAAAATACACGATCGTATAACAATAACAGAGTGTTAGGTGAAGAATTGGGGATTGAGAGAGATGAATTGGCGAGTGTAGCAGGTCCTAGATTGTTCAATTTTGTAACACCCCAACCGATGGCGGAATCATCGAGGTGTCACGTAGTGACGATTGTTCAAAAGCACATGGTACTAAAATGTAAATATATTATTGAATCAGTGTAGATTTTGGGGTTTGGATCAAAGGTTATAATCAAGTGTATAAGAAAACATGATTGTGGTATATGCCAAATATTGTAAAAATTTGAACAAGTTGAAAATGAGTGAGTGTTGATGGAGAATCTAGAGACTAGATATTAAAAAAAATTTCAAAATTGGTTTTGTACATGAGGCAAAAGTTGTTAAATAGTACAAGCTAAGTAGGCTTTGTAATAGTTTAAAACATTATATAGAAAATCGTTTGTTACGTCAATAAATAATCAGTTGAATTTAAGTTCGAGGAAAATATGTACTTTGTAAAGTTACTGGGTAATACAACAAGTTTTAGAAATCTTTAGTTTGTGCTAAAGTATGAGGTTATAGTTTTTAAAATAAATAACATGTGGTGAAATGAAATAATATGATTTGGGTAGGGTGTTGAATAAAAAAAAATAGCTAAGATGGTAAGGTGAAGTGCGATTGTGAAATCCATAGATGGTTATGAAAGTATGAACTTGTAAGCAATATATGAAAATCGTGAAATACAAAATATTGTATATGAACCGAGAGAGTATTATTGAAAAAGCTTGCATAAAATGCTTGGAGTGCCCTTGTCTAGCTGTAAAGCCCAACAAGAACGTTGACTATTCAAAGGAATTGAACCCGATGGTGATCAAAGAAGACGTGCTTTAGCCTATAAGTGGACACTCACTCCAGGAATCCCCAGGTAAGCATAATAGGTCCGTAAATGGATTTATGCGCTATGCTTGCCTATGCCAGAAAACCCAGTGTACAGGCGTCCACCCTTCCAGATTGCACGTGTCCTTATCACACTCATTAAAGTTCAACAACTTTGAAGGAGCAAAAGTAGGAGTAGGCATTATGCCTAAGAGTGTCTTCATGAAAAGGTACTGTCCCTGTTCCATAATGATGTAGACTTTCTACTCCTTGTAGAACACCATCTCTATGCACCATGATGAAAGATGAGGAGAATGGAGAGAGAGAGAAGAAGGGAAAAAATAGAAGAAGGAAAGTAGAGGGAAATGAGGGGTAGGGTAATTCAGGAAATATTATGCATGCAAGTTGAAGTTCGGTTATAGTCTAGGCCATTTTATCTAATAACCTAATTCCCTATAACCATGGCTCTAATACCAATCTGTAACACCCCAACCGATGGCGGAATCATCGAGGTGTCACGTAGTGACGATTGTTCAAAAGCACATGGTACTAAAATGTAAATATATTATTGAATAATTTAAATTGTCTTACATAGATGAAATGGAAAATACAAAAGTCTGAACGAAACATGAAAATTGAAATATCTTATTTAAAAAGCAAGCACTAAAATCCAATGCTATGGAGCTAAGATCAAACTGCACCTGAAACATGTACAAAATAGGTTTTGTCAACATAAGAAATGTTGGTGAGCATTCCTAGTTTTAATACATATAGTAAGTTGGAAAAAATGGTATACAATTCAAGTGCAAAGCTACAGTGCAATTATGTAAACTATGTAACATACAAATGAGCGAAATCAACCCTGTGACTGTATAATGTACTGTATGAACTGTAGTGTACTCAACCAATAAATGGATGATAACTTAACAATGGCCACGGATTCTCCGATGAAAAAGGGGGAGAATCAATCTAGGCGGGTTGTCAATCCAAATAGCGCTATCCAATGTTAAGGTCGGCTTGTACCATGTTAATGATTTCACTAAGTACAAATGTAATCCACATGTATTGTCTAAGCATAAAGCACGTTGTAAGCAATGCACATAGTACTAGAATTGTATTGTAAAAATGTAAACTTGTATTTGAAATTGTAATAGTGTACATGTAACACCCCAAAAATATATAAAAGCAAAAAGGGGTAGGAATACTCACAGTTTACGTAATAACTTGAAATTGGACTTGGACAACGAAATATGAATTGAGATTACTCCCAAATGATCAACCTAAAGTATTCGATAACGTGTAAGGGAAATAACTCTAGGATGTATGTATTTCTAGGGCTTCGAATTGGGGATAAATGTTTATCTGATTAATTAATGAATTGTTTATTAAATATATGAAATTTAATAAATAAATAAATAAAAGTCTCTTTGTAAAATCTTAAGTTGAATATAATCATAACATAAGGTTTTGAGTATGAAAATAATTTTTATAAAATTATTTTCTTGAAAATAGAATATTTAATCTAATTATTTCAAATTGTCAAAATATGATTTTAATATCTAAAAATATTAAAATCAAAGAATTTGTGCATTAAAAAATTGTATTTCAGTTCTAAATGAATAGAAATAATTTATGTAAAATTTTGGTACAAAAATATTGAAAAATGAATTTATTATGAATTATTTATGATTAAAACTAACAAAAATTAATTAAAAATATAAAATAAACGATTTTTCTGAAATAAAAATATTTTCTGGAATGTGTAAGAATATACAAGTTTAGGATAATTTTTGTGGAAATTTATAAGGTAGTTTTGATATTTTAATGGATTTTTATAAATATAATAGTGTAAAATTGATTTAATTATTATAAATATTAAATAAATGAATTTCAGAAAAATAAAAATTGTAGATAAATCTTTGACTTCAGATTTGATAAATATAATTTTTTTAGAATTTATAAAATAGTTTTAATATTTAAAAATGAATTTATAAGATTATAATGTATAATATATCTAATTGGTTTTAAAAAAAAGAAATACGAAAAAAAAAGTGGTGGCAGCCGGGTTCGAACCCGCGTCTGCAGTGTATCAAACCAACAACACAACCACTTGGTCTAGACCAGTGGTTGTGATTGTTCTCTGTTCTTTAAATATTAATATGTTATGCAAATTTGTGTTCTTCCCCAAATTATGATTACGAGCCCTAGCATTTACAATCGAACGATCCACACATCTATAACCCGATTAATGTTAGGGCTTTCATTGTGCGGATGCCGACCAACAAAACCCACTGAAGAAATTTGACTTACAAGTTTGTTTGAACACGATTTGCTCGGTCAAGTATAAAAGTCAAACATGAATCAAAATAACATGAACAGAGGTTATATGAAGAAATTGAGAGTTGAGAGAGATGTATGAGCAAGTGTAGAAGGCTTGGGGAGGACCAATTTATACTGTTATGGTTCGCATGTTCGAAAAGGAAATCCTTGACCCGTTGTTAATGTATACGCGTAATTAAGCTTAAATTGATGATATTAATACGTGTATAAGACTCGTGATAGACCGATAATTACGAATCCGAGTCAAACCATGTTTAAATTCGCGTTTAATAGTGTCAATTAACTGGTCAAAATGGAAAAAGAAAAAAAAATATAAACTAACATGTTGCTGCTGCTCGCTGATGTACCAGGGAAGAAGAAAGGGGCGCGCAGACAAGGTTAAATACATTATGGGTTGGGATAAGATCAGATGTGGCCTTGTAGCTCAGTGGTTAGTGTGTTAGTGTGGTTTGCTGTGACTCGGGTTCGATCCACGCGGGTAGCAAGATTTCTTTTTTTTTTTTTTTGTTAACAGATCAGAGGGAGGGGGACTGTTGGGCCGGCCTTGGGCCATGCTGGTTGGGCTGGGCTTCAGAAAAAGGTAAAGAAACAAGGAAGGTGGGCTTGGGTTGTTTCAAGTGGGTGTGTTTATAATATAAAGATATATATATAATCAGAATTTTTTTTATTATTATTATTATTATTATTATTAAATAAAAGTGACGGATGTCACAAATTTATAGTGGTATCGTCTGAATCATTGAATTGGAAACTTTGACTCACTATTGAATGTTTACGCGTGAGATTTATCAAATTGGCAACTATTAACTGTTGATAATCAATGTGCCGAGTCATACCAGGCCGGAATTACAAATTCTTACCATAATCGTGTGATTGATTGATAAATTTGTGCATTTGATCATGGTTGCGTGCGTCTGTATGTACAGCGATACAACAGACATGAAAATCAAGTCATTATATATACATAATAGGTTGATATAGGAACAATAAGTTCATGTGGCTCAACTGGTGAGGTGTGTGAGTGTGTCCTGATTGACTCGGGTTCGAAACCCGATTGAAACAATATTTTTTTTTAAAACAGCAAAGAGGGTTTTAAGTTGTTGGGCCGGGTTCTGGTTGGGTTTGGGCTGGGTGGTTTGGGCTGGGGGCTTATAAGAAAGGAAGGGGAGGACTTGGTGTGTTTGATCCAACATATAAGTATGTTATGTTTTTTTTTTTTTTAAACTGAATTATTATTATTATTATTATTATTATTATAGTTGTATATATATATACATTTTTATATATATATATGAATAATTATCATTGTATTAGAGTTTAAAATGCCACAAAAAAAAGTAATAACGCTTTGTCGTTTTTATCGTAACGGATAACTATTTAATGCGAAATGTTACAGCGGGCCTGACTACGCCAGCCGCCCGAGGTACGTATGGGCCCTCCATTGGGTTGGTTGTGGGGGTCTGTCCATAGTGTGGGGACTCCCATGGGTAGTCGGACAGAAATGTTTGTTGGCCGTTCAAAAAAAAAAAAAAAAAAAAACCCACGAATTTCATGTTAGGTTGATATATTTTCGGGTCGTATCAGAAATTCACACCTCTAATTATAAGACCATATGTAGTGGAGCGCGATTCATGGCGTTTTTTTCGAACTTAGCGCCCCATAACGTCCCCAACACCATTACAGGGGGCGCTATGGAGCAAAAATGGGCCAAGGCGTTTTAATCATAGCGCCGGACATCACAAAACCCATCCAATCATCTTTCTACACCTCACTCTCTCTCTCCTACTTTCTCATATTCTTATTTTTTTATTATTAATTTTATTTAAAAAATAAAAACAAAATAACGCCTCACACTACACCCCTATTTTGAATTAAACCCACATGCTGACTAAACTGTTACGTGGACCAATTACAGAGGGGGCCTTAAATTTTTCCCGTCCACTACACATTGTCTAATGAACCAAAATCTCCTTCCTTTATTTCACTCTCACTTACCTCACCAATCTAGGGTATGTTTGACAATGAGCTTTTAGCAGCTTCAAGCTTTTAAGAAAAAGCTCCTACTCAATAAAAAGTCTTGTTTGGTTGAAGGAGCTGGAAGCTTTTACGTTAGAGAAAAAGCTTTATAGTGAAAAGCTACTAGTAGTAGCAAATGCTCTACTAGCTACAAACTTTTAATTAAATGACATAAATACCCATTCAATTTTAAAAATAAAATAAAAACCTTATTTACAAGTTTTTAATTATGCCAATTTGGTCATTTTATACATTTTATTAAAAGTTTCAGCTACTCTGCCAAACATCTATCTATATATATAAAAGAAAACGTATATGCTGACGTGGCGTGTAATGGAGGCCTCAACCTTCCATTAAGAGTGTCATGTGGCATCATAATAGAGAGTTTTTGGTGTTTTTGAATTGTTTCCTTTTTTAATTAAATTGAGATATTTTAGGGAAAAAAATTTAAAAATAAATTAAAAATTTTCTTTCTCATATTTCTTCCCATAATTTTTAAACGTTTATATTTTTTATATACGGGATTTTTTAAAGAAAAAATTACACCAAATTAACGAGCGTTTTATTATCTTTCCAACGAGTACCATAGTGCTATATAAAAAACGGAGAAAAAATCGACTATTTTTTGTGGGGTTTCGTTCATACAGGAAAAAATCACACAAAGTGTTCATGTTATCACGTAAAATTAGATTTTGTGGGGAATATGAGTTATTACTGATTAGAATACTATGAACATGCAATGATTGAGAGATTTTGTGGTTAGTTAACTTGAGCCGTTTGCATTAGGTTATCACGTAAAATTAGATTTTTCAACCCCGGGACCCTCCCAGGGTAATCAGCTAGTCAAAATATATTTAAAAAGCTTTCAGCTATCAGCTTACAGCTACCAGCTAATAGCTTCTAGCTACCAGCCTCCAGTTAATTTTGCCAAACATACCCCTAATGTTGCCATGGTTGCTAGATGACAAACAAACCGGCTAACCTTTCCAATCACTTTTTTCTTCGAACAGCCAATTTCATCATTCGGTCAGTACAAGTGCAAAGCATACTATTATTTTTTGGGTTTAAAACTAGTACTTTTTATTTAATCTTCTTATTTTTAAAATCTAGTAGTATTCTGACGTGTCAAATATATGGTGGTTGGATATCGTTTGAAACGAGTTCATTTTAAACATATATTTTTTTTTACATCACGTCACAATAATTCGAGTTATTTTGGATTGATCTATTCAAATTTTTTGATACTTATGAACTTTGTAAATAGTTATTACCTTATATATAAATTGTAAGTTTATTAATATGATGTTAAAAACTAAACTAGGTATTAGAATAAACAAGTTGAGTACGAGAACTATATGTAAAAGTAAATGATAATTTAGAAATGTCAATGTTTAGGGGCTGCTAAATGCGTCATATTAACAGGTTGGCGGGTTCAACCGGACATAAACACAAAGATTCCACATGAACACAACGTGAATATTATGTTAGACACACGAACATGCTCAAGTCGATCTTCACTGGTTGACAAGAAAAAAATCCGTTGGACACAATGTTTCTATTGCAAATTCCACTTAAAATTCAAAAATCGTCATAAAAAAAATGTGTTTTTGCTTAATTGTTTATATGCCATTTGTGAAATGAAATGTATTGTTTGAAAAAAGTTTAATGGGAGTTTTGTTTGTTGCTGATGGCTTCCCAAAATTTTGAAATTACAAAATAAAAAGGAAATACTAAAATTAAGGACGTAATAAAACAAGTGAATTTGATTCAATCAAAGATTCGTGTGTTTTATGCTAAAAAAATGTTATTTTTAACTCGTTTAAAAATTAGGCCATTCACAGATTGACATGTTTAACCAGTTTAATTAGACGAGCTATAACGTTAACATGTTCAATTAGAGATGCACAAGATGGTCTGTCAACACACCAACCTATTAACAACCGGTTTAACCTATTTATTATAACAAGTTTACACAAATAAATGCTTGACCCAACACAGCCCGACCTACGTGTTTTACCAAGCTCAAGCCATTATACACCAAGTCCTAGACTTGAACCTGAACTTGAACCATTAGTTTGCTTTTCTGAACACACTTTCAATATTCGGTCTATAATTTTTTTTTAAGAAATATATATTAAAGTGGTTTTCGAATTCTTTGATTCTATACAATAGTAAGCAGCTAGTTGTGAGTTGTGACGAACCAACAGTCCGAGTCCCTAGAATACAAAAGGTAAGTAGGACCGGGTTGATGAAAAAAATATTCCCTTCTTGTCACTAAATAATCTTTCACTACAACCACATTATCATGCACACTTTACTTGACTTTGGGTGTCACTCAAGACTATAGCAAACGTACGGGGGACTATATTAGAGTATGTGTAGTGGGCTCGTTGTGCAGCGCTATAAGCCCTATAGCGCCGGGGAACACCGCCCCCCCAGGCGCTATAGGGCGTTTTGGGTTTGGTTTGTTCCCCACATAGCGAGCGTTATGCATGCATTGGGAGTATAATGGCAGGTTTGAATGCTTTGACCGGTGGTTGGGGTGCTTTATTCGAAGCATTTATAAAAAAAAAAAAAAAAAAAATTTGTATATAAATATACATACAACACAAGACTAACACACATATACAATCTTCAGCTACACAAACACTACACACACACACTTTGAAATTTTATTGTGAGGGAAGAGATGAATCCTTTCGGTAGAGGTTTCGGGTTTGGTTCCCAAACCAGTGGCGACAACACCCGACCTATAGCTCCGGGTTCGGGTTCAAACCCGCAAAGTTTCACGAACCTCTTAAACCAACCGTATGGTTGGGACCCGAACATGTATAATGTTAACATGGGAGGGAGTTTTGGGATGCCCATAGGAGGTGGGTTTGGCCAAACACAAGTGTACGGGTCATCCCAAATGTTCGGCTCTTCAAATGCTTGGCAAGAGTCGGTTCCGGAGACACAAGGCCCGGTTGAAGAGGAAGAGCCCGGGCGAGGCAAGGCACCCGCGCGACGGAGTCACGCAAGAAAAGAGACGGGCGGTCGTGCCAAGAAAAAGGTTATACCATGGACCGACCACGAGTTGTACTCGTTAACCCGAGCGTGGGTTGACGTGTCGGAGGATCCTGAAGTCGGTAAGAAAACCGAGAGGTCGTTGACATCATGAAGGAACGACAGTTTGAACGCGACTTTGCTTTTTACACGTCAAACTTTGACCACCTAGAGGGGAAAGCGCTGGAAATGGCTATGAGCCGAAAGGCAAAAATCGAAAAAAAATATGGTTTCTAGTATTTTTATCTTTTATTTATGGTTTGTAATTTTTTTTTTTAGTATTTGTATTTTTTTTTTGTTTTAGTATTTGTAATTTTTTTATTTTTAATGAAATATTATTAAGTATTAAATATTCTTATTTAAATAAAAAACAATAATTAACCAATCATTACCAATCATTTATAACCCCAACATAACCCTCCTTCCCACTACACCCTCTTTTTCCATAACCCCAACATAACACCTTTTCTATTACTTTTTAATATTTTAATCCTATAACCCCAACATAACTATCCACCACTACACATACCCTTATTATGTGACATTGGGACCGATCCTTTTCTGACACAATAGCTGGTGTGGAATCATATATTTTTTTGTGTGTGTTGGGAGGTCATTATATATTTTCCTTTGTATTGGTTACAAGTAGTGGTGCAACTTATGTTTTTGTTGTAAAAAAGAAACATAATGTTGGATACCATTTACTTCATATGGATTCAACTTTAAACATGCACACTTTTTGTACATTTCGCATAAGTCAATTAAACTTTTGAACCAAAGTTGGGAGGTTATGAGTTCAAGTTTCACACGGAGTAGAGATTTGCCATTCAAAAAAAAAAAAAAAAAAAAAAAACTTTTGAACCGACGTTTAGATTTGATCAGTCAGTTAAATGAACAAATATGTATTTTCCAGATATATGGTGGTGTGGCCATGTAGTTTCCATTTAACAAGCTAGGTGAATGGGTGTTTAACCCATGGTTCCATATGTTCGTATAGCATTAAATCAATAATGGTGTTGATTAGTAACCTAGTTAGTGTACGCATAGCCTCACTTATATAAAACAGAAAAAAAAAACGGCTTTCAATTTTTTTGTCACTTCTTTTTTTAATATCTTTATACATTGTGTTTTTTTTTTTTAGCCAAACACCCTAATTGACCCTTTTATAACATTAGTGATAAAAGATAAATAATATTGTGTAATAAGCTAATAGGTCCCGAAAATTTATTACTTTTTTTTCACTCCGGTAATACCTAATTAGTTTTGTGAAGGTATCTATAATCTATAACTTATAATAAAATAATTGAATATTGATGAGCTGTCATTTAATGGAGGCTTCAATCTTTCTTTGAATGTGCCACGTGGCACGTTAATGTGAGAGTTTTTAATTTATTTTTTTATTTTGTTTTCATCCATTCTCCTACACTAACTAATCTAACCCTAATCTTTTTAAGAATTTAAAAACAAATTTAGATTTTTCTTTCTAATGTTTCTTCCCATCATTTTTAAACGTTAATAACTTTTATATGAGATTTTTTAAAGAAAAAAAATTACACCAAATTAACGAGCGTTTTATTATCTTTTCAACGAGTACCATAGTGCTATATAAAAACGGAGAAAAAAACGACTATTTTTTATGAGTTTCATTCATACAGAAAAAAAAACACAAAGTGTTTAGGTTATTCATTAATCATGTTTTTTCTTTTAAACCAGGTTCTTATATACAATGTTGAAATTTAGCCCAATCGTCATGCTATCATTGGAATTTTACTCTTCTAAAGATGGATATGTATACTTCATCAAGAGAAGCTAGGAGAAAGAATCGCGCAACACTGCAACACATGGTGTCACCTTATAGCAAAGTTATCTTTTTATTTATTTAATTACGAGAGTAATAATTATTACTATTAGTATTAGAATGGTTATATTTTTCAACCCGAAACACTCCCAGGATAAAAGCTAGTGTAACATAAAGGATTTGTGAAATCAAGAAGGATGTAGGTCCTTCGAAAAGCAAATAGGTCACTTAATTTTAACAAATTGAGTCCAACACTTGTAGCCTAGTTAGTTGAGGGCCTAAAGTTTCTTATGAGAGGCTTGGGTTCAATTCCCACTAGCTACATTTGGAGGACATTGGTGGAGGGGAAATGAGGGATGACCCAACCATTGGCTTGGGTTCGAGTCCTGATCCCGACCGGTTTTACCAATTATTTCACTGTCGTGCCTTCAGGCGGGTGAGTGGTCGGGTTTTCCCGGGAATTGGTGGCAATTGGTGGCCCGGGTACTCTCGAGTACCTGATTCGCCAAAAGGTTGCCCGAGAGTGCTCGGAAATTGATTCGTTGGCCGTTCAAAAAATTTTTTTTTAACAAATTGAGAAGTATAGAGCAGGGATGAGTATTTGGTATTAAATACCGAAAATACCGATGCGGTTCATTTTTTTTTACCAAGTTTTGGCGAAAATCGGTATCAGTATTTTCAATTCGGTAGTGGTATTTTACTTTAAAATACCGGTACAGTACAGTAGCGATACCAAATCGATACCGTACCATATCTTTTTGGTATTGGTATCGGTATTTTTGACACCGGGATTGATTCGGTAGAGTTCAGTACGGATCGAGCTCATCCATAATATAGAGATCGTTCAAAAAGCAACTGAGATAAGGTTTACCAGATTCGTGAGGGAAATAAACTACACAAATCCAACAGTAATTATGTGCATAACCTTTTAAGATTGAAGTAATGGACTAGGTTATGTTGAAGGTCTCATCAAAGAAAATGAATATTCGATTCCAAAAACGAGTCAAATTAAGCACGAAGTTTATTTGACCATTCTAAATAGTGGATACTAATCAAAATTCGTCACAACACAGAATTATACTTGAAAAGTTGGCCACATTATTGTATCCGATTGTACGCATCTTGTAAGTTTTAATCTTATTATTAAGCTTTAGTCAATTTGTACCTATTATAATAACATCAAGTATTAAATTGACATAAAATAATCTTGGAGTGCTATGTGTAAAACGATTAGGATCAAATACATAGTGAAAGAAAAATACAAAGTCATAGGAAGAGTATCAAACAGAGTCCGATTGATCTCATTCAAGCGGAATTGGAATCGTGTCATCGAACCATACGATCTTACTTTTTAGGTTATCGATTTTTTGGATTTTTAGCTTGTAGGTTTTAGAATGTGTGTTATATCACTGTATCTTTTATGTTGCATTGTGTCTTTTCTTTATTTTCATCATTGTGTCATTTCTGCGATTCATTGTGTTTTTTTCCTCAGCATTGTGTTATATTTTTTTACCCATGGTGTTATATTTCGTGTTCCATTTTGTTTTTTATATCCTTGTCACCCTTCTTATTTTTTGTACACCATGAAGGATAACTTGAACAAATAGTTATAATGTATCTAATTGTACTCATCTTTTAAGTTTTATTCTTATTAAATAATACAACAATAATAATAGGGAAAATCACAGGAATAACCATTGACCGTGACATTTCACCAAAATAGCCAACTCAACCGTCTTTGGAGAGACGGTTCCCAGATCCTGAGGTGGTGAAATGGACTCTGGAAACGCTACCGAGAAGACCCAATCGTTTAACGCTACGTGTCCTCAGAACCATCACCAAGACCGGAGACGTCTCCACCTTACCGGGAATGTCAAAAACGGGACACCTCTCCGTGACGTCTCACCTTGCTGGTGACGTCTCTGTGACGTCTCCACCTTTTTCTTCTTCATCTGATGGTGGATCTTGGTGGTGGCGTTGTGTTGGTTGTTGCTGTGATGGTCAGAGGTGGTGGTGGGTTTGTTGCTGTGGATGTGGAGATGGTGGTGATGGTTGCTGTGGATGTGGATGGTGGTGACCGGTGGTTGGTGGTTGTTATGGAGGTGGATGGTGGTGACCGGTGGTTGGTGGTTGTTATGGAGGTGGATGGTGGTGACCGGTGGTGAACTCCGATGGTTGCTGAAACGTCGAGGGCCATTCAAAAAAAAAAATACTTTTTATTTCTCAAACCTCAAGACTTGTCATTTGAAAAGCAATGCACACGTCAAGTAGGAATCCTAGAAAAACGTGTATTGAGTTTTTAATTATATTTTTAACACGTGTCGCTCAGTTATTGGTCCACCACTAAAGTCTTATGGATACGTTTCGGGACCTGTGAGCCGACTCTCCCAAAAAACGGGAGGTGACTAGTTTAATGAAATGCCTCGGCCAATGACTATTCTCGTGATTTTCCCATAATAATATCAAGTATATTAAATTGATATAGAATAATGGTGATGGCTATATAAACTACCCCTATACTATATATTATGATATAGGGTATGGTAAATAACCACCTTCTCTAAACACACCATATTAAAACCAACGGCTTTTTATTACCTAACCATCAAAACCTTAAAACCAACCAACCAACACAAACACCACAACAAAACATGTTTTACCGGTAACCAACCCACCACCGGAAAATGACGTCATCACCACCACATCTCCTCCATATCTCCATCATCATCCTCCTAATCACCACCACCGTAACCTCAACAACCGAACAAACAACCTTACTTAGCCTCAAACAAACATGGAACAACCCATCATCACTAATACACTGGAACACCACCTCATCACCATGCACGTGGCCGGAGATCACGTGCCGCCATAATTCCGTCGTAGCACTGCAACTTAATAGCAAAAAACTAACCGGTTTTATACCGCGATCCATCTGCGACCTTAGGAACCTTGAAAACGTGACTTTGCGTGATAATTTTCTTACCGGAGAGTTTCCTAAGGTTTTTTATAACTGCTCGAAGGTTTTTACGCTTGATTTATCGCAGAATTTGTTCGTTGGAACGTTGCCGGATGATATCTACCGGTTTTCGGGGCTTAAAACGCTAGAACTTGGTGGTAATAACTTCTCCGGTCATATTCCTCCGGCCATAGGGAACTTATCGGAGTTAAGGTTGTTATTTTTTTTAATGGAAAATGTTACTATTAATCTAACTTTTATTTTTGAATACGGGTGGCGCCGGTTCGAATCTGACGGGCGGCGAAGTTTTACCGAGCTCTATAACACTGTCGTGCCTTCGGGCGGGTGAGGCTCGGGTTTCCACGCATCGGGAGAAGGCGGGGGCTGCTGGAGGTCGAGTAGTCAATTTTTGAGCACGACGCCCCGCAAGAGTGGTTGCCACACAGTTATTCGCCGATAAAAAAAAATCTAACTTTGCAACAATAATTCTATACCATTTTTTTACGGAAAATGTTAGTGCTAATCTACTTTACACTAAAAATTTTAAACTACTTTTTTTTTCCGGCAAATGTCACTACTAATTAATCTACTTTACACAAATAATTCAAAACTATTTTTTTTTTGGTATGGCAACAAATGTTAGTATTAATTTACTTTACACTAATAATTCTAAACTAATTTTTTTTGTTACGGCAAATGTTACTACCTAATCTACTTAGCGGGTGTTTGGGGTTGAGTTTTGATATGGATTTTTAGATTATTGCGTTTTGAAAACGCAAATAATCAGTTTTTAGTGTATGAGGTTGAGTTTTGAAATTGATTTTTAGGCTACCAAAACGCAATAATCTAAAAGCAACTCCACCCATACTGCAGCAAAATGCATAATCAGTTTTCAAAAAACAATCCCAAATACCCTCTTACACTAATAATTTTAAACTATTATTTTTTGTTACGACAAATGTTACTGCCTAATCTACTTACACTAGTAATTCTAAACTTTTTTTTTTGTTACGGCAAATGTTACTGCCTAATTTACATAAGCTAGTAATTCTAAACTATTTTTTTACGGCAAATGTTACTGCCTAATTTACTTATGCTAATAATTCTAAACTTTTATTTTGTTACGGCAAATATTACATGCTGATCTACTTTGCACATAAACTACTTTTATTTTGTTTTGACAAATGTTACCGCTAATCTACTTTACACCAATAATTCTAAACTACTTTTATTTTATTTTGGCAAATGTTACTGCTAATCTAAATAATCTAAACAATTTTTTTACGAAAAATGTTACTCCTACTATGCGTTACACAAATAATTCTAAACTACTTTTTTCACGCAGGTTGTTACATCTATACCAGAATTTGTTCAATGGGACTATACCTCCAGAGATTGGCAATTTATCTAATCTGGAAACATTAGGCTTGGCATATAACAGCTTTTCGGATCCCGAAATACCGTTAGAATTTGGTAGATTGAAGAACTTGAAGATGTTATGGATGGCATCAACTAATCTAGTTGGTAAAATACCGAAATCCTTATCGAATTTGGTTAATCTCGAATCGCTAGATTTGAGTTTGAACAAACTTGAAGGTGAAATCATTCCTGAACTGTTTCAGTTACACAATTTAACTAACTTGTTCTTGTATAAGAACATGTTATCAGGACAGATTCCGTTAGCGATTCAGTGTTCGAATTTGAAGCAAATTGATATCTCTATGAACAGATTAAACGGATCCATTCCTGATGATTTTGGCAAGCTGCAAAAGCTTGAGGTGTTAAATTTGTACTCGAATCAGTTTTCGGGTCATATACCAACAAGTATTGCTAATATTTCGACGCTTAGGGTTTTTCGAGCGTTTAGAAATAATCTTACTGGAGATTTGCCTCGCGAGTTTGGGCTGCGCTCCAAACTTGAAGCATTTGAGGTGTCTGAGAACATGTTGACAGGAAAATTGCCGCAAAATTTATGCGCAGGAGGTTGTTTGAGAGGCGTGGTCGCCTTTTCAAACAACCTCACAGGCGAATTGCCGAAATCATTAGAGAGGTGTGATGGGATTGTCACTATCCAACTCTATGATAACAGTTTTAGTGGTGAGATACCTTCAGGTGTTTGGATATTACCAAATATTACTAGCTTGAGGCTCTCTCGAAACTCGTTTTCGGGTGAGTTACCGAATAAAGTTGCTCGGAATTTATCAAGATTAGAAATTAGTAACAATAAGTTTTCTGGAAAAATTCCAGTGGAGATTTCATCTTGGGTGAAACTAAATGTGTTTAAAGCTAGTAATAATAAGATTTCAGGCGAAATCCCGCCTGAAATCACTGCTCTTTCGGAGCTAACCGTTCTTTATCTGGACGGAAACTCACTTTCTGGTGAGTTTCCGTCACAGATAAAGTCATGGAACGCATTAACTATTTTGAATCTGGCCAGAAACAAACTGTCTGGCCAGATTCCGACGTCGTTGAGTTCCTTACAAGATCTTCTTGATCTTGATCTATCGGAAAATCAGTTTTCGGGCCAAATTCCGCCACAATTGAGCAGTATGAGACTTACTGCTTTAAATCTTTCTTCCAACAAGCTCACAGGAGTAATCCCGACATCTTTCGATAACATGGCTTACGAAAACAGTTTCCTTAACAACCTTAACCTTTGTTCTACATCCCAAATCTCCAACGTCCGAAACTGTTTTGTTACGCCTTCGCGCTCCAACAAATTCTCGCCCAAAATCATAGCGATGATCATTATTCTATCAGCATTGGTTCTGCTAGCAGCCGTGATGTGCACGTTGTTTTTGTTCAGAGACCGCGTAAAGAAGCAGCCGAAACAGACTCTCACAACATGGAAACTGACCTCATTCCAGAAAATGGACTTCACAGAAGCAAACATATTATCATGCATGACTGAAGATAATGTGATTGGTATTGGTGGTGCAGGGAAAGTGTACCGGATCGAGGTTGGTCAACCTCGTGGATACGTTGCTGTGAAGCGAATTTGGAACAGCAAATTGTTAGACCAAGATCTAGACAATGAGTTCACATCTGAGGTTCTGATATTGGGTTCCATTCGTCACTCGAACATAGTAAAACTATTGTGTTGTCTATCTAGTCAGAACTCTAAGCTTCTAGTTTACGAGTACATGTTGCACCAGAGTCTAGACAGGTGGCTACATGGGAAGAATAGAACGTTGGAGCCTGGTTCGGTTCCAGGGTTTGTTTTGGACTGGCCTAGGCGGCTGCAGATTGCGATCGGTGTAGCACAAGGGCTGTGCTATATGCATCATGATTGTTCGCCGCCTATTGTGCATAGAGATGTGAAGTCGAGTAATATATTGTTGGATTCGGAATTCAATGCGAAGATTGCGGATTTCGGGCTTGCGAAAAGCTTGGAGAAGCAGCAGCCTGGTGAGGATGACATGTCTTCCATAGTTGGCTCATTGGGTTACTTTGCTCCTGGTTAGTACACTTTCCCTTAACTCTTTGACTTTTAATGTCAACATTGTATTTGTCATAATCCGAGTATACGACACCAACGTAACATAAAATATGCGGTTTTAAGTTTAGTTTAAATGGTTCCAAGTCCCTTACGGAACATGTTGTGTTGACCCGTTTAACGCTACTTATTTTATTTAACATTCCTAGTTGAAACTTTGTTAGTTTGACCTAAAAAGTCAACTTATGTTTGATTGCAGAGTATGCATACACAAGTAGAATAAATGAGAGAATAGATGTGTATAGCTTCGGTGTGGTCCTACTTGAGCTTGTAACAGGAAAAGAAGCTAATGAAGGCGACGAAGATTTAAACCTAGCCGAATGGGCATGGAAGCACTATGAAGAAGGTGGTTCAATGGAGGCAGCTCTAGATCTAGAGATCAAAGATCCGGACGATTACATGGAGGAGATAAGCACGGTTTTTAAACTGGGGCTCATTTGCACGAGCACATTGCCTTCGAGTAGGCCATCGATGAAGGATGTTCTTGAGATTCTTAAAAGATGTAATCCGCTTGATCTACTCCCCGAAGAGGTGAAACAACGAAGAGAAGAGTTCGTTGTTGCACCTCTTATCAGGAGAGAAAGCTACGTCACGAGCTATCACTGAAGCAAGGATATCCTCGACACGAATGCATGGATTTTAACCCGAAAAGGAGGTATAATATTATTATTCTTATACACCCTGTGAGATATCTAACAGTACTATGATCTTTGTTGTAATGAATGTTGTATTATTATACTATGAATGTAAACATCAAAAGCAATTAATGAGCTTGCAAAACAACCAAATCAGGGGTAAAAAACCTTGCTTTATGAGTTCATTCGGATCGAACGTATGGTTAAAAAATGGGTCGCCGTGAACTAGCTTTGACTCGTTACCTGACTCAACATGACCGACCCGTTGTACCAGGCTTGCATTAACGACTTATTCCATCCCAACAAAGCAATCGAAGATGACGATGGAATAAATTTAGTTTCCATGATAAACGTAAGACACGCTTAAATGAAATCGATGAGATTCCATAAAGCGTAACCTAACCTGTTTGACAGCAAGATCACGCACGACTCAAAATTTGTCTCGAAGTCTCAAACCATAAACATTAGTAAACATAACAAGAAACGTTTAAGGTCTAAAACAAGCCTTGTAGACTCTAGTTGTGGATTACACACTATGCCATTGTACCATGTTCAACAACAGAAAAAACACCAGGGACTGATTGATGCCGCAAAGGTCATCCTATGCTGCAAGCTTATCGCGCTCTCATCAGCTTAGGCCGTTGATTCCAAGCTCAATCTGTCAAACAAAAAGAAAATTAAGTAGCATTAATTATGAATTTAGATTTCCTAATTAACTCGCATTAGTGATGTACAAGTTAACATACCTTATAGTGGGTGGCTGCATTGGTTCGCTATTTGCTCCATCCTCGGACTCCATTACAACCTTCAGTTGAATTGGAGACTGCAGACGACAAGAAGCAAACCAATATCAAGTCGTCCAGAACATGGTTCAAATAAAAAAGAAGCTAAATATATGCTAAAAGTGTGAGACGCAACCTGATCACGTACTTTTGTAACGTTGATTCATGTTTTCACATATTTGACAGTTGTGACTCAATGTAACGGAATTAGAGAATCAATTTGTTTCTAATCCTAAGCCTACACACATACATATATATAGCGGACTATAGCGGCAAGCTACCAATACGCTACATAGCAATGGCGATGAAATAGCGGGCACTATTTCATGCTTAGCGATACGCTAGAAGAACTTTAGTTTTTAGAGATGTTTTATATGTATATTTTACCAAAAAAATAAAAATAAAATAATAAAAATAGAAAAATCTCGCTATTTGTCGCTATCAACCATATAGCGACACATGAGCGCTACGCTACGCTATTCGCTATAGCAGGCGCTATGGTCGCTATTAACAACTATGAATCATAGCCTAGGCACACACGAACACACGTGTATTAGATAATTAGTAATATTTAGCTTCTTACTAGCTCTTAAGTCTACACGGGTGGGAGATGACAAACAGTAATAAATAATAATATATATAAAAGCTAGAAAAGCTCACCTCAGGCGTGAGTCCCTGAGTGACCGGGCCAGCAGTTTCAGGTCTTTGTGGGCTAACAGAGGCTTGTTTCTTTAAGGTACTAGGTCCAGCCTCCGCAGTAGAAGCATCATCATATTTTCTCTTGGAACGCCTCTCAGGAGACGGAGAAACAGAGCCTTGAGCATCTTGATTTGATGTTGTTGTGGATGGAGGTGGAGTGTGCCTTACTTGTCTTTGACGTCTATGCCCTTGCGGAAAAACATAAGCTGGAAGTTCTCTCCTACGCACATGAGACACAAAGATGTCCATTCCGGGTCTCCAATGATCATAACTGTTTACCTCTAGCTTAAACTCGTCCACTGTTCTCCGAATATCGAATTGGTTGTTGTCTTGAACTTTCGCTCCCGGCTGCCTCTGAAGCCCCATAAAAAATGCGCAATGTAAAAACGGTTTTGAAGTATCAGCATACGCATTTGGGAAAGGGTGGCACTGTAACGTCCATGCTGTATCACGCTCAATCTGAAAACGACAAAATAAAAAGAAAATCAGAAGTCAGTTTTGGTAAGATGAGCATGCCAGGTAGGTTAACTACGAGTAAAAACAAGTCAATGTCAGAAACAAGGAATTTAGACTAATAATCTAAGCAGTCAATATCGGTGGGATATTGGCGGGATATCGGTTATCAGACCTTGGCCGATATTTGGTGTCAAATATCGGTGGCAAATATCGGTACCGATATTATCGGTGATATTTACCGATATCCCGCCGATATTTTGATTCTCAAATATCGGTCATAGCATCGTATTTTCTGATTTTGTTTTTTTGGAGGCCAAATTAAACTAAAAGCCCATAAAATCATTTTTTCAGAAAAAGCCCATAAACATTAAGAGCCCAACTGCCCAAAAATACTTCCAGAACCCTAAACCGAACCGTCGAACACTTCTAGGCTGCGAATTGGAGTCTTGATTTTTTATATTACTGTTAGTAATTTTGTATTATATATGATTATGTTTTAGGATATATGTGTGTGCATGTATATATTAAATTCTGCATGATATTAAAATACCGATATCTCACCGATATCCCACCGATATCCCACCGCAATAACCTATTTCTCAAATATCGGCCATTGACCGATATTCGATTTCCCACCGCATTAACTGCTTAGCTAATAATAATGATGAAACGGACCTTCAAAGTAAGAAATCGAAGGCGTGATTCTACCCATCCTCTCCATGAAAGCAGATCATCAGCATCTGCAGCTACAATGTCTACCTGCAAGTAGTTTTTATACGACTCGAAAAAAAGACTAGGTTCAAACAGAGCACTCCAATTTGCTCTGTTCAACTCGATTTCCTAAATTGCATTAAAAAACAAGAATACACATCAATAATAGACAGATTTAAGAAAAAGTTAGTAAACCGAGGGTTATACTTTTTACCTCGCAAACCTTATTTCCAAAATGAAACTGTTCCACCATAACATGGAGAGTACTTGAAGAAACATTGTAACTAGAGTTCATGCAAGGGTATGCAGGAGTGATAATTGGCATAAGATGAGTTCGGTCACTCTTAACCTTGCGTGGATCCCATACACTAAACCCAAGATCGTCGACTTCAATTGGGGAAAGCATGACTGGGTTGGGCCAACGCCAATGTGTGTATACTCTGAAAAAACGGGAAACCAGCATACTAGGTATTGCATTGGGATAAAGCTGGCATACCTGAGCAGCTAAAAGAGCCCAATTCACACCACCAAGATACCCCGTAACCTAATCAAAACCGTGAGTAGTAATAACTATCAAAAATTAGTTCTCACGTCAAATAAGCAAAATAACATATGTGAAAAATGGGTGGGTTGGGTGGTTAGATAACGGGTAAAGATAGGTCTGATCTGGTTGGGCCGACCAACGTACAATTTTTTAAGTTTCGTAATAAATAAAGTATTAAAGAGAACTATAAACACTAAATCGTTTTAACATAACCAAATTTCAAAATATACTGTCTGGCCCGTTAGAGACTACATACCAGTCGACTTATAACCTGAATCCTAATAAATGGGTCAAAATCAAATCTGTTACCACAAGCAATAAAGCTAAGTAGAGAACAAAATCTTACATTCGAATAAACGCCACGCCTCTTGGCCCAAAACTTCAAACATCTTAGTGTTGTGCAGAAGTGCTACATATTTTATGGCAGACGAATAATTGTAAAAGATCAATAATGTTTATGCGTGTGTGTGTGATAAGAGGGTGAGAAATTATGGACCAAAATACATGCCTCTACATTTGGAACAAGTTTAAGAATTTGATCAGCAACCCGACATCCATTGAGACTTCTCACAGTTTGTTGGTCAGTGTTGTACAACACGGAATTATGAGAGATGTCCAAATCCTGTCACAAGTTAGTTTCACAAGGCGAGAAAACCAAACTCAAAAACAAAAGATAGAAGGCTACCTTATACCACTAACTATACATAACACTACAATCTTGCATTATTAGGGTTAGAAGAAAACCGACGTGATTAGCAATTTAGCACAGAAACAATTGAAAAATTGATCGTTAAAAGAATAATAAAATAAAATAAGGATGAAAATGGCTTAATAGGAGCAAACGACAAGCTATTCTGTCTTCACCAGTTGCCGAAGTGAATGAAGTTAAGCCGTCAGGCATAAAACTAATAAGGTTGTTGCCACATGTGAATGAGAAGGGTATATTGGTACTTACTTCTGGAACAATCAGTAGAGATACACTAGCATAAAGAAGATCAATAGATATTCCTTGGAACTTGAACTTCATCACAGGAACATGAGCATCATCGATTGCCTGAAGGTCGGACACTTCTTCCATCCCCAATAATATGTTATGTAGTATAACGAAAAAATCATGCTGAGGAAAGAATAGAAAGGTTGATTTAAGCACAAATAGGACCAAACCGAACCATACAAAATGCGTTTTCAGTTAAATACGTTGATCACCTCTCGAGTCACATATGATGGCCCGATGCACAGTGTATCGATATCAGCGTTAGGACCATGTACCTATAACCAAAATGCTCATTTAATTACCATGACTTGTTATTTTCATCCCCAAAAACTTTCGGTTTTTTAGTTTTCATGTTCCACAATTAAATTAAATATAATTATCGACGATCCAAGTCATGGATAATTATAAATATAAACACCAAGAAGAGCACTTCATAAACCAAAACTTCCAAGTGAAATAAACAGTAGTGGCACTTACCCCTAGGCGATAGGATCCAAAGGTGCGAACAATACCATTTGCTTCCTCAACCATTTTTTCAGTGTACCCTTTTTGGCGGGTTAATTGCTTCACCCAATCTTTAATAATCTAAAACAATATAAAGACCTAACGGATTGATAGCCTCAAAAGAAAGGGAGAAAATGTAGGAAAAAGAGATTTTAAAAACAATATATTTAGATCATCAAAACGATATATGTGGCATGCAAAAGAGAGCGGTACTTATGTTGATAATCATATCTAACAATACATGCACAGAAATGAGACAACGGTTGTAATTTTAGCAAATTACTATGGTTATGTTCATAGATTTTCAGAGTAACAGAAGGTCAAAGCAGTGATACAAATGTTATGCATGATCTCAAAGCAAGTATATACAAAAATATAAATTTGGAGTCTTTGATCAACTATTTAAAGGATTACAGCACCACTATTAAAAAAATTAGAAATCCGGGTAGTCAAAGGCGCAAGGCACAAATGATAACCTTGTAGCCTAGGTGCAAAGCATGCGCCTGAGACAAGATAACACACTTGTATGCCAGGAGATTTTTAGTTGTTTTAGACATGTCTTAGGCTAGGCTGACTTAGACTGGTGTAGGCTGTTTTGGACTAGTTCAGATTGTTGTTTGGCTTGTTTAGACGGTTTTAGACTAGTTTAGGTCAGTCCAGGCAGATTTATTGCAGATTTTGGCGCTTTTTTTTTTCAAGTTTATGTGCATGGTTAAACCTTTGACTACTGTGTTAGCAATTCAGTATTACTATACTTTCTGTCTTTCTATTGTGAATAAAATTAATCTGCAAGTACTCTAAACTAAATCTCATCTGATTCTATTTTACAAGAGAATTAACGTTCACGTTCCCACCCTCTAAAATAAATCCGCTGTAATCTCTTTTATTTTCCTTCGACTTAGTATGAATACTAAATGGTTTTAATACATAAACACATGAAACTAAAAGTAGCCAAGATATTCTACAGTTGTACATCCACTGAAAAAACATCAAAAGGTTAGACATGTTGTAAAAGATGCGATATGAGCGAGCAGTTTGTCAAATGTGAACCGTAACATTGGATATGATCCAATTTAATTTCATAGTTCAAGATAAACTCAAGTAGTCAAGCGCAACCAAACAAAGGTTCCATGATCATATGCAACTCGTGTCTTAAAACTTGGTCGCTTAAAAGTTGGAACAAGCTCTAATGTGTATATCATACTATTATATGATTTTCATTTTTCAGGCACGGAGACCAATGTATTATTTGAGTCCTTTCTATACATCCTAATTACAATACATCAGTTTACAGTTCACAGTTTCAGAAAGTATTTCCTAAGTAAGATGTAGAGTCTAATCTATGAGCACATATTAATTCCTTAGGGGTACAAAATTTTGAAAGGATGTGTAGTGACAAACACACTAAGACTAAATAAATAAATTACAAATAATCAAATATTGATTATTTTAAATTTAGAAGAACCTGATCCAGACGACGAAGAACCTCTTCTCGTTTTGCAGTTTCTTCTGCACCCTCATAAACCCCCGAGTCCCTCAAAAGCTTACAGCAAAAAGAAACAAATTAACTTTTGGAAAGGAATGTCAAAATGCGGTTAAGGGGTCACAGCAAGACAGTGGTCTACCTGTTCCAACAGTGCACTCCTGCGAATGTCAACCGCAGTGGGTCCAGCATACGATATTGGTTTCACCACACCATACTTCTTCACCTCCGCCTTCTGTGGCGTTGGTGTTGGTGAATTCTCTCTCTCAGAGCCCACCATCTCAAAGCAACCAAAATTCTACAACAAACCTAAATGAATAACAAAATAACTTGTTTACCTAAACAGAAATATAACAAAATAACAAAGACTTTGACCACTAAATCAAGACTAACCCAAAATAGGTCCAAATAATGTTAGAACAAGGTCAGCAACTTTTTAAGATTGTAAAAGCTACATTCTGATCCTTATCGCCACATATAGAAACTTTCAGTAAACAACTATACACACTAATATGAAGTGCAATGGAAAACAAACAACATACCCGGTATAGTCCACTCATAGCCTTGGTTTTAAAATGCGCGCATAATGCGTGATGCGCTGATGAGATCGCATCAGGTAATGCGATGCACAACTATTACGTGATGCGAGGATGATGCGCTCTAAATTGCATAATGCGCTCGCATAATGCGCCCGCATAATGCGCCCTGATGTGTGCATTTTTGTAAAACCGACCACTATAGAGTAAAATTGTACAATGAGCTAGTAGAATGTGCTTAATAAGCTTGTACAATGAGCTGATGAAGCTGTTAAGTGTGTTCCTACATAGATTACTTGTATCTTTTGCATAGGCTACTTGTACACATAAGGGTTCAAGGCTTACTTTGGTTATAGTGAACTTTTTTTCATGGTACTAAAGCTATTTTCTTGTATTTATTTATTTTAATCTCTAAATTTTTAGCGTTTAAATTCAACAAGTTAAAATATTATCTATATATATATTTTAAATAACAAAAGCGTCGTATACATGATGCGCCCACATCACGCATTGCGCATCGGCTTTTGGGATCAAAACGCATCGGAGCGCATCACGCATTTTAAAACCAAGCTCATAGCAAAACCTATTTGTAGGGTCCAGGCTAGGGAGAGTGTGATAGTGGCAAACCTTACCTCCGTATCAAAGGATAGAGAGGTTGCTTCCGCAAAGACCCCGGCTCAAAGAAAACATTACTATAATATTTTTTTAACCCATTACACTTTGGACTAATGTAAAAATAACTAGTAATGGAAGCAACAAAAAAATGAAATGCAATTGAAAAAAAAAATACAAACCCTAACTTTCGTTTATCTTCGTTTGATTAGTGTGTGCTCGTTACCTAATATTAACGAACAAACACAAACGAACATGATTACGTTCATTTCCTTATTGAACGAACACGAAGTGTTCATGAACAGTTGGTGAACACATTCATTTCCTTAACAAACGAACACGGACCCTCGTTTGCAACCCTACAAGCATACAAACTACTCATAATGACAACAAAAATAAATGAACTGCAATTGCAAATATATATATATATATATATATATATAATAAAATAAAATAAAATAAAATAAAATAAAATAAAAAATCAAAACACTATCTTCTTTACTTTATAAAAAAACATAAACAACCCTAAAAACATACACAAAGTACCAATCAATGTGAACAATCCCCAAAACAGAACCCTACCCACCAAAAAAAATCACAACTTTAGCAAAACCCAAAAACAAAACTACTCAAATAATCAAATTTAGTCTAATCAAGCTACAAAACTCACTAAAACAATATTAAACAATCACTGAAATGAATAATATCTAAACCATTGGTGACAATTTTGCATACATAGAAACATATTAGAACATATCAATGGATCTAAACACATTTATTAAATGATGAGAATATAAATATTAATTAATATTAATAAAATACCTGAAGGAGAACGACGTCGTACGGAGCATCGTCAAGCGGAAATGGAATTGGTTTTCCGGTGGTTTTTTTATTTAATCTGATTTGAGGTTTGGGGAGTGAAGTAAAAAGTTTTATAATTTCATCGATTGTGAATGTGTTTTGTGTCTTAGCTCTACTTTTTTTTTTATTCTCTTTTTGATCTTGTGTTTTGGTTCTTAATATTGGATATTAGATATTTTTGTGATTTTTGTATTTATTTAATATTTTCTTTTTGAAGTTTTTGGTGTTGTAACTTTTAAGTATTGGAATTTTTTAAAGAATTGGGTTACATGATGGAAAATGAAAAATGAATTGGGTAGTTATAGATAAGAGTTAATGAAATTCGGTGACACGTGTTACGGAGAGATATTATAGTTATGCATGAAAAATACGATGTATGTATCTGGTATTAGCTACTAGGTGCATTAAACATAAATGATCATGGTTTTCTATTTACCGATGAAGGAATAAAAGAGTTGAATCGACTTAATTGCCTTTATTTGGATCAAGTTATGTGTTACAGCTCATTAACGCTTGGGATAAATAATTTTTTTAATGAATAAAAAGCTTTTCGAATTTTTTTGTGTAAAGCTTTTATGGGAATTGTGCCTTGTGGGCATAAAAGGGGGAAGGAATCGTATATGTTGGTTGAAAGTTCAACCTAGTTTTACATTGGTGGAGTATACTAATAAACCAAGCTTTCTTAGAGGATTTAATTTTGAAGTAGCTTATTAGTTTAGAAATACATAAGGAAAGAGATTTTACATTTTTATCGACTTTTCTACATATCTAAAGCAAAAAAGATCTATCACGTTTACCACTATTACATCTAGAAATTATGATCGTACAAGTTTAAACTCATATTCAATGTGATTTAATTTGGATTTGATAATAATGGTTGCAAAATCTGTTTTAAGAGTCTTAAGTTTGTATGTACATGTATGTGCACATACACGTACAAATGACTGAAACTAATACGAAAATATCATATATTCTGTATAAATACATATGTAAAACATTCAAATAAGTGATCATTACTCAAAGTAGTGATTGATTGGAAGACAAAAATCAAACCTGGATATTGTTCAAGTAATAAAAAAGATTGATTCTTAGAACATAATGTTCGTTTAACTTAGTAAAGAGGATTGATGCTTTGAACATAATGTTCATTTAGCTTCTTTATCATTACATATCAACAAGAGTTAATGAAAGTTAGTGACACGTGTTTAAAAAGAGAAGTTGAAGTTGTAGTTATGCGTGAAAAATACGATGTACATACTTGGTATTAGCTAGTAGGTTCACCGAACATAAATAATCACACAAAATATTAATTTTTTATTTATTGATAGAAAAAAATAAAAAGGTTAAGATGATTTAATTGCCCTTTCTGTAAACAAGTTATGCGCTATAACTCATTAAATGGTGCATAACTATTTTTGTTATGAATAAAAATAAATGAAAATTGTGGATGTAAAGTTTTTATGAAAGCCGTGCCACCGTGGATATAAAAATAAAGGAGTGGATATAAAAATAAAGGAATTCTATAAGATTGTTGAAAGTTTAACCTATTTTATATTAGCGGAGTTTACTAATAAACCAAGCTTCATAAGAGAATTTTAGCTTAGATGCACCTTATTAATTCAAGAAAAAAAAAAGGAAAATGAATCTTATATTTTCACCAATTTTTCATTTGCTATCTAAAGAAAAAAATCCATCACATCAGCAGTACATCTAGAAATTAAGATCGTACAATCAAACCCATAGTTAATCGATTTAGTATGGATTTGGTATTGTCATTGGGGTTGGTGGCCTAAAGGGGAGGTCATGGGTTCAAGTCTTACAAGGAGTAGAAATTTGCCGTTCAAAAAAAAAAGTATGGATTGGGTATTAATGGCTAGAAAATCAATTTTATGAATCTTTAAGTGTGTATGTGTGTGCGAGCATACACACATATGAATGTTTGAAACTACTACGAAGAGAACATATCTTGTGTATAAATACATATGTTTATATACCAATGACTCAAGTTCATTCTAAGACATTCAAATGATCTTTAAAAAGTACCGATTGAATGGAAGATAAAAATCAATGCCGGATATTGTTCAAGTAGTAAAAAAGATATAAAAAAAGACTGATCCTCTAAATATAATTTTCATTTACCTTTTCGATGTTCTCACTTCACTTTCTTCGTTAAAGAAGTTTTCGGTGTTCGGTGAGGGGTACTGGCCAAAGGGTTATTATATAGCTATCAAAGGTTAGTGTGTCGTTGAACCGATGCCACGTGTTACAATCGACGTGTATCGCATTAACACATGTCTATATACTTGTACTAATATTCAACTCATGCATTAAATCCACATCGTAAAGCTAGATAGTAATTTCTAAACTTAGTAAGTGAAAAGAAAAAATGACCTTCATAAGGTGTGATCTAGAGGTGTTCATGATTTGAATTAAACTCGATAATTTATAATTAGATGCGAATCAAATTTGAATTCTATTTATTTGAATCAGGCTAACTCGAATTCAAGTACCCTAAATCGAATTCGATTCGAAAAACCCAAATAAGCATCATAAATATATACACACTTTCTTATTCTTTATATAACATACTTAGAGTATGTTTGGTAAAGAGCTTTTAAGAACTTATAGCTTTAAACTTTTAAGAAAAAAACTCTTAATAAAAAAACTTTGTTTAGTTGAAGGAGCTTGAAACTTTTAGGTTAGAGAAAAAACTTTATATTGAAACGCTACCAGTACTAGCATTTAAGAAAAAACTCTTACTAGCTACAAACTTTTAATGGGTAAAATGATACAAATACCCATTCTACCATAAAAACAATAAAAAAAAACATGTTTACAAGCTTTTAATTATGCCCATTTTGATCATTTTATACATTTTATTAAAAGCTCCATCTACTCTGTCAAACACCGAAATATATTTAAAAAGCTACAGCTACCAGCCACCAACCAACAGCCAGTTTTACCAAACATATCCTTATTAAAAAAATTAGTTGGGACTTATAGAGAAAGTATAGGGTACAAAGTTTCTTAATGTGAGAAGTGTAGGAAGCCACCACATATTGACACGTGTAAACCATGGTTAATTATACCTAACTCAAAACACCCTTCTTTCCTTCCTTTTTGTGGTAGATCTGAACTAACCACCCTTCTCACAAACTTTTATCTTCATCTTCATCATCTGATCCACTAAAAGAGCTTGATCCCTCATCAATATAGATGGTTTATACTCCTCATCATCACCTTCCAACCCCACCTTTTTACCTTTTTTATTCTCTTTTTTCGTAATCGGAACCGAACCTGACCTCAATCGTTGTTCGACTTCAACCCGACCTCAATCGTGGCTCAGATCTAGTCACTTCCCTCTATCTTCGGAGAAGACAACCAAGCCAACATCTCTGTATCTCTGGCTAATCACAAAACAAAGGAAAAAGAAGAAAAAAAGACAAAAAAACAACCAATCCATAAAAACCTTACCCCAACTGTGTGTGAATATAATTGTTTGTTTGTTGGAGAAAAACAGAGGAAAATAGGGAAAAAAGTGAGGAAAAAGTGAGTTCTAATTATACTAAATGCGTTTTACAAAACCAAGTGCGTTTTACAAAAAACAAGTGCGTTTTACAAAAACCACGTTTTACAAAAACCAAGTGCGTTTTACAAAAACCAAGTGCGTTTTATAAAAAACCAAGTGTGTTTTGTAAAAACCAGTTTAAATAGTGTTTAAAAAAATAAATGCGTTTTATAAAAAAACCAAATGCGTTTTACAAAAACCACGTTTTACAAAAACCAAGTGCGTTTTACAAAAACCAAGTGCGTTTTACAAAAACCTTATGCGTTTTATAAAAAACCAAGTGTGTTTTGTAAAAACCAGTTTAAATAGTGTTTAAAAAACTAAATGCGTTTTATAAAAAAACCAAATGCGTTTTACAAAAACCAAGTGCGTTTTATAAAAAACCAAGTATGTTTTGTAAAAACCAGTTTAAATAGTGTTTAAAAAACCAAATGCGTTTTATAAAACAACCAAGTGCGTTTTATGATTTTCTGTTTAACAGTTTCTGATCTTCATCGTTTGAAACTTTTTTGAAAGCCATTTTTTTTCTTTAATTCTTCTTCTATTATCAACATCATTCGTTTCTGTGAATAATACATGCGTTGATAGTGATTTTTGAATATGATTCGGCTAATTTTTTCGATTGAATTATCATACTCTGTTTTTTTCTGTTTTTGCAAATACGTTTTGATTTTGTTTGTAATCGAATGTTTTTTATTGTTTAATCATTCTGAACATTTAATCGAGTTGAAAACGATGAAAAATCAGGTTCAATCGTTGAAATTTTTTTTGCATCGATTATGTCTGTTGTTATGATTTCACAGAAATTTAAACGTGTTTTTCCTAGTTTACCCTTGGTTAGATTAACCCAAATATGATTAGGATTGTTAATTACCATCTTGCCACCGCCTAAATCTAATGGCTGAGAATGCTTCTTACACTTTGTATGTTAAGAAACTTTGTACGTTAGCCTTTCTCGGGACTTATATTAGACTTCTTAGAGTCTTCATTGATTTTTATGTGGTAAGATAACAAAATTAAGCTTACTAAACTAGACTTCAAACACTAACTACTAAATCATTCACTAACACTCAGTTATCATCAAACCCAGACTTAATGAATTTTAACATGCTTCATATTATGTGGGCCTTATAATTATGGAATAAGCGAAACGACAAAATATTCAACGGGAGAAATGTTAACTTGGATCAAATGATGAGATATATCAAAACCACGTCATACCTTTGGGCACGAAATCTGGCAAAGAGCGAAGTAATTGAATGGAATAAATGGAGCACTTTTGATTTGTAATTGTAATTGGAACTTGTACTAATGGGTGTGTTTTCTGTTCTAATTAGCGTCTTGCTATTAGTCAGATTGTAAATATTTTGGGTTTGGTATAAAAGTCATTTGCCGTTCAAAAAAAAAAAAAAAAAACCTAGCCACTACTGCGAGACATCGATTCCAGGGTTGTTCATCATTAAAGCTTTAACTTAACCGCCACTTCATCACTTTATCTTTTCATCACCCATTCGTTGGCTTCAGTGTTTGCGATGGACGTTCGACATTCCAAGGTGGTTCATCATCGATATTAGACATTCTAAGGTTGTCCATCATCGACTTTCCCACCTCCGTTGTTGGCAAATAGTTTTGATTTTCTTGTTTAGTTTTATTTTTCTCTCCTGAAGAGGCCTATTCAAATATAACCAAATTTGAATAATTTGAAGCAGATTCAATTGAACACCCCTAATTTCAATTATTTCATTACTGTGAAAAGTTTCATTATTGGTTAGTGATGGAATTGGGTACTAAACCACTAATTGGTTGCACCCAAACCCAGACCACGGACCACGCGGAAGAACTATCCGCGTAATCAAGGAAGCTTCCACGCCATGTCAAGAAGTAACTACCTTCCTACAATCACAGAACAACATCCGCGCGTGGAGCGGTAACCGTTCCAATGTTTCCTTATTTATAGATTTCCTTAACTACCTTACTAATATAGCCTAGGGTAGTGGAGACAACCATAATCGGGCCTGACCCATTACGATTAGGGTTTTAGGTAATGGTGGCATACGTCCACCTCTAAATAAGGGATCACATCCCTAATAGAGGGGACACTTTTTGCTAACCCAAAGAGCTATCACTGATAGTATCCCCATTCACCCCGTTTTTGTTATAAACTACTACCTTGTGTAGTCGTCTCCCTACCCATCTCGTATTCGTGTTTGCAGGTCAGTTCCATCCATAAAGCTGCTAGTGAAGGATCAACCCTGTGGAAATCATAGTCTATTCATCCCCTTAAGGAGGTTAGACTATTTGTTTCTTCATTGGCGCCATCACTGTCGGTCTTTCATCTTTCAAACTAGTACTTATGGATCCGACAACTGAGGCAAACAACAACACTATTGATGCTGAAGCTACAATTCAAGACAACGTCGATGTTGTCACACCGACCAATGTGACGAAAAATGTGAACCAGAAGCAACCAGCTAGCCCATTCCGGTTTTTCTCGTCCAGAGGCGGGGCAGCGACTGCTAAGAAGAAACAAAATAACCAACTCCTACTAGATCCAGATGAATGGCTAGCCAGAGAGAATGCCAAGACAATAGCATGGTACCAGAAGATGGTCATGGAAAAGGCCAAACTGGATACTCGAAAAGCCTTAAGTTATGGTACGTTAGAAGATTCTCAGGACACAATTCCTGAGAATAACAATGGCCATCCTCCAACAAGGCCTCGCCAGGTAGTACATGGTGGAGATCGTGGTAGAAATACTCACGTTCAGGACCACGTCAACTTGGACGAGGAACCTGACGGCTATGAATCTGAAAACGAAGTTCAACATGAATCCAACCGCAAGCAGCGCTCTAAGTCAGTTGCTAGCAATCATGCACGTCCAGATGACGACTTGTGCAAGCATTATCGCCCCAAATCATTTGCAGAAAGATCTAAGTTCTGTGCGCGCATAGCATTAGCTCCGATGCCTCATGAATGTAAACTCCCAAGCACCATTGGGAAGTATGACGGGTTACGTGACCCAGATGATCACTTGCATGCTTTTGACTACGCGGGAAGCTCTAAGCCGTGGCCTGTCTAAGCTTGGTGTCATCTGTTTGTTCAAACCCTAACATGCGCAGCCAGGGTTTGGTATGAAAGTTTGCCCGTGGGAAGCCTGTTGACTTTGACGACTTGATCAAGAAATTCAAGAACCACTTCTCACACCTCCGAAAGTACAAGAAAGACAAAACACATATCTTGTTATGCACACGAAATGACAATGAAGCGTTGGAGGACTACATAGTTCGTTACAACAAGGAAGCCCTTCAACTAGGGTGCGGAGAAGAACTCACCAGGGTAGCGTTCATACATGGTGTGTGAAATGATGATCTCATGAGATGCCTTACTGGAAAGGAGGGTGTGCCTGATGCTTGGGATAAGGTCATTGAGGTCGCAAAAGTGTACGCGTCCTCGGAATGCTCCTTTACGCGTGCAAAGAACTTCCACCACAACAACAATCATAACGCGGGTCCAAGCAACAAGGGAAAGGGAAAGCAGTCTGTGTGGTCAAGAATCTCGGGCACAACAGACGAAGGCAAGTATTCTTCCGCGCAGACGCGTACAATTATCTGAACTCCAAGTACTCGCGTGATCAGAAGATACATCCGAAGAAAAATTATGATTGGACCCCGTTGTAAAAAACGCCTTCTGAAGTCCTAAAGACTGAACAAATCCAGTTCCTAAAGCCAAGGGAACCGAGTCGTGATAGAAGAAACGTTGTTGGATCAGTTTGCTCTTTTTGCTAAGTAAGAACTTGCTATCTTGACACTTAAGTGTTTAGCAAGCCCTTGTATATCAGATAATAAGCACAGCGGAATGTATAAGTTAAAGCAACACTTTTTATACTAAGGAAGAGTTGTTACTCCCCCTTGATGATTGAAACTAATAAATGATAAGTATTTATTATGAATCCAAGCAGTAAATGAGAATTAGATACTTAGACAGATTCACAATAAATACAGAAATGGAATAGAACAGTGAAAGTGTTTGAAGGATTTTTCTATTAAAATCAATGTCTAAAATAGAAGGTTGAAGCCTCCTATTTATAGACGTTTACATACATGTATCTTGCCCAAAAAGCAAGTACAGAAACAACAGAAACAAGTTGCACAAGTTGCAACATTGAAACAAACAAATACAGCTAAAAGTAATAATAAACAATAAAACTACTGATGCAAAAGGCGGTGGAAAATATCTGATGCTAAGTGCTGATGAATGACAAACTACTGATGAGTAGTTTGTCTTCAGTATTTCTGAAGTGAACTTGTCTGGTTTGGACTTCAGAACTTCTGATGAAGTTTCTTCTTCAGCACTTCTCTAATCTTCTCTTCAGCAGTTCTTTGTTTTCTTTTCAGTACTTCTATACTTAGCCAAAATGACAGAAGTGAATTAGACTAAGGTTTCCAAAAGTGGTTTCACCAATCCTCTTTGTCCTAACAATCTCCCCCTGGATTGATGAAGCCAAAACCTTACTAATTCCTTATGTTTTTCTTCTGTCTTGAACAATCTTCCATATCTCTTTGTACATGGTGTTCTTGAGCTGGTTTAACTGACCATCAGATAGAGATCCTCTCTGTGGTTCCAGATGTTGAATTGTGAGCAGGTCTTGTGTTGACAGTTTCTTCAGATCACTGATCTTCTTGTAAGCCCTGCTTGAGAGGTCTCTTCTTGTCAACAATACTGAGTTGTTATCAGTAAGTGACCATCTGATGATAGGTATCTTTGACTTGTTAAAGTCAGAAGAATAGGGAACCAGACTTGTCCCTTGGTTTGATGGTCCTGAGTGTTGGATGTCTTCTGTTTCAGTTAACCTCAGGTGGGAGTCTCTTCCTTGTTGTTGTTGCATATCAGGCATCTGAACAGTTGGGAGATGGTGTTCAGTCACTACCTTGGTATGCATCTTTTCTTTGATTGTCTTTTGTATTTGGTAGGCAAAAGTGGAAGGATCCCTGAATTGTGTTAACAGAGGTTTCTCCTCAATGTCAAAATCTGAATGGACTATTGAACTTCCTTCAAGTAGTACCATTTTGAAGTCAGTTTTGACATTGTCCTCTGCCTTCTTTCTCTGAGTAGCAGGTCTTCTTGATACACCAGAAGTTCTAACTACTGATCTTGAAGGATCAGCAGTTTGAAACTTCTCTGGATTTGCAGCCTTGGCAGCCAAGTATTTTCTGTAAGTATCCATTAGTCTTTCTTCTTTCCATCTGGATACTGAGGCTTTTGAACCATAGCCCTCTGCTACTAGCTCTTCTATAATCTGGGCTCTCTTGGCCTTTCCTTCTTTGCTAGTGGCCATTTTATCTGCAAGCAGTTGTGCTCTTCTTGTCAGCTCTTGCATAGAGAGTCCTTTGAGTGTAAAGGCTTTAGTCTTGCTGTTCTTGGTAATGTAAGACACCAGTTGTTGTCTTTTATCTTGTTCAGCAATCTCATCAAGGCTAGCCTGCCTTTGTAGTTCAGCTTCATAAGCCTGAAGTTTTTCTTCATGGCTTAAATCTAGATCATCCCTTTCTTCCAGAGTTTTCCAGATCATATCTTCTCTGGCCTTCTTGTTGGCTGCAACTAAGCTCTTCTCTAATAATTCAGCTGATTGAGAGATAGGAGAAGGGTTTAGTACAGTCATTGTTGTAACAGTTGTAGGCCTGATAGGATCAGATGTTGGTTGAATGGGAGCAGTGGTTCTGGAAGGGTCAGCAGTTTGAGGTTTGGAAGTGTTAACCTCTGATGGGTTGACAACTGCTGATGGTTTGTCAACTACTAAAGGATTGTCTTCAGTACTTTCTGATTCTTCATCAGAACTTTTGCCATCAGAAGTTTCTTCATTGTGCCTTAGGGATTCTTCAGATGTTTGGGTCTCATCTTCTTTTTCTGCTGCTTCAATCTCTTCTACTGAGACACCAAACTGTTTGGCCAGCTTTTCTTTCCTGGCCTGATCTTTTTGATCTCTTTCAAGGATGGCCACTCTTGCCCTTATCCTGGCTTGGAATGACTCCTTAGGTTCCCTGATCTTCTCCCCCTTTTTGGATTCATCAATCTTAAGCTTTGAGGTTGAGGGTTGGGAGAATTGTCCATGAAGATGAGCAATCTGTTTGCTGTTGAAGTCTATCTTGTTGGACAGATCATTCATCTTCGTCTTGATCACTCCAAATTGATTCTTGATAGACAGCTCCAAGTTAGCTGTGTATGTTTGGAAGTGATTTCTGATGAGAGTGTTCATCATGTGGTACAGGGGACCCTCTGGGCTGCATAGCTGGTTCAGGTCTATGCTTGTTTGCCCAGGGAATTGGGTAGGCATTTGTTGTGAATGGGGTGTTTTTGGGAGATCCTCATGTTGTACAGAGGATTCCACTCTAGGGGTTTTAGGGATTGAGTGGGCTTTAACCTGTGCAGGGGTGACTGGCTTCTTGAGCCTGGATACCCCTGAAACAGGACCTTCATAATGTGCCGTCAATTCAGTAGTTTGTGTTTGTGAAACATCATCCAAATTAATGGAATCATCTGAATCCCTGATGTTGCCCTCAATGAGGACTGTCTCAGTTAAATCATGAGCTGAGCCCAACTCAGTTCTCTCATGAACCTCTTGTTCTTGGTTCTGAGGATTTCCTACTTTAGGCATTAAGCCGTCATCAGTAGTTGCCACATCTGAGGTCTTAGCTATGTTACTTCTATCCTCAGATCCACCACTGGGTGGTAACTGAGTAGTAGCAGCCTCAGATGCCCCAAGAGTCTCTAAAATTGGGCTTAAAGACTCTGGTCCACCCTCATCTCTTGGGATAGGGCTAGAGATGTCCACATCCATGTCTGATGTTGTGGTTATGTCCCCTGTTTGTTGTGGTTGTAGGGGACTGACATAATCAGACGGGACCTTCTCTTTTAGCCCAGAGAGAAGTTTGGCAATTTCTATTGCCTCTTGTTCAGAAATTTGTGGGGTTGGTTCAGTAGGTTGGGCAATAGGTGAAATTTGTTGTTCAGCAGTTTCAAAAGAAGAGTGTGTTTCAATAGTTTTTCTAAGTCTTTTTCTTTTGAATAAAATGGTGATGGGTGCTCTTGGTGGGGTTTGAGATGGATGAGACCGAGAGGGTGTTTCAGTCTCACCAATTTGAAGAGCAGAATGCTCATGAGCATGTTCAGGCATCTCAACCTCCTGAACAGCTTTTCTTTTGGGTTGGTGGGTTGTTGTCTTTGTTGGCTTGGGCTTTTTGGCTTTTGGTGGTGTGAGTTTGGAAGATGTGGGCTTCAGGGGGACTTGTTGTTGTTCTCCCTGATCATCTTCTGGCCAGGCAGCCGGTTTGTTATGCCTTGAGTATGCTTGTGATGTTAAAGGATTTAAAGTTGAAATTTTCCCCACAAGCACCTCATTACCCAGTTCCCCTATTATGCATTGCATAATGAACCTTGGGTACAACAAAAACTTTTTCTTGTTATTATTATGATGTAACACCAACTCATTGAAAAATAGTTTTGATGCCCTGAATTTAGTTTCATTCACAATAGAATGAAATATTGGTTGAAAAGTGGAGGGCATCTGGTCATAAGACCCTGTTTTAGGACTCAAACACATAATAATATAATGAAACAAAAGCTTGTATTTTGGTTCAAAATATTTTTTTGAAGATAGTAGCATGGGAGAGAGTACCTTGATAACCACACTCTGTCATGGTTAGATGAATATCAGAATTAGCAACATGGTCAGGGGCAGTTACATCATCCAGACCCAGTCTTGTTGCTAGTGTGGCCGGTGTGATGGTCAGTGGTTTCCCTTTTATTCTTGAGTTGAGGGAAATGACTTCATCATCCGTTGTCACCGTCTCAGCATTTGTCCAGAACTCATTTAGAGTTTCAGTGTGAATTGGTGGGTTTATTGTGAGAGCAGTAAAATATTGGGATTTTACGACAAGATCAATGAACTCATCGTATTGGGACCAGCCTTCTTGTTTTTCAAGAAAGGCCCTTTGATTGTGTCCCTGCTTTAGAACGAGAGCCATGTGGTTTGGGTTTTGATCGAACAGTTGATTTGCAGGTTTAGGTTATGGAGAGAGTTTTTGAGAGAGAAAGAGGGATATTTTTGAGTTTGAAAGGATAAGTGTTGAGAAAAGGTATTTATCAGAAGTTTTAACCGCTTGAATCTTCTTTATTAGAAGTTTTTAAACCGCCTTTGGTTAAAAATCTTTTTATCAGAGGTTTTAAACTGATTAGGTCAAACCTCTGATGATGGGAAAAGTCAGATTTGCCCTTTTGACTAAACTGCTGATGAAGGATTACTTCATCAATAGTTCCCATTTTCTCTTCAGTAGTTTTAACAGCTGATGAGAAATGTTTTTATAAATACTTTTATTCATTACTTCTGAAGGTTATTTTATCAGAAGTTACACACTTTTCAGAAAATTATCCCCATACTGATGTTTGTTCATCAGTAGTTTCTCTCTTTTTCAGAAGTTTTGTTTCAGACTTTTTGTCTGTTTTTGTAAGTGAAAAATGAAAAATTGCAGAATAATAAAATAAACACTTACAAATTTAGCATCCCAAGCATGGATACTAACTTCTGAAATGTTGATGTGTCAAGGGTTTTGTGAAGATGTCAGCTATTTGATTAGCTGTTGCAACATGCTTCACCTCAATCTTGCCTTTTTCATAGCAATCTCTTATGAAATGGTACCTTATCTCAATGTGTTTGGTTTTTGAGAATTGTACCGGATTTTGAATGATGCTAATGGCAGATTTGCTGTCTACAAACAAAGGTGTCTTGGTTTCCTTGAGTCCATAATCAAGAAGTTGATATTGGAGCCATTGTATCTGTGATGTACAACTTGCAGCTGCAATGTATTCAGCTTCAGCAGTTGAAGTTGCAACAGATGTTTGCTTCTTTGATTGCCATGACACTAGACAGTTACCCAGGAATTGACAACCACCAGATGTTGACTTTCTTGTCATCTTACACCCTGCATAGTCACTATCTGAAAAAGCTGATAACTTGGTATTGCTTGAAGCAGGATACCAAATTCCCAGTGTTGGAGTTCCTTTCAGATATCTGAAAATTCTTTTGACTGCTATAAGGTGTGATTCCCTTGGTGCTGATTGATATCTAGCACAGACACATGTTGAAAACATAATATCTGGTCTAGAAGCAGTTAAGTATAAAAGGGAACCTATCATGCATCTGTACATGGTTTGATCAACCTGTTTTCCTTGATCATCAGGTTCAACTTGTGTGAGTGGTGTCATGGGAGTGGAACATGATTTACAGTCATTTAAAGAAAATTTGTTCAATAATTCTTTAACATATTTTGATTGATGTATAAAAGTTCCATTTGTTTGTTGCTTGATCTGCAGTCCTAGAAAGTACTGCAGTTCTCCCATGGTACTCATCTCAAATTTTGATTGCATGAGTTTCTTAAAATCATCACACAGTTTTGTGTTTGTTGAACCAAAAATGATATCATCAACATAAATTTGAACAAGTAAGACATGATTTCCAACATGTTTAATGAAAAGAGTTTTATCAATGGCACCTCTTGTAAAGTTATTTTTGAGTAAAAAGGTGGAGAGTGTATCATACCAGGCTCTTGGAGCCTGTTTGAGCCCATAAAGAGCTTTGTCCAGTCTGTACACCCACTCAGGATGAGAAGGATCCTCAAACCCAGGTGGCTGACATACATACACCTCCTCTTTTATTTTTCCATACAAAAATGCACTTTTCACATCCATTTGATAAACTTTAATTTTGTTGGAAATGGCATAGGCCAGAAATAACCTGATGGCCTCAAGCCTTGCAACTGGAGCAAAGGTTTCATCATAGTCAATTCCCTCTTCTTGAGAGTACCCTTGAACTACCAGTCTTGCCTTGTTCTTTATTATCATACCAGCTTCATCTTGTTTGTTCCTGAAAACCCATCTTGTGCCAATTGGTTGCTTGTTTGGAGGTAAGGGACAGATTTCCCAGACCTGTTGCTTGTTGAACTGAAGCAGTTCATCTTGCATAGCTTGCACCCAATTCTTGTCTTTGAGGGCTTCCTGTACTTCTTTGGTTCCAACTGAGAGATAAAGGCTGAAAATAGGCAAAAGTTGGAGAGCTGGTTTCTGGTAAGAACACCTGAAGCTATATCACCCATGATTTGATCAAGTGGATGATCTCTGTGTTCAATCAGTTGTTGTAAACCACTGACAGGTGTAGGTGGCTCTTGTTCTTCAAACAAACTACTGAGGTCTATAATATCTAGTTCAGCAGTTTTAGCTTCTTCAGTAGTTGCAGGTGCTGAAGCAGATGTTTGAGTTTGGCCTTCAGTATTTGTTGGATCAGAAGTTTGTGAAACTTCTGATGGTGTTGAAGTTGACTTAATGACTGTTTGAGGAGTCCATGGTGTAGGATCCTCATCTTCAAACCTTTGATCACCATAATAAGTAGGTTTGGAAGGAGTAACAGTCTTTTCAGGTCCAAAGTGGAAGTTGTCAAGGTCAAAGAGTTCAGCAGGATGTGCTGGAATAAGAGTGTGTTTTGACTCATTGAACTTGACATTCAATGTTTCTTCTACTATCCTGGTGTGAGAATTAAAAACCTTGTAGGCTTTTCTAGTTGAGGAGTAACCAAGAAAGTAACCTGAGTCAACTTTGGCAGCAAACTTTGAAATAGATTCCTTGATGTTCAAGATGAAACATTGACACCCAAAAGCCCTGAAAAAGGAGATAAGGGGCTTCATGCCATGAAGAACTTCATAGGCAGTCTTGGAATGTCTCTTGACCACAAGAACTCTATTCTGAACATAACATGATGTGTTAACTGCTTCTGCCCAAAAGTACAAGGGCAGTCCAGAATCAGCTAACATTGTTCTTGCTCCTTCTATTAATGTTCTGTTCTTCCTTTCTACTACACCATTTTGTTCAGGAGTTCTGGGAACACTGTATTGTCTAATAATCCCTTTAGACAAACAGAATTCATCCAGAGTTTTGTTCCTGAACTCTGTCCCATTATCACTTCTAATGGTTTTGACAGATAGAGAATATTGTTTCTCTACTTGTAGAATGAAGAACTTGATGATTTCAGCAGCCTCATCCTTGGAGAATAAGAAGAATACCCATGTGAATCTTGAGTAGTCATCAATGATGACTAAGCAGTATTTCTTCTTACCAAGGCTCATAATCTTGACAGGTCCAAATAAGTCCATATGGAGTAGTTGAAGACATGCAGTTGTTTTTGATTCTTCAATAGACTTATAGGAGGACTTATGCTGTTTTCCCTTTAAACAGGATACACAGTGTTCTTGACACTGGTATATTTTCAAAGGTAGACCTCTGACCAAGCCCATTTTTGTGACTTTATTTATGGTTTTAAAGTTCACATGGCCAAGTCTCCTGTGCCAGAGATCTGTTTCTGAAGTTGATGCCCTTGAGAAGAAACAGGCAGTGTTGTTTAATACTTTGTCTTTCTCAATGTCCACTGCATAGACATTGCCACATCTTTTGGCAATCAGCAAAGTATGATCTTCAATGATCTTCTCTATCAACTTTTGGCCTTCTGGTGAGATGATCTTGCATGCTGTCTTTGTGAAAAAGGAAGAATATCCTTTATCACACATTTGTGACACACTCAGCAAGTTGTATTCAAGGTTTTCCACCAGATTGACCTTGTCAAACTGTATTTTGCCAGAGGAGACATTGCCATGTCCTAGCACATATCCCTTAGCATTGTTCCCAAAGGATACAGATCCTTCTCTTTGGCTGATAAAGTTGTTTATCAGGTATCTGCATCCAGTCATGTGCATAGAGCCTCCACTATCAACATACCATATGCTGTTTAAGCCCCTGGAAACTCTCTGCACATAAAAGCAAATTAGTTAGATCTAGGAACCCAAGCCTGTTTGGCTTTGGGTTTGCTCTTGAGAACAGTTACAGTTTGTTCTTGACCAGGTTGAGAAATCCATGTCTTTTTGGCAATGGATTTTTCATTAAGAACCATGGTGGCATCCTTTTCAGGACCACCATCAACCTTGGTCATCAGTAGTTGTACCATGTTCATTAGATTTTGTATCTCAGCAGTTTGTGAAACTGCTGATGATCCAGGTCTAACTACTGACAAAGAATTTTGAGAAACAAATTTTGGTTGAGATTTTATCTTTTTATGAGAAAAGGTGTTTTCAGGTTGTTGTTTCTTGGGTTTAAAGATTCTTTCATAATCATTTCTGATTTGATTTCCCACAACCTGTTGTTTAAATTTTTGATTGAACTGAATTCCTTTTCTGTATCTACAAAATTCAGTTTTGTGGTTGAACAGACCACAAATTTCACACTCTTTTGCCTTTTGTTTTTGATCTAAAGGCAAATTTCTGACATTTGTGAAGAGATTTTGCTCATCAGTAGTTTTCAGGGTCTCAACTCCTGATGTAGATGAAACTACTGATGGCTTTTTGTCAGATTTAGTTAATACTTCTGAAGTACTTTCTTTGAAAATACCAGGATTTCTGTTTAGAAAGTTTTCATGGAAAGATGTGCACTCTTTCCCTTCAGAAGTTTCATTTGAAACAATTCTTCTCCCATCTTCAGTAGTTTTGGGAGAAAAGTCTGTTGGTGTTTCAACATGATGGTATCCTATGCCAAACTTAACATTTGAAGCACTTTGTTTGTTTAGCAATAATTGATACCCCTTACAAGATTCCACCCATTTTTCACATGTGATCCTGGTGTCAGCAAGCTCTTGTCTGACATCTCCCAGGTCATTTAGCATGATTTTAATTTGTGCTTGGGTTTCAATAGCTGAGTCAGTTAATTTAGAAACTTCTTTTGTTTTAGCACACAGTTTTCTTTCTAAATCACATTTTATCTGTGTGTATTTTCTTTCTAAATCATTGGCTTTACCTTGTAAGTGCACATTTGTCTCTCTTATGAGAGCAAAAGTTTCTTAGCAAGAATTTGAGCAAAGTTTTGTCAAAGTTTTGTCATAAGATCCATAGGAACAAGTTGGTGAGTCTTGTCCCAAGAGTGCTGTACTACCTGGTAGGTAGTCATCAGCAGTTTTACCAGATGATTGTAATTTCTTCTTTTGATCAATTTCTCTCTCAAAAGTAAGTAATCTCCCATGGAGTTTTGTAAGAGTGAGGGAGCTAAAATCTGGTGAGGATCTTAAAACAATGGAGTATGTTTCCCATTTGTCTGGTAGAGACCTTAAAAATCTATGTAGCATAGACACTGTTGTATAGGTCTGACCATTTAACTTTAGCTCAGATATTAATGAGGAGAATCTTTCAAATTGTTGAGTCAAAGTTTCCCCATTAATATGAGCAAATGTCTCATATTGTTGAGCTAAGATTTCTCTGGTGTTGGCAATCACCTCTTCAGTTCCTCCAAACTGTTCTTTAAGACAATCCCAGAGTTCTTTGGCACTTTCACAATGTAAAAGGCCAGAGTATATCTCATTTGGGAGAGCCATTGCCAACATAGAGAATGCTTTTGCATCTAGCTCAAGTTTTAGGAAATCATCATCAGTATATTCTTTTGGGTCCTTAGGGACCTTGACATTAGTTTCAAGATTGACATTTACTGGTTTGTGAGGACCATATATCACAGATCTCCAACAACCTGTGTTGGTTTGTGACAAGGTATGTGCCATTCTCTTTTGCCATATGTTGTATTCATTTCTGACAAGCATGGCAGGTTTAGTGGTAGAACCAGTATTATGTGGATCCATTTTAAAGAGTATAGATTTGTCAGATGACTCTTTTAAGTGATGGATGTTTGATAAAAAGTGAACTTTTGATCTTTTTATTGAATATCAATAAGAGCTTTGTGTCTGATTCTCAATTTGTTAGATTGATATGTGATCAGATAAACCAATGCTCTGATACCAATTGTTGGATCAGTTTGCTCTTTTTGCTAAGTAAGAACTTGCTATCTTGACACTTAAGTGTTTAGCAAGCCCTTGTATATCAGATAATAAGCACAACGGAATGTATAAGTTAAAGCAACACTTTTTATACTAAGGAAGAGTTGTTACTCCCCCTTGATGATTGAAACTAATAAATGATAAGTATTTATTATGAATCCAAGCAGTAAATGAGAATTAGATACTTAGACAGATTCACAATAAATACAGAAATGGAATAGAACAGTGAAAGTGTTTGAAGGATTTTTCTATTAAAATCAATGTCTAAAATAGAAGGTTGAAGCCTCCTATTTATAGACGTTTACATACATGTATCTTGCCCAAAAAGCAAGTACAGAAACAACAGAAACAAGTTGCACAAGTTGCAACATTGAAACAAACAAATACAGCTAAAAGTAATAATAAACAATAAAACTACTGATGCAAAAGGCGGTGGAAAATATCTGATGCTAAGTGCTGATGAATGACAAACTACTGATGAGTAGTTTGTCTTCAGTATTTCTGAAGTGAACTTGTCTGGTTTGGACTTCAGAACTTCTGATGAAGTTTCTTCTTCAGCACTTCTCTAATCTTCTCTTCAGCAGTTCTTTGTTTTCTTTTCAGTACTTCTATACTTAGCCAAAATGACAGAAGTGAATTAGACTAAGGTTTCCAAAAGTGGTTTCACCAATCCTCTTTGTCCTAACAAACGTCGATATGTCAAAGTACTGTTAATATCATGAAGACTATGGCCACCTGATGGATAATTGCTACAACTTAAAGATGGAGATAGAAAATGCAATCAAATCCGGTCAATTAGCTCACTTGGATAAGAATATGCGGAAGAAGCCAAGAGATCATGTTGAGGGAGGAGAGCCCTCCCAGAAAAAGATCCGCAATCATAACACGCACCACATCCATCACACTCCGCGTCATCATTGCAACATGACTTACCGCGGGTATCAAAACAAGAGAGCATTCAACACTGTAAATGATGATTCCTGGAAAGAGGCCGATGTCGTTATGCCAAGAGTCAAAGGAGGAGCTTCTTCTACAGCTCCATTAATCATCACAGGGGTCATCGGGCATTGCCGCACACGGTACATGTTTCTGGACAACGGCAGCAGCACAGATATCGTGTACCGGTAATGTTTCAATCAGTTGGACGAGGAAGATAAGGCAAAGCTTATTCCAGTAACGGAGCCTATCTCAGGTTTCATTCACGAAGTGATCATCCCGCTGGGCATGCTTACACTCCCGGTCACACTGATGGACGGGAGACTCTCAAGAACCAAAATCTGTGACTTCATGGTCCTACCCGTTAATTCGTCACATGACATCTTACTGGGACAGGAAGGCCTAGCAAAGTTCAACTGCAATGCATCAACACCACACCAAATGGTGGGTTTTCCTACTCGAAACGGCGTGGCATTCATACGTGGAAACAAGAACTGCTATACAATTGATGCGCAGAAGCCTGCAAAAATGCTGAAACCAGCTGTTCGTACTGAGCCGGAAAAATGAGTTATCAACCCTAAATTCCCGGATCAGACGGTTGTCATTGGCCCAGTAATCTCCGACACCATTCGCACTCACTTGAAGCAACTTCTCATCAAGAATATAGATGTGTTTGCCTTCCAACCAGCAGACATGGTGGGTGTTCCACGCCACATTGCGGAACATAAGCTTAATGTTTACAAACAGTTGAACCAATTGTCCAAAAGAAGCGCAACATGGGGCCGGAGAAAACAAAGGCCATGAACGAGCAAGTGAGTGAACTATTAAATGCAGGTATTCTACGCAAGACATGGTACCAAACATGGGTGGCTAATCCAGTTATGGTGGGAAAGTCAAATGGTAGTTGGCGTATGTGCGTGGACTACAAAGATCTAAACAAGGCCTTCCCTAAATATTGTTACCCATTGCCCAAGATTGACCTAAAAGTTGACTCTCTGGCAACTTTCAGATTCAAGTGCTTCCTCGACGCTTACAAAGGCTATCATCAGATACAGATGGCTAAGGAAGATGAAGACAAAACAACATTCTGCATTGATAAGGGTACCTACTGTTACACAAAGATGCCATTCGGTCTTAAGAACGCAGGAGCCACGTATCAACGTTTGATGGACACCGCGTTCGTCAAACAAATCGGAGTCAATCTCGAGGTCTATGTTGACGACCTAGTCATCAAAATCAGAGAGGAAGATCAAATGTTAGAAGATATTCAAAAGACTTTCGATCAGTTCCGCAGTGTTCGGATGAAGCTAAACCCAAGCAAGTGTTCCTTTGGAATGGAAGAAGGAAAATTCTTGGGTTTTATTGTCACTAAAGATGGGTTTCGCGCGAACCCGGAGGAGATTCAGGCGATTGAACGCATACCGTCTCCATCATCGGTATAGGAAGTACATACATTAATGGGACGTCTGGTAGCTTTGAATCGCTTCCTCTCAAATGATGCTTCCAAGTCATCCCCTTTCGTGGATACCCTGAAGAATTGTCTAAAGAAATCCAACTTTAAATGGACCGCGGAAGCGGAGAAGGTCTTCAAGGAAATGAAAGAATGTTTGAGTAACTTGCCAACGCTCACAGCACCGCTGCTAGAGGAGCTACTGATGCTTTACTTATTCGTCACAGACAGGGCAGTGGGCGCAGTTTTAATGGTTGACAGAAAGGGTGTACAAACCCCAATCTATTATGTTAGTCGGACGTTGCTCGATGCGGAAACCCGGTACTCCACAATGGAGAAGCTTGTACTAGCATTGGTACATGCTTCAAGAAGACTTCGCAGATACTTTCAGGGTCAGCCCATCAACGTCTTAACTGATTTCCGAATCAATGACATCCTGCGCAAACCAGAACTTTTAGGACGACTGGCAAAATGGGCTATTAAGTTCGGCGAACACTCAATAACATACAAGACAAGGCCATCTTTCAAGGGGCAAATCCTCGCAGACTTCGTTACAGAAGTCCCCGCAGACAAGATTTCCGAATGCCAGCAAGAGGCCTCTCGCCCAGCCCTGCACCAGATATGTCGCAAAAGTGGGAATTGTTCACAGACGGTGCATGCAATGATGATGGGGCCGGGGCAGGGCTACGCCTGATAACTCCAGATGGCAAGGAATTCACCTATGCTATCCGACTTGATTTTTCGACTACTAACAATGAGGCGGAGTATGAAGCTCTGTTGGCAGGACTGCGCATCACCAAAAATATGGTGGCGCATCACGTTGAAGCCTATGTGGATTCTATGTTAGTAGCCAACCATATTGATGGTTCTTATGAAGCAAGGGAGCCCTCAATGATCTTGTACTTGGAGCATACCAAGGAGCTCATGCGTAGCTTTGAGTACTGCAAAGTTAATCACATCAAGCGCAACCAAAATAAGCCAACAGATGCATTGAGTAAGATGGCCTCAACGGTTTTTGATCACTTGGCCAAGGACGTGCGGGTAGAAGTGTTAGATCATCTGTCTGTGCCTCATAGGCAAGTGAATGTAATTCAGGCCGGAAAGACTTCATGGATAACCCCAATTATGGACTATTTAACCAAGGGAATTCTCCCAGACAATAGAGCAGAGGCCTGCAAGCTTCAGAACAAAGCACTTCATTATCAGGTTATTGACGGAACTTTGTACCGACGCTCATATCTCAGACCATTGTTACGCTGTGTCGACTCCGCAGAAGCCACATACCTCATCAAGGATATTCACGAGGGCTCCTGCGGACCACACACTGGTCCAAGAATGGTAGTAGCCAAACTGATGAATGTGGTATATTACTGGCCCGACATGCACATGGACGCAGTGTCAGAATTGCGCAAATGCGATGCCTGTCAACGGCATGCCCCAGGATCTCTCCGACCAAAGAACAATTTGGTACCGGTCACAGCTTCTTGGCCATTTCAAAAGTGGGCCATTGACCTGGTGAGACCTTTTCCCGCAGCCCCCGGCAATGTCAAGTACTTGGTGGTGGCAATTGACTACTTTACAAAGTGGGTAGAAGCCAAAACTTTAGTCTCAATTGACGGACGCAGCACCAAGAAATTCATGTGGGAGTTCATCATTTGCAGGCTTGGCTTACCACTTGAGATAGTAAGTGATAATGGCACGCAGTTTGAGGACCGGTGTCTGCAAGAATGGCTCGCCTCCATGAACATCAAGCAAGTGTTTACTTCTGTAGCGCATCCTTAAGGAAACGTACAGGTTGAACGTGCGAACCAAATTATCGTTGAAGGCATCAAAGCCAGACTCGACAACTTCATCATGCGCACCACCAGCAGCAGCTGCGGAAGAAGACCCACCTTCCCCGCAAGCCATAGTTGCTTGTCTTTCTTCTTCCTCCTTTCGGGCTTTCTCTTCCAGCTCCGCTCACAAATGGTCAGACTCCTCGAAATATGCGCGTAGCTCACCAACAGGATCCTCTGTCTTTAAACAATGATCAACAAGTTCAAACACATCGCAACAGCATCCCCAAACTTGGGCTCGTTCCAGACACGCTTGAAAATCTGCAAAAAATTCCAAGGTTTCAAACAGGAATATATCGCATAAGGCGGACTCATTAAGAAAAAGATACTTACCCCTTGGATACCATATTGCATCATCCAGTTTACACGCTCACGTGCAGCATTGGCAACATGGGAAGCACCTTGCAGGGCTGTCTGTGTCTGTTGCAGATTCACCTCCAACTGAACACGCGAAGAGTCCAACAAAGCCTTTTCCTCTTCCAAGCGGTTTTTGTCCTTTACAAGAGACTCATTCTGCGACTCTAACTCAGAAATTTGAGAAGTGGCACTCAACAACGCCTGATGTTGTTCATTAAACTTTATTATGGTTTCTGACAGTTCAACTTGTTTGGCATCGTAAGTTTTGCGCCCCTCCTTAGCTTCCTGGGTCACCCGGGCAACATCATTTTTGAGCTTCTCCACAAAGGCATAGCCGCGCTCAATCTCCACATTAGTCCGTTCACTGGACTCCTTCCAACGCTTTGCTGAATCCGCCTTGTGAGCTTTCAGCTTCTTCACCTCCTCTTCCGCAGCGCGGGCCCGCTGTCTGTACTACTCAACCTCAGTTTTCATATCAGCACGCGCATGCTGAAACTCTTCTTCTCTACGCTGTAGAGATTCCTGTGAATCCTTCAAATTTTGCTACGCACGCAAGAATTCATCTTCCCGCCGAATAAGAGAACCAAAACCCCTAACATGCAGACGCTCATATCTGAAAACAATGACCGACGACCTATGCTGTCCTGGTAGTCACGCTCGCTGGGAGGCACAACATAGGTTACAAATTCTTCGGCATGTATGGGATTGTTGAAACGAGTTGTCTGCCTAATATCCCACCGGGGTTGGTACGGCTTGTTCGGATCATAATCGGGTGGTGCAATCCTGCTTTTACCACTTCCAGGCCCTCCTGACCCACGGACATCCTTTAAAACCTCAAAGATTGGTTTCTTGGGCGGAACAGTAGAGCTCTCGGAGGTTTTCTTGGGCTTATCCGCATTCCCCTCCAAAACACCAGACTTGTCTGGCTTAGAAGGATTCACATCAGCACTTTCTTTCGCGAGGTCTGTATGACTCATCAGGGGATTTTGAATGTCAACATTCCCCTTTGCGGAGGAAACATCATCAACCTTCTTCTTTCCCTCAGCTTTCTCCAAGTTCTTCTGAAGTATCACATCTTCAGTACTGAGCGACTGCTGAGGACCTTCAACATTCTCCACATTATTCAGATTTGTCAACTCTTGTGGACGATCAACAAACTCCACGTTTATAACTTCTTACTCAACCTGCTGGGTCTCCTCCACAACTGGTTGCTCCTGATCAGAGGTTTCTTTATCACCATCGGGTCTTGATCAGGAACATTTTTCGTAGAAGATGCTCTAGCTACACACAAGGAGAAGAAAAATTGCACTCAACATGTATACTGGTGTGAATAGACAGTATATCATAAAAACTTAACTTACCAGTAGCATGCTTCACAGACTTGATGTGGACGGGAGCCCACTTCGGTGGCAGTTTCATTGTTACCCTAACTTTTGGACCGGTAGGCGCAACAGGATGTGAAACCACATCCGCGGGAATGGCATCATCAGGTTTCTGCACATTCTCCTGCGTATATTCCACTGTGGGTCTGGGTACTTGAACCCGCGTCTGCGCAAAGGCATCCATCTGCTTCTGAAACAATTCCGCAGGTACACCCTCCGACGTGTGCCCCGGAGATTGTCGCCTGGAACGTTTGTGAGAAATGTTTTCATCAGACTCTGTGGCTTCGTCCTCCTCATCCGGCGGCATGGAAGACGATTCAACCTCCTTGCTCTGCTTTGACTGTTTCCTATGCTTCTTTGGCCCTGCGCCTGCAATCTTCACAACAAAGTGTCAACAACAACATTTATGAAACTCTAAAATGGAACTCAGAATCCACCTGTGCAAGCTAGCTTCTTACGCCCTTGAGAGTGCGCCTCTAAATCAATTACCACCTTCTTAAGTGGTTGAATACCCGCTCCTGTCACGAAGGGCGCGAAATGTCAGTACGCAACTCACGTACACAACTGCGCACCCTTCGGGCGCAGGAGGTGTCCGTCACAATAATCGTTAACAACATGGTTTTAGTGATATAACTAACTGACCTGTTCCGCTGTAATGTCGTGGAGGATCCACAAGTTGTGGCATCAAAAAATTCCCTTTCAGCTGCTCGATCAGAGGAGTAACTCCTCTGGGTACAGTATTGTACACCACTTTCGCAGCACCCCTCTGCTCAAACAAGTCAAACTTGGTCATCCCTATACTCGCACAGTAAAGGTCGTAAATAAAGACGTCAGTTAGCATACGACAAGATAAAGTTACAGAAACATACCTTCTTCTGGCACGCAGGGATCATAACCATTTGGACTGTCTAACCGACTCAGCCCCAACATCACCAACACCCCCTCAGGACATTTGTCCATCACCAACGGAGTAGCATGCGCACAGAGTGACTTATATCAACCCTGATGTTTGTAATCGGCCATTGGAGGAAATTGCGCAATCCTCTCCTTCACACCAACGGTTATCCACTGTAACGACAAGGGGATAACCCCTTGTTTATATAGAAAAATTTCTCCTTCTAGTCATACATGGATTTGGGTGTCTCAGATACAAGTTGGGTGACCTTCCTCCGGGCAGCAAGGCTATATCATCCAGGCCCACCACGAGCTTCCTCTAACACGTAGAACACATTTAACATTTCAAAAGTGGGCTCCATATCCAGAGATCAACACGTAGCCTCAAAGTGGATTATCCGTGATAACCCAAATGGAGTCATCTGTGTGGGATGAACACCATATTTGAGGAAAACATTGGCCAAAAAATTTGTGGTGGGAAGGCGAAAGAAACATTTGGTAAAAAAATGCCTCATACAGGGTTATTTTTCCCTCTGTAGCCTTCAATGCAGTCTTGCCCTCGGTCGAAAATTCTGGCTCCCAAGAAGCGTCAATGTGATACTGATCAAGAAACGTGGCAAATGATGTGTTATCCCACTTGATAGTGGTGGTATCAATGCTTTTAGAAGAGGATTCTCCTTTGGGATGTTCAGAGGTTTTCGATTGTTCAACATGGACGCCTGATTCTTGAGACATTATGGAAGATTGAAGAGTGTTCAAGAAGATTTAAGAGAGAAGAAATTTTGAGTAAGTGGGAAGATAGAGAGGAGATGTGTGGAAAGTGGGAAATGGATTTTTCGAAATGATTATATACTATATGCAATCAATGACGCTAGCTGTAACACCCCAACCGATGGCGGAAACATCGAGGTGTCACGTAAGAATGAGTATACAGTAGCACATGGTATTCAAGTTTTAATTGAAATTCATTTAAAGTAAAATATCCAAAATTGAAAATACATAACAAGTCTTGAATGGAATTCTAATACATCAAAAAGCCAAACAAAGCATAAACTTCAAATTGTCTCCTCATGCTAACTCTTTAGACTTCAAGCATCATTATTTCCCGTTGAGTTGTAAAAATGGGGGGGGTCAACTAGAAGTTGGTGAGAATACATAAGCCATGTCAAGCAATTTAGTTTAAGAATAAAAGTTTAGCAATTCATACGTCTATCGTAAGTTTAAGTCTACATGAATAAACATGAAGTGTAGTATGCACATAATCAAACCTCCGACTAGTTTAGGTCCATCCCGGCATCCACGGTTCACCTTAATATCACGTTGGAACGATAACAATCACCCGTGCTCCCCATAAAAGATGGTCAACGAATCTAGGTGGGATTGTCAATCCAATAGATCTATTATTGAGTATCGCCGACTTGGCCATAACTAATGATTATGTATGTTGAAGTTTAAGTCTAAATGTAGTTGTCTAAGTCATGAGGCATTAAAGTTTACAACTAGACATGTATGTAGAATTGCTTAAGTATAATGTTGCAAGTATAAAGAATTGGATAAACATGGTTACGTAAACTCACCTTAGCAAAGTATTAAGTCTCGGTAAATAGAGTATGTGTAGCCCAAAGTTGCCAAATATTACCCTATGTATAAGGTAACAAATAAGTCTAAGTCTTTCTAGTTTACAAGTATTTTCTAGGGTTTCGAATTTGGGGATAAGTATTCGTTTGATTAATAATTAAATTGTTTAATAAATAAGAGAAATTCGATAAATAAATAAAGAAAAGTCTTTTTGTAAATTTTAGATTAAAGATGGTCACATTATAAAGTTTTAAGTATGAAAATAATTTTTATAAAATTATTTTCTTAAAAATAGAATATTTAATCTATTTATTTCAATTTGTCAAAATATAACTTTAATATCTAAAAATATTAAAATTAAAATAGAATATTTAATCTATTTATTTCCATTTGTCAAAATATAACTTTAATATCTAAAAATATTAAAATTAAAGAATTTTTAAATTAAAATTTGTATTTCTGTTCTAAATGGACAGAAATAATTTATATAAAATTTTGGTGCAAAAATATTGAAAAATAAATTTATTACGATTTATTTATGATTAAATATAAACAAAATTGATTAAAAATATTAAATAAATGATTTTTCAGAAATAAAAATCATTTCAGAAATGTTTAATGTTTTATAAACTCAGAATAATTTTTGTGGAAATTTATATAATCGTTTTGATATTTTTATAGAATTTTATAATTATAATAGAATAAACTTGAAATTGTATGTTAAACTTTTCTATTAGAATAACATATAATAATTTTTGTAGAATTTATAAAGAAGTTTTAGTATTTTAAAACCATTTTAAAAATAATAGTGAATATATATATATATATATATATATATATATATATATATATATATATATAAATCTAGAAGGTAAAAAAAAATGTTTTGTTCAAGCTGGGAATCGAACCCGGGTCTGACCCGGTTGGAAGGTTTTAAATCACAAGTTCAGACCAGTTGGGCTGAACCCTGGGAACGAATAAACTTGGTTTGAAATTTCATAAATAGTTATACTGGAACTGATTCCTAATTCTTTTTAAAGAAAAAGACATGTCGCGCGTTGTAGGACTCGAACCCTGGCCATCCGGCCGGTTCGTGTTTTAAGTGTAAGGGTCACACCAACTGATCTGTAGATCAGTTGGTGATGATTTATGTTCTGTATTATATATATACACAGGTCTGCAGATGTGTTCTTCTCCAATTCAAAAACGTTCGAACCCTAGATTAACAATAATCAGTTTTGAACAACAATAACCCGATTGAACATAGGGTTATTGTTGTGAGATGGCCGATGAACAAAACCAAACAAAAATTTAAAACTTACAAAGCTTTAATCGTGATTATTGAGCGGTCAACCAAAAAGTCAAACGCGAAACAATGAAACTTGTAGAGATGTTTTTAGCAGAAATTGAAGGTTAGGAAGAAGAGATCGACGAGTATAGCTTGCTATGAAGTGTTCAATTTATAGTGGGAGGGCTCGGGTGATGCGAATGGAATGTTTGACCCGTTTATTACAATGACGCGCTAATTTGTATATAATTGGAATGTTTTAACAACTTAATCATCGTGTAATGGACGCGAATCAGTCAAGGCAATAATCAATCAAGCCTTGACAGGATTTTTAATGCGGATAGGTGATCTAATTGTGGAAGATTGCTCGCAGGTTGACTTCTCAATAGTCAACTGCACTAATAATTGTTATATATATATATATATATATATATATATTATTCAGAGTTATACCAAGTGAAGCTGTAGACCAGCTGGTTATGTTGTGGTGGTGTTTGATTGAACCGGCCATGGGCTCGGGTTCGAACCCCGGCCCATGCCATTATTTTTTTGACAATATTAACAATAATATCTTGATGTTATATGTATATAATATGGTACAAGGGGTCCAAATGCGTCACGAAATATTTTTGAAAGGACGATAAATGATGAAATATCGACGTTTTATTAATAATCAACGTAACGTACAAATAATTCAATGCGAAATGTTACACTAACATCAGCATAGGTTGGGGCGAACGACTTTTGGTAAACCTGACCAATGAGGAACTTACACGTGTTTCGGAGCAGTCAGAGAGACGGCACACGCTCCGTCACGCCCATACGCGTCTGACACACAGACGGAAACGCGTCTGATGGGACGCTACCTGTCACTGTGTACGTCCCACCATTTCCTGACACAACACTGTTACCTTTTCAACTTTGCAGGGGGGATTGACAGCTGTCTTCCACCTCTACGTGACATGTCTCATGCGTTACGGAAAACTGACGTAACAACAGTAACCCCGTTCTCCGCATTCCGCATAGATCTCTACTCCGCATCCATGTTTCCACACATTACGCTTCCCACACCAATACCCAGTTTTCGTTACCAAGGAAGGATGAGCTGTCATCCAAGCATCACTATTTTGAATCAAGTTCACTAGTAAATGTTACATCAAGCTAAACTTGAAACAAATAACCATTAAATGATACAAAGCTTCATTATTGGTTCACCTTTATCATTCAGTTTAACCATTTATGAAACCCTTTACAATAGTTAAAACAATATTGCAATTTGAGTGATTTTTTTTTAAATTTTAAGTAGCTTTAGTGAAACACTGTAAAAAGTTTGTTGCTATTAGACCAAGTGTATCTGATTAATGCCCCTTGGCGTTACCAAACCCACGTCAACCACAACTCCCACCTCTTAGCCCATTTAAGCGTTACCAGATTAACGTTTACCCATATTCGCGCCCCTCACGCTCCATTGGCATGGTGACATAAACCATAAACACCCCATTACTTGCAAAAGTTGTGCTAAGACGGTGTGGATGTGGTGGGAAATGCCCCCTCCTAATTCCCACTATAGTCAGCCTTATGACATTTTCCATTTAATACAATGTTGAAAGCGCGCATTATATATAGTATTAAATTACAAGTTCTTTATGCATAGTGTTGTTGTAAGTTATGCTTATTGGGTTGTATGTGCTTTATCTTATTGTACACAATGCTTGGATGGTTTATTCTCATCAATCACTCCTTGTGTATAAATACATATGTATATATACATTCTAAGACATTCAAATGATCTTTAAAGTACTGATTGAATGGGAGATAAAAATTAATCCTGGATATTGTTCAAGTAGTAAAAAAGATTAAAAAAAAACCTATTCCTCTAAATATAATTTTCATTTACCTTCTCGATGTTCTCCCATCACTCTCTTCGATAAAGAAGTTTTTGGTATTCAGTGAGGGGTACTGGCCAAAGGATTATTATATAGCTATTGAAGGTCAGTGTGTCGTTGAACTGATGCAACGTGTTACAATCGACGTGTATCGTATTAACACATGTCTATATACTTGTATTAATATTCAACACATGCATTAAATCCACATCTTAAAGCTAGATAGTAATTTCTAAACTTAGTAAAGCTAGATAGTAATTTCTAAACTTAGTAAGTGAGAAGGAAAAATGACCACTTTCATAAGGTGCGCTCTAAAGGTGTTCATGATTTGAATCAAACTCGATAATTTATAATTCGATGCGAATCAAATTCAAATTCGAATTCTATTTTTTTTAAATCAGGCCAACTCGAATTCAAGTACCTTAAATTGAATTCGATTTGAAAAACCCAAATAAGCATCATAAATATATAAACACACTTTCTTATTCTTTATATAACATACTTAGAGTATGTTTGATAAAGAGCTTTTACGAGCTTATAGCTTTAAACTTTTAAGAAAAAAACTCTTACTTAATAAAAAGCTTTGTTTAGTTGAATGAGCTTGAAACTTTTAGGTTAGAGAAAAAAACTCTGTATTGAAACGCTACCAGTACTAGCGTTTAAGAAAAAATTCTTACTAGCTACAAACTTTTAATGGGTAAAATGACACAAATACCCATTCTACCATAAAAACAATAAAAAAAACATGTTTACAAGTTTTTAGTTATGCCCATTTTAGTCATTTTATACATTTTATTAAAAGCTCCTGTTACTTTGTCAAACACTAAAATATATTTAAAAAGCTACAGCTACCAACTACCAACCACCAACCAACAACTAGTTTTACCAAACATACCCAAAAAAAAAATTATAGTTGAGACTTATGTTAGATTTCTGAGAGTCTTCATTGGTTTTTATGTGGTAAAATAACAAAATTAAGGATGCACGGTACACAGACGGGGCTCACCCCTGTCCTCCACCTTTTTGCCCCGTCCTCCACCCCCACACCGCCCCCTGCCCCCGTCCCTTCTTCCCCCGTCTCTCATGTCTCGCTCAGAACATAATGGACGCTCCAATCACCTTTTTTTTTTTGATTTGAACCACTAGGTATTTTTTTTTATTGGATGGTTTATAAATTTGAGACATGACCTTGTGGTGTCTCCACACCCTTACCATGTCTCAACCAAGAGAACATGAGAGCCATCCTAGATGGCATCCTAGATGGTGTTAAGACATGAACATTCTCATGTCTGCACACCCCATAGCCTAAGCTTACTAAACTAGACTTAAAACACTAACTACTAAATCATTCACTCACACTCAGTTATCGTCAATCCCAGCCTAATTTTAACATGCTTCATATTATGTGGACCTCATAATTATGTGCTAAAAAGAATAATACAACTCAATTCCAAATTTCTAATCGATAAGTTTAACAGTTTAACCTAGCCACTACTACGAGACATCGATTCCAGCATTGTTCATCATCAACACTTTAACTTATAACCGCCACTTCATCACTCATTCGTTGGCTTCAGTGTTTGTGATGGACGTTCGACATTCCAAGGTGGTTCATCATCGGTATTAGACATTCTAAGGTTGTCTATCATCGACTTTCCCGCCTCCGTTGTTGGTGAATAGTTTTGATTTTCTTGTTTAGTTTTTGTTAAAGAGGTTTATTCAAATATCACCAAATTTGAATAATCCGAAACCGATTCAATTGAACACCCCTGATTTCAGTTATTTCATTACTGTGAAAAGTTTCATTATTGGTTAGACTGAGTCATGTAAATGGGTTATTTTTTGAAAAAAAAGGTTTATACTTGATTCTTTTCCAATAGCAAATGTTACGTCAAGCTAAACTTGAAACGAATAACCATTAAATGATACAAAGCTTATCGGTTGACTAAATGTAAAAGGATTGTTCGGAAAGAGCGGTGTCCATTCCCCATGTATATGATGTAATGGTTTGAGCCGTCGGTTCTCGTTTTGAGGTCCGGTTGGTGTTTTGTGAATGAAAGCTTTTTTCCAAAAAAAAGTTTTAACCATTTATGAAACCCTTTACAATAGTTAAAACAATATTGCAACTTGAGTGATTTTTATTTTCTTTTTAAATCCATGTAGTACAAACGTTGTTGCTATTAGACCAAGTGTATCTGATTAATGCCCCTCGGCGTTAATTACCAAACCAACGTCATCCAAAACCTCCCACCTCTTAGCCCATTCAAGCGTTACCAGGCCAACGCTCACCCTTCTTCGCGCCCCTCACACTCCATTGGTATGGTGACATGAACTAGAAACGCCCCGTTGCGTGCAAAGGTCGTGCTAAGACGGTGTGGATGTGGTGGGAAATGCCCCACCTCCTAATGCCCACTATAGTCAGCCTTTTGACATTTTCCATTTTTCTTTTAATACAATGTTGAAGCTTTGTCTCCACGACCCGTTAAGGCCTCAACGGCCCATCTTGGCTTTGTCTCAACGACCAGTGGAGACCTGGACGGCCCGTCGTTTTTCAAATTTTTGGCCTCAACGGCCCATTGTGGCCTCCACGACCCAGGTGTTCCATTTTTTTAGTTTTTTTTAATGTGTTTTATATATTTTAAGCTTGAAATTTGTGTTTTTTTTTATAAAAAAATAAAATGTACATTCTTATACAACAATTTTTTTGTTAAATAATTCAGTATACATGATAAAAACAATAACATACGATAAGCTAGGTTAAGTCAAAATACTCTGTTCTTATATGCACCCTTGGTAGACGATGTTGATACAACGTCCCCCACTCCATTGCTTGTTCATTTCGAAAATTACTCCACGTTCCATTCAGTGCAGGCAGTGGAGCGCCTTTTTCTAACTCAAGCGTGATGTAATGCCTCGCTTAAATCAAAGCAAACGATATGAGCACATGCTCTTGAAAATTGCGTGGACCATCGAACATAGGAAAGATGGTCTCACTATGACCACCCTTACATAAAAATTGAACAACCACTCCAAATTTCTAAGCAATCAGCAATCCAGTGGAGGGCATATCCATCCAATGGGTCCTCGGGGCATTTCCGACTCCAGACCAATCTAATGACCTGTATAGTTCGTGGTGTAACACCCCAACCCATGGCGGAAACATCGGGATGTCACGTATTGATGATTGTTTCAGTAGCACATGGTATAAATTGAATTTTAAATAATTTATTCAAAACATAATATCCAAAATAAAGTGATGTATAGTAATTCAAATACATGATATCAAATGAGCAACAACTTCAAATAACTTCAAATAAAAACTTCATGATAAATCCTCATGCAAACTCAAGCCTCAGCTTCATTGTTACCTGAAACATGTTAATTTTGAAAATAGTTTTGGGTCAACAAAAGTTGGTGAGAATTACATAGGTTTTGATAATCGAATAAAAAATGTTGTACAATTCAAGTGTCATGGCAAGTCTAGTCCATATGTGAAAACATACTAGAAGTAAATCGAGTGCATAATCAACTCTTATGACTGTTATAATGTGGTACATCCCATACGCTCATGGTTCACTCGAATATGTTATGCGATAACAATCACCCACGCTACCTTTGTAGGAGGCACGTATCCGGGTGGGATTGTCAGTCCAATAGATCTATCATTGTATACCGTCGGCTGATCAATGTTAATGATTATGCTAGAATTGTGCTTACCCTAGTCATGTTCAAGACATAATGCAACATAGAAAAACACATAGACACTTTGATGATTGAATTGCATATAGAATGTTGTAACATGTTTCACCCCAAAAATGGTGATAAATAGAAAAGGGGCTATGTAAAACTCACCTTAGCAAAATGTTATATCTCTTGAAAAATAGAATAGTGTGTTGCCCAACAATGCCAAGTATTACCCTATAATCAAGGTAATAAATATGTCTAAGTCTATCTAGTCTACAAATATATATTCTAGGGCTTCGAATTGGGGATAAGTGTTCGTTTGATTAATAATTAAAATGTTTGATAATTGAGAGAGATTTGATAAATAAATAAACAAAAGTCTTTTTATAAAATTTGAATCAAAGATGGTCACAATAATGAGTTTAAAGTATAAAAATAATTTTTATAAAATTATTTTCTTAAAAATAGAATATTAAATCTATTTATTTCAAATTGTCAAACTTTAATATTTAAAAATACTAAAATTAAAGAACTATTAGAATAAAAACTACATTTCTGTTCCAAATAATCAGAAATAATTTATATAAAATTTTGGTGCAAAAATATTGAAAAATGAATTTATTATGATTTATTTATGATTAAAACTAACAAAAATTGATTAAAAATATTAAATAAATGATTTTTCAGAAATAAAAATCATTTCAGAAAAGTTTATTGTTATAAAAACTCAGAATAATTTTTGTGGAAATTTATAAAATTGTTTTGATATTTTTATAGAATTTTATAAATAAAATAGAATAAACTTTATTTATTTATTATATATATTAAATAAATAAATTTTTGAAAACTTAAAATTGTATGTTAAACTTTTTCACTAGATTAACACAAAATAATTTTTGTATAATTTTTAAAAGAGTTTTAGTATTTTAAAATGAATTTTTAAAATACAAGTAATTATATATATTTAAAGCTTGATTGTTTTTAAACAAAAAAAAGAAACATTGTTGATGCTGTGGGTCGAACCCGCGTGGGCCGGTTCAAGGACACCAGACACAACCACTTGATCTAGGTCAGTGGTTGTGTTTGGTTTCTGTTTATATTAAATATATGTATATGCTCTGGAAGTATTCTTCCCCAAATCAAGATTATCGTGCCCTAGTTTTTACAATTGAACAAATCACACAACAATAACCCAATTAACCTTAGGGTTATTGTTGTGTGTATGCCGAACATCAAAACCCATCAAAAATAACAGACTTACAGGACCGAATCGTGGGATTTTGCTCAGTCAAAAGAAATAGTCAAACACGAGCTCGAACGCTTCAATGATGGTTCAATAACAGAAATGGGAGGTTAAGGGAGTGTATTCGGCGATTGAAGAAGGTGTTGTGATGTTCAATTTATAGTGGGGTGGTCTGGATCGTTGAATTGGAAGGTTTGACCTTGTGTTAAAGGTGATGACGCGTCCACGAGTATAATTGGTATGATTTAAATGATAATTGTACGTGTGTTGACTCGTAATGGACCGGTAATCACGATATCATGCCAATCTAGGATCAATACGCGTTAATTAGCTTTGATTTATGGTAAGTTGCTGTCACAGTTGACTTTCCAAGTCAACTGTGATGAATCTTATACGTGATATAATAATAACGAGTTGGGTTTGAAACAAGAAAAGTGGGTAGATCAGATGGTTAGGTTTGTGTGTGTTATGTGGCCCGGCTTGGGCGCGGGTTCGATTCCCGGCCCAAGCAATATTTTTTTTTTTGACATTTAACTCTAATATATATATATATATATATATATATATATATATATATATATATAATCAATATAGTATTAGGGTTCCAAAATACGCCACAATAATAATTAAACGCGAACAATAATAACGAAACTTGACGTTTTTATTCATGGTAATCGTAACGTACAAGTTATAAATGCGTAATGTTACACGTGGTACCAACCGTGATCTACCCTGTTCAAAATTGGCTCCCACCGGTCTCTGTTCGTCACCATCTCATCCATAAGTTGTGTGCGGATGAAGTGCCACTACTCCTCTACCCACCATAAACACACAGCTACGGATCAGAATCCACAGTTACCGTCCCCACAAACATTTTGAATGTTTGAAATGTATTGAAGATATGTAGATGGAGGCCATATCTTATATGGGTCGATGTCGTGCTTGTACGTGCCACCGTCAAACAGTGAGATTTAATACGTGTATAAATATGTATGCATGTATGAATGTATATATAATTAGTTTGTACCTTTCCCCTACCAACAGTGGAAAATCTTTATCGTAAACAATCGGGTTGTCCTTTAATTGTTTACCTCTTCTAATTGGCTTCTTCCCTTACGTTGAAAAATTTATATAACAACAACAACAACAACAATAATACTAATCGCAGCCTTATCTTCTTTTTTTTTTTCACTCGTTGTTGCCGCCCCGAGTATCGGTTTGTACCTCAGGAGGTTTATGTTTAGTCATTGTTGGATTCAACACCTCCTTCATCTTCTGCAACATGCTTTTTTAACTTGCGGCGGTTGCGACTTTAGTTGCTCATTGAATGCATCCATTTGCTGCTGAAAGTCATACTCGGGAGTCTCAGCTTCTTCTGGCATATAGTCAAGTCATGTCCAGAAGACGTCGATCTCAGCCAGTGATACTTGTATACCTGATATATATATTCAATCACAATAACAATCAATAATCTACAAAAACGCCTAAACAAAATAAAAACGTTTCGGATTTTTATAAAAATTTCAACAGAGTTTCCTCTATTTTTGTACGAACCAGCAACACAAGTCGTCTACAAAACGCTTCAAACATTTATATATTTTTTACTATTATATCCTTATAATAATAATCTAGATAATAATATAATAAGACTAAAAAAATGATGTTACCTTTTCTTTCATACGAATCCAGTCGACACGAATCCAGTCGACACGAATCCAGTCGACAGGCACATGGCAATCCAAAACTCGACATAAGTCGGTGATCACAAGTCTTGTTATTTTGCCTTAAATACTGTATCTTATTGAGCTCCCCGACCAACATATCGAGCGCTGTTTGGGAAACCCTACCGAGTATGTTTTGAAACATCGGTAAGTCATGGTGCCACATTCTTGTTGATCGACTGATTTCGAACGAGTGGTTTACCGCTATAGGCTGTGACTCCATAACTTTGTCTATTTTCATCACAAGCGCGTGGAGCGAGCTGTTCAGGCCTTTTATGTATCTCTTAATCCTTGCATGTTGACTCTCAGCTCTGTTGGTCGTAACCTGACCAAATGTAAGGTTTGCGTGTGACCATGCTTCCACAAACATTTCTTTATAATCTTTGAGCCAAACTTTATAAATGTAGTCATAAACCTTTGTAAAAAATAGAATAACGATGTCAATAAAGAAAATATGTACGCTTGTAAAGCCAAAAATAAAAATATATACCCTTTCGACCGTCCTGACACAGTCGTTGGTAAAGCAGGTTAAGGTTGTATACGTAACAATCTGGATCATAAGATCTACACAGTCGAGCCCAAGACTGCAAAAATATATTCCAATCTTCTTTTGAAAATCCTGCTTTATAATACTTTGCAATATTTTGTTGAATATGAAACCTGCATAGCAATAATAATAATAGTAATAATAATAATATTTTGTGAGATGTGCTACCTGCATAGCAACTTCGTAGCATTTGGGAAAACTGTAGCCCATGCATTCATTATAGCCAGATCTCTATCTGTAACAATTACACGTGGCTCCATACACTTTTCCAGCAAATCTCTGAGCCTCTGTAGCACCCATACGTAGTTACTCATTTTTTCTTTAATGATAAATGCATGGGCGATACAAAACGACAAGTCTGTCGATGTCACACCCACAATTTAAACAAACGGGATTCTGTACTCGTTCCTTTTGTAGGTGGCGTCGATCAACAACACATGTGGGACGGCACGCCAGAGATTGTACGAGACCCGGTGTGAAAAGAAAATATTCTCAACAGCAGCTGTCTCCGGATTCTGCTGGGTGTAGTAAGTAAATTTCTTTTCAACCAAGATACTCTCGAGTATCTGCATAACAATAATAAATATTTAACAATAATAATAATATTTAATAATAATACCTACATTGGAGTTTTGTCGCTGTACATTTTGTGTTTAATCTTGCTTATTGTATTGTGTATGTCTCATAGAATGCATACATTATTCGGGTTTTGATGTCTAATGGCCAAATGTATGCTTGATGGTTCCAGGCCCTGAAAATAAAGCGTTTCCACCATCTTTTCTTCAAGCGGTGTCAGCCTCCTAGCAAAAGCGTGACCCTCAACATTTTTAAAAGGGTCGTGGTTATGATTCGGGTTACTTACCTCCAATTTCCAACCCTCATTGCGTAGCCTCCCTACCAACTTAAATGGACAGTTAATCTTTTTGCTACCCGAAACCCGTACTGTGGCTGTACTTTGGTGTTCGCCACCACAGTCGCATCTCAGCCATATCCTAATTTTTTTCTTTATTTCCCGTGCCTTTTGAAACAGAACGTCCGGTCACTAGAACGTAACCGCTAGAAAGGGCTCTATCGTAATCCCATTGTTTCAACTCTTCAACAGACTCGAATACCTGGAAATTTATATAAGAGTCTAGTCTAAATTTATACTAGTCTAAATTATATACCACTGTAAATATATACTAGTAAAATCCAACAAACCCTAAAACATGTCAATATATACTAGTGTAAATAAATAAACGCACCTGATCGGTTTCATACGAAACATCCGGGTTAGGTTCCACTTTAATGTCAACACCTTCAGAAGCACATTTCTCATTGTTATCACCTTCCTCGAAGTTCTTAGCACCATTCCTGCTGGAATGGTAAGTCCCGTATGTGTACTGCGGGTAGCTTGGTGGCACGAAAAATGACTCCTCTTCCTCTACATATTCATGGTTCAGATCGGGCAGCATATTCCCGTCATTACCACAAACCCCAAATTTAACCTCCTCGTCACCAATTTGAACACTGGGTCCGAAAACGCTTTCTGAGATATAGGACTCGTTCAGAGACAGGTCATCGGTAGAAAAACTATGTAAATATGACATCGTGAGACCGGGAAGTCGAGATGGGTCGAGAAAATAGTGGAGGTGATGTTTGATTTTTTTTTTTTGAAATGAGGAAGAAGTTGCTCACGTATTGGTTAAATGCTAAAAAACGACGGGCCGTTGAGGCCTCGATGGGCCGTCGAGGGTTTAAATGCCCAAACCTAACACATTTTCACGGGCCGTTGAGGCATTGAGGGCCGTGTGGAATCACCTTTTCAGACCTTTTTAGTCTGAACCCCCTGCTTGTGCAGGGAGTTCAGACTGATACCTTGTACCTCGTACTAGGACGGGTTGTGGGGGCCTCCACGGCCCGTTGTTTTCACTTTTTTTAAAAGGACGGGCCGTTGAGGCTCCAACGACCTGTCGTTTTTCCCAGATTTGGCCTCCACGACCCATTGAGGCCTCAACGACCCGTCCACAGGGTGTCTAGGGTTTTTTTTGGGGGATGTCTAAATAACATCACCCTTTAACTGGTTGTTTTTCTGCTGCTTGTTCTTAGCCCGTTGTCTATCACTTCCCCTCCTTTTTTCTACGTGAATGGCAAAGCCGGCTTTGCCTATATGGCAAAATGGGTTTTTCACGTGACTACTCTCTGTAGTCTAAACCAAAATGTACGTTTGGGACAGATTTTGATACAAAAGTTTTGAAACAAGTTAAATGTAAAGGTTTGTTTTAAGATTGGATACACCTTGCTTTTCATTAAGATAAGTACATTGATTATAAAATACAATAAAATACGATATTAGTCGTTGTGTAGGTGGGGTGATGGCCTGGGGGCGCGATGGCCACCCATAGGGTCGAGAACATCGCCCCCGCCAACGCTATGGGGGTGCTATAGGCTGGTTCGTGATGCAGCTCGCGAGAGAAGGAGCCTTGGGAGAAGGAAATGAACATGATATATGATCGTTGAACGGTCACTAACAGTCATTTTAATAAAATATAGTAAATCAATTATATATATATATATACTATATATAAAGCATGAGAGAGGGGTACCCACTAAATTTAAGAAAATACAACATTTGATGTTAATGGTACAACAACTTAATGAACCTAATAAATGAGCAAAATAGTCTTTCTACATGGGTATTAAATTGATAAGTGAGTTGATAAATACAATTAAATTAATAAATACAATTAAAAGAAATTAGTGATCCTTTCATGTATACAACCATCGTTATTAATCAATACAAGGTTTAAAATCCATAAATGCCTATTTAATACTTTAGCAACCCAACCAAACCTGTAACGGTTGAATTCCATTAAGAAAGGCACACAATTAATACGTAAGTCACTATGTATCCTATTTCTAATCACAATTCATAACATTTTGTTTTGTGAAACAAATAATATTGTATTGGTTTTTGGTTTACACCTTCTGCTTCATTTTTTCACCTCGTCTTTGTATCTAAATATTCATATGCTTTACAGGTTGGATTACAAACAGTTATGCAGGTTGCATGATGTTTTGCAAAATGTGCCATATGTTAGATTGCAACAAGTACAGAAATGTAAGTGTTACTCTTTTTTTTTTCGTATATTTTATGTTTATGGAGATGCATGTTTGGATAACTCCTTTAATGTGTTGTAGATGTTTTTTAGTTGTGCAAGACAGAAATTATGTGATTCAATAGCTATTTTCTTTATTTCACATTGCCTCTTGTTCGCGAGTTCTTGGACTACCGTTGTACGTCGGATTTTATTTTGAAATAAAGCTAACCCTAATCCTAAACTTTTGTTTTCGAAATCCTTTTCACGATTGGAAAGTGTGAAATTTGTGTTTTCCGGGTAAAACATGTTACCATATATTTATGGTTTAGAAGAAGATAATCATGACAACGTAAATATACTAAATAATTAAAAAAAGGTTCTTAAATCTGACCGTCTTACTTCACGTTTCGCTATTTCAAGTCACACGAGTTTGATTCTGGGCTTTTATCGTCGTTTTGGTTATATTATTAAACCACGATTTGGTTGTTTTGATTCCGACAAACACACATATAATAAACTCTATTTGTTATAATTTTGAAGAAAAAAATATTTGTTATAAATGTTTTTTTTATCGGGATGTATTCTAAGCAAACAAAACAAGTTTCTTACTGATAAACAAATTAACTTTAAATAAATTTTTATTTATTTATTTTGATTTTTTTTCCAATATTAAAAGACTGTGCATGAGGAATAAAATCAGTAACTAATAAATCATTTTGTTAAGTTTCGTAGTTTATGTAACACCCCAAAGAAGTTATCAAATTAAACAACAACAGCAACAACAGCAACAACAACAACAATATATGTAATAATAATAACAAGTTAAAAATAAATGAAAAGCTACGTTAGGTTAGTCATATATTTAATTAGAATTAAATTGTTGTCAAGGATATTAATGATTCGAATAAATAACTTATCATGTGTAACGGGGCTTTAATTGGGGCCTTAATCCAAAGGAACCGTAGTTGTTATAAAAGAATTTCGTAAACAACAACATTTAATCAAAATCAATGATTCCACCAATTAAATGAATTAGTAACATTTAAATCATGATAGAGTGTTTATATATAGTCTAAATCGAGACCCACACACTCATAAAAACTCATCTCGCTGTTTTCCGGTCATATTCCGGCATATCAAACCAACGAAATAACATTAGCATATCACCTCTTCTTTCAGTCATTCCGCCATTTATGTTGTAACCATTCGTCATTCGTCGCACTTAGTTTTGCGACTACCGAGCATAGATTTATCGTCCCCGGTATCGATTTTGATTCGAGAACATGTACCACTAATCCACCCATTTTTTTTGTTTCGATTCGCGAATTGAATTTAGTGATAAGAACATATGCTCATAAGATTTAATACATTCATGCTCACCTATTGATTGATAAAAGTTGATTCTCCAGAATGCTTAAAAAGAATGCTTGAGTTAGTTTAGTTGATGTAGAATGTGACACTGTAAGTTACTTTTCATATATGGCTAGACCGAATGGAATGCCATCTCATGTTTAATACTATTATTCTAAAGTTTTTTTTTGTTTTTCTTTCCCTTGGTTTGTTGAGATTTGATAAGGGTTATTTATGTTCTCAAAGGAGTGTGTAATTAATTATTATATGTGGTACTTTATGTAACAATGATATAAAAGTACGAAAATTATAGAGCATTAGTGTGATATTTGATTTTAAAATTATAATTGCATGTTCAAATATATAAATATGTTATTTCAAAGTACTTATGTAGGTGGGTGTGTAAAGTGTCTTGTATCCAAATGTATGAAGATTATTAGTTTTCCTATCCAGAAGTAATCAAGTTTTCAAAGTGTTCTATTAAAGTTATCATTTTTTTAAAGAACCACCAAACTTTCATTATGTGTTTCACTATATGTCGTCCCGCCGCAACGCGCGGGCACCCCACTAGTATATATATATATATATATATATATATATATATATATATATATATATATATATATATATATATATATATATCATAAACTCTCAAACAATTATCATTTACACCAACAAAACTCAAAAAATTATCATTCTACACTATAAGAAAACCATTCTTCTTATAAAAAATCACCATACCACAATGTCGTCTCCTCCATCCGAAGATTTGTTTACCGATCTTTACCAAAGATTTTTTCACGATGATGGTGCGGAAGAGGAAGAAGCGGTTACGAGCGCGGTTACGCTAGCGATGAACGCCATGCAACATGTAAATAATCCTCCCCACGCCCGATATTGACTAGGGAATATATACAGCGAGACCGTGTATCTGCAAATGATTGTTGGCGGATGGTATATATCCGGAGTATTCAATTCTCATCCAAATGTTTTCTAAAACACTTGATGTAAAAAAACAATATTTAATTTTAAGAGACTTCATGAGTCCGTAAGAAAGAACATCGAGAGGTGTTTTGGGGTTCTTCAACAACGATGACATTTTGTTAGAAATCCTTGTCGTATATGGTATAAAGAAAGAATTAGAATGGTGATGTATGCTTGCATCATAATGCATAATATGATCCTTGAAGACGAAGGAAAATCAATATGCCAAAACTGTTTTCCGGAAGATGTTGTTCAAGGGACGAAAGCTACCATGGAGCAGAGAATAGAAACTAGTCAAATGTTGTGTTTCAAGGATATACATAATGCGTTGAAGGTGGATTTAGTTGAGCAAACATGGGCGATTCTCCCGACTCAAAACGAAAAAGAAGATTATAAAGAAGTAGGCGACAATCATGACGAAGACGAGTAGTATTTGTAATAACATATGAGATATATATGTAAAAGATTATTGTAATTATGATGTAATTATCTCTCCATAATTATAGGAGATCACTTGTATTATTTAAGGATTCCTTAATCAATGAAATTGGCAATGTTGAATCACATTCTTTCATGGTATCAATCTAGGTTTTCTAAACCTTGCTTCCGCCGCTCTGCACCTTCTCTTTCTGCCTACTGCCGCACGACTTCTTCTCGTGACAGCAGCCTTCCCACATTCTTTTCCCTTACTTGTCTACCCAATCGTTCTTTCTAATGGATTCCAAAACCATCCATCCTGGACTCACTGTTACCAACATCAAGTCTCATATCCCCATAATTCTAGAGAAAGATTCAACTCACTTCATGACATTGAAAACCTTATTCAAGGTCCATTGTCAAGCTTATGAGGTGCAGCACCACCTTGCCCCTAAGCCACCTGCGACCACTCCCCCTGCCGCATCCGACCCCATCTCTGCCGCCAAGGCAGAGGTGGCGGCTCTCGCTGCCGAATCTCTATGGTCACGCCTCGACGCCATCGTCTTACAGTGGATTTACGCCACTATTTCTCAGCCCCTCCTACACATAATACTCCAACCCGGTCAGACGGAATACGAAGCTTGGAATGCCGTTGAGAGCGAGTTTAGTGATAACCAGAACACTCGGGCTATTTTTCTTGGTCAGGAGTTCGCAAACTTATACCTTGAGAATTTTTCCTCTATGGATGAATACTGTCAACAAGCCAGACCAGGCCAAACAAGCCAGACCAGGCCAAGCACTTGGCTGATCAACTTGCAAGCGTAGGCTCACCGGTTGACAATCGAATGCTTGTGCTTAAGATTCTTACGGGTCTCACCGAATCATATGACAACATCTCTACAGTGCTTCAAAACCAAAACCCACTACCCGAATTTCGTGATGTTCGGTCCAGGTTAAACCAAGAAGAAACTAAGAGAAACGTCACACCACTTGGGCATCGAACTCAGCTGCTACGGCCCTACACAACACCACATCGACCACCCCTAACACCTCTTCCCAATCCTCAAACAACAACCGAACCAGACCTGCTCGTGGCCGCCGCCAGACCAGGCCAAACAACAACAGCCGTAATCGCACCTCTACAGCCCAGCCCAATAACCCATCACATCCCTATAATGTGTTTCCTAATTCATGGACTACCACTCAGTGGGCCATGGCTTTACAACAGGCCCAACAGAACCGCTCGGCCCAATCCCAACCCCCATGTCCTTATCCATCCAGGCCCAACACTAATAATTCTCAAGGTATTCTTGGCCCCCGCCCGGATCAAGTCAACTATGCTACTTATTCCCCGACCGACATTGAACAAGCACTTTACTCACTGGCTCTCAACCCGCTGGATCATAGTGTGATGGACACCGGTACCTCATCTCATTCCGCCAATGCCCAAGGTATATACTCTCCGTCTACTTTTAATAAATGCACTAATAAATTTATTGTAGTTGGTAATGGCATGACCATCCCTGTATTGGCCCAAGGCAACCAAGTCCTACCACCACCTTACCCACCCTTTAAACTTAACAATGTCCTATTTGCCCCCAATATCATCAAAAACCTTATCCTTGTCCGTCGCCTTACCACGGATAATTTAGTGTCTATTGAATTTGACCCTTTTGGCTTTCTTGTGAAGGATCTCAAAACTCGGGCTCCTATCCTACGATGCAATAGCACTGGCGATCTTTACCCACTGACTGAACCTCTCCCACTCAAGTCCCTCAAGTCCTCCCCACCAACCACCTTCGTTGCTGTTTCTCAAGATCGCTGGCATCAAAGATTGGGTCACCCTGGCACTACTTTATTACAGTCTTTGAAATTATCTTCTTTTATTGATTATGGCAAATTTAATAAAACTCACTGTGAACCTTGCGTTTTTGGTAAAAGTGTTAGATTACCATTTTATGATTCTGTCAATGTTACTCATTCGGCTTTTGACATTATTCATAGTGATTTATGGACCTCCCCTGTACTTAGCACAGGTGGTCACAAATATTACATTTTGTTTGTTGATGATTTCACCAATTTTTTGTGGACCTTCCCGCTATCTAATAAGTCACAAGTTTTCCACACCTTTACCAACCTTCATAACCTAATTAACACTCAATTCCAACATAAAATCAAAAAAATTCAGTGTGATAATGGGAAAGAGTATGCCAATCAAAATTTCTATAATTTCTGTCACCATAACGGGATGCAATTCCGTTTCTCTTGTCCCTATACCTCTTCCCAAAATGGTAAGGCGGAACGCAAAATCCGCACCATTAATAACATGATCCAAACTCTTCTTGCCCAAGCCTCTTTACCTCCTAACATGTGGCACCATGCCCTTGAGACCGCCACTTACCTCTTAAACATTCTCCCTAGCAAACTTCTCAACTTTAAATCCCCCACCTCCCTCCTTTACAATTGCACGCCCGAATGTGATCATCTTCGTGTCTTCGGGTGTCTTTGTTACCCTCTACACCCATCCACCACCATTCATAAACTCAACTACCGTTCCCACCCTTGTGTCTTCCTTGGTTACCCCACAAATCATTGTGGGTACAAGTGCCTTGACTTGACCACACACCAACTAGTCATCTCTAGACACGTCCATTTTGAAGACACAATTTTTCCCTACACCATACAATCACCCACTAAACAACCCTCCTATGAATTTCTCAACCCCACCATCCACCCCCTTGTGTGGGAGCACCTACAAAAAATGCCCAACTCCACCCAACCAAACACCACTGAGTCTGACCCTTCTATGTCGCACCAAACTCCCTCTAATTCCCAAACCGTCCCAACCCAGTTCCCCCTTCTCACAACACTGGCCCACTCCCTACCCCTGACCATCCTTCGGCACCACCCTCTCCCTCCCCTATCGGCCCAACACCCAACGTCACTCCCACAGCCCATGACCCCTCTTCATCCTCGGCCCACATTCACCATCCCACACTGGCCCATGTGCCTTTATCCACAACAGCCCAACAACCTTCACCACCCCCTGTTGGGCTAGATTTTAGAGGTTTACGCTTGTCTTTATTAAGCCTGTTTGTGTTAATTGGGCTTAGTTTAGTCTATTGGGCTTGGGTTGGGCCATGTAGGCCAAGGGATTAGTGGACCCTATATAATGTTTTGTTTGATTCATTGTTAAGGTTAGGGCCTTTCATTTTGTAACAAGAATTTCAATTGTAGTTCTCTGGCCACCACCTTGTACCAAACAATCCTTGAGATTGTGTGCAAGGTGAAGCAGCAATACAAGGGATTTTATTGTATTTTAAACTTTTGTTCTTCACATTCAATCTTGTTTTCCGCACTCGATTGTTTGTTTGATACCCGGGAAGGATCTTGGACTAACAATTGGTATCAGAGCCTAAGAAGTCTTTCGAAGGCTCGGTTCGGTATCATTTGAAGATCAAAAGAAGAAATTTTTGCTGCCGCGTTTTGTCGGTTCAATAGGTTTAACTCGCATCTATCTTTAATTTTATTTATTTTAATCGTTTTGGTGTTTTAGAATTTTTTGCAGATTTGTTTTATTCAAAATATTGAAGAACATCAAGAACATTAGATGAACAGTTGAGAGCTTTGATCAATTCTAGTTTCACATAAACTGTTCCCAAGTTTTACGGCATTTTAATTTGAGGAGTTATCACCAATAATTAATTTGCTTTCCTAAAAAAAGGGGATTGACAGAGCAATTGGTGATCCAGTCAAAAGTCAAATGTGGCAGTGCACATCAAATCAATAAAACTTCATCGAACACTCCATCTCGAACTTGAACACACCTAGTCGAACTCAGCCTTCAGGTCGAACTCAGCCTTCAAGTCGAACTCAGCCTTCAGGTCGAACTCAACCTTGAACGTCGAACTCGAACACCGCCATGTCACCTCGAACACACCACCTACTCGAACACAGCCTGACATCGAACACGTGACCTACACCTCTCAACCACTCGTCACTTCCACCATAGCCCGGATCCAACCCGACCACCCGTACCCACCTACCAAAAACTCGTCCGTCACCCACCATCGGAAACCCCACCCAAACGCCACCATCAGATCCATCACCTGTAACCCAGATCCAACTCAACACAACCACACTAACTCAATCTATAAGGCACAACCATCTCCACAAAGCTCAATCTATGAGCTATTGATCTTCGACCTCTGCTACCATCAACATATGCCACTGAATGTAATACCAAACCCGACAGGAAACCCAACACAAATTCACCCGACCCTCATCTACCGAATATCCAACACAAATTCACCCGGAAACCCACCTGGAAACTCATCAGTTAACAGGAAACACACCATCCTTCATCCATTTCCGTTTCTGCCTCAACCCGCCACCTCAACCCGGAAACCAAACACCTTGACCCGGAAACGAACATCCGAAAGCCATCTTGGAAAACCCACCCTCCGACCAGAACCTATTACACCGGAAATCAAACCCACCAACCACCCTATCCCCTCCCTTCTTCCTCATCTGCCTGTGCAGTTGCAGCATCCGCCAACCAGCCAGATCTGAAAGTGTCGTGAGGTTTAAGAAGAGAGAGAGAAACATTCTGTGTGTAGAGAGAGAAAGTGAGAGAGAGGTAAAGGGAAGTTGTTGTTTTGAGAGGGAGAGAGAACATACTTAGGGTGTGTGTAGTGGTGGGGGGTTATGTGGGGGTTATGGTATTAAAATATTAAAAAGTAATAGAAGGGGGGTTATGGAAAAAGAGGGTGTAGTGGGAAGGGGGGTTATGAGGGGGCTATAAATGATTGGTAATGATTAGTTAATTATTGTTTTTTATTTAAATAAGAATATTAAATAGTTAATAATATTTCATTAAATATAAAAATAATAATAAAAATAAAAATTTAAACTGAAAGTTTATTAAATTAATAAAATAATAAAAAAATATTTAATATTAAAAAATAATATTTAATAAAAAAAATTTTGAATTTCAAACGGTTACTGTTCCAAACCGTTTGAATTTCAAACGGTTTCCCTCCTATTTCAAAGTTTGAATTTCAAACTCCCCCCCCCAGTCACACCTCTTCCCTCTTCCTCATCCTTCCTCATCCTGAACACAATGAATAATATGGGCGGTTTTCAACCAGAAGCTGCCGGACCTTCTAATGTCCGGCAGTACGCTCGCCGGGTCCGGGGACACTACTATTCACCTCCTCTCCTCCTCCTCCACAACCTCCTCTTCCTCCTCCTCCACAACATTGGTTATATCCCCCTCCTCCTGTTGCGGCACCGCCAACTTTTCCTCATCCTGAAGTCGATGATGACTTCACGGATGAAGAATGGGCCTGGGCCATGGATTATACCATGGCTATTAATGAAATGGACCGACTGATGTTGTCGGCCCCCACCCCCCGAATTGCTGCTGCTATCCGCACCCCTACCACCAACCTACCCCCACCCCCTACCACCAACCTATCCCCACCCCCAGAATACCCCCACCCCTACCACCAACCTATCCCCACCCCCAAGAATACCCCCACCCACCACCACCAGACCACCCCACCCCGTGAATATGGGGACCCAACTCTTGAGGACTTGGAAACCCTCAGGGAAGTTGAGGAGCAGGAGCGCCTTTGGGGCATGCCTACCCCTCCTCGTGAGTACTACTATTTCCCCTCGGATGCAAGATCCGATGGACGGGACAACTCACGTTCCGTATCCCCCGAGTACTACACACTCGAGTGGGAGGTTTAGGATTATATTATGTGTTTATGTAATGTGTTTATGTAACGTTTTATAAGTAGTTTTGGATTAGGAACTCTGTTTGTAATAAGTAATTTAGGATTGTAATTGTATGTGTTTATGTATTATGTGTTAATGTAATGGTTTAAATTTAAAATAAAACTTTAAAAACTAAAACCTTAAACATTACAAATACAACACTAAACATAAAACATAACATTAAACATTACAACCTCCCAGGATAAGAAAATAAAGCCTAAACATTAAAAATTAAACATAGTGAAAACGCATCAGAGACCACGACAAAAGATTGGTGATGGAGAAGTCGCTGTCGTATTGTTGACGATAGGCGTCGTGTGTCAAGTGAATTGCCATCTGTTCGCTAACCCCAGGGTGCGCCTGCATCGTCGCTTCATAGACTCCATGCCATCTGTTAACGTTATTTCGTATAGCAGACCACTTACTGGTGATCTGATCAACGGTACGGTGGTTCGTTCCGGTGATTTGGTTGAACTCGACCAACACATTGCGCCAAAAAGACTCCCTATTGGCTGGCGGGATCTCCTTAGCGTTCATCCACGCCCGCACCAACTCGAGTTGCTCTTGATTCGTCCACGCTGCCATAGGTTTGGTTTTGGGTTTGTATTTGGTTTTGTTTGGTAGGAAAAGTGTATATATTTGTGTTGTATGTGTAAGTTGTTTGTGTTGTATGTGTATATATAGAGAGAGATTTTGTTTAAAAAAAAAATAAAATGTTTTTGACCGTTTGACAACGGTCATCAACAACAACAACCCCCAAATTCAACACATAGCGTCGTTATCCCCACAACCAAACCACCCCTACAACATACTCATCCGCCTCTGACACTTCACCTTCAAATTCAAAATCTGACTGCTCACCCGCTCTTGCTGCTCAAGCTTTCATGGCACAACTGAATGACCATGTGCCATCCGCATCTGAGGTACAAGCTGACATTTTAGCTGAATCATGTTGTACTAAACGATGCAGGTTAAAAATTAAAGGTTTTAGAGAAGAAACTCTCTCCGCATTCAAGCAGCTTGAATACGAGAAAATGGCCAGTTGGGATATTAAAAAGAAATTTAATTCTTATAAAGAAATGGTCGAACAACAAAAACTCGATATCAAGCGCTTGCATCAGGAGGTGAGTGATCACAAGTGTCAATATTTACACTTCAAACGACTGTCTGATACTTTAACCGCGGAACTGATCGACTTAAAATCTAAATTTGAAAATGCCGATTTTCATTTTAAAAAGTTCGACTGTTCTAGTCCTAAAGTTGAAAAATGATCAATACCTAGTTAAAGTTTAGATCAAAGGAAATGAGGAATAAAGGTCTGGTGTTTGTGGAAATTCCACCACCCTTTAATGAAAATTATTCCTCAATTCCCATGTCGGATGAAGAATTGTTGGCTCTGCCTGTTAAAGGATACGGTCCTCCAATAGAAGAGCCAACCAGTTGACCATCGAGGGATCAAGTTAAAATTTCCAAACCTGAATCGGTCCCTATAAAAATCTCTAAACCAAAGAACAAACAACATAAGCAAGAGCAGGCCCCATCAAAAACCTTTGTCAAGTCTCAAGATGCTTCAAAGCAGACTGAGACGTTAAACTTTGAGAAAAATAAAGAAATTGACAGAGTTTTTGATGTGAAGAGAGATGAAGTTCCAATTTCAAATGACACAACTAAATAGAATGATGCTTAAAAGAAACCGTTTTTGAAACTGAACCAAAAATTGAGCAAACTGAACCGACCGGCCAATCAGACTCAAATGTGCCCTTTGAGTTTGATTTCATGAAAACATTCAAAACGATTTATGAAGAATACAGGGCACCACAGACCGATGAACTAGCTTCCCCACCAACTTCTGAAAGTGACCCAAAAGTGAATCACCCGAAACAACCGAATCTAAGAAATAGTATCAGTTGAATCGAGTGAATCCAGCTGTGAGTCCTCTAGAGCAGCTGAGTCAACGAGGGATTCAGTAGAGCCACCACACGTGTCTGAATCAAGTGGCTCTTCTGAATCAAATGACACACCCTCGACTGAGCCAGAATCTGAAGAATCTCTATGCTCAAGGCCAGTCGAGATTAAACAAGAATGTCAGGATCCCTCATCCAATACTATTGGCACAGGTGTGGTAAAGCCAATAGTCCCTGAATTTAAATGTGTGAACGTTACTGATGCTTCTACTTCATGTGCAGATTTAGTAAAAGTAGAGGTTAAGGTTGAGGGGGATGATATTGTTTGCACTAACAATGCAGGTGTTTGTGTGAAACAGTCTAATTTGTCTGTAGATGCTATTCCATATGTGAAAAAGACTGTTTCTGAGCTATCTGTTATTGGCATGACCGATAAATACGTGCCACCACATAGAAAAACTGCCTGTGCTAACTGTCATGTACAGGTTCCTGAAGCTAAACAGAAAGCTCAAGGAAAGTCATCATCACAAGCACAATCTTGTTCACACGGGTGTTCAAGATGTTCTAAGCAAAGTAGAAACTTTAAGAAGCTTGCAAACAAATCATCCAACAGATCCCATCACTCACATTCATCAGTGGGATCAAACAGACCGGGATATGATCCTTATGCAAAGAAGCAGACATAATACACTTGTGGAAGACCCGGTCACATTGCAAGTAACTGCACAAGTCGTCCTTATGTGCCCTATTATCGACTACATCAGAAGGTTATGCCTAGGGATAACTACAACTCCAAGCCAATGAAGGTTGAGAAACCTAAGGCTAGGAAGAATCTGAATCCTAAAGTTAAACCTTCTGATGACGATTGGAATGCTGCCAAGAGCAAACGGAAGGTTGTTCAACCACAGAAGTCGAAGCAACCTGAGAAACAGAAAGCTGGTACCCCGAAAGTAGCAAAACCGTGTGCTAAGCCTAAACAAGTTTGGAAAGCTAAGGCGGCAGCAATACCATGTCTAAATGAGCATAAGGACATGTGCTTGAGGGAAGTATCTTACGTTGACGCTTCAGGAGTGCCCAGGACCGCGATGGCCTGGGTACCAACATTTAATTAATCTCCTTTCTTAGTGCAGGGACATCCAAGGAGGATTGTCGACGACCACTGGTATGTTGATAACGGTTGTTCCACGCACATGACAGGTGACATCTCTCTGTTATATCGTTGTCTTAAAATTTATTAAACAGTGAGTATGTTTCCTTTGAAGGAGATAATGGAGGTAAAATCAGCAAGTAAGGTACGCTCAAAACCTGATGCGTTAAATTTCTGAAATTATTTGGTCTTTGATTTGAGAATGGTTTATAAAAACACAAAAAGATTTTCTTAGTTTTAGGTTGTAAATTTGTTCTTAAATTTTCAATTTTAAGCACAAATTTAGGGGGATATATATCCTCGAAAAAATACAAAAAACAATAGAAAATTCAGAAAATGAGAATTTCATGGTGCGAAAAAGAAGAAATGATAGTACATCAGCTGTTGAACTGTCACACTTTAAAATCGAAAAGAAAATTAAATCTAGTGTGATTGCAGCTCCATTATATGATGTACCGGCAGGCAAACTTCACAACCAACTCAGTCCAAAACATGGTAAAGATAAAGGGTTGTGTAGCTTGTGGGGAACACATCATCGGCGTATGATTTTATGGTCTTAAATCTTGCGTTGATAGATTGCCAAAATCTGAGATTTCAGGTCTTTAAATTGTTGATACATCTGGGGATGTCCTAGCTGCCCTTCTGCTGCATCCAGATATATGCTGACCTAGGCACAGTCAGGACGTCTTAAAAGAGCAATAAGGAAATGCCAAAACCCATATTCTCAAAGAGAATTCAAGCTAAAGGCACAAATCAAAAGCCTAAAGCAATGATCATACCGAAAATTTGGTATTTGCCCTAACCCTGGTCGAGAATGCATTGGTCTCTTTGTTGCATCTAGATATATGCAGACCTGATCACCGATGATCTTGACCTTGTAAAATATACAGATGTCAGCAATTTACTCACCTGTTATGAAGAAGCTTTGTGCATACCTTGATCGCGGGGGTATGTCATGATGTGGGACACACAGTTATTTCGGTCTAACACACGTTAATAAAATCAGAAAAATAAAGGACTTAAAGACGTGTGTGTATGTTTGTTTAAGTGGATAAACGATGCTGGTAATCTTCTTGGACTGCTTTCTGGCACTTTAATAAGTTTATTAGAACATATATACTAATGATGTGTTGCATTTTGACAAAGCTGATATGATCTTCTTGCACATGATTCTCACAAAAAGATGCAGTGTAATTAGTTTGAATTTTTATTTTAATTTGTTTATCTGTTATGAAAAATTGACCATTTTTGAAGTTTTGACCGATTCTCGAAGGAAATTCAGGTTTTGAGAATTTAAAATGGAAGTACACTGATGTACCTGGTGTTCATGTGTATACTGGATCCTCTGTTATATCAATTATTTGCTTACAAAATTATGAAAATTTGCAGAATTTATACAAATCAAGAAACAGGGGTTGATGAAGAATGAAAGAGTTCCAGTTGCTGACAAGCATGAATCACCACACTGAGAAGATGTACCTGAGTCTGAAGAACCTGAAGTGAATCATCTTTTGACAATAAAAATACAACTGAAAAAGTACCAGTGAAGTTGCTTGAAAGAGAAAATTGACAAAGAAAAGAGCTTCTGAGAATCCTCCTCTCACGTTCTCTTTTAGCAATATGTTCAAGCAAAAGTTGATGATGATTAAAGTTGTGAAGCTACCTCCAAGAGAACAAGAAAGAACCCAAGATTGGAAGATCAAGATCTGAAGATTCTTCCTACTAAGCCATGATAAAGACAGCATAAACCTAGGGGGATATTGTTGGGCTAGATTTTAGAGGTTTACGCTTGTCTTTATTAAGCCTGTTTGTGTTAATTGGGCTTAGTTTAGTCTATTGGGCTTGGGTTAGGCCATGTGGGCCAAGGGATTAGTGGACCCTATATAATGTTTTGTTTGATTCATTGTTAAGGCTAGGGCCTTTCATTTTGTAACAAGAATTTCAATTGTAGTTCTCTGGCCACCACCTTATACCAGACAATCCTTGAGATTGTGTGCAAGGTGAAGCAGCAATACAAGGGATTTTATCGTATTTTAAACTTTTGTTCTTCACATTCAATCATGTTTTCCGCACTCGATTGTTTGTTTGATACCCGGGAAGGATCTTGGACTAACACCCCCTCCGCCTACTACCCGACCACACACCAGATCCATGAGCGGTATCGTCAAGCCCAAACACCCATTCAACCTACATACCACCACTATCGTCCCTATCCCTAAAAACACTCAAGTTGCTTTGTCCTCTCCTGAATGCTACAATGCCATGTCCAACGAATTTAGTGCACTTATTAAAAACAAGACCTGGGAGCTTGTACCTAGGACCCCAGACATGAATATTATTCGCTGTTTGTGGTTATTTAAACATAAATTCAGGTCGGATGGCACTTTGGAGCATTATAAAGCACGACTGGTATGTGATGGTCGTAAGCAGCAGACGGGCATCGACTGTGGTGAAACATTTAGCCCAGTTGTCAAACTGTCCACCATACGGTTGGTACTCCCCCTAGCTCTCTCTAATGCTTGGCCCATTAATCAATTGGACGTCACCAATGCCTTTCTTCATGGTAACTTGGAAGAAACAGTATACATGCATCAATCCATGGGCTTTAGACACCGGGACTTTCCAGATCACGTATGTCGACTTCGGAAGTCTCTTTACGGGTTGAAACAAGCACCCCTGGCATGGTACCAGCGATTCATTGATTTTGTAACATTACAGGGGTTTCTTCAAAGCAAGTCCGACAATTCATTGTTCATCTACCATAATGGGACTGACATTGCTTATCTACTTATTTATGTGGACGACATCATCCTCACCACGTCCAATGAAACTCTAAAGACGTGGTTGTTACATGATTTGTCTAGTGAATTCGCCATGAAGGACTTGGGGGCAGTTATCTTATTTTTTGGGCATTCAGGTGAATAGGGATGGTGACTCTATGTTTTTATCACAATAGGCATATGTTAAAGACATTATTCATCGGGCTTCCATGGACTCGTGCAACCCTGTGGCCACACCTGTTGACACGCAGTCCAAACTGTCTGCCGATACCGGCCCTCTACATGATGACCCTGCTATGTGTCGCAGCCTTGCTGGTGCTCTTCAGTATCTCACTTTTACCAGGCCAGACATCTCTTATGCAGTGCAACAAATTTGCATGCACATGCACGCTCCTCGCCTGGCTCACTGGAATGCATTAAAGCGAATCATCAAATATCTTCAGGGTACTATGGATCATGGTCTTCATCTGGGTCCTGCTTCTAGCCTGTCTCTTCGGGCCTATACTGACGTTGACTGGGCTGGCTGCCCAGACACTCATCGCTCCACCTCTATCTATTGTGTATATTTGGGTGACAACCTTATTTCTTGGTCTTTAAAACGCCAGTCCACTGTCTCTAGGTCCAGTGATGAAGCAGAATACCGGTGCGTGGCAAATGTTGTGGCAGACATCTGTTGGCTGCGCAACCTTCTTCTTGAACTTCATCATCCTCTTTCTCGGGTCACTCTAGTCTATTGTGACAATGTTAGTGCAGTTTATCTCTCAGGCAACCCGGTTCAACACCAGCGCACTAAACACATGGAGCTCGATATCCACTTTGTCCGTGAACAGGTGCAGCGTGGACATATTCGGGTGTTACATGTTCCATCTCGTCACCAGATTGCGGATATCTTCACCAAGGGACTCCCTCGAGTCTTGTTTGATGACTTTCGTTCCAGTCTCAACATCGGTCCTTCCGACGTTTCAACTGCGGGGGTGTAATAACATATGAGTTATATATGTAAATGATTAGGTAATTATGATGTAATTATCTCTCTATAATTATAGGAGATCACTTATATTATTTAAGGATTCCTTAATCAATGAAATTGACAAGTTGAATCACATTCTTTCAATTTGTATTTTTTTAGTATTTGTAATGTTTTTTATTTAATGAAGTATTATTTGTTTTTTAAATAAATAAAAAACAATAATTAAGTAATGTTAACGATTGAAGAAGGATTTCACTCTCCCCTCTCTTTCACTATGTCGGACACGTATCGACCGTACTACATTTGGTTCTTATCCAAAGTGATTCGTATCCACACAATGAATGTACCTTGTTAATTTTTAAGACTAAGCGGAGTGGAGGGCGGGAGAGGGGCGGGAAGGGGGGAACACCGCCGCCGGTAGGGGCGGGAGACTGGCGTGGGGGGTGGGGCAGGGGTGGCTTCACCGGCGTGGGGGGAAAGGGTTGGACACGTGGGGGCTTTTTATTGGTCAGATTTTTTTTTTAACTTTAACACAATATAATATTATTTACTTCCCCCCTCTTCCCCCCCTTCCACTCCCCACAATTATTTCCCCCCCCCTCAAGGGTCCCACAAGTGCCACATGGCGCTTCATCCCCCTCTTTCCCCCCACCACTCCTTATAGTCTAAGTATCTAGTACCTAGAGTGTGTTACAAACATTTTCTTAAAATTAATAATAATAATGTCAACTCCTCCTGAATCTCTTCCATCTAAATCATCCGAACCAAACGAAGATGAAGAGTTGAAGAAGATATGCAACAAGCACAAAGAGTTGATAGCAACCATTCCTAGAGGCAATGGATGGAAGCACCAATACCTCTACAACTACAATGGCTTTTGGTTAGCACCAATCATCATCAAAAGCAACCTGTGTCTTCACACCTACTTCAAATCCGAACCCACGGACATCTACTTAGCCACGTTTATGAAGTCCGGAACAACCTGGTTTAAAGCCCTCATGTTCTCTATCATTAACCGCGATCGCTACACCTTTTCCAATCATTATTTACTCAACCACAACCCCCACAAAGCCTTCCCATTCCTTGACATTTTATGTGACCCAGTCACGGATTTTGAGTTTACCAATCTTGTCCCTCCTCGGCTTTTTGCAACACACTTCCCTCTCACGCTCTTGCCTCCTTGCATTACTTCATGCAAGGTTGTTTACGTGTGTAGGGACCCGAAAGACGTGATGGTTTCGAAATGGCATTTCTTGATCAAGCATAGACCAAAAGATCTGCCTCCCCTTTCGTTGCATGACGCGTTTGAGCTTTTCTGCCAAGGGATTTCGCAGTACGGGCCAGTTTGGGAACATGTTTTGTCGTACTGGAACGCGAGCTTGGAGTCTCCGGACAAGATTCTTTTCCTAAGGTACGAGGAAATGAAAAGGCAGCCTGTAGACGAGGTGAGAAAGCTGGCGGCATTCATGGGGAAGCCGTTTACGGACGAGGAAGAAAAAGAGGGGTTGGTTGAGGAGATTGTGAAACTATGTAGCTTTGAGAATTTGAGTAATTTAGAGGTGAATAAGAAGGGTGCTGAAGAGTTGCGTGCGTTAAAGGTGAAGGTGGAGAACCGTGAGTACTTTAGGAAAGGCGAGATCGGAGATTGGAAAAACTATTTGAGTGAGGAAATGAAAGAACGGATTGATCGAATCATGAATGACATGTTGAAGGGTTCGGGTTTGGTACTTGATTCAACCGACTGAGCCCAGACGGCGAATGGGTTTTTTGATGAATTAGTGTATTTTTTCAAAGTTTTTGTGCCTTTGGTAGTAGTCAGACTTGAATTTGTGTTTTTAGGACTTCCGCAATCTAAGATTGCGGAAGTGATGACATGTACAATGAGTTGGACAAAAGCACATTGCCATGTCAACCACTTCCGCAATCTTAGATTGTGGAAGTCCCATTTTCACAATTTGAAGTCTGACAACAACCAAAGTCTCAAAAAGGTTGGGAAAAAACGCTATTTCATCAAAAAAAAACTCGACAGCCAATAAAGTCTTTAAACTAGTTTGTTATAAGTAATTATTATTATTACTCTTATTTTGTTCTTCCTATTTTAAGTGTCAGCCTTGTTATATATCTATTTGGTATCCTATTCAATAATGAAAAAAGGAGTGAAGTTTATTATTATTATTACTACTATTATTATTATTATTAGTGTTGTATCAAGAACTCAGGGAGTGTTCACTTCTGAATCGTGTGTCAATCTCTAAACAAACTAATAGTATAAAGTGACCCCGTAATAACTATATATTCAAAGAGTGTTCCAGTGATAACTGTGGTTCTTGTATAATAGTGTGTCATGGTTGGAGACTTAACAAAAAGTCTACAGATGCATAATTGTCAAAGTTGCCACCGACAAAATCTTTACTTAATTTTCAATTACAAATTTAATTTTACTTACTAGTAACTAGGTTTATCCCACTGCGCGTTGCGGCGGGGAAACCGAACTTGGTTTCTTGTTAGCATATTACTACACCATGATAAACAGGTTTCAAGTTACATCACGGCTAAGATGAGCCAACGCTCGTCACACTACCTTAAACACCCGAAAATCTTAGGGTTTACGGACATTACCAACAATAAAGCAGCCATGATAGATTCAACAACCTCTTATATAAGCTATCATCATCTAGTATTTCATGCTCATTACCAATCCAAAAATCAAATTATTTATATTTATCTCCAAGGGAATAAACCATCTTGCACAGAGAACAAATTTATGAAGCTCTCATATAAGCTTTGCTTTAAAAATAAAACTTGGATATGTGTAAAATAGTATGAAGATGACCCTCTAGGTTACATGAATATAAAAATAATGAATATCTTTTAACATGTTTTATTAGACTAAGATTGTTTTAATAATATACACGCATATATTTTTCCTCTGACTCTTGAAGTTCTATTTCCCTTATATATAATCAGTTAAATCTATAACAATAATTTATTCATTAGGGTAATTAGAGTTCCTGTCAAAAGCTTATTTGAACACCATTTCATGCGTCTATATAACTTATCTTCACTCAAAAGCATAAATTACCACCAAAATAAAAAAACATACGTTTAAACTAATAAAATAAAATGGAATGTTAGCTTACATCTTTCTTCTTTCTCACCATATGTCTAAAACCCCATAATCTAACCCGAAAACCCTAATTTCTTTACACTTGTTGCTCCTCCCTGATCTCAAAACATCTTCAAAAACCATAGTTCATCTGATCCGAACTTTTGTTGTACCTCTGTTGCTTCAGCAAAATCCGACCATACGGTGGCGCCCATACAGAGTCAGTCTTGCCTTAGAGCATCCATAGACATGTACAAACCGGTTTTTTTTACAAACCGGGCCGGGTTTTGAAGTCCAAAAAAAATCGGTTTTTTTAGAAACCGATCCGGTTCCCAAACCGGTTTTATGAGATGAATACCACCAACAAACCAAATCGATTGGAACCGGGATGAGAACCGGTTTAAAAAAAAAACCGGTAAAAAACTGGAAGAAAAACTGGTTTTTGGGGCTGTTCTGCAGCTGCTGTTTTGCTGATTTTTTTGTTTTTTGAACATTTTGAACAAGACAAATTATTATCAACGCAATGTAACTTAAAATACGATTTCATTGATTCAAAAGCACGACAAAAAACATCGAAACATAATAGAAAACATAATCTTAAATCTTAAAAAAACATAGTCTTAAACATAATCGAAACATAATAAATCTTCAAACGTAGTCTAATCTTTACCCGAACCGGCGTTGCTTCTTATCCATTCATCCATTTCGGCTTCATATTCGGTCATTGGTTCGGTTAAGTCCGTGTTGACCTCGTCCTCGTACACTTCGCCTTCATATTCAAGTTCTCCCTCAAGTGAGCGTATGTTTTGCACCCTCTCCGCCGCATCCAAATAATCCTTCAAGCAAATGGCCATCTCTACCGAAGGCGGAGTTAGTCGCGTCCTACGTATCGAAATGACCCTGCTACTAATAGAGAAAGCAGATTCCGAAGCTACCGTGGAAGCTTGGACGGTTAGTAAATCTCGGGCCATGGCGGCTAAGACCGGAAATTAATGATCTTCCTTACTTTTCAACCAAGCCAACACATCAAAAATTTTAAATTCTTCGGGAGTCAAACCTTTTAAATAGTTTTCGACACCATACCTCCCAAGTTCGCTACTAGGAGCGTTACCTTGTGCACGTTTATTAGACGTGTCCAACAAATCATTGTATAAATATATGTCCGTATCAAGTACATTTTGAGAAGCTTGTCTCATTTGCATTTGAATGGACGACATTTGACCATAACGCTCAAAATAAACATCATACATATTTGTGTGATGTTTATTAAATCTTCCTACCATACCTTGTGAAAAATATGGATCTTTTACCGTGTTCAAGTCCAACTCGTTGCAAATTTTTTCAATTATATTTTCTACCCCCTATATTATAACATGGGATTAAAGTGGAGGCACAAGTAAAAAACACCGGTAATTCCAAGTTGTACACAAACAAGACCCCTTCTTGTGTCATCGAGGCTCCACCTTGAGAATTTCTTTGTTCTTTCAAAATTTTACAATATGGTTTTTCCACATGGTCTTTCAAGGTCAAGTTAGCATCATGTTTAAGAAAAGTTGAACAATATTTGTATCTCGCCTTGTTTGTACCAACATTCATAACACATAAATCAAGTGTTTCCAAACATTGGGGTTTCTTTTTGTTGGAACCACCTTAACAACCGTGGCTTGGGATGAAGAAGCACCAAGTTGGACGGAACCAGTTTGGCTTTGAGGAGTTGGTGGTTGTGAAGATGTCATTTTTCGTAGAAAATACAGAGTGATTTGTAAGAAAGTAGATGAAGAATGCAAGATTAGAGCGTGTTTTTATGGTGTGATTGATCCTAAACATTAAGGGGTATTTATAGTATGATTGCGGGTCAAAAAATACAAAAAAAAACCAAAAAACCAAAAAAAAGGGCTAGTTTGAGGCTCCAACGGTTATATAGCCGTTTACCAACGTTCGAAAACCGGTTTTTTTTTCGGGGTGGACAAGAACCGGTTTTCAAACCGGGTTTTAATTCAAACCTGTTTCCAGACCGGTTTTTTTCCAGAACCGGTTTTCCAAAGGATTTTGTTTTCCTTTGGCCTTTTTGTAACATATGGTTACAACTTTGGGGGTTTGGGATGTGAGTTGACTTTTTTTTGGTCAACGTTTGTTCTGGAATTATGTTGTTTTATGAGCTGGGTTTTGTTTTATTTAGGATATTTAGTGTTTGAATTTCATTTTTGATTATTAAATCTAGATGATTATGATGAAGGAGGGTTGATGATAGATAAAAAAAATTATTTTCCAAGTCATCATGACACCTTAAATGCCACGTCAGAATCTGGTCCACGTCAGCGTACCACATCAACAGCCACGCCAGCTTTCACTAACCCAGTTAGTTCAGAGTTAACGGAGGTTTATTTTTGACACCCACATATCCATTTGGGAATATCCTGAACCAACGTTAAAGTTCAGATTATTATCGGCCAATGGCCCAAACTTTGGATTATTAAAATCTAATACTCTAAAATAAAATACTTAAATCCCACGACATGTCGTTGGGACAGGGTTTTTAGAGAGCCATAAGATTTTCACCATTCCTATAATTTTGTCCGGACCTTTAGTTATGACATGTTGTCTGGAAAGGTGTCCTAGATGACGAATGTCGTTGGTAAAAGCCCTAAAAGCATTAGACTAGCTTTCTTGCAGTGACTTGGATATTTTGAGAATGGAGTTCAAAGAAGATTCATAATTATGTTTGACTAGTTTGATCACTTATTCTCTTAGAGAGGACGGGGTGTCACCCGAATTGTTCACGGGTACAAACTATCAGCACGGTAACATCGCCTCTATCCATGCTGGTAGTGGTCCCGTGGACCGTTTTACTGGTTGTATCTACCATGCTGGTAACCGGTTTGTATTTTATTTTTGACTTTTATAAATGCTAATTTATTCGTTTTAACCGTTTGTTTTTAGTGTTGTTTTAATATTTTTTACTGTTTGTTTTATATATTTTTTAATTATTTTGTTTGTTTTAAAATCTAATTAAATAAAAAAACATAAATAAGAACATTTCATTAAAACATAATAATATTAAACATAAAAAATACATTAAAACGAAGAAAAAAAAAACTTAAGGTTGGCGCAACAATTGCCATGCCTCGATATGGTCGAAATTGTTGCCGTATCGAGCCTCATACTCATAGTGAGTGAAATCGATAGCCAACTGTATGTGTTAAAGGATCGATAAATCTACAAAGAAATGATCAAACAAGTTTGATTTAGGTGCGAAAACCCTAAACCAATCACAAAATGATAATCAATCAGATCAAAACTAACAAATTATCATTCAAAGCTTTTCTCATTAATAAACAACCCAATTACACGTTAATATGATCAAAACATTAAAGACACAACGTGAATTAAGCTTAACAAAACTCTAGAGACACACACTGAAAATGGAGGGAACAATAATGACTGAACTACATTCAAAAAATGAGCTTGACCTATTTATAGGCTGCACATTCGCCCATTACGTAGGTGCGAATGTGCACATTCGACCAAACAGACGGGTCGAACCAAGCAATACATAACATTCTAATTCTACCTTCGCCTCTTGTCTCTCCTTCGTATAATCTTCTTCCTTCGCACCTATCATTTTCTTCCTTCGCCCACAATAATACTCCTTCGCCCATTCGACTCAAAACATTAACATATGTTTATTGTAAATCCAAAGCATTAGTCGCACAATTATGCATCTACAAACTCCCCCTCGACTATTGCTTGGATTGTTTAAGTCTTCGTTCCTCATCCATTCTTTTGTTCATCAGCTTGATCCTCAAAAGTTTCTTTTCTTCCAACGTCATCACCTTCTCAAACACTTGCTTCGGCTTTTTCTTTTTCGCTTCAGGAACCTCTTGAGCTTTAACAAACTTGCCGAGCTTCTTATCATAGTCGCATCCGGCGTTGATATCATGAGCAAAACACAGAAATACCACTCGCTGGTATTTACTAGCTTGTTCAGCATCCTTAACATCGCTGAAAATAGGATTGCAATACAACATTATGATGTCCTCATGTGAACAATTAACCAACCACATGGGATCAAAAATGTGTATTTTCTTGAAACTCTTTTCATCATCCTTCAAAACAATTACAGCTTCTGCAATCTTCCAATCGTAGTACCACCAGATAAAGTCTTTAGCAAAATGTTGAGGAATCTGCAGCAATGGAATGTGCCTCAACACTTTTGGTGGTTTGTACTTTAAAGTCACCTTGGGCAAACCAGTTATATCATCAATGATTTTCTTGTGAACAATCCTTTTTGGATATTGAGGTTCAAAGAGATTCCACTTCGTCCTGCTCTCTCTAGCCATCTTCTCAGCAAAGTAAGCAATCTGATCATTTGTCGTTCCAGTCAACTTGTGACGACAAATATCACGAATGGCCCAGTATGAGAGAGTCTTTAAATCATGAAATCTATCAAAGTATAGGATCCCCTTCTCCCACTTCACTGCAACACACTTCAGTTGCTTTATAAATTTCCAACCCAACGCTTTTCCTTTGAACATGTCGTTGTGGATGTAACATCGCGTAATTTTTACTTTTTTTTTACATGTATTTTAAATTCTATATTTAACAAACTCCAAGTTCGCCTCTATACGCTTAGTTTATGTTACTCCTACCAATTCATGACGAGTCGTCATTATAATTTATCCTAACCAATTTAGGCGTCATAACAAGAAACTCATTTATTTAAAATCTTAATATATATTTATTTAAAAAAAATATATAAAACATAAGAACTTTATACAAAAAAAAAAAAAAACCAAAGAAACAAAAACGTGACTTGGTTTTTGTTGACTATTACACCACAACATAACCACATAATGTTGTTTGTTATATTATTAATTTTTTCTTTTCCTTGTTTCTTTTGTACTCGAAGGCAAACAACAGAATGCAATAATTATGAACCTTCCATAATAATTAAAGTTAACCTCCATCTAATCTTCTCCCAACCACCCTATTAACTTTATTTAATACCCAACCACCTTAACTCATCTATAAATACAACCCCTCCCTACACCTTAATCACTTGCTCATTTCTAAATCCTCTCTAAACCTCCCAACTCTCCAAAGAAATCCCAAGAGTGGAAGTTCACTTCTTAGTGTGTTCTCTCATAAACTCCAACTTTATTCTTCTTTCTTCACTTCTTTTCTTTTTCTAACCCTTGGAAAAACCTCTAGGATCTTCCCCATATTTATCCACAAAAGTGTGATAAGGGTAGAACACCTAAAAGAGGTTCCAAAGATGGTTGTTTTCTGAATTATGATATATAATAATATAAACATATACTTTCAAGTTTCTATCTTACTAGTTTATTATTAATCTTTGGAAGGTTTGTGGATACATCCCTACCTTACCAATGCTTGACTCTCATAACCATCCGAATCACCTCTATGGTGGTTTGTGTTTTGGTTCGCCTAAAAGGCTTGCTTGACTCTTATGACCATCCGAAGCACCTTCATGGTGGTTTGTGTTTTGGTTCGCCTAAAAGGCTTGCTTGACTCTCTTGAATCTATAATCTAAACTCGAACCTAAGACTCTTTATTTTTCTAATTCTAGTTAACCAAGGCTAAGGAACTAATCCCCCAAGACTCATTCTTTTGGAACCTTGCTAAAACGCACCCAAAGGTGAGTTCATACTTGTCCCCCTTTTATTCTTTATTCTTTGGGGCTCAACATGTATCACTATCAAAACTCAAACGATTTTAAACTCTACAATCTATTATGCTTAGTCTAAAGTCTATCATATTCTAAATTCTATCATGCGCAATCTAAAGTCTATTATATGCTTGTACGCTATGCTATGTAGAATTATTTACTCTAACATACAAATGTTCATATAATTGACAACCCACCTTGCATGTATAGCGCTATAGGATTGGCTATCCGCCCCCTACATGGGTCATGTTAAGCAAAATTCTTCGTGGCTAGTCGCCGTTTGTATGGTTCTCTTGCATATGCCTATAAGCAAAACTTTATTATACTATGTATGTATGTCAAAACTAGTATGCTCACCGATGCTTTATGTGTTGACGGATATTTTATACATGTTGCAGGAAATATTTATTGCAGGACATTCAAGAAAACTACTTAGGATTCGACATAGAAACTCACTCTAGTTCAAGTTATCATATTGTTGTTGTATTCTTCGTTATTTGAACTACTTGTATTTCTATTTTTAGACAATAAATGAAATTCTATCTTTAAACTATATTGTCACAAAATCTAGTGTCATGAAGTCTTTGAACAATCTACCACTAAGTCTCACCTCGATGATTCCGCCATCGGTTGGGGTGTGACAGATTGGTATCAGAGCCATGACTATAGGGAATTAGGAAAAATTTCCATGTTTGACCTAGACTATAGTTAAGTACCTTTTTGACCATTCCTTTTATCATGCTTAATATACTTGTTCTCCCTATCTTACTTCTACTCAATTCTTATGGTCCTTAAAATTTACCTTCCTATTTGTGGATTACTCTATACTCGAAGACGTTCGTATAACACAAACGAAAGGAAATCACCGAAATAGGCGTGAAACCCTCACTTTGGTGATAACTTTCAATCCGCGTAAAATCTTTGTGTTTTTGAAACTACACCAAGATAGGAGTGATATCCTCACCTTGGTGGAAATTTCACAATTCTCATTCTAGTGGACACTTACCAATTGAAGGTTAGAATTAATTTTTTTACCACGTTGGAAAAAGTGTACAAACCACACTCAAGAAACGACATCGCTAAGATAGGAGTGAAATCCGCAACTTAGCGACTAGTTTCAATCCTTGATTTTTTTTTCAATCTCGCTAAAGTCTCAAATTTACTAATGACAAGGAACATGTAGTAACTGGAAGGGTGAATACCGTTAACCGAAAGTTTCGGCGAGAGTATTTCCACCTATTAGGCCAAAGCATGTTCTCAAACTCAAAGGTAAATTCGAACCACTTTGGTTAGTCTTAGTTCCGTTCCGGAACACACCAATTGTTTTGTTTAAAACAAGCCTCTCTTTTTATGTTAATACTACTTTCAATGTTGTTTTCATGCTATATTTTCATTATATATTCGATTTATTTCACTCGCATACAATCTCAAGACTCGCATTTACAATCTACTCTCACGATCTCCAAACAATACTAATAATCATGAACCAACATAAATTAAAACTCCTTCATGTTGACTAAGTGCTCTACACTTGCTTATACATATGTGCTACGCTATTTGAACAATGTGAAACTTGCATCCTATACGTGTAACTTGAACTTACATACTAAGTCTATGAGAACAACTTGAGCTCATGTATTTTTTTTTATATTCGAATTTGCACAAACTTTACCGATCTAGTGAAACTTTACTCACAAGCTCTCATTGTTAATCAACATTCTAATAACTCCTTTCCTAAATTCAAAAGTCACCTTGCTTAAAAAAAAAAAACGCTTATGCAAATTTTCTTATGTATGATTCTCAAACATGTCTTCCCGTCTCAACAGCATTGATCTCAACCAACTAGCGAGTCTTATTGCCCAAAAAAAAAAAAAACTGATCAAGATTCTCCCTAACCTTGAGACACCAACAAACCAAACTCCAAACTCTAGCGATACCACCCAGGAAAACACAAACCATGTAGATACTAAACCATCTACCCATACCCCTACCCAACAAACGAAAAAGGATAACCGGAAACGCAAAAACCTCAAATGAAACCACACTTTTACAACCCCTGAGACTCTGATCCCCAACAAAAATCAGTACTGTGGAACCCATCCGTTATGCAAGAGTTGTAAATTCCACCATCCCACTCACACACCATGCCACATATGCGCCAACTGTGGTGCATATGGTCATTTAGCCAAAACCTGTCGCCACACCACTAAACCACAACCCGAAAAACCTACTAGCACTACCTTATTCACTAAAGCTAATGGATGGATATGCTCTAAGTGCAACGACCCAACCCATGGGCGAACCAATGCCCAAGACTTGCCATGGTGATCTACGATGCTGGAAGACCCACTCACCACACTAAAGAAGATTGATTTTTCTTTTATTTTTAAAAAAATAAAAATTTCCTTATGTAATGCTTTCAAGAAATTATTCAAAAGTGAAATTTTTTTATTATGAAATACCATCGTTATCTTAGGTTACAATCATAATTTATTGGCAAAATTCAAACATCGCAAAACCCTTTTCTTCCCGCGCACAATCTTTTTCAAAAATTTTGAACAAAATTCTTCCTACTATTTCAAAGAGGATGCATATTCTTCTAAAAAAAAAAAAAAAAAACCTCACATTCAAACCACTAACAAATGTGTGCGTCGAGTCTGTATGACAAACAAGATTTTAAATGGTAAAAGTGTTAAAAAAATTTCTTTTGTAAATAGGACTTGTGAGCAAAGATACGCTAAATCAAATAATCTACTTCTTTATAATCCCAAAACCTTTTCTCTTGAAATCGTATCACGAGTCAAAATATTCATCAACGCCAAACTAAAATTGTCAATAAACTATTTTTTTTCTCACTTAATAAAATGGATTTTTCATAAATCAAACGACCATCTTCGATAAAACTTTTACACTAAATTTTCCCCACTTCAATTAAATATGTTTTTCTTTAACATCCAACGAACTAAATTCTTCTACCATCAAACTTGACCCTTAGTCTTGAAAATCTATATTGCTCGCGTACCCATGAAACTCAATTTGTGATAGACCCGGATTCTATGTTGACCCATAGTCAAAACATTTTACGCGTTATCATTAGGAATCCAATTGTCCATTCTTTTGTTTGATTTTATACATCTGAACGTAACCAATTATGCACAAGTCTACATCATTATGTCATGAAACCATACATCTACGCCCGAAAAAAAAAAAACGCATACGGTTAACAACATAAAAAAAAAAAACTTGCTTAAATTTTTTTTTTTTCACATTACGTGTTTATATGTCACGTTGCTTGCTATGTTTACAACATCAAAACTGTTTAATGCTTTAGTTTAATGTCTTTTCCTTTGTGTATAAATATTTTGTGTCCACTAGTGACCCACACATAACTAAGACAAATTATGTGGACCATACGACAACTTGACTAACTACGGGTGCACACGTAATTACAAAAATTGGGCGCATGGAAAACATAACAAGTCTCAGTCTGTGTAACCTCTCATGACTTGAATAACAACACGGATGAGGTATGATAACGGCATGGTGGATACGCCGCCGGTACATCCTATACATAAATGTCCTGTCATACTACCAAAAGTGGAGTTATTTGTGCCATGAGAAGTTTTGGGTGTCGAGTTTAAATTTTGACCAACACTTATGTTATTTGTCTTTTGCGATACCGTTTATATTATAGTTTACTAGTCTAATTATGCTTGCATTATTTATCCTTTATGCATATTATAACCTCGTTTTGAACCACACTCTTTACTATGTAACAACATCCATGCTAAGAATAATCTATGCTTGCAATCTCCATCAAATTCCACTCTTCCCTCATGCGTCCTTGCTTAATCATCAATCCCTTCATTACCAAGAATCTACTTCTAAATCCCGTAAGCTCTGGCCTTAATCTCTAAAAGCATTTATACATGTAAAACAAGATTCGTCTCTCACTTTTATATATTTTCTTGACTAATTATGTACTGGATTTCAAAACTAAATAACTACTATTTATTTTGCCAGAAAGTTGTTTTCCAAATAGTCCAATTTCTCGTTTATATAATCACCTTTAAAAAGTTTTTCCTAACAAAATTTTCGACCTCGTGCAAACCAAATATCTATTACTAAATACTACTCATTCCCACATCTAGTCACTCATTATGCTCACATTTTTTTTACTATTCCCTCAATTACCCAAAGACACCTCTTTTATAAGCCAACAAATTCTACTATTTCATATATGATATACCGTATAACTACTTATTTTCCCAAAATTTCTATATGTTATACAAATATACTTACCTACCTTCAGAAGATCTTTTCACTATTTCATGTATGCTATACTGTATATTTACTTACTTCTCCAAAACTTGCTGCATCATCTCCATATACATACCTATTTATACTTACCCCTTATTTCACTATTTACAAAATGCTCATGTCGGTTAAGTTCTCAAATTTCTACGTACAACCTTGGTTAAAATTTTTAAAAGTACTTCTCTTACGAGCAAAATTACCGCACAAGTGACTAGATACCTTATTCGCTTTAAACATAAATTAACAAGCCTTGTTCTCATATCAAACCACTTACCTATTTTTCAAAAGGTTGACTCTTAATTAAATTTCGAGACGAAATTTCCTAAAGTAGGGGAGACTGTAACATCGCGTAATTTTTACTTTTTTTTTACATGTATTTTAAATTCTATATTTAACAAACTCCAAGTTCGCCTCTATACGCTTAGTTTATGTTACTCCTACCAATTCATGACGAGTCGTCATTATAATTTATCCTAACCAATTTAGGCGTCATAACAAGAAACTCATTTATTTAAAATCTTAATATATATTTATTTAAAAAAAATATATAAAACATAAGAACTTTATACAAAAAAAAAAAAAAACCAAAGAAACAAAAACGTGACTTGGTTTTTGTTGACTATTACACCACAACATAACCACATAATGTTGTTTGTTATATTATTAATTTTTTCTTTTCCTTGTTTCTTTTGTACTCGAAGGCAAACAACAGAATGCAATAATTATGAACCTTCCATAATAATTAAAGTTAACCTCCATCTAATCTTCTCCCAACCACCCTATTAACTTTATTTAATACCCAACCACCTTAACTCATCTATAAATACAACCCCTCCCTACACCTTAATCACTTGCTCATTTCTAAATCCTCTCTAAACCTCCCAACTCTCCAAAGAAATCCCAAGAGTGGAAGTTCACTTCTTAGTGAGTTCTCTCATAAACTCCAACTTTATTCTTCTTTCTTCACTTCTTTTCTTTTTCTAACCCCTTGGAAAAACCTCTAGGATCTTCCCCATATTTATCCACAAAAGTGTGATAAGGGTAGAACACCTAAAAGAGGTTCCAAAGGTGGTTGTTTTCTGAATTATGATATATAATAATATAAACATATACTTTCAAGTTTCTATCTTACTAGTTTTTTATTAATCTTTGGAAGGTTTGTGGATACATCCCTACCTTACCAATGCTTGACTCTCATAACCATCCGAATCACCTCTATGGTGGTTTGTGTTTTGGTTCGCCTAAAAGGCTTGCTTGACTCTTATGACCATCCGAAGCACCTTCATGGTGGTTTGTGTTTTGGTTCGCCTAAAAGGCTTGCTTGACTCTCTTGAATCTATAATCTAAACTCGAACCTAAGACTCTTTATTTTTCTAATTCTAGTTAACCAAGGCTAAGGAACTAATCCCCCAAGACTCATTCTTTTGGAACCTTGCTAAAACGCACCCAAAGGTGAGTTCATACTTGTCCCCCTTTTATTCTTTATTCTTTGGGGCTCAACATGTATCACTATCAAAACTCAAACGATTTTAAACTCTACAATCTATTATGCTTAGTCTAAAGTCTATCATATTCTAAATTCTATCATGCGCAATCTAAAGTCTATTATATGCTTGTACGCTATGCTATGTAGAATTATTTACTCTAACATACAAATGTTCATATAATTGACAACCCACCTTGCATGTATAGCGCTATAGGATTGGCTATCCGCCCCCTACATGGGTCATGTTAAGCAAAATTCTTCGTGGCTAGTCGCCGTTTGTATGGTTCTCTTGCATATGCCTATAAGCAAAACTTTATTATACTATGTATGTATGTCAAAACTAGTATGCTCACCAATGCTTTATGTGTTGACGGATATTTTATACATGTTGCAGGAAATATTTATTGCAGGACATTCAAGAAAACTACTTAGGATTCGACATAGAAACTCACTCTAGTTCAAGTTATCATATTGTTGTTGTATTCTTCGTTATTTGAACTACTTGTATTTCTATTTTTAGACAATAAATGAAATTCTATCTTTAAACTATATTGTCACAAAATCTAGTGTCATGAAGTCTTTGAACAATCTACCACTAAGTCTCACCTCGATGATTCCGCCATCGGTTGGGGTGTGACAGTGGAATTTATAAAAGCTACCCTGAATCTCAGCTTTAGGACGATTAGCCTCTTTTTCTTTTAATTCTCTCAATAACTCTTTCAGGCTATCATATTGTCTGATATACGGTTTCTCATGCCCTCTGAATATTTCATCAACAAACATATCACTCTTCTCTTTTGCACGTCTCTCGGCTTCCTTTAATAATTCATCAGTGAAAGCAGTAAATCCAGAATCCTTGTCTCTTTTAAAATATTCTGGATACTCTTCACTTGTCACATCTTCAACTTCTATATCCTCGAAATCAGGTATGTCACGATCATCAGAATGATCTCCAGCTTCCTTTTCGGTTAGATCAGGAATCTGATTATCTGCTAACAATTCTTCTACCGTTTTTCCTACCTGTTTCGCCAAACCTTCAAAGATCTCTTTTGCCATCGCCGCCGAGACTTCGCCACCTTCCAAATCTGGATCATCATATTCTAATTCAAACACCCTGTCACGAGATTCAAAGATCTCAGAAAATCTGCTGGTCATGTCAATCGTCCAGACTCGATCAGTCAGCATCTGGCGATACATCTGTTTGTCATCTTCAGACATAGACTTCAGCTTTTCATTCCAGAAGATCGTATCATCATCCACTGATCCTCCAGGGGCTTTCGAACTAGATTCTTCTCCTTTTCCAGATTCTCTTCTCTCATACTTATATTTTTCTGTATCGTCATCATCATTGTCATCATCATCATCAGATGCAGAGCTGCTATCATCACCAGAACCATCATTCGAACCATCATCATCATCATCCTTCTTCTTTTTAGGAGTTTTACCAGCATCTTCATCAAGATCTTCATCATCCTCCTCATCATCGTCAGGTAGTTCAAAATCAACCTGCTCCTCTTCTAACTCTTTATCTTCTTCACCTTCTTTCAGCTGAGGAGCTCGAGAGTATAAATCTTTGATCAGATTATCTATGTTTTTATTACTCTCTTTCAGTTTCTTATTTTCTCCTTTCAAGGCTATAATCCGTCTGGTATTCCTCTGCTCATGTTTCAACAACTTTTTATTATCCTTCTGCAACTTTTTGATCTTCTTTTTCAAATCCTCATTATTCTCATGTGATATGACAACTACATCCAACATCTTTGAGTCGTTTTGTCTCAGTTGGGCAATCTCAGTCTGCTGCTTGTTTATAAGATTCATCATTTCAGTAAGTCTCCGGTTAACAATATCCATCACATCACTATCTACTGTAACCTTTTTAGTGGAAACTTCAGAAACCTCTGGCAGTTTACCCTTCTTTATCTTCTTCAGTACGTTATCTAATGCTTCATTGAATGCATCAACAGGTATATCAGCTCCCTGTTCAGTACCTGAAGTAGTAGTGGTTTTCTGCTTCTTTGAGGCTGGAGCAGCAACTGGAGATTTTGAGCTAGAAGCAGGTGGCAACTTCTTTCCTGCTATCAATGTTTCAATCTCTCTAGCTCTCTTTTCTGCAGGTCTCACAACCTTTTCTTTCTTCTTGTATTGGGGCTTCTTCGGTTTCTCCCCCTGAACTGGCGAACCAGGAAAGTCTCCTGCTCCCAGACCTAAACCCTCATCCTCTTCGTCCAGTCGAATAGGGCTCTTCATTCTCTGTTCCTCTACAGATCTGTTCAAACTTGCAGACTCACCAGCCACAGTGGCCATGGGCGTGGTAGTCTTCAACGTTTCAGTCTCAGAATCCCAGTGTTCATCTTCTTGCGTCTCTTCAGAATCAATCGACGCTTCATCAACAATGTGCAATCCTTTCTTAGCCATTGTCTTATTCCTTCTCGGTGTACTCTTCTTCTTAGCAGGTTCAGGAACAACATCTATCCTGATTTCTTTCTCTTTTCCCTTTTCACTTTTTGCTCCCACATTAACAACCTGTCGCTTTCGCTTTGCATCTGGATCAACAGGATGTAATGGATTGTCTTGGCCTGAATCACTGTTAGCATGTCTCACTAGACCTTCACCTGGATCCTCATAGTCAATCCTCGCCAAATGTCCAAATAAACGTCTAACAGGTGGACGTTCATTCACTGACAAGCCTTTATAAGCTTTCATTCTAGCCAGTGTATTGATTGACATATGTTCTTGAACTACAATGTGTTTCGGATCCCTCTTCAATTCTTTATATTTATGATCAAATACCATCTGAAGGAATCGAGGATACAGCAAAAACTTCAGATTCCTTGTGCCTCTGACAGGTTCCAACAGATGTTCCATCAGCATTCCTGATACATTGAACGGTTTGTTCAATACCAAAGCTACCATCATCGAGCTAATACTTTTTCTCATCAAATCATATCCTCCAGCAGCTGAACCAAAGACGTGAATCATCACATGCGCCAAGTATTTGAATTGTGGACACAACTTTCCCTTGTGCAACGAGCCATCAGTAATCGGCCCGTTGTATTTCATCCTAAGAAAGCACTTTCTCTGCTCCATAAAGCTAAGCTCTCTGGGATCAGTCTTTTCATCTTGAAGATTCAAAGCTTCTCTGATATCGTTCTCTGAAACTATGACCATCTTTCCTTGTATCTTGCTTATCAAAGACGATTCACATTCCCAGAAATCCATCTTCGCTTCAGTCCAAAACTCTTGTATCATATCTCGGTAAATAATGGCAGGTGTAGCAATTGCGTCTATCACCCGACTTCTCTTCAAGAACTCAATTATCTCTGTGAATTCCGTATGCTTCTTAACGTCTCCAAGATATGCACAACAGTTGTGCGCATTCTCGAATGGTAAAAGTTCTTCTTTTCCTTTCTTGGCAGGTTGTGAAGATGATCCAGCTTGGTCAGTAGACTTCTCCTGTTCAGACATGATTTAATCTGCAAAACAACACAAGTAAACATGTTAAAAATCGACAAAATATTCAAAGTTTGAAAATTTGGTATTTTAACTTCTCATTCGCCCAAACGGAGGTGCGGATGAGAAAATCTTGGTACGAAAGAGAACTTTCAAAGGTACGAATGTAAAAGATTTTGACAAAATGTTTCATTCGACCATTTGTATTCTTTCGCCCAAAAGAACATTTCCTTCGCCCGTTCGAAAGGTGCGAAGGAATTGTTCTTCAAATTCAAATTTATAACTTTGAAATGTATTGATCCTGAACATGTTATTTTGATTCAGTAGGCTAGTAATGATTCCGATTAAGGTTTCCAAACCATCAATTTTAATTATCATTCAATTTATCATTGTTTTCAGTTTAAAATTAGGTTTTATTCAATCATCATAATCGTCTGAGCAATCTGATGGATTAAAACCACTAATTTTTGTTTCTTCTCCCTCTAAAACAATGATACAATGAATCCGAAACATCAATTAAGTCAATTAACAATGTTTATATCAGTTTTAAAGGTCTAGGGCTCGAAACAGAAATGTATCGATTAATCCTTGAATTTGAAGTGTTAACCTGTAACAAATAGTGCAAAATGATCAGTATTCAATGGCGAACACAATGATATGAAGCAAAACAACAGGGCAACAAGTGGACTTCAGAGTGAAAATTTTGAAAATTTTTTATAAGGGGTCAAATGAGACAGAGAAGATATATATAGACATGCTCCTTCGCCCAAATACACCGGTCGAATGAGAAACTTTTGACTCCTTCGACCCTATTTAAAGGTTCAAAAGAGGCAAAAGGGTTCGAATGTGTATGTTACTTAAGAACACTCTCATTCTCCCAAATATACTGTACGAAAGAACAACAAAAATTCCACGTTCGACCAAACGAATGGGCGAACGAAAACTGGAATTTTTGACAAATTTTCAAAATCTCAAAAACGAGTCCCGTTCCAATTATTTTTCAACTTTTAAGCATCCAACATTCATATTTTCACATTTAAAAGATTACAAAGCTCAAATGGTTCATCAAGGTTTAGAAATTCGGCATCAACCACCATCAGCTATCAAAAATAAGATAGAAATGTAAAATCTTTTTGGATTTTCTAAAATTTATGTTAAAACACACCTAAAATCTTTTTGAGTTTTGTAATTTTTGATGAGAAAATAAAATGCAGAAATGTTAAGATAAAACAGTAAATGTTTTGGGAATTCTGGTAAAGGGATCATATCAGTTATTGAGAAATCTGATCACACCGTTGATCTTTTGATTTATTATCATTAAAGACAATGTGTGATCTGGCAACTGCTGATATTGTGATCCACATAAACTCGCATGCAGACTGTTATGCAGTGCTTTAGACTAATACTATTATGTATAGTAGAAACAAAATTGTCTGTGGTTCCCACGCACACGACATACTCCCGTATCAAGAAGTAAATGCACAAAGACTCATTGTAAAGCGTGATTATGCTTTCGTCGTCTGTAATTTACAAGGTATAATGCACAGAGGTATACAGGTCAGCAAATTAATGCAGCAAAGTAACATGTGCACTTTACCAGGTTGAGGACTGATATTAATCATGATTTGCATCAGTGATTAATACGATGTAATAGATAATCTTTGATCATCATAAAACATGGAAAGTTCCTCAATTCGGTAACTTTAGGATTTGGCATAAAGCTCTTTTATAAAGACACCCTATATGATCTTGGTCCGTAATTGTAACACCCCAACCGATGGCGGAAACATCGGGATGTCACGTATTGATGATTGTTCAGTAGCTCATGGTAAACAATAAATTTCATTATATGATTTAAATAAATTACATACAACTTTTCTACAAGAGTTCGTACATCAAATTGAATAAAACTATGCACACATCTTCAAGCATTAATTCAAATCTTCAAGCAAGTAGAACCTGAAACATGTTAAGTTGAAAATATTTTGGGTCAACAAAAGTTGGTGAGAATTCAATAGGTTTTGATAATAGAATAAAAATGTTGTGCAATTCATGTGTCATGGCAAGTCTAGTCCATATGTGAAAACATACTAGAAGTAAATCGAGTGCATAATCAACCCTTGTGACTGTTATAATGTGGTACATCCCATACGCTCATGGTTCACTCGAATATGTTATGCGATAACAAACACCCACGCTACCTTTGTAGGAGGCACGTATCCGGGTGGGATTGTCAGTCCAATAGATCTATCAATGTTTACCGTCGGCTGATCAATGTTTATGATTATGCTAGATTTGTGCTTACCCTAGTCATGTTCAAGACATAATGCAACATAGAAAAACACATAGACACATTGATGATTGAATTGCATATATGATGTTGTAACATGTTTCACCCCAAAAACGGTGATAAATAGAAAAGGGGCTGTGTAAAACTCACCTTAGCAAAATGTTATACTTCTTGAAAAAATGAATAGTGGTGTTGCCCATATGTGTCAAGTATCACCCTATAATAAGGTAATAAATATCTCTAAGTCTATCTAGTCTACAAGTGTATATGTTCTAGGGCTTCGAATTGGGGATAAATGCTCGTTTGATTAATAATAAAAATGTTTGATAATTGAGAGAAATTTAGTAAATAAATAAACAAAAATCTTTTTATAAAATTTGAATTTAAGATGGTCACAATAATGAGTTTAAAGTATAAGAATAATTTTTATAAAATTATTTTCTTTAAAATAGAATATTAAATCTATTTATTACAAATTTTCAAAATTTAACTTTAATATTTAAAAATACTAAAATTAAAGAATTATTAGTTTAAAAATTATATTTCTGTTCCAAATAATCAGAAATAATTTATATAAAATTTTGGTGCAAAAATATTAGGAATTGGATTTATTATGATTTAATTATGATTAAAACTAACAAAAATTGATTAAAAATATTAAATAAATGATTTTTCAGAAATAAAAATCATTTCAGAAAAGTTTATTGTTATAAAAACTCAGGATAATTTTTGTGGAAATTTATAAAATTGTTTTGATATTTTAATAGAATTTTGTAAATATAATAGAATAAACTTGATTTATATATTTAATATATTAAATAAATAAATTTTTGAAAACTAAAAATTGTAAGTTAAACTTTTTCATTAGATTAACTTAAAATAATTTTTGTAGAATTATTAAAAGAGTTTTAATATTTTAAAATGAATTTATAAAATATATAAGTAATATATATAATTAAATTTGATTGTTTTGATTAAAAACAAAACAAATGAAAAAGGTTGCCACGGCTGGGTATCGAACCCACGTGGCTTGGTCTGAAGGCACCAGACACAACCACCTGGTCCAGACCAGTGGTTGTGTTTGGTTTCAGTTTATTTAAAATAAATAACCTATGTAAATCGTGTTCTTCCCCAAATTCAATCATACGAGCCCTAGATTTGCAATTGATCAAATCACACAACATTAACCCAATTAACCATAGGGTTAATGTTGTGTATATGCCGATTAATAAAACCCACAACAAAAATCAAACTTACAAACACGATTATGATACGAATTGGTCGATCAAGCCCAAAGTAAAAAACGCGATCAATAATATGAGAATAACAGTTTTAATACAGAAATTGGGGGTTGGAAGAGGGTATTCGGCGAGTTGTGATGGTCCAATGATGCCCAATTTATAGTGTTGATGTCTGGATTGTTGGATTGGAAAGTTTGACCACAACTTTAATGGGTGACGCGTATGGGAGCTTAATTGGTATGATTTGAATGGTGATTGAACGTGGGTTGACTCGCATAAGACCGGTAATCACGAATTCATTCAAGTTTTTGATCAATTATACGTTAATGATGATTAATTTTGGAAGTTGCTATCACAGTTGACTTCTCTAGTCAACTGTGAAGAAGCCCACGTCGTGATAAAAGAATTTCAAGCTGGAAATGAATCAAGATGATCGTGCAGACCAGATGGTGAGGCTGCTTGAGGTTGTGACCCGGCTGAGGGCTCGGGTTCGAGTCCCGGCCCCAGCGTATTATTTTTTTGTAATAAAACTATATATATATGTATATTATATATAAATAATTTAGTGTTAGGGTTCCAAAAACGCCACAAAAATAATTAAATACGAATAATAATAATAGAACTTGACGTTTTTATTCAACTTATACATGACGTATAATTATTAAACGCGAAATGTTACAGTCTCCCCTACTTTTAGGAACTTCGTCCCGAAGTTAAAAGAAAAACACCAGGTTTACAATTGGTCGACTACCGAAAACCTTGATAAAATTTCTCACTACCTTAACGTACCTGTAAATTCATGATTAAGTTCCGGACCGTAATTACCAATTTACCTTACATTAGGGTTTTGCGTCCTTTTATGACTCTACCGATTGTTGAGCAGGTTCGATAGTCTCCACCAGTTGTTGAGCAGGTTGTAGGGCCTCTCCCAACTGTTGGAAAGACATGATGACCTCTACCAATCGTTGAGTAGGTTGTTTGGTAGTCAACTAATTGTTGTACAAGTAAGCAAGTATGATTATAGATATAGCAATTAGTTCACATTCAAACAAGCATGCACTCAGATGCTATGATAATACTCGAATTTATTACTTGAATCAAAAAGTGTCAATACATAGAATTAAAAAGTAGACATCATTCAAATGGTGGGGTTTGCTGTTAAGTAGCTGGAGGGTCTCTAGCGGGGTTATTTGGAGCAGCAAGGGCGTTTGTAGCAGGAATTCGACAAGCATCCGCAAGATGCCCATACCTTTGACAATTGGTGCACTGTCGGCAGGGTACTTGGGTTGGGTGGTGATACTGGCAGGTATCACACTTAGGCTGGTTCCCGTTGTATCGTTTCTTGTTGGGTGGGACAGTGGTGTCTATTGCAAAATTCCTGACCTTGCACTTTCCGTTGGTTGAGGCCTCAGTTTTGATATCAACGGCAGGTTGGGGAGTATCCTTTGCAACAGTTTTCTTTTCCCCTTTCCGAGTCAGGGTTCCTGCCTTCACATGGTTATCTGTTAGGGTGGCAGCCAAACGTTTCGCTTCCTCCAAAGTAGCAGGGTTCCTTCCCCACACCGTGTCTTGAATCTGCATCGGTAAACCACCAATGTATTTTTCGATTGCAATAGGCAAGGGGGTGACCTTGTGGGGTAGCAGTAGGCTCAGTTCGTGAAAACGAGTGTTGTAAGCAAGGTTTTCTCCACTATCTTGAGCAAGATCATGAAACTCATCTTCCAACTTTTTGATTTCATTACGAGGGCAGAACTCTGCCTTCATAATGTCTTTAGCTTGATCCCAAGTTAAGGCTAGTGCAGCTTCAGCTCCGCGAGTGCGCTTTTCCTCATTCCACCAAGTGAGTGCTCGTTTGTGAAGAACACTCATAGCATAACGGACCTTTAAGTTATCGGGACACTCACTGTTAATGAAGGTATTCTCAATACCCTCAAACCATTGTAGGAGTCCTGTAGCTCCTTCTTCTCCACTGAACTTTGGGGGATTACAGGAATTAAAGTGCTTAAGAGTACAGGCTGGGAGACCATTCCCGTTCCCATTGTGGTTTCCATTTCCGTTTCCGTTTCCATTACCGTTGCTGTTGCCGTTCCCGTTACCGTTCATCTGGATGACTTGAGCTAGTAAGTTGGGAACCAGAGTTGCGATTTGCTGCGCCATTTGTTGAGAAATGATTGCAGCTAGTTGGGCATCGACACCATTGTTGTTGTTGTTATTGTTGTTGTTGTGGTTAGCGCCGTGGTTGTTGCTACTCACTTCATCTTGATTGTCACCACTGTTAAGGCGAGCGCTGCGACGTGGAGGCATGATCTGTAAGAGACACAGTGAAATGAATGAGATTATATAAGGAATGTAATCATTTATTCATTAATTAAAACGAATAAACGAAAACGTTGACTTATCAAAGATTCTAAATTCTAATAACATATGAAGACATGCTTTAGCCTATAAGTGAACACTCATCCCGAGAATTCCCAGGTAGGCATCCGGGTCCCTCGTCTGATTGGGATATATGCGCAATGCCAGCCTAGACAGAAGACTCAGAATACAGGCGTTCACCCTTCCAGATTGCACGTGTTCGTTATTAAAATCTAGAACTTCAACGAGATCTCAAGATGGTTCAGGCTAAGCCTGTGGATTTTGTCCTATTAGTCTAAGAGTAGATCCAGTGATGGAGAGCAACCTTCTTGTAAGGATGAAAGTAGGGATAAGAAGTAGGAGGGAGATAGAGAATAGCAAGTAAAAGAAGCAAGTACTGGTTAAATCCTATGGTTATAGACTAGATTATTTTTCTAATAACCTAATTCCCTATAACCATGGCTCTGATACCAATCTGTAACACCCCAACCGATGGCGGAAACATCGGGATGTCACGTATTGATGATTGTTCAGTAGCTCATGGTAAACAATAAATTTCATTATATGATTTAAATAAGTTACATACAATTGTTCTACAAGAGTTCGTACATCAAATTGAATAAAACTATGCACATATCATCAAGCATTAATTCAAATCTTCAAGCAAGTAGAACCTGAAACATGTTAAGTTGAAAATATTTTGGGTCAACAAAAGTTGGTGAGAATTACATAGGTTTTGATAATCGAATAAAAATGTTGTGCAATTCATGTGTCATGGCAAGTCTAGTCCATATGTGAAAACATACTAGAAGTAAATCGAGTGCATAATCAACCCTTGTGACTGTTATAATGTGGTACATCCCATACGCTCATGGTTCACTCGAATATGTTATGCGATAACAAACACCCACGCTACCTTTGTAGAAGGCACGTATCCGGGTGGGATTGTTAGTCCAATAGATCTATCAATGTATACCGTCGGCTGATCAATGTTAATGATTATGCTAGAATTGTGCTTACCCTAGTCATGTTCAAGACATAATGCAACATAGAAAAACACATAGACACATTGATGATTGAATTGCATATATGATGTTGTAACATGTTTCACCCCAAAAACGGTGATAAATAGAAAAGGGGCTATGTAAAACTCACCTTAGCAAAATGTTATACTTCTTGAAAAAATGAATAGTGGTGTTGCCCAAATGTGTCAAGTATCACCCTATAATAAGGTAATAAGTATGTCTAAGTCTATCTAGTCTACAAGTGTATATGTTCTAGGGCTTCGAATTGGGGATAAATGCTCGTTTGATTAATAATAAAAATGTTTGATAATTGAGAGAAATTTAGTAAATAAATAAACAAAAATCTTTTTATAAAATTTGAATTTAAGATGGTCACAATAATGAGTTTAAAGTATAAGAATAATTTTTATAAAATTATTTTCTTTAAAATAGAATATTAAATCTATTTATTACAAATTGTCAAAATTTAACTTTAATATTTAAAAATACTAAAATTAAAGAATTATTAGTTTAAAAATTATATTTCTGTTCCAAATAATCAGAAATAATTTATATAAAATTTTGGTGCAAAAATATTAGGAATTAGATTTATTATGATTTAATTATGATTAAAACTAACAAAAATTGATTAAAAATATTAAATTAATGATTTTTCAGAAATAAAAATCATTTCAGAAAAGTTTATTGTTATAAAAACTCAGGATAATTTTTGTGGAAATTTATAAAATTGTTTTGATATTTTAATAGAATTTTATAAATATAATAGAATAAACTTGATTTATTTATTTAATATATTAAATAAATAAATTTTTGAAAACTAAAAATTGTAAGTTAAACTTTTTCATTAGATTAATTTAAAATAATTTTTGTAGAATTATTAAAAGAGTTTTAATATTTTAAAATGAATTTATAAAATATATAAGTAATATATATAATTAAATTTGATTGTTTTGATTAAAAATAAAACAAATGAAAAAGGTTGCCACGGCTGGGTATCGAACCCGCGTGGCTTGGTCAGAAGGCACCAGACACAACCACCTGGTCCAGACCAGTGGTTGTGTTTGGTTTCAGTTTATTTAAAATAAATAACCTATGTAAATCGTGTTCTTCCCCAAATTCAATCATACGAGCCCTAGATTTGCTATTGATCAAATCACACAACATTAACCCAATTAACCATAGGGTTAATGTTGTGTATATGCCGATTAATAAAACCCACAACAAAAATCAAACTTACAAACACGATTATGGAATTGGTTGGTCAAGCCCAAAGTCAAAAACGCGATCAATAATACGAGAATAACAGTTTTAATATAGAAATTGGGGGTTGGAAGAGGGTATTCGGCGAGTTGTGATGGTCCAATGATGCCCAATTTATAGTGTTGATGTCTGGATTGTTGGATTGGAAAGTTTGACCACAACTTTAATGGGTGACGCGTATGGGAGCTTAATTGGTATGATTTGAATGGTGATTGAACGTGGGTTGACTCGCATAAGACCGGTAATCACGAATTCATTCAAGTTTTGGATCAATTATACGTTAATGATGATTAATTTTGGAAGTTGCTATCACAGTTGACTTCTCTAGTCAACTGTGAAGAAGCCCACGTCGTGATAAAAGAATTTCAAGCTGGAAATGAATCAAGATGATCGTGCAGACCAGATGGTGAGGCTGCTTGAGGTTGTGACCCGGCTGAGGGCTCGGGTTCGAGTCCCGGCCCCAGCGAAATGTTAGGGTTCCAAAAACGCCACAAAAATAATTAAATACGAATAATAATAATAGAACTTGACGTTTTTATTCAACTTATACATAACGTACAATTATTGAACGCGAAATGTTACAGTAATGACTTACAGCAGAAGATCAGAGAGGCTATCCCCAGACAACTAATAACATAACGACCCTAAACCTCCGAGATTTGTACAAATCTATACATCTAATAAAACAAAGTCCATGAGGACACTTGGCAATCCCACATTCATCCTCCAATTACATAGCCAATCAACTAATGCCAAGTGTCCCCATTGTGAGAATTTATAAAATTTTTCTTTTTTCTAAAAATCAAAAATCATTCAATTAATTTTGGTCAATTAATTAAATGAGGTTAAAATTTGGGCTCTAAATAATTAAATGTGGTCAAATTTGAGCTTCAATCACTCTATTCTTCACATTTCTCTCTCTCTCTCTTTCATCCATCCAATTTCAAATTTGGATTGCCTGTGGATAAAAACATTCCGGTCATAGGATTTATTGGCAGGCTTGAGGAACAAAAGGGTTCAGATATTCTTGCTGCAGCGTACGATTGTTCATAGACGAGGACGTTCAGATAATAGTTCTTGTGAGTTGTCCCTTTTTATGTCGAATAATATTTGTTTTGTACTTTAAACTTAATTAAATTGATCTTTTTTTGCTTTTTGTTTTAGGGAACTGGGAAAAAGGCGATGGAGAAGCAACTGGATGAATTAGAGATAGAATATCCGCTTAAGGCTAGAGGAGTAACGAAATTCAATGTGAAATTGGCTCATATGATCATAGCTGGAGCTGATTTTATAATAGTGCCTAGCAGATTCGAGCCATGTGGTCTTATCCAGTTGCAAGCAATGCCTTATGGATGTGTAAACATATAATGTATATTTTATATAAGTATATAACTTGTGACGAGTAGTAACACACGGGAATACATTAATCATAAACTGCAGGTGCCTATTGTTGCATCAACTGGAGGGCTGGTTGACACGGTGAAAGAAGGTTATACTGGATTTCAAATGGGAGCGTTTAACGTTGAGGTAATATAAAGTTGCCTTTTTTAGAGCATAATTTTGCTACCAATTGTTATGATGATTCTATAAATTATCTATGGATAGTCCAAGTTTTATCTTTGTTATTCTCAGTAGGGTTTCCATTACCTCCTCTATTGAAGGTACTCTAAATTTACTGTTTATATATTTGATTGGTTCAATCATAAGATTCTCTGTTTACTATGTGATAATCAAATATACATAAGTAGCTTCAATTTTTTTTTTTTTTAATAAAAATACATAAAGTTTGGATTTTTAATGTGTAGGTTGTTATATATGGTGGGGCTGTTTGAAGTTGCTTCATATGCTTTTATGGTGGAGTTGAAGCATGGAGCCGTTATATATGGTGGAGGTTAATCACAGAGGTTATAAGCATCTCTTTCATGTTTATTTTTGATTTTTTGTTGACCTAATCTATGCTAATTGTATATTTTTTCTACTTTATGTTCCGTATAGGAGCACATGTCTTCATATGTTGGTGTGTATCGATGCTAATCGGTTGTTATTGGTTTCATCAATGGCTGAAGTGGTGGTAAAAGATGAACCAGCGGTGGCGATTGGGTTTTCTTGGTGGCGGCGGCAGTGGTTTCAAGGCTATGATTATTATTGGTGGTCTTCGTGTCAAATCCGTCTTCCGGCGTCTACGGTCCACCACGAATCAGTGGGCAAGTTCTAGGTAAGATAAGTACCCCCTGCGTTTCCACTTTGCAGGTCTTCTTTTATCTTTGAGAATTAAATGTTACTAGATTTTTGTCTTCGGGTGAGGTTGAATGTTCATATGTTCTTCGAGGTGTTCTTGAGGATCATAATATTAGATGAAAGGTAAAAGAATGTTAGATATTTTTTAGTGATTAATCCACTTAGGAAAGCTATTCGGGTCCGGGTCCTGTTTGTTGATTCGGGTCTCATTTATTAGCATTTTATTTGTTTCCTAAGTTGATGGCTTAAAGTTTGGAAGGATAACTATAAGAATTAATTGTTATAAATGGTGGTTTGAAAAGTGTTGGATGTTAAAAGGAAGGGTCGAGTTTTTTGGTAAGAGATTGATTGATTGTATTATAGGAAAGTTAATAGCACAATTAGTTGTACACTTTCCATATAGTCATAGTCAAATGTATTAACTGCATAGTCAAATGTATTAACTATAATTGCTATAATTATGAATCTTGGTTTGGAAAGTTGTTGAATGGAATTGATGGTGGAATTGGTTTGTAAAGTTATTGCACTAATTTTAATACATTTTTAAAATTCTGATTTGTTTTTTAAATACTTTTTTATGGCGGTTGCAGGTGTATAACGATTGTGTTGCACCAGTGAGCAACGGTAGAGGCTGTTTGCTCAGGGTAATAGTACTCTGGCAGATTCTTGCATAGACCAATTGGAGTTTATTGTTGCACGGGCACAAAGGATTGGAGATCCAAAATATCAACAGAAGGTACATGATTTTGCTCTTTAGTGTTAACAATTCTTGCATTTTGATATTTATCATGATTTATACAATATTGGAAACATCTAATGTTAATAATTATAATTACCATATCATTAATAACCTTTAAACACAAAATTATTAATCAAATATAAATACATTTATAAATTTACTTTTAAACACTTTGACCGAAACATTAATGAATGATTTTCGATTTTAAAAAATATTTATTTTTATAAAAACATTAATGAGTCTTTTTTGACTTTTAAAAATAAAATAGTCATTAAATGTTTTTTATTTTAAAAAAATTAAAAATCTGGATTATAGTGTTTAGGAAAGTTATTAAACACTTTGACAGAAACATTAATGAATAATTTTCGTTGATGTAAAATAAAAAATTTTATAAAAACATTAATGACTCTTTTTTGAATTTTAAAAATAGAATAGTCATTAAATTTTTTTTATTTTAAGAAAATTAAAAATCTAGATTACAGTGTTTAGGAAAGTTATTAAACACGTTGACCCAAACATTAATGAATGATTTTCGATTTTTAAAAAATAAATTCTTTTATAAAAACATGACTCTTTTTTGAATTTTAAAAATAGAATAGTCATTAAATGTTTTTTATTTTAAAAAAAATTAAAAATCTGGATTATAGTGTTTAGGAAAGTTATTAAACACTTTGACCGAAACATTAATGAATAATTTTCGATTATTAAAAAATAAAAATTTTTATAAAAACATTAATGACTCTTTTTTGAATTTTAAAAATAGAATAGTCATTAAATGTTTTTTATTTTAAGAAAATTAAAAATATGGATTACAGTGTTTAGGAAAGTTATTAAACACGTTGACCCAAACATTAATGAATGATTTCGATTTTTAAAAAATAAACTTTTTTATAAAAACATTAATAACTCTTTTTTGAATTTTAAAAATAGAATAGTTATTAAATGTTTTTTATTTAAAAAAAACAAAAAATGTGGATTATATTGTTTAGGAAAGTTATTAAACACGTTGACCGAAACATTAATGAATGATTTTCGATTTTTAAAAAATAAATTCTTTTATAAAAACATGACTCTTTTTTGAATTTTAAAAATACAATAGTCATTAAATGTTTTTTATTTAAAAAAACATTAAAAATCTGGATTATAGTGTTTAGGAAAGTTATTAAACACTATGACCGAAACATTAATGAATAATTTTCGTTGATGTAAAATAAAAAATTTTATAAAAACATTAATGACTCTTTTTTGAATTTTAAAAATAGAATAGTCATTAATTTTTTTTTATTTTAAGAAAATTAAAAATCTAGATTACAGTGTTTAGGAAAGTTATTAAACACGTTGACCCAAACATTAATGAATGATTTCGATTTTTAAAAAATAAAAAACATTTATAAAAACATTAATGACTTTTTTTTGAATTTTAAAAATAGAATAGTTATTAAATGTTTTTATTTTAAAAAAATTAAAAATTATGGATTATAGTGTTTAGGAAAGTTATTAAACACCCGGCTGTGGAGTAGTCCGGGAAGCAAAAGGTGGAAGAAGATTTACACAATGTGGGGTTAGCAACGATTTCGCAAATATGGAGCGCGAGAAATTTAAAGACTTTTGAGGACAGGTTTGTCTCTGATAATACTATTTGCGGGCGTCATCCTATCGGTGTTTTTCTACATGTAAGTAATGTTATATACGTAATTACCTCTCGCTGAAGTTCATTGATTATTTATTTGAAAACTGAATGTCCATTTGGTATTTGACTTTTGACTTATATGTGGATTTTTGAGGTATCACAGCTAATTCTATGATTTTGATCGCTTAAAGCTCATATAATCGCTTTTAAAACGCACATCCAAACACACTGTTTTTTGTATTGTTAGTTTACTTGATCTTAGTACTTAAATATTTGTAGGCAACACTCTGAAATGAGTAAGCATATCGATGTTGATGCAAAGTTAAGGAAGTTCTAAGTTGCTTACTCAGAGACCTTCAACGGTAGCTTTTTTATCAAATGCAAGCATATGGGTTATGTGAATTAGTTGATTAGTTAAAAGAGGGTTATAAAATGTTGTTTTAGTGGTGTAGGTTCATGTTTGTTTACTTATAAATCGGTCGATTTGGGTAATGTTCAACTTTTCCAATGGGTCAAATAGGGTAAAAGTCGCCAACAGTGTGTTTATGGTGTTTTGATTAGATTGATGTTCCTTTTACTTATACATAGGCCATAGGTGAATTGGGGCAATCTTCCCTTTTCTTAACGGGTCGATTTGGGTAATGTTTGCCTTTTCAAATGTGTCAAATAGAATAAAATATGCTCGAAGCTTTTTTAGCGGGTCGATATGGGTAATGCTCATCTTCTCAGACGTGTCAAATTAAATTGTGAAATTTAGGTGGTAGTTAGTTTCTTATTTTCATTTTTATTACTTTCTTATTGTTGAATATGCCATAAGTCTATTTTTAACACATACCATTTAAGTCGCCTTATTCAGGTTGGATTGTATTTAAGAAACCCTGTATTCTCACATGGCCAGCTTTATGTCGCATTGTCAAGAGTTAAAAGCAGGGCAGGCGTGAAGTTACTTATACTTGATGCTGGTGGGAAAGTGATGACTAAAACAAAAAATGTGGTTTATAAGGAAATTTTAAGCGATATTTGAATAAATGTGTATTCGTTGCTTTTAAATTTTAATAAAATGTTTCTACTTTATTTTTCTTATACGTTATACTACTCCAAATAATCGTACGTTGTTGAACTGCGTGTCAACGCGGGCAAATATCTAGTACCCTATCAAACGAAATTACGGTACTAAGACCATATGCCCATGAGGAGTTAATCCACACAACAATTCATTTGATATGTATGTATCAGACATGCAGTAATAGGTCTACGAAGCCTATCAGCACATCGCACAGACTCAGACACACGCCCTATATAGCATTACATTTCTTAGAATGTGTCAGATCCCCACTGATGTACTATCATTTCCCCTTTTTCTCCAGGAAATCATTTTTGGTTTTTCTGATTTTTATAAATTTTTGAATTTACTGTTCCCAAGGATAAGCTGGAGCATTTCAAATATGTGACTGCCCAGATATCGTTTGTTCACAGAAATCTGACGGCATTAATCTAAGGGAAGAAGATATAGCAGTCAGCAAATAAATTTTCTAATTTTTATGGATTTTAAAATTTTTCAATGTTTTTGGATTTTTGAAATTTTTCTGAAAAACAGTAAAAATTAAACTAAAAAGCGATAAACTGAGGTGGTGACCAGTCTTGTTTTTCTTTAATACCATTAGCTTTCAAAAGATATTCAAATCTCGATTTATCAAAAGCTTTGGTAAAAAGATCTGCGCGTTGGTAATCAGTGTGGATTTTGACCATATCGATCAACTCTTTAGCATAACAATCACGGATAAAATGATATTTAATCCGGATATGTTTAGCCTTTGAGTGATTTACTAAGTCTTTTGTTAATGCGATTGCGGCTTCATTATCACAGTAAATAGGGGTTTTAAGAAATTGCAAACCGTAATCCACCATGTTTTGTTGGATCCAAAGAACCTGTGAGCAGCAGCTCGATGCTGAAACGTATTCTGCTTCACATGTGGATAGTGCAACTGCGGTCTGTTTCTTGCATTGCCAGGTCACGAGCCTGCTCCCCATAAACTGGCATCCAGCCGTTGTGGATTTGCTGTCTTTGTCACAGCCGCCCCAATCTGCATCACTAAAAGCAATTAGGTCAAAATTATCATCATCAGGGTACCAAAGTCCTTTCGATGGACAACCCTTCAGATATCTAAGGATACGCTTGATAGCTGCAAGATGACTTTTTTTCGGCTTCGACTGATATCGTGCACAAAGACATGTTGCAAACATTATATCCGGTCTAGAGGCAGTGAGATACATCAGATATCCGACGATTGCTCTGTATGTAAATGGATCAGTCAGCTCCCCCTTAGCGTCAACTCCAATCCCGTGATTAGGTTGTATCGGGGTATCCATCGGCTTCGAATCTTCCATCTGGAATCGGCTCAAGACTTCAGAAACGTATTTGGTCTGGTGAATAAAGATCCCCGTTGGTCTTTGCTCCACCTGCAACCCTAGGAAAAACTGCATTTCTCCCATTGCGCTCATCTCGAACTTTTCCTGCATAACTTTTTCAAATTCCCTGCACAGAAGTTCGTTAGTAGACCCGAATATAATATCATCAACATAAATTTGCACAAGAAGCAAGTCATCTCCTGCTCGTTTCGTGAACAGTGTGCAGTCTACCAATCCGCGTTTGAATCCTTTCGAGAGAAGATACGTGCTCAGCTCCTCATACCATTGTCTCGGAGCTTGGTGCAACCCGTAGAGAGCTTTGTTTAAGACATAGACCTTATCCCGGTGAATAGGGTCCTCAAAGCCTAGTGGTTGACCTACGTAAACTTCCTCTTTGACCAGACCGTAAAGAAATGCGCTCTTTACGTCCATCTGATACACCTTGAATTTCTTCCAGGATGCAAACGCCAGAAACATTCGTATAGCTTCCAAGCGTGCAACAGGTGCATAGATTTCATTGTAGTCGATTCCCTCAACTTGATGAAAACCTTGAACAACCAAACGAGCTTTGTTTCTCACTATAACTCCTCTATCATCCTTTTTACACTTAAAAACTCATTTGGTTCCTATCTTCTTTCTACCCGGGGGCAAATCTGTTAGCGTCCAAACTCCAAGTTTCTGAAATTGCAACAACTCTTCTTGCATCGCTTCCACCCAAGCATCATCCAAAAGAGCTTCCTTGTACGTCCGCGGCTCGACCTGCGAAACATAACAAGCGAAAGACCAGTCATTTTGAAAACCAGATTTTTGTATTTTGGCATATAAAGCAAGATTGCCAATATTCTCCGGTGCTTGAGCATTCCTCAATTGCCCTCTTGTCATAACACTGCTACCAGGATCACCAATAACCTGTTCAAGCGGGTGTATTCGATGTATCCGAGATTCCGGATAATCAGGTACTTGCACTCCCGTTTGAGTGGTCAAATTTTCTGTAGAAACCAGATCATTACCCACATTTGATGATGAAGCACCATTTAGATTTGGGTTCACTGGTGGTGTCACTGTAGCATTGTCCAGAATAGCTTCACTTGTAGCATCATCGTCTTCATCTTCTGATTCTGATGAATTAAGCGTTGTTGAAGCTTCTTGGAACACTTCTTCTTCCATCACAGGAGTAGTGGTATCATTAGAAGCCGCTTGAGGATTCACGGTGATCGGACACACTAACGGCGAAGTCACTGCGTTTTCGACCTCGTAATATAGACGGAGTACAGCTTCTTCAACCATGCTATCTAGGTTGAATGATTCAAAGAAATCTTTGTAATCAAACATCCAGTTTGGACCGCCTCCCTGTACATTCTGAATGTATCTTTGTACTTCGACGTTAGCCCACTCCTCGACTTTTCTAGTTCTTTTGTTGAATACCCGTTTGAGCGGGGTTGCATATCCAACAAAATAACCTTCTTCAGCCTTTGGTGCGAACTTCTCCGAAGGATTAAGCATTGTACACGGAGCTCCAAACGGTTCTAGATACTCTAGATTCAGCTTTCGTCGGTTCAACAGCTCATAAGAACTTTTGCCAAACTTCTTCACTGTTAAAACTCGATTTAGAGTATTACATGTTGTGTAAATTGCTTCGTTCCAGAACATTACTGGAAGATTTGAGTCCGCAAGCATTGTTCTCGCCGTTTTGATTAGAGTCCTGTTTTTACGTTCCGTGACACCATTCTGTTGGGGTGTGTACGGAGCGCTGTATTTGTGATGAATTCCCTTGTTTTCACAAAGATCATCCATCTGAGCATTCTTGAACTCCGTCCCATTATCACTCCTGATCCTTTTGATCTTTAGACCATATATATTCTCCAGACGAGTGAACAGAACTTTCAGGTTGTCAAACGTGTCACTTTTCTGGTGTAAGCACATAACCCATGAGAATCTTGAGTAATCATCAGTCACCACAAGACAGTACAATTCCCCAGCATGACTTTTACGCTTGACTGGACCAAATAAATTCATGTGCAAATGCTCAAGCGGTAGTTCAACGGAATTGACTTTCTTTGGTCTATGGGTTTGTTTGTGCTGCTTACCCTTTTTACAACTAATACACTTGTCATTCAAATGGAAATGTTTCACATTAACGCCAGTGACAAGTTCATTTTTCACCAACTGGTTCATCTTTCTCAAATGAATGTGTCCCATTCTCCTATGCCACATGATAGATTCTTTTTCTGTAGCCTTGGAGAGGAAACACGTGACTTGGCCATGGGTGGTCATAGCTTTGGACATATCGAGAATATACAAATTGTTTACTCTCGGTGCCTTTAGCATCACCCACTCTTTAGGAAGTTCAAAACCCGGTTTCAGGATGTAGCAAGATATGTCATCAAAATAAACAGAGAATTGTATATCACAGATTTGACTGACACTGAGTAGATTATAATCTATCTGCTTCACATACGATATCCGCTCAAATGTCACTACCCCATTGCTAACACTACCCTCCATTGTAATGTAGCCTCCTTTATTCCCCGCAAACGCTACGTAACCTCCATTTGTATTCTTGATATCAAAAAGTAGCATGAGATCCCCTGTCATGTGTCCAGAAGCTCCACTGTCAACAATCCAAAGACTGCTAACAGGGCCAGCTGAAGCTCCCTGCACATATTAAGTAGAAAAGTTAGATTTTTCGGGGGACTCAAGCCTGTTTGGTCTTGGGTCTTTGAACTGATTGTTTCAAAGATTCACTTCTTTCACAAACATCTTGGGTTTTAACAACCTCTTTATTTTCACATTCAACTTTTTCTTTTTCAGATTTCACATTCTGTGAAGTTGAAGCACCCTCAGAACCCTTTGATGACCAAGACTGTTCAGATCTTTTCAAGATCCGGATCTGAGATTTTGAGGTCTCAGCCGGTTTCTTTACTTCGTCCTTGAATGTTACCTTCTTGGTTACCTTCTCTGATTTAACAGAGACAGGTCCAACTGCTGATTTGACCTTAGGTTTAGCCGGAACCTTTTTGTTTTCAGCAGTTGTGTTCACCAACGGTTTCTTCAATGGTTTCTCAGTGGCTATCCGGTTGCGTCTGTCATAAGTCATCGAACGATTTTCCCTCTTTTTGAAAAAAATGTTTTGGTTATAATAAGGTGCTGGCTGAGGGAAAAACCGTCTTTGTGGATAACTGTAATTATCAACCGGATAGTCATATCTTTGCTTCATCTCCACCTCGTGCCTCTTGTGTCGTACATACGGGCAGGTGGCAAGTAAATGTCCCCTTTCCCCGCACTTAAAACACGCACGGTACTCTTCATAGTTTTCCTTGATGTTCGACTTAGAATAACTGGCAATGGGATATTGATCAACCATGTACTGTCTTCTTAAACTCTCAGGAGCTGGGTCCTTTGAGTAAGTCGGCTCAATAAAACTATTTGACTTGTCTGTTGGTTTAACGAATTGTGTGACATTGACCTTTGCGTCTTTAGAATTATCCGAATGAATTTTCTTTAAAATGGCTGGAGGAATATCATTGGTTCGTTCATGTTTTGGAAACCAAATTGTACTTTCCTGCCAGATCTTTTCAATTTTAGAATAGTTTACAAATTGAATCGGATATTCGTCATCATATATAATCTTATCGGAGCCTTGCATCTGATAGAAAACTTTCACAGGTTTATAACACGATTCATTGTTCACTTCATTTGATTTCTCAGTTTTAGTTTCAATTTTCTTTTCAACAGATTTAACAACATTTTTCTCAACTTTCTTAACCACTTTCTTTTCAACATTCTTATCAACAGACTTCTCATCTTTCTTAGCAACATTCTTTGCTGGTTGATTCTTTTTGTGAGCATTAGCCATGGGATGGACAATCTGAGATGGTGAGACTGGTTCAGTAGTGATGATATGATTTTCATCAGGAATATCACTCACTTTCTCAACAACTGTCTCGGACTGTTCATCTTCTTCATCAGAATCATCAGCAGCTACCACACCTTCATTGTTTCCCAAGACAGGTCTAACATCAGAATACGGGTCTTCGACACTGGATGTGTTGGACTCGTTATCTGATGTAGAGTCAGATTTGACTAAGCTCTCCGGTGCTATCGCATGCAAATTATGGTTTTCGAACAACACCGGAGATGGGACAGCTTTGTAGTTTGCACTACTCGACTGTGAAGGTTCTTCTATGATGTGGTCAACTACATAAGCAATGTGCTTATAGCTCTCTAACTTTTTATTCACTTTTTCAGCGAAGCACTTGATGGTTGCCATTTCCAACTTTGTATTTTCCATTTCATTTATATAGTTGTTAATGGCAAGTTGCTTTAAAGACAAAGTCTTTTTCAATTCAGAAATATCTTTCTTATACCCATCAAGTACTCTGTTGAATTCTTTTGATTCCTTTTGATATAATTGACAGTTAATTTTTGCACTCTCAAGTTGAACCTTGAGTTTCTTGTTTTCATCTGTCAATTTATCACAGGATTTGCAATTTTTAACGCAAGTAGAATTAACAGAAGATTTGGTACTTACCTGCTTAGGTGGTTCTATCATTTCCATCAGTGCGAAATGAGCTTCCTTTCCTACAAAGAATTTTGAGTAATCAATCTTTGTGCAGGCATCATCCACCATGCACGACTTGCGAGTCATTAGGAAATCTGCTTCAGCTAGCAACTGATCAATGTCATCATCTAGTGAGTTCACACTAGCTTCTGAGTCAGAATCACTTTCCATATCTGAGTAAGCCGAATCATATTGCTCTCCAACATCTGTGACCGAATCAAGAATCATTCCAGATTTCTTGTCTTCACACTCATCATTCACATACTCATTCAACTCTTCTATTTTCAACTCCGTCAACTTTTCTGTCACAAATTCTTCTTCAATCTCCACATGTTCATCCAAACTCATCTTTTGTGCCACACAAGCCACATTTCCTGTAGTAATCTCTTCCACTCCTAATTGCATACCTGTCCAATCAAAACCTTCATCCTTTTGGATCACAAGTGCTTGGTTTTGATTTTCAGTTTGGGTTTGGGTAGGTGTAGAGATGGGAATAATGGTTCGGTTTGAATTCTGTTGTGTTTGATTTTGAGATGTGGATTGTCTAGTATTGGTATTTTGTTGTGTGTTTTGACGGTTCTGGTAGTTGTTTTGAGGTTGAAAGCTAGAAATGTTGGGGCTGTTGTATGATACCTGATTCTGGTTTTGGTTTTGTCGGTTTTGGTAGCTTGAGTTGAACGGGTTTCGATTACCTTGTTGAGCCGGCTGTGTACACTCTCTCTTCAAATGACCCTTCTCACCACAATTAAAACACGTGACCTTGGCTTTGTTAAAGCCATAAGTGGTGTTTGGAGAAGTAGAAAGGCCAGTTCTCCCTGTTTTCTAGATAAAATCAGTGGCTCTTCTCATGATGCTAGCAAACGCCCACTGTATATCCATAAGCTCCATTTCCTCTTTATCGATTTATGCATAGTCCTCATTGGTTAGATTGTTGTTCCCAATCTGACTAGCAACTAAACCGTTGTATGAAGCAACCATTGCAGATACTAATGCTACATGCTGTTGAACAATCTCAACAGTAACATTATTAAGGTTAGAAGTCTCTAACACAATCGGACTTTGATTTGATTGTGTTTGAGTGATCTGCATTTGATTCATGTGAGGATTATATGGTTGTTGTTGAGATTGACTGGCAGTGTAACAGGCAGCTTGTTGCATAGGTGAAAAAGGTGGGATGAAATTAGGTGTTTGATAAGATTGTGGTGTATATGATGAATTTTGGGCAAGATAGTTGATTGGTGCTTTGGTGGGTTCAACAACATTAGATACACAAGCAACATGAGGTGCAACATTTGAAGTAGAGCTGGAAGTAGAAAGGGAAGTAGATGTACCACTAACATACAACTCTGGGTTCTGTGGAATCTGTGCTCTCTTAGCTTTCCTCTTCTCCTCCATATCTTTGTTCTCCAGTTTTTGTATGAACTCATTGATAGTCCAATACTGGTATGCATCTTTTTCTTTCAACACTTCAATGTGTTGGTTCCAATATGGTGGTAAAGCATCAGCAAATTTATCCACCAGTTCAAACATAGGTATGCAAATCTCGTAACTTGAGAGCTCTGTGAGCAAGTGGCAATACCTTGGAACCAATTCTTTTAAAGTCTCGTTACCCATGTAACTAAAATTTTCGAACTCTTTACGAAGCTCTTCCATTCTCAGCTTCCTAGTCTTTTCGTTACCATCATGTCTGTTTCTCAGCATATCCCACAACTGTTTTGAAGTAGTACACGATCCGAACTGATGCAGCAAGTCAGTGTTGATCGCCTGAGATAATTGAGAAAACGCCTTTTTCTCGATCGCGAACTTCTTCTTCTCATCATCACTTAAGTTCTCCAATGGTATAGGTTCACCAGTGTTCTCCAGAATAGGAGCAACATAACCTTTCACTATCATCTGCCATGCCTCGGCTCCCTCTAAGCCTTGTCCTTCCACATGTATCTTGAACTTGGTCTTCCATGAGTTATAGTCAATCATATCCATGAGCTTTGGTGGACGATTTCCACTGCCTGATGATAGATCATGAATGAGTGTAGATATGGCATTGGTCGTCTGTGAGTGAACGGCAGCTGCTGCTACTCCCCAATAATCGCCAATTGGTTGCTGTAATGGTTGCACAACTTGCTGAGGAGTAGAACTAGTCATAGCCATGTAGTTAATTGGCTGAGATGGTGGACTAGACTTCTGGGCTGCAACTGTCCATGGATCTCTGGTTGTCTGCTGCTGTGGTGCTGGATTAGGTCTTGGCGTAGTTGGAAAGTTCCACATCTTAACCTGTAAATGTTCAAACACGAAAAGATTAGAAAAATTTTAAAACAGGTTTTACCTTCGCACTAACGTATGGTCGAATGAGGAAAATTCTTCTCCTTCGACCGTTTGTAAAGGTACGAATGTGGACTATGACAACACACAAACTCTTTCGACCCTTTGAACTCTCTTTCGACCGTTTGTTCCCTCCTTTGACCGTTCGATTGGTCGAATGAAACTCTAATGGTCGAATGTACAACAATAAGCTATGAAACTCTACGTTCGACCACAAAATCAACACCTTCGACCAAAAATTCACTCGTTCGACCAAAATCACTCACACATTCGACCGTTCTCTCTAGGTTCGACCCTGCTCTTTCAAAAACGGTTATTCTTTGAAAATCAGTTAATTTTGATCATGTTTATCAAATGTTGATAGATTTTGATGATTTTAATCAGGTTTTGATCCGGAATTGATTTGGAACAAGTTTATCAAAGAGAATTATCCATTTTAACCATGAAAACAAGTTCTAATCAATCAAAAACTCATCAAATCAGTTTGTTCTATGAAAACAAAAAGTTTTTGACCAAAATTGGGTCCAAATCAACTGAGAAACTATCAATTTTTGGTTGTTTGATCCAGAATGGCTCTGATACCACTTTGTATGTGCTAAAGGATCGATAAATCTACAAAGAAATGATCAAACAAGTTTGATTTAGGTGCGGAAACCCTAAACCAATCACAAAATGATAATCAATCAGATCAAAACAAACAAATCATCATTCAAAGCTTTTCTCATTAATAAACAACTCAATTACACGTTAATATGATCAAAACATTAAAGACACAACGTGAATTAAGCTTAGCAAAACTCTTAAGAGACACACTGAAAATGGAGGGAACAATAATGATTGAACTACATTCAAAAAATGAGCTTGACCTATTTATAGGCTGCACATTCGCCCGTTACGTAGGTGCGAATGTGCACATTCGGCCAAACAGACCGGTCGAACCAAGCAATACATAACATTCTAATTCTACCTTCGCCTCCTGTCTCTCCTTCGTATAATCTTCTTCCTTCGCACCTATCATTTTCTTCCTTCGCCCACAATAATACTCCTTCGCCCATTCGACTCAAAACATTAACATATGTTTATTGTAAATCCAAAGCATTAGTCGCACAATTATGCATCTACACCAACTCGTGATCGAGATCCGGATCGTCCATCATCGTTTGCTTGTAGAGGGTAGTCCACATCTCACACTTGATATTGAGATCGGCCCACTTGAACTGGATGTTTCGGAGGGTCTTGTTGTTGGTGCCAAAGTATTGGCTGAAGTCGCTAAACACGCGAGCCCAAAACCCCTCCGGGGGTTAGGCCGACCCTTCGTCCCTCGGGAGTTGTTGAATCTCCGGGTCATTTGCGGCGTCCTTGAGGCACACCACTAGTGTCATCTCTTCTTCCTCGGTCCACGTATTCATCTTGGTGGGTGGGGGTTTTTTTTTACCGTTTGTTTGTGTGGCTTTTAATCCCACGGTTTCATCTATTTATATACAAAAATTTTGAACGATAGAAGTGGTAAGGTCTGGCCGTTTAGGTGATACAATTAAATTCATCCGACGGTTTCCAAGAATTACTAATTAATTTTGCTGGCCGTTTGGTGGGACGGTTGTAATAATATGAATTAAATTTTAAAAAAACTGGTTTATAAGTTTAAAATCGTGTGAAAATTAAAAAACAAAAAAAGTTTGGGTATTTAAATGAAAATAAATAAAAGAATCAGAGGAGTGTTACCTCCAACAAAATGTTTCAGTGAAGTAAATCAGTGAAGTGATGTGGCAAAGCAAGATTGGTTAAAATCAGTGATGCAAGTGTGTGATGTGCGCCCTCTTAGACACTATTGGTCCTTCATTTTTAACGATGAATTTCTTTATTTTAGTGGTTCAAATGAAACCTGAACCGTTCTATCAAACCAACCTTCAAAAATACAACGGCGGCCGGAGGTGATGCAAGTGTGTGATGTGCGCCCTCACGGTGCCATATTGCGCCAATTGTTCACGCCACGCGCGCTAGTATGCGAGTACCTATTAGGGGTGCTCCACACCAATTAGGGTTCCCACTAGTGTTTGGCTCAAACAATTAGTCTGGTCCTTGACCAGCGAATTGCTTGTTTGACCTAATAGTTTCTAACCCGACCTAACCACACCACACTGACTCGAACCATGGTCACAAACTTGAACCATTCTATCCGAACCAACCTTCAAAAATATCAAGGCCCACACCACATGTGTGCTAGTATGTGAGTGCGAGTTAGGGTGCTCCGCACCAATTAGGGTTCTCAGTAGTGTTTTGCTCATGTTGTTCGTCTGTGTTGAACTCTATTGACCATAGAAGTACATATGATTGGAAAGCCAAAATATTTTATCTTATGATCCTCAATAAAATAGTACTTGAAGAATAGATCCTCCCAATAGAAAAGACCTAACAACTGCTACTGTAAAGTCTACTACACACAACATCTGATGAAGAATGAAAGAACTGTTGAAGTCAAAGTCGTCAAAGTCTGCTGGGAAGACAAATAAGGTCTATTGAGAAACAAGGTCTGATTAGAGCCTCAGTAGTATTTAGGCTTCAATAGATGATGATCAACATATGTAATAGAACAGTGTTTAGCCTAGCAGATGTTATAGTTAGTTAGTTTGTTAGCTGCATTGTCTGGGTGATGTCAACTTAGATTGCAATATATGTTTGAGTTGTACTATAAATAGAACAGTGCGTGTATATTTCTATTTATCACTATACATATAACATTCTTGTACGAGCAAATCTCAGTGATCAGGTTGAGGGGGAGTTGTAATCTTGTACTGATTAATCTGTGACGATAAATGAAAAGTATTTTGATTAAAACATTCTCTTGTTTGTTATGGATTAAAGTTCATTTCCGCTGCACTTTCCATTTATATCTATCATTTATCACTGTTTCATTCATTAACTTTCATAACAATCAAACTTAGATCCTAACAATTAGTATTAGAGCATGGTCAATTAAATTCGATCAAAACAATCAATTTAGTATAACAGATCAGCTCATAGTTATTGATATCGATTTGTTCGTTGAATTGAAAACTGGGTAAAAGTTTAATTACATTCAAAAGTTTAAACATACTCCGTTTTACAAAAAATCAAGAATGCCTCAAATCAATCATGATCCACACAACGTTGCACCAACAACAAGCCACCGATGCTTGTCTGATCCGAATACAATATGTGGCAACGTCGGATGAGCCATGTTCTTGCTCAACAAAACACAGGATATTGGAAGTCGGTTATCTTCAGACCATATGTTCCGATGGTGCCGAGTACCGAGGACCCAAAGGTTCAGGAGCCAAAGAAGCTAGAAAACTATTCCGAGCTAGATCTTCAAAAAATCGAGTTAGAAGCCAAAGCTTTCTATATAGTTGCAATGGCTTTACCAAATGGCATCTACGCTGACCTATTACACTGTAATAGTGCTAAGGAATTGTGGGATACTTTGATAGAACAATTTGGTGGGACTGAAGAAGTTGAAAACAATCCAGCTCATGTATTTTCTGACATTTCAATGGATTTCATAAGTGGGTTCCCTAAGGTACATGGCAAAAACACTATCTTGGTTGTGATGGATAGGTTAACAAAATATGGGCATTTCATTCCTATTTCACATCCATACTCGGCAGAAACTATTGCATAATTATTCTTAGACCATGTTTTCATGTTACATGGGTGGTCACAGACCATAGTTTCTGACAGGGACCCAATTTTTCTTAGTTATTTCTGACAGGAGTTTACTAAATTACATGGTGTTCAATTGGCAATGTCCACTGCTTATCACCCCCGGTCTGATGGGCAAACAGAGGTGGTCAACAGGTGTATTGAGTCCTACTTAAGGTGTATGACTCTTGCTCATCAGAATAATTGGCTTAAATGGTTACCATTCTATGAATGGTGGTATAACACCAATTTTCACTCCTCCTTGAACATGACACCCTTTCAAGCCCTATATGGTTACCCTCTTCCCTTTTTTATTCCACACATCCCTAAAGAAAGCCCTATTGATTATGTGGATCAACTAATGTGTGAAAGGGAACATGTTATCACTCAGCTTAAAGCTTCTTTGTACATGGATCAGAATCGTATGAAACAACAAGTAGATAGGAAGAGAACTGAAAGAGAATTTCAAGTGGGAAACTTTGTTTACTTAAAGCTACACCCTTATTATCAGAATTCTTTAAAGGAAGTTTCAAATACCAAGCTAAGCCCTAATTTTTTTGAACCATTTATGATAACAGAGAGGGTAAGGAAGGTTGCTTACAGACTTGATTTGCCTAGAGAAGCTCAAATTCACCCTGTATTCCATGTGTCCTTACTGAAGTTAGCTAGAGGCTCCAATTCTGAAATCATCCCTTTACCTATTCAACCAAGGTTTAGGTTTGAGCCCGTGATAGTGTTGGATAAAAGAATCAGTAGGAAGAGAAATCGAATGGGAGTGGAAGTCTTGATTAAATGGAAGGACTTACCAATGATTGAAGCATCTTGGGAGGATTTAGCCGAAATGAAACTTCGTTTTCCTAAGTTCAATTTTGAATTTTGAGGACAAAATTCTGAAAAGGGGGAGTTTTGTTATGGATTAATTGTTGGGATAATAATAGTCAAAGGACTAATATTGTAAGAGTTTATAATAGGGGGTAATATTGTGAAAGATAGTGGTAGTTGGCTAAAGGTAGTTAAATACTGTTAATGGTAGTTAATGAAACCATCGAACAGCTAAACGTATCTTCTCTTGTTTCCCGCTTCTTCTCTTATCTCTTTCTCCCTGTTTATTCTCCACCATCACCACCGTACACCACCCATCACCACCATTAACAATTGTCATAACTCCCATGTCACACCCCAACCGATGGCGGAATACAACGGGGCAAGACTTGGGATAGATTGTTTGAAGACTTCATGACACTAGAATTCGTGACAATATAATTTAAAGATAAAATTTCATTCATAGCATAATCATTGTCTAAAAGATAACGAAATACAAATTGTTTCATGAAAAGGAAAGTATAACATCAAAACATAGAAAATTAAACTAGTTGCGAGTTTCTAGTCCAATCCTAAGTAGTTTTCTTGATAAACCTGCATTAAGCATTTCCTGCAACATGTATAAAATATCCGTCAACACATAAAGCATTGGTGAGCATACTAGTTTGAGTCTAAGTACATAGTATAGAAAAGTCTACTCTAATCATCATGTTATAGGCATATGCACGTAGAACCATACAAACGGCAACAACACTCGATAACACAAAAGACTTCATCTTATCATGACCCATAAAGGGGGCGGCGTGTCAACCTATAGCGCTATACATGTAAGGTGGGTTGTTAACTAATCGTACATTTGTATGTAAGACTTTGAATTCTAGCATGGCATAGCATAATAGCATTTAGATTGAGCATAATAGTTTTTAAGAGTATGATATCGTTTAAGTTTTGATAGTGATACACGTTGAGCCCCAAAGAATAAAGAATAAAAGGGTGACAAGTATGAACTCACCTTTGGGTGCGTTTTGATAGAGTTCCAAAAGTAAGTCTTGGAAGATTAAGCTTTAGCTCCGATTAACTAGAATTAGAGATGAAAGAGTTTTAGGTTCGAGTTTTAGATTAATGGGTTCAAGAGAGTCAAGCAAGCCTTTTAGGCGAACCAAAACACAAATCGCCTTTAAGGCAATCCGGATGGTCAGAAGAATAAGTTAAACCAAGCACAAAAGCATCATAGATGATTCGGATGGTATAAGGTTAGGAACGTGAATCCAATTGATAAGTTCATGTCATAACCGCTTCGCTTATGAAGTAAGCGTGGGTTTTTGACACGGAATTTCCCCTTTCTAGTGTGGATAAATCTGTAGCACAAGAAGGGTCAAGAGAGTTGGTAAGGTAGGGTGTAACCACAAACCTTCCAAAGATTAATAATAAGCTAGTAAGATAGAAACTTGAAAGTATATGTTTATATTATTATATAGTATAGCTAAGAAGTTTAAGTAAAGTTTGGGGACTGATTTGGATGAGTCTTGACTCTCCTTTGTCACCCAATACCATAGCACAAATCTCTCTAACATTAGATTGTTAGTAGACTTGGTTGGTTCCTTCACAACAAACTATCTTAGGACATAAAAGTAATTTAGAAAACAACCACATTTGGGACCTCTTTTAGGTGCTCTACCCTTATCACACTTCTGTGGATAAATATGGGGAAGATCCTAGAGGTTTCTCCAAGGAGTTTTAGATGAAAAAAAAGAAGAAAAATAGAATGAAAGTTGAAGTTTTAAGCCAAGAAACTTACTGATGCAAAACAGTAAGTTGGTTTCAAACTTGAGGATTTGAGAGAGATTTAGAGGGTGATTTAAAGTGAGCAAAGAGTTAAAGGGTGAGGAGGAGGTGTATTTATAGTTGGGGTAAAGAGTTGGGTATTAAATGGAGTTAATAAGGTGGTTAGAGATGAATTAGGTGGGGTTAACTTTGGTTGTTATGGGGTGATAATATTTGTTCATGCTGTTGCTGACCTCGAGTCCTAAAGAAAAAAAAAACGACATAAATCCTTGAATGGTGTTGTATGTTGTTACAATATTTGGAGTCAAAAGTCAAAAGAGTCTAAATCACGTTCTTTTTTTTCTTTTTTTTTTAAATCGTAGGATATTATATTAAATATATATATATATATATGTTTTATTTAAAATAAATAAATTTATATTAGGATCTTAACTAAATGAGTTTCTAAATTGATTAGGATAAATTATATTGACGACTCACCAAGAATTGGTAGGAGTAACATAAAAGAAGCGAATAAATGCGAACTTAGAATTTGTTAAATATAGAATTTAAAATACAAGGAAAGTAGAAATCACGTGATGTTACAGTCTCCCCTACTTTAGGAAATTTCGTCTCGAAATTTAATTAAGTCAACCTTTTGAAAAATAGGTAGGTGTTTTTATATGAGTTTAATAAAAACAAAAACTTGTTATTTTATTATGCTTAAATCAAATACTGTATCTATTCACTGTGCGATAATTATGCTCGTAAGAGAAGTACTTTTAAAATTTTTACCCAAGGCCATACGTAGAAATTTGAAAGTTTAACCGGATAAAGCATTTTTTGTAAATAGTGAAATAAGGGGTACGTATAAATAGGTTTGTATATGGAGTTGATGCAACAAGTTTTGGAAAAGTAAGTAAATATACAGTATAACATACATGAAATAGTAAAAGAAATCTTGTGAAGATAGGTAAGTATATTGTGTATAAGAAATAGTAAGAATTTTTAGGGAAAGTAAGTATTTATACGGTATGAAATAGTGAAAATTGAAGGTAGGTAAAGTATATTTGTATAACATATAGAAATTTTGGGAAAATAAGTAGTTATACAGTATATCATATATGAAATAGTAGAATTGTTGGCTTGTAAAAGATGTGTCTTTGGGTAATTGGGGGGAATAGTAATTAAAATGTGAGCATAATGAGTGACTAGATGTGGGATTGAGTAGTATTTAGTAATAGATATTTGGTTTGCATAACGTCGAAAATTTTGTTTAGGAAAAACTTTTTTAGAAGTGATTAAATAAACGAGAAATTGGACTATTTGGAAAACAACTTTTTTTTGGCGAAATAAATAGTAGTTATTTAGTTTTGAAATCAAAATATGAAAGCAAGGAATAAATCTTGTTTTAAATGCATGAATGCCTTAACGGATTAAGGACAGGGGTTACGGGACTTAGAACGAGATTTTTGATAATGATAGGATTGCTGATTAAGCAAGGAAAGACAAAAGGAAAGAGTCGAAGTTGATGGAGATTACAAGTATAGATTATTCATAGCAAGGATGATATCGCATAGTAGAGAGTGTGGTTCAAAACAAGGTTATAATATGCATAAAAGATAAATAATGCAAGCGAAATTAGACTAGTAAGCTATAACATAAATGGTATCGCAAAAGATAAATAACGTAAGTGTTGGTCAAAATTTAAACTCGACACCAAAACTTCTCATGGCACGAATAACTCTACTTTTGGTAGTATGACAGGACATTTATGTATAGGATGTACCGGCGGCGTATCCACCATGCCGTTATCATACCTCATCCGTGTTGTTATTCAAGTCATGATAGGTTACACACACTAGGACTTGTTATGTTTTCCATGCGCCCAATTTTTGTAATTACGTGTGCACCCGTAATTAGTCCGATTGTCGTATGGTCCACATAATTTGTCTTAGTTATGTGTGGGTCGCTAGTGGACACAAAATACTTATACACAAAGAAAAAGACATTAAACAATTTCACGAACGAACTATAGGATTATATAAAACCAGTTAGGATCGGGTACAAAACCGGTTTTTTATAACCAGGTTTTTTAATCGATGGAAAAAAAATGGTTTTTTTGTCAGAAAAAAACCGAAAAAAACCAGTTTCAAACTGCTGTTGTTTTGCTGCTGCTGTGTTGGGCTGTTTGCTGCTGTTTATTGTTTTTTTTTTTCATTTCAAACAAACTTCAAACATATGGATTAAGAAACTTATAACATAAAACCTCCATAACCATTTCATTAAGTACTAAAAGTCTTAAACATCCAACTTAAACAATAAACCATCCAACTTAAAGTCTTAAACATTAAAAGTAAAACATTAACTACTAAAAACTTAAACACTAGAAACATAGAAAATCGCTAATAATAAGCAAGCGTCTCTTGAATACATCAAACGTCTCTTGAAAAACATCTTTAATCTTCGCCCGAACCCGAGTTGTTTCGAAGGTATTCATCAAGTTCGGCTTCTTCGTCGGTCATTGGTTCAATCAAGGCCATATTCACCTCGTCCTCGTACAATTCGGCTTCGTACTCCAATTCTCCCTCAAGTGAGCGCTTATCTTGCACTCTTTCCGCCGCATCCAAGTAATCCTTTAAGCAAATAGACATCTCAACCACCTTAGGAGTTAGCCTCGTTCTCCTTATCGATAAGACCTTGCCATTAGTAGAAAAAGACGGATTCTGAAGCTACCGTAGAAGCTTGGACACTTAGTAAATCTCGTGCCATGGCGGCTAGAATCGGAAATTGTTCTTCCTTTTCTTTTCACCAAGCCAACAAATCAAAGTTTTTAAATTGTTGTGGAGTGGTGTGTTGTAAAAAGTTTGAACCACTATATCTCCCGAGTTCGCTACTTGGTGTGTTAGTAGCTTCATCTTGTTCATTTATATTCCATAAATGACTATAAAAAGCGAAATCGGAATCATTTGAATTCTCGTCCAAAGTGTTTCTCAATGAATCATGAATTTGTGAGCTTGAACCATATTTTGATTGATAAAAAGCATACATGGCATTAAGATGAGTGCTAAATTTATTTTTTAAACCTTGGCTAAAACATGGGTCTTCGGCACAATTTAAACCCAACTCGTCCGCAATTTTATCAATCATAGAATTAACGCCATTTATGTTATAGCAAGGGTTTAAGGCGGCGGCACAAGTAAAAACCGGTGGTATCTCTCTAAAATATTTTTTAAGTTTTTCTTTCATTTGTATTACCATATCCGAATACGGATGCCCATACACACTTATCTTGCTTAGTTTAGATGTCATTAAAAATATTTTGTGAATTGCTAAAGGACTTGTGGGATAATAAACACCAGATAAAGCGGTTGTCAAGGTTTTGAAAACTTGTAGCATATCGGATATACGCTCAATAGTTTCCCAATTTCTTGCATGGTAAGAGTTAACCTTACCATGACTCGACAAGATTTCATGAAAAGTTATTAAAGTTTCTTTTTGTGAAATCGCCTTTTCAAACATGTTACAAGTAGAACTCCATCTTGTTGGGAAATCCCAATTCGGACCCAAACACGATTTTTTCGCCTCCACACAAAACTTTATACATTTAGTTTGTCTTTGTACGTTGCTAAAAATATCACGTAACATTCTTCTAAAACCCTCCTTTTGTGACTCAACCATTTTTAAACCGGCTTGAACCGCTAAATTTATGATGTGTGCAACACATTGACTATGAAAAATGCACCTTCACAAATGGGTTTATATTTTTATTTTAGTTGTGTTATTGCAACAGTATTGTTGGAGGCATTATCAAAAGATATAAAAAAAATTTCCTCCAATTTGTAAGTTTTAATAACGTTGTCAATAACCTTAAAAATATTTTGACCCGTGTGAGGATAATCGAAAAGTTGAAACGCAATCGTAGGTTTCATCATTTGCCATGAATCGGGTTGAACCCAATGTGCGGTGACACAAATGTAAGAGTCGGGTACACCATGAGGTGTCGACCACACATCGATAGTAAGGTTTACACCGGTTTGTAAATTTTCAAAAAAAGAAATTGTTTCATTTTTAGCTATTTTCCACATTTTTAAACAATCCTTTCTAAGAGTTGCACGACTTACATGAGTGTATCGTGGTTGGAGAGTTTTTTGAACAAGGCGATTATAACGTTGGTTGTCGAAGTGGTTGAAAGGAAGGCCTCCTTGAATGACAAAACATGCCATTTCCTCACTAACCGCATCAATGGAGTAAGCAAAGATCTCTCCTTCACTTGTCATTGCCGTTTGATCTTTCGAAGCCTGTGATTTCAAAACCTTGCAAAATGGCTTTGTGATGTGCGTTTCAAAGAGGTGTTTGCATCCGGCTTGTAGAACCCTTTACAATTGTTACAAAACATGATACAAATATTCAGAGCTTTATTTAAGATCAACAAAAGAGTCTACAGACTTCAATCAATCAAACATACAAATACCAGAAACCCTAGATCTGATAATCAACCAACAAATCTAGATACAAGACTCTCCTGAACAACTCTATTCAAAGGTTAGGCCAGATTACAAGACAAAGACAATAGATCAGAGATTGATCTGATGACAACTCTAATCGCCTAAAAACCCTAGAGACAAAGAGAGACAATAATACTGGAAGTAGAGAACCAACGAAAATATCAAAGAGAATGAAAAATGATCAAAAACTAGAAAAAAGCATAAAGATGCTCTTATATAGGCAGGGTTGAGGTTCGGTAAGAAACACAACCGAACCTCTTATATGGCCGTTGGATGATCCACAAGAAAACACACAAGGGAATAATCTGGTCTCTCCATTTAGGAATGGGGATTGCCACGCTGGCAATCCACCCGAGCCAAATAACAAAGGCAGCTGGGCTTGACATCTTCTGGGCCGGGCCAATCAATCCTCCAAACCTTGGACTAGACTTTATCAACTGCTGGACTGGGCCTCTACAATCTGCAATAATCAGCAAGCCCAAGAGACCTAAAACACAAAAACCAAAAACTAATCAAAGTATAAAAATGATGATAAAAATATAAAGTATAAGTATAAAAATGTAAAATATGTAAAATATATAAAACATATTATCACATTTTAACACCCCTCCCCCTCAGTTTTATACTTTGAATGGATCAAACATGTGCAAGTTTTCACACAATAAGTCATGTTGCCCAGGAAACAATCCTTTGGTTAAAATATCAGCCACTTGAAAACTTGAATCAACGTTTTTTTTGTTTCAACAAAACCCTTTATAATATGATCTCTCAAGAAAAAGAGATCAATCTCAAAGTGTTTAGTTCTTTCATGAAAAACAGGATTGGCTGCAATAGCCAAAGCAGCACTATTGTCACAATTTAAGCTAATAGGTAAATCAAATATTACATTTAATTCTTTTAGTAAATTTGATAACCACATAAGCTTACAAGTCACAGCACACATGGCTCTAAATTCAGCCTCTGCTGATGACCTGGAAATCACAGGTTGTTTCTTGCTTTTCCAAACAATCAAAGAATTGCCTAAGAAAACACAATAACCTGTTATAGACTTCCTAGTGTCAAGACATTTGCCCCAATCAGTATCAGAGTATGAACTTAAGTTAAGGTTATTGACTATGACTAATCAAAATGCCTTTACCTGGAGACCCTTTAAGATACCTTAGTAATCTTAAAGCAATCTTCATATGACCATTGGTAGGCCTGTGCATATACTGACTCAAAAAATGGACAGCATAAGCTATATCTGGCCTAGTGTGTGACAAATAGATTAATTTACCAACAAGTTTTTGATAGCCAGTAATATTGACTAAAACATCATTGTTGGTTTTACACAAACAGTCAAAACATGATTTTGCTCAATAGGGCTATTAACAGGTTTAGCCCCTGTTAAGCCAAATTCAACAAGCAGTTCAAGACAATACTTCCTCTGGGATAGACAAATACCTTTATTGGTTTTGACTACTTCAATTTCCAGGAAGTACTTCAATTCACCAAGGTCTTTAATCATAAAATTAGACCTTAGATTGTTTTTAATTTTTTTAATTTCATTATCATCATTTCCAGTTATAACAATGTCATCCACATATACCAAAGATATATAACAACATTACTGGTAATCTTAACAAATAATGAGTAATCACACTTACTTTGACTAGAGCCTGAATCAATTAAGACTTTCATAAGGTTTTCATTCCACATACGTGGAGATTGTTTCAAACCATACAAAGACTTTTTCAACTTACACACTCTCTTTTCATCCTTAGAAAAATAACCATCAGGAAGAGACATGAACATATCTTCATTCAAACTACCATATAGAAAAGCATTATTCACATCAAGTTGGTACAAGTTTCACTTATTCTGAACAGCAATGGAAATAGCAGTTCTAACAGTAATAAGTTTTACAACAGGAGAGAAGGTCTCTTCAAAGTCTATGCCTTGTTTTTGGCTATAGCTGTAACATTATGCATTATCCTTAATTTTTAAATAAGTAAAATTTCCTATACCCAATTATTGAATAATAACATTCCCTCGTTGATTCCTATTGCGCCTCAAATTCTAGCATTTACCATGTCTCTTTTTACACTTATTTCATCATTTTTATTGATATATAAATAGAAGATAATGTTTCAAAAAAAGTGTGTATTAATGATATTAAAATCATTTATGACAATATATGTGTGTATATATTTGGAAATGCATTGTTTTGCTATTATTTAAAAAAAACCTTAACAATGTTTGAACCATAAAAAAAACGTAAATTTGAAATGTTTTTGTGATCAAAGATTTTAAGATATTAAGCTTATAATTAAATAAAACAAAACTATAAAAGGTGATTTTTTTTTAATATGCCAAAGCTCACAAGTTGCATTCGAGTTTATATATTTCAAATTTTGAAAGTTATAATTAAGAATTAAATAGTTTTGACTAAGCCATAATTGCTTGTGTCAAACCATGGCAACATCCAGGTATCTTGCCAATTTTCTTTAATGCCATAATAATTGACCATTAGAAATAAATGTTTCTCCAAACCACATATATATATATATATATAGACACATTGGAAAACTCTTTTTCTTCACAATCACGAAACATTAGAACCGGCACATAAGTTCTCAAAATAACCATCACTAGCGCATCCATGCTTCGGCCTCTATGATATACAGTAGGCAACGGTTTAGGTCTTATCGACGAATTCTCCTTGAACCCAAATAATTTGGTGGATGATTTGAGGTATTCTTAAAATCCTTCCATGTTTTATATATATATATATATATATATATATATAGGGTAAAGTTAATTTGAGAACACCTATATTTCGTGCGAACCGCGAGAACGCCATCTAAAACCATTCAAATCAAAATTTTCTTTTTACACTTATCTTTATTACTAAAATACAATTCCAAAAACACACTTTACGCGTAAAAATTTTAACGTATACAGAAATAAATTGTTTTTACACATGTGTAAATTTACTGTTTGTACATGTGTAAACTGTTTCATTTACACATGTGTAAAATGTTAATTTGAAAGTGTTTTTGCAAGAAAAGATGAATTATTTGGAAAGAAAATTTGTTTTTTAATGTTGTATTTTGATTATAATTAGGTTTGTATTGAAAAAAAATGATTTTGATTGGTTTTCTCATTTGTTCTCACGGTTCTCGCGATATTTAGCGTTCTCAAGATAACCCTCCCCTATATATATATATATATATATATATATACACATATTTTTATGTACTCGAATCACATTGCACCAGACATATACATGGAAGCAAACATTTTTATAAATATGTGTGATGATCGAAGAAGATATTTATGCAAAAAAAATAATAATAATAACTTAAATTTTTATAATGATCATTATACATCAAGATATGTAAAAGGTTATTTTTTTTTATAATTTGTTTTAAAGGACCTTTTCAAAGGGTATATACTAAATATATCTTGTAAAACTAATATTTTCTTGTTTGATATGTACTAAATATATTCTTTAAGTTTGTTTAATCTTGGCCATAAAATACTTCTGGCGTCAAATCAAAACCATAGGAAATATATTTAAAGATTACCATATATGATATGGAGCTTGTTATTGTAAAGTAGTAATATATTAACAAATATATAAATATAATATCATGTTTTTTTTTGCATAAATGGGAAATAATGAACACTCCAATATTTAAACAGAGTAATATATTTTACATGAACAATAAAACTATAAAATAACATTAGTTATACTAATTCCTCATTCTTAAACAACTTAGGTACAAGCATAATCCTTTGGTTCTCGTCAAATCTTTGCAAGCTCAACATCAAATTTTATGTGAATTTTTGGTAGGGTATCCAGGTGAGTTTACATAACCCCTTTTTCTATTTTACATTTTGGGGTGAAACATGTTTAAACATTTTATACACTATCATTGTTGAAACTTGTGATTCAATTATAAACATTTCATACACTATCATTTACTCATTCTATCATTTGACTATAACAAAAAGACACAGTACAATCATTAACATTGATGAAGCCGTCTGTTTAGATTATAGCGCTATAGGTCTGACAAACCTATCCCCCCGCATAAATTCAGGGATGATCGATAACAGTTACACTTTTACTAACTTGCGAGTTAGGTCTCAATCGACACAAGGTTTGATTGTACAAAAGACGTATTGTTACATGTCGGACTCATATTCTATCATTACTCATTATTATACTTCAACTATGATTGCTATACAACATATTGTTTTCAACTATATGCAAAACCTATGTATTCTCACCAACTATTTATAGTTGACCCCCCATCTTTCCAACTTAACATGTTTCAGGTTTTACTTGCTATTGGAAGTTGTACAAGTCTTGGATCACTTAGGAGCTTTGGACCTAGTTTATGCAAATCAAGTTTATATATCAAATTGTATGATAAATTGTAAATTGTTAGTAATATTCAACTTCCATTTAGTACCATGAGCTATTGAACAATCATCACTACGTGACATCTCGATGTTTCCGCCATCAGTTGGGGTGTTACAGATTGGTATCAGAGCCATGGTTATAGGGAATTAGGTTATTAGAAAAATAATCTAGTCTATAACCATAGGATTATAACCAGTATTTGCTCCTTTTACTTGCTATTCTCTATCTCCCTCCTACTTCTTTTCCTTACTTTAGTCTCTACAAGAAGATTGTTCTTCATCACTGGATCTACCCTTAGACTAATAGGACAAGATTCTCAAGTATTAACCTGAACAGCCTTGAAGATTCCGTCGAAGTTCTAGATTTTATTAACGAACACGTGCAATCTGGAAGGGTGAACGCCTGTATTCTGAGTTTTCTGTCTAGGACGGGCATTGCGCATAAATCCCAATCAGACGAGGGACCCGGATGCCTACCTGGTTATTCTCGGGATGAGTGTTCACTTATAGGCTAAAGCATGTCTTCACTATGTTATTAGAATCTAGAAGCTTTGATAAGTCAACGTTTTCGTTTATTCGCTTTAATTAATGAATAAATGATTACATTCCTTATATTATCTCATTATCCTTGATTCATCCTATGTCTCATTGAATCCTTCATTGTGTCTCTTACAGATCATGCCTCCTCGTCGCATCACTCATCTTAACAATGATAACGAACATGATGGTGAGAACAACAACAACAACAATGGTATCGATGTCTAACTGGCTGCGATCATTTCCCAACAAATGGCGCAACAAATAGCAACTTTGGTTCCCAACTTGGTGGCTCAAGTAATCCAAATGAATGGAAATGGGAATGGGAATCACAATGGGAATGGAAATGGAAACGGGAATGCTCACCCTGTTTGCACCCTCAAGCACTTCAACTCTTGCAATCCTCCTAAGTTTAGCGGGGACGGAGGAGCCACTGGTCTCCTTCAGTGGTTCCAAGGTATCGAAAATACTTTCATTAATAGCGAGTGCCCTAACAATCTCAAGGTTCGCTATGCTATGAGTGTCCTCCACAAGCGGGCACTCACATGGTGGAACGAAGAGAAACGGACTCGCGGAGCTGAAGTCGCACTGTCTTTGACATAGGAACAAGCTAAAGACATCATGAAGGCGGAATTCTGCCCTCGTAATGAAATCAAGAAATTGGAAGATGAGCTTCACGATCTTGCCCAAGACAGTGGAGAAAACCTAGCCTACAACACTCGTTTCCACGAACTTAGCCTACTGTTACCACATAAGGTCACACCCCTACCTATTGCTATCGAAAAATATATTGGTGGCTTACCCATGCAGATTCAGGACACGGTGTGGGGAAGGAACCCTGCTACCCTTGAGGAGGCCAAGCGTCTAGCAGCTACCCTAACTGACAATAAAGAACGGGACCTTATTTTGGAAAGGCGAGAAAACAAGTATTGTAGCTGCAGTAACCACTGAGAACCAGAAGCGCAAGACCAGGGATCCTGATGCAAACCTCACTACACAAGCTCCTAACAAGAAACCTTATACGAGAAACTTTCCATTGTGTAACACATGCAAACGTCATCATCCCACTGCTTCACCGTGTCGCTTGTGCACCAATTGTGGTAAGTATGGCCATCTGGTCAACACATGTCGTGAAGCCCCAAACCCCAACACCAACCAACAAACCAACCCTGCCCCAGCTGCAAATCCTAATCGTCCTGGCAAATACAACTATGGTCAGTGCTATGAATGTGGAGACCCAGGCCATTTCCGTAACCGGTGCCCTAACTTAAACCGAGATCAAGACCCTCCAGCTACTTAACAACAAGCTCTACCATTAGAATGTTATTAGCTTTTAAACTTCTATGTATTGACGCATTTTGATTCATGTAATAAATTCTAGTATTGAAACTTTTGTCTTTTATATGAGAGTTTGTTTATCTAGTATGTTCATGACACTTAAATACATGCCTCGTTGAGTGTGAACTAATTGCTATATTAATATCTATATCTATACAATTTCAACTCACACACTATATTGTTACACCTATAAACTTGCTTACATGAACATATTATCAATTTGCAATTTATAATTGTTACACTTAATCAACAACGGGTAGAGGACGAATTACATGCTCAAACAGTTAGTAGGGTACCAAATAACCTACTCAACTATTGGTAGAGGCCCTACAACCTGCTCAACAATCGGTAGAGGTTCCTACTCACCGACTGGTAGCTGTCTTCTTGCCTACTCAACAGTTGGATTCATTTTTGGATGCATTATGAACTTAACTGTGGATATCATGCAATTTGATACAAAGATTCATTAGACTCATTGATACAAAAAAACTTAGTCGCAAGGTTGTTATGCATTATTATAGATGTGTGTTTAGTTTAGAGTCGTAGAAGGACACAAAACCCTAATGTAAGGTAAATTGGTGATTGCAGTCCGGAACGTAATCATGAATTTACAGGTACGTTAAGGTGGTGTGAAATTCTATTAGGGTTGTGGTAAGATATCTAGTACGTTTTCGAAATATCAGAGGTGTGGTGGGTTAGTTGCGGTACACCCTATATATAAACACCAATGATACATCGAAAATGTGAATGGGGGTCGGACCAAAAAACAAACCTAGTTGTTTGGTAGTTCATTTTAGTCTTTTCATTGTTAATCATCTCATGCATTCCCTTTCGCATTCCTAACACCTAGGTTGGTCTCCTATTGAACTTATTTTCCTGGTTATTTCAAACCAACGATTTCCAATTCTCAGAACCCATAAATATCCAATGTCTTACGAAAAGCACTATCCTATTACCCATAGGGATGGCAATGGGTCGGGTTTAGGTAATCCCAACCCCATACCCGATTAGGTATGCTTGTTCCAAACCCGTCCCAAAACCCATCGGGTTGTGTCGGGTAATTACCCATCGGGTATCGGGTATACCCGCGGGTTTCGGGTAAACCTATTAATTTTAAAACTTACCCATTGGGTATATCCGACCAAAAACCCGTCGGGTATCTATTGGATAACTACTAACTAATTACATTTAGCATTATTAAATATATATGTAAATATTACAATGTATAAATATAAAATACTTAAATCATATAAAAACACTCAAAGCTATAGATAACAAATAGTATACACTAATTTTTGGTAATTTTTAGCATAATATGGCAAACTAGATGGACAATTAGATATATTATGCATATATATTTAAAAAGATATATAAGAAATTATATTGGGTATCTAATCGGGTAAACGGGTATACTTTATCGGGTAATCGGGTCGGGTAAACGGGTATATCATCAAATCCCAAAACCGTCCCAAACCCGCAAAAAAAAATAAAAATTAATCCCATACCCGGACCCATACCCGATTACCCGACCCCAAACCCGTCCCAAATGTGTCGGGTTTCGGGTTTACCCATCGGGTTCGGGTTTGATTGCCATTCCTAATTACCCATAAACTTTCGTCATACCATAAACTAAACCATAGTCGCCCTAATACTTATCCAACTACCCTCACCTTTTTCCAGCAACTTCTCCAACATAAACTTCGGAACGAAGTTTCCAAAAGTTGGGAAGACTGTAACATTATGCATTATCCTTAATTTTTAAATAAGTAAAATTTCCTATACCCAATTATTGAATAATAACATTCCCTCGTTGATTCCTATTGCGCCTTAAATTCTAGCATTTACCATGTCTCTTTTTACACTTATTTCATCATTTTTATTGATATATAAATAGCCAATGACCCTGTGGTCTAGTGGTGGAAAGGACTTGGTTTCTCCTTTGAGAGCCAGGTTCGATTCCCACTTGCTGCAGGTGAGGTGGGAGGTTTTCAGGCTTAGCCGGTTTCCTACCCTGGAGTGCCCGGTTCGAATCCCACGTCGGCCGGACTATGCTCATGTATAGCCCTGAGCGAGATGCCGTTCAAAAAAAATAATGTTTCAAAAAAAGTGTGTATTAATGATATTAAAATCATTAATGACAATATATGTGTGTATATATTTGGAAATGCATTGTTTTGCTATTATTTACAAAAAAAAAAAAAAAAAAAAAAAAAAAAAAAAAAAAAAAAACCTTAACAATGTTTGAAACACAAAAAAAAACGTAAATTTGAAATGTTTTTGTGATCAAAGATTTTAAGATATTAAGCTTAATTAAATATGCCAAAGCTCACAAGTTGCATTCGAGTTTATATATTTCAAATTTTAAAAGTTATAATTAAGAATTAAATAGTTTTGACTAAGCCATAATTGCTTGTGTCAAACCATGGCAACATCCAGGTCTCTTGCCAATTTTCTTTAATGCCATAATAATTGACCATTAGAAATAAATGTTTCTCCAAACACACACACACACGCATATATATATATATATATATATATATATAGGGTAGGGTTCAAATAGGAACCAACCCTTAAGTAGGAACTATAGGAACCAATCTAAGCCATCCATCTTCAATGGAATGATTGTAAATAAGTAAAACTTTAATTAATTGTTATTTTAATAAAGGGGTATTAATGTCTTTTGTTCAATATCATTTATTAGGTAATTAATAAGAAAACTCATGTATATTTGGAAACAACAAATTAGTGTTTATGGTATACCCAAACGTATTTATTGTATATACTATTAAAATTATATCTCGGTATATATACAACAGTGTACATTGGTGTATATTCGTTTTTTCATTCATCATTATCACAAACACAAGATATACATTGGTGTATATTCGTTTTTTTCATTCATCATCATTCAACATCATCAACACAGATATACATTAGTGTATATTGGTTTGTTCTTTTATCATCATCAACACAGATATACATTGATGTACATAGATATACATTGGTGTATATTCGTTTTTGAAGCGTACATTGGTGTATATCAGTTTTTTTTGTTCATTCATTATCATCATCATCAAACACATATATACAACGGTGTACATCAGTTATACATTGATGTATATGATTTTTTTTCTTTACATTCAACATCATCAACACAGATATACATTATGATAAGAAACTCATAATTTTCATACATTATGATAGCTTCGTCAAACGTTCTAAACTTGGCACCTACAAATGGTTTAACATCGTCTGGTATAACAGGCGTCCAATATCTCGTCCCACCGGGAGACTCATATACGTTGCTCGACGAAGAACCTACAATAAAAAAATGTAAAATTAAAAATGAATTTTACAATATTTAAAAAATATAGTTAGACATGCTACAACTCATATACGGTACACCTGTGTATATTGAGTAACACACAGGCTGTGTCATACTGCACATTCCATTTTTTATAATGAATATACACCTGTGTATATTTAACGTCAAACAAAATACTATCAGTTTATTATACTGTCTTTTACCACCTATAATACACTTGTGTATAATAATTAATATATTTTGTTGTTATACACTGGTGTATAACAACTAAGAAACTAAGAACAAATCTTATTGTATCTGCACAACCCCAATAACTATATATGATACACCAGTGTATAACTCTTTACTCATTCCAATTCTGTGCGTAAAATATGACTTACAGAATACATAACAACTATTTTGCAAATCAATAATAAACCACACTATAAGGCTAATCCAAATAGAAATCACAAAAAACGTGATTCTCGCACGAAAAACAATTAAAAATAATAAAAACAATACATAAATACCTTGATTTTCAACACTATTTAGAAACAAAGCTTGTGATTGTGTTTCATGATCTTCTATCACATGAGATTGTGATTCAATGTTTTCATGTATAGAATTATTATCCATAACTTGGAAATCTGAATCGTTGGCCAATTTTAGATTCTTTTAAATCGTAAGTTTTTTCAATTCAATCAATTTAAATCTTCTGAATTCGACTGGAAGTTATTTCGATTCAATCGAACGTGATTTTTTTTTTTGATTTGGGATTAGAGATGATAATAGGTTGTGAGATTTAAGGAAAGTTAAAAAAAACTTGCATATTAATTGCAGTAAGATAATTAACTGCCATATATAAAACTTTGAATTAAATTAAAATATAATATTTAATTGTCTAATTGCATAACTATCCCCTAGATCAAGATCAAAGATGAATGGCTCAGATTGGTTCCTAAGTTCCTAACTAGGCTCTTGGTTCCTATTTGATCTTTTTCCTATATATATATAGACACATTGGAAAACTCTTTTTCTTCACAATCACGAAACATTAGAACCGGCACATAAGTTCTCAAACTAACCATCAATAGTGCATCCATGCTTCGGCCTCTATGATATATTGTAGGCAACGGTTTAGGTCTTATCGACGAATTCTCCTTGAACCCAAATAATTTGGTGGATGATTTGAGGTATTCTTAAAATCCTTCCATGTTTTATTTATATATATATATATACACACACATATTTTTATGTACTCGAATCACATTGCACCAGACATATACATGGAAGCAAACATTTTTATAAATATGAGTGATGATCGAAGAAGATATTTATGCAAAAAAAAAATAATAACTTAAATTTGTATACTGATCATTATACATCAAAATTTGTAAAAGGTTATTTTTTTATAATTTGTTTTAAAGGACCTTTCAAAGGGTATATACTAAATATATCTTGTAAAACTAATATTTTCTTGTTTGATATGTATTAAATATATTCTTTAAGTTTGTTTAATCTTGGCCATAAAATACTTCTGGCGTCAAACCAAAAACATAGGAAATATATTTAAAGATTACCATATATGATATGGAGCTTGTTATTGTAAAGTACTAATATATTAACAAATATATAAATATAATATCATGTTTTTTTTTACATAAATGGGAAATAATGAACACTCCAATATTTAAACAGAGTAATATATTTTACATGGACAATAAAACTATAAAATAACATTAGTTATACTAAATCCTCATTCTTAAACAACTTATGTACAACCATAATCCTTTGGTTCTCGTCAAATCTTTGCAAGCTCAACATCAAATTTTATGTGAATTTTTGGTAGGGTATCAAGGTGAGTTTACATAGCCCCGTTTTCTGTTTTACATTTTGGGGTGAAACATGTTTAAACATTTTATACACTATCATTGTTGAAACTTGTGATTCAATTATAAACATTTCATACACTATCATTTACTCATTCTATCATTTGACTGTAACAAAAAGACACAGTAAAATCATTAACATTGATGAAGCCGCTTGTTTAGATTATAGCGCTATAGGTCTGACAAACCCACCCCCCCCCCCCCCCGCATAAATTCAGGGATGATCGATAACAGTTACACTTTTACTAACTTGCGAGTTAGGTCTCAGTCGACACAAGGTTTGATTGTACAAAAGACGCATTGTTACATGTCGGACTCATATTCTATCATTACTCATTATTATACTTCAACTATGATTGCTATACAACATATTGTTTTCAAATATATGCAAAATCTATGTATTCTCACCAACTATTTATAGTTGACCCCCCATCTTTCAAACTTAACATGTTTCTGGTTTTATTTGCTATTGGAAGTTGTACAAGTCTTGGATCACATAGGAGCTTTGGACCTAGTTTATGCAAATCAAGTTTATATATCAAATTGTATGACAAATTGTAAATTGTTAGTAATATTCAACTTCCATTTAGTACCATGAGCTATTGAACAATCATCACTACGTGACATCTCGATGTTTCCGCCATCGGTTGGGGTGTTACAATAGCCTTTGGCAACAAGTCGTGCCTTGTGCCTTTCTACTTCTCCTGTTGACTTATACTTAATTTTAAAAATCCATTTACAACCAACAAGACTTCTACCCTTAGGTAGATCAACTAAATCCCAAGTGTCATTTCTATGAAGAGCCTCAATCTCATCATTCATTGCTGCTATCCCGTTAGGATCATTAGCAGCTTCACTGCATGAGGTTGGCTCATGTCCCTTATTTAACGAGGAGACATAACACTTGTATTCAGTAGAGAACTTAGAATAGTTAACAACTTTTTCCACACCATACTTGACTTTGCTATCTATAACATAGTCCTTCAAGTTCTTAGGCAAGACAGACTCCCTAGCACTCCTCCTAACACTAGTTGGTTCAATATTATTATTAGATAATAATCCCTCAGATTGTGTCTTATTTGAGTTTCATTTTCAGTAGACACATCCTCAACCCTATCAGAACTTCCACCCTGACGATTAGGCTGCTGAAAATCAGCCTTGCCTGTAGATCCCAAGTCTGGAAGTTCTGATTGCTGAGTCCCATGGATTTCTGAATCAAAACTTTCATGACCCTTTTGTTCATCATTGGGACCTTCAAGTTGTGGTTGCTCATATGTTTCAAAAAAGTTTAGATTATTAATGTCTGTCTGAAAATTATCATTTATGGCATCAAAAACAAATTTTTCCTTAAAAGGTAAAACTTCTTCATAAAACTTAACATCCCTGGAATAAGAGACAGCGTTAGTTTCAAGACTAAAGACCTTATACCCATTTTTTTGAGTTGAATACCCAATAAAGATAAATTTTTCAGCCCTACTATTTAGTTTATCAGATTCATTTAATATAGTAGCAAAACATAAGCAACCAAACAACCTTAAGTGGTCTAGAAAGGGTTCAAACTTATATACTACCTCATAAGGAGTCTTGCCACCTAGAACTGAAGAAGGAGTCCTATTAATAAGATAAGCAGCAGTCAATACACAGTCAGACCAAAACCTAATAGGGACATTACTTTGAAATAACAAAGCCCTAGCAATATTTAACAGGTGTCTGTGTTTTCTCTTAACTATTCCATTCTGTTGAGGTGTGTATGTACATGTGGTTTGATGAATAATACCTTTTGATTTAAAAAAGTTGTTCATCTGATTATTTACAAATTCAGTGCTATTATCACTCCTAAAGCACTTCACAGTAGTTTTAAACTGAGTTTCAACAATACTCACAAAATCTTGGATGTTTTGATAAACTTAATGTTTTGTTTTCATGAAACACACCCAATGTAACACCCTAAACCGTATTACAGAAAATACGCAACGGAAATACCAACCAAAAAATTTATTTCTTTAATAACAACCTTGAATGTTTAGAAACCAAATCTACTAAGTATTTTAGGTGTTACATCTTCTATTGTTTCTTATTGCATTCAACAAAACTCATCTTTATTTGGTTAAGTGATCGTGGCCACGTACAATCCACCTCCTCGCTCGATCGCCGTCCTTTCCTTGCTTTGAGAGGTAGACAATACAACCTACAATCACCACATAGCCATATCATTAGTTCGGTAAGTGACTATAGTCAATATTTTTACAACATGGTAATAGCATCCCAAGGAAGCTAGATAATCTCTTTGACTTGTCTCCGCAAACTCAGACTAATACAATATACAAGCTTGAATCCGATCTTTGGATTCTAGCCTTGAAATTTCATGCAATCATCCTCATCTATCCTGCTCCTTCGTTGTAATTCACATAACAATACGGTTAATAACATTAGCAATACATACGTAAACACAACCTCCATGATTTCATTTCAATGTCCCACCATCCTTTAATCTTAAACATTCTTACTAAGAGTAATCATGGAGTTTAGAATAACCTTAAGAATCCTTACATTCCCACATAATGACACATGATAACCCATGTCGGAAGGAAGAAACAAAACAAAAGATTCAGGGGTCTACTGTAAATTACGGTGGCCACCGTAATTTACCGTAGCCCCTGTTTCAGCTTCCACCATAAGACAGTGGAGGTCCACCGTATCAAAAATGAAGGCTACCGTAACTTACGGTAGCTACCGTAAGTTACGGTAGCTTCTGCAGATTTGGCTTATTTTCTTCATTCCTTGCCCGATTTCCCCCAATCTTTGAACACCTTTAAACTTATGTTCAAGGCCATTCCTAAGGGCACTTGGGGACTTGTTTAACACCATTCAATCATGCTTATAAGATTCCATTTCATACGATTAAGTCCCCCTTTTGGTTGATTAAATGCTTATGATATTATTACCCAAATCGACCCGTTAAGGTCATAGGTTACACAAATCATTACTTGACCATTCAAGAATTGTAACAATCATATTACCAACCCATTGGACGCTTGTTTGGCTGAAAACACTATCCAATTTGTTTAATTGTAACTCGGTTCTTAGATTTAACATTTAATAAACCTTTAAATTCCCAAAATGCCCTTAAAGGCAACAAACCCAATCTAGCCACCCGAAGGCGACACTACTTGGTTTAATTCAATTGTTTTTGACCCAATAACTGGTTTGGAATGGTCTAAGCCCCTTACGGACTTAGTTTTCCATCATTTTCAATATCACATTACTATTGGTCATTATTAGGCGCATTAGCGCGCATTGGACATAGTTTTATAATTGACTACCAATTTGACGCCCACACTTCACGCAGGTGGTTTTCATATGCACATACTACAACATCATTCCCAAATCGAGGAGTCATCTTGTCATTGACGACCGTTTGTCTCCTTTATATAAAACCAAGCATGGTAAATCTCAGATTGACCCATTACCAAGCTTCATACCTCGACACAACTATAAGCTACCTACTCTTTCAAGATTCCCATTCCATATGAATATAATTCAATATCATAAATGTGAGTTAAGTTCGGGAAATCACTTACCTCAAGTCCTCCAAGTTCATGCTTGTTTGCTTGCCTCATCTTGACCCATTAGCCTTCCACGCTTGAGTCCATCATCCCTATCCTTTCATGTCATCATATTCATATCTCATTAACATACAAGATCATTCATCTTACAAATTAATCCCACACATAGTGTACATCACGTTATTTAAGCATAATATACACGCTAATAAGGAAAGCTTCTTACCAAATCATATAATCAACTAAATTCCCACATGAATACTCTCTAACGTACAATCCCCATGTTAACCTGCTATCAATTGTATCTATTGTCGCATTACTTTTATTTTTGTCAAGTCTTGTATACAAATTCACACTTCATTCTAATCTAGACATTTCATCAAACACGTTTTACGCGTACAACATTCTAAGCTAAATGTACAAATATTTCATGCTTAGATTTCTAGCTTATAACATCAATCATCATATTATTTTCCTATATTACATACCCTTCATTCACTAGTTATCAAACATAGCAAATCATCACTTTCTTTTCAATGTATTCAACATTTTAACTAAGAATGATCTTGGATTACACCAAGATCAATACCCACTTCCATCATAGGTATAGAACAATCCAATTAGCACATGAATCAAGCATAGCCTTATGCATTTTCATGAATTATGGTTCCTTTAGTGTCTATCAACATCTAGAAACTTTCATCCATCCTTGATTCACATTTTCACATAAACCCTAGATTTTCATCAATTACAAAAACAAACATAACATCATAATTAGTCAAATTAAAGGTACCTTGGTGTATATAAAACCTTAGATGACCCATAATTGGCTTCATGCACTATCTTGGCTTCTACTTTCTCTTGATTTGGAACTAGAGGTGAAGAAGCAAGGGTTTGGTCTTGGGTTGTTTTCTGATGATCGACATACACAAGAATGTGTATGTTGACATCTTACTTCCCTTATCTATAACCCATTGCTTTGCTCCTTGTCCAATTCTAGTCCCTCTAGTTCATCTAAATGCCTTTATGTTATCAAAACTTAACTAACCAAGTTAGTTTCTAGTGTTTATTTCCCATTATATAGATAATAACATTCAATAGGTTATTTCCATTATAGAACATAACCATCATTCTTATCATCGAAACTCCGTTTTAATATTTGTTAATCACACCTAATGGCGTAATTAAGTAAAACGGATTTTTGGGGTGTTACACCCAAACAGCCCTAGAGAAGTCATCTACAATGGTAAGGAAGTACTTATACCCTTCCCTATTAGAGACTCTATAGGCCCCCAGACATCAATGTGAACAATGTCTCCTATGGAAGTGACTTATGTTCACTAAGGGGAAATGGTTCCATATGTTGTTTAGCCTTATGGCAAGTCTCACATGGTTTATGAACATCATCAAGTTTTAAATCCAGTTTTTCCCTAAACACTCTTATGGCATTGTCAGATGGATGACCAAGTCTGGCATGCCACAACTTAGTCATAACAGTACTACTAAAACACACCTGATTAACCATATAAGAATTTCCACAAAAATAGAGATCATTAACTTGATTACCAGTCACCAGGACTTTCTTGGTGATTAAACCATGTATGTAGCACTTATGTTCATCAAAACCTATATAAAGTTAATTATCCTTTGCAAGTTTATGTACTAAGATAAGATTGACACTGTATTCACGGACAACAAAGACATCTTTTAAGATAACATTATTAACCAGTTTTATATTACCAATTTTGGTTACAAGAGCATCAGTTCCATTTGGATGTTTAACCCTAATGTTGAACTCAGACACATCCATACAATCAGTTAAACCATGATCATTATTAACCATATGTTGATTTGCCCTTGAATTAGTAATCCACCCAATAATTTTATTCCCAGTACTACTAGCAAAGCTAAACATAGGCTTATAAAACATATTAGAACAAAAGGGAATGTAACCCCTACCAGAGACATTGCAGCTTTGAACCTTATCACTAGTGTTTTCACCTAAGAGACTCAAAAGCCTGCTCATCTGCTCACTTGTTAAAGAACTTAAAGAAACATCAGTTGTATCAGAAGATGTATTATTGTTTACCACTCTTTTGGATGATCCACCTTTCTGTCTCATCCAAGTGGGATAACCAATAATTTCATAACACTTTTCAACAGAGTGACCAACCTTATTATAGTGACTGCATTTTAGATTTTGATTTGAAACTTTGTTATTCCTTTTAAACTCAGGAGTTGGAACTATTTTAGACAAAAGAGCTAAGGACTGGTTTTTTTTCCACTATTGCTAGCATTTCTATGAGATTCCTCTCTAGAAATAATAGCAAAAGCTTCCTTAACTGAGGGTAAGACCTCCTTAATCAGTAAACTAGTCCTAACATTTTGATAAACATTGTCTAATCCCATAAGGAATTGCATAAGTTTTATCATGTTACTAAAGTTATTAAACTCCCTAGCAGCATTACAGGTATATGAAGGTAACTCTAAGATTTGGTCCATCTGTCTCCACATTATATTAAGCTTATGATAATACTCAGAGACAAACATACCATTTTGGTTGAAAGAGTTAATCTTCTGATACAAAAACAACAGATCCATCTATTTTATCATAAGTTTCCTTTAACTCACTCCACACATCACAAGCAAGCCTAGAAAAGACATGTCCCATATAGAGATCATCACTAATAGAGTTCAAGATCCATGTTAACACAACAGAGTTACATCTATCTCATTATCTAGCAAGAACATCATCAGTTTCAGATTTAACACAAGATTTGTCAATAAAACCCCATTTATTTTTAACTTGTAAAGCAAGTTGTAAGGCATTAGCCCAAACATTATAATTCTCAGTGCCTTTTAGTTTAACAGTGATGATGTTTAGGTTGGCCGAGTCACTTGGATGCAAGTACAATGGATCACTTGCATCCAGTTTTCTAATCAAAGTGACAGGAGGGTCTGGGTTAACAATTGCATCACCCATAATGAAGAAATGCACAAACAAGCAAGATCACAAAGAACAAAGAAATCACAACAACAGACTTTCTAAAGATGAAGCTGTGACAGAGGCCAGATTCCTAGTTCGTCACTCTCAGGGTGCCAGGACAAGCGTATCACAGGAGTCTTGTAACACCCCAACCGATGGCGGAAACATCGGGATGTCACGTATTGATGATTGTTTCAGTAGCACATGGTATATATTGAAATTTTAAATAATTTATTGATAACATAAATATCCAAATGAAAAGATGTCTAGAAATCCCAAAATACATAACATCAAATAAAGCAAATAACTTCATAGAATTCCTCATGCATACTCTAAGCCTCAGCTTCATTGTTACCTGAAACATGTTAATTTTGAAAATATTTTTGGGTCAACAAAAGTTGGTGAGAATTACATAGGTTTTGATAATTAAATAAAGCCTGTATAATTCAAGTGTCATGGCAAGTCTAGTCCATATGTGAAAACATACTAGCAGGTAAATCGAGTGCATAATCAACCCTTGTGACTAGAATATTATGGTCCATCCCATACGCTCATGGTTCACTCGATTATGTTATGCGATAACAATCACCCACGCTACCTATGTAGGAGGTACACGTATCCGGGTGGGATTGTCAGTCCAATAGATCTATCATTGTATACCGTCGGCTGATCAATGTTAATGATTATGCTAGAATATTGTGCTTACCCTAGTCATGTTTAAGACATAATGCAACATAGAATAACACATAGACACTTTATGATTGAATAGTAGATAGAATGTTGTAACATGTTTCACCCCAAAAATAGTGAAATAGAAAAGGGGCTATGTAAAACTCACCTTAGCAAAATGTTAAGTCTCGTGAAAATAGAATATGTGTAGCCCAACGATGCCAAGTATTACCCTATATTTAAGGTAATAAATAAGTCTAAGTCTTTCTAGTCTACAAATATTTCCTAGGTTTTCGGATTTGGGGATAGGTATTCATTTGATTAATAATTAAATGGTTTATTAAATAAAAGAAATTCGATAAATAAATAAATAAAAGTCTTTTTGAAGGCTTTTGATTAAGGGTGATCACGTTAATAGGTTTTAAGTATGAAAATAATTTTTATAAAATTATTTTCCTAAAAATATAATATTTAGTCTATTTATTTCTATTTTGCCAAAATATAACTTTAATATCTAAAAATATTAAAATTAAATAATTTTTAAATTAAAATTTTTATTTATGTTCTAAATGGACAGGAATAATTTATATAAAATTTTGGTGCAAAAATACTAAAAAATGAATTTATTATGATTTATTTATGATTAAAATAACAAAAATCGATTAAAAATATTAAATAAATGATTTTTCAGAAATAAAAACCATTTCTGGAATTTTTATTGTTTTATAAACTTAGAATAATTTTTGTAGAATTTTATAAAATCGTTTTGATATTTTTATAGAATTTTATAATTATAATAGAATAAACTTGAAATATTTATTATATATAATAAATAAATAATTTTTGGAAAACTAAAAATTGTATGATAAACTTTTCTATTAGAACATCATAAAATATTTTTTGTAGAATTTATAAAGTAATTTTAGTATTTTAAAACCATTTTTAAAATAATAAAGAATATATATATATATATATATATATATATATATATAAGTATAAAGGGTTAAAAAAATGTTTGTATGTGCTAGGGGTCGAACCCGCGTCAAACCCGGGTCGGGGTTTTAAATCACAAGCCCAGACCAGTTGGTCTGGACCCTGAGAACAAATATTCTTGGTTTGAAATTAATTATATATGTTATCTAATCTGTTTTCAATAATATCAATAAAAAGAAGCACATGACAGGACTCGAACCCTGGCCTTAGGCCGGTTCGATGTTTTAGTGAAAAGGAGTCACACCAACTGATCTGTTGATCAGTTGGTGATGAATATGGTTCTGTATTATATAAATACCAAGGTCTGCAGATTTAATTATCCCCAATTCAAAGCGTCGAGCCCTAGCTTTTCAATAATCAAGATTAACGACTATGATTGCGAGATTCGCTACCATCCTGGCAAAGCGAATGTTGTGGCTGACGCACTCAGTCGTAAAGAGCGCATCAAACTTCATTGTGCGAGAATTCGTACTGATCTTCAGGATCGTATCCTCCAGGCTCAACATACTTCAGTCACCCAAGGTAACATGTACGAGGAAATGTCTTGTGGTGTTGAGACTCAACTTGAAACCAAACCTGATGGTCTACTTTATTTTCTCAATCGACTTTGGATTCCTGACCGTGATGATCTTCGTACTTTCCTTATGAACGAGGCTCATAAGTCTCGTTATTCTATTCATCCTGGAGCTGACAAGATGTACCAAGATCTTCGTTATTCGTATTGGTGGCCTGGTATGAAGAAAGATATCGCTCTTTTCGTTGCAAAATGCCTTACTTGTTCAAAGGTCAAGGCTGAACATCAACGACCATCTGGTATGCTTGAACAACCAGAAATTCCTGTATGGAAATGGGAGAGCATAGCAATGGACTTCATCACTAAACTCCCTCGTACACCCAAAGGTTTTGACAGCATTTGGGTAATCGTTGACCGTCTAACCAAGTCAGCCCATTTCTTACCTATTCGTGAGAAATATTCTGTGGAAAGGTTAGCGAAGATGTACGTGAGTGAAATTGTATGTCGCCATGGTATACCCTTGGACATTATCTCTGATCGTAATGGTCGTTTCACCTCTCACTTTTGGGATTCTTTACTAGACGCTTTGGGTACCAAGCTAAACCTGAGTACTGCTTATCACCCTCAAAAAGATGGTCAGACCGAACGAACCATCCAGACACTTGAGGATATGCTCAGGGCATGTTTCATCGATTTTGGTAGTGCATGGGATTCTCATCTTCCCTTGGTCGAGTTTTCATACAACAACAGTTATCATGCCAGCATTAACATGGCTCCTTTCGAGGCACTCTATGGTCGTAAGTGTCGTTCACCTGTCTGTTGGACTGAGGTTGGTGAAGCCCAGATCACTGGACCTGAACTGATCCAGGAAACCACATATAAAATCCAACTCATCCAGGATAATCTTCTCAAGGCTAGAAGTCGACAGAAGAGTTATGCTGATAAACGTCGTAAGCCCTTGGAATTCCAAGTCGGGGACCTTGTACTTCTTAAGGTATCTCCTTGGAAGGGAGTAATTCGCTTCGGTCGAAAAGGAAAACTAGCTCCCCGATACGTAGGCCCATTCAAGGTGCTTGACAGGATTGGAAAAGTGGCTTACAAACTTGATCTTCCACCTGAGTTAAGCAATGTTCACCCAACTTTTCACGTTTCGAATCTCAAGAAATGCTTAGCAGATGAGAACCTCCATGTCTCTCTTGAAGATGTGCAGATCGATGAAACTATGCACATTGTCGAGAAACCCGTTGAGATCGTGGATACTGGAGTCAAGAAACTCAAGCGCAGTCGCATTCCGATCGTTAAGGTTCGTTGGGAATCTAAACGAGGTCCAGAGTTCACTTGGGAACGCAAGGACCAGATGAAGTCTAAGTACCCACACCTTTTCCTACCAGACTCTCCAACTCCAACTTCGGGACGAAGTTCCTAAAAGTAGGAGAGACTGTAACATTTTGCATTTAATTCTATGTACGTTACGACAGTTATTAATAAAACGTCGAAATTTTTATCATTATCGTACCTTTTAAAAAATGTTTCATGACACTTTTGGACTCCTAGTACCATACTATAAGCATATATTATCTATATATTGGTTTAATAATTGTTAAAAAATAAATGCATGGGCCAGGGTTCGAACCTGTGCCCTAGGCCGGTTCACACACACTCACAGACATAACCAGCTGGTCTACAGCTATTACTTGGTTTAACTCTGATTTATAATATATATATATATATATATATTATGATTAACAGTGCAGTTGACTATTGAAAAGTCAACTGCGAACCAATCATCCAAAATTACACAATCAATCCGAGTTTTTAATCCCATTAAGGCATGATTGTTGATTGAGAAGATTAACTCGCGTATTCATCACGCGTAATTATCACGAAATCATACCAAAATTTGGGCTCTATCACACGTCATTGTCTTTAAGACGGGTCAACCTTACCAATTCGAACACCCGAGCATTTCACTATAAATTGGACCCTCATTCACAAGCTACACTCGCCGAATACCCTTTCCCCTCTCTTATTTTCTGCTAAAAATCCCTTTACAAGCCCCAACCATTCGCGTTTGACTTTGTCGTTGACTACTCAAGATCACGTGTAAATCTGTTTGTAAGTTCAATGTTTTTGATTGGTTTTGTTAATCGGCCCCCTGACAACAATAACCCCATGAATAATCGGGTTATTGTTCGTCAATCTTGATTATTGAAAAGCTAGGGCTCGACGCTTTGAATTGGGGATAATTGAATCTGCAGACCTTGGTATTTATATAATACAGAACCATATTCATCACCAACTGATCAACAGATCAGTTGGTGTGACTCCTTTTCACTAAAACATCGAACCGGCCTAAGGCCAGGGTTCGAGTCCTGTCATGTGCTTCTTTTTATTGATATTATTGAAAACAGATTAGATAACATATATAATTAATTTCAAACCAAGAATATTCGTTCTCAGGGTCCAGACCAACTGGTCTGGGCTTGTGATTTAAAACCCCAACCCGGGTTTGACGCGGGTTCGACCCCTAGCACATACAAACATTTTTTTAAATGTACGATAATGATAAAAATTTTGACGTTTTATTAATAACTGTCGTAACGTACATAGAATTAAATGCGAAATGTTACAAGTCTTATTCCTATACTCACCAAAAGAAATAACAATACTCAATCAACACAAAATCAAACACGAACAAGGAACACTCAGAGAACAACAAACAAGATAACACGTAGTCGACAAAGCTACCGGTCCCCTTAACCCGGTCAAGTTGCCTCTAGACACACAAGACAAAAGGAAAATAAAAAAAACAAAAGCAAGGAACAATCTCACCAGATGGGGAACCCAAGTTAGGGTTTCTCCAACTCACAACCTATACCTTCACTTAGGGTACAGAGTTATGAGGCAATTATAGCAATAATATCCTCTTCCAATCACCACCAGGAGTCACGATCAATGCCCAAGAAACCCTAAGATCAAGCAGATAATTCCTCACAAAAGTTTTCCAGGAAGGAACATCGGAAGATACCCAAGGATCAAGATCGAATGATGTATTCAATCCAAATAGAATCAGAAACTCAACCTAGGGCTCTGATACCATGTTACAAAACATGATACAAATATTCAGAGCTTTATTTAAGATCAACAAAAGAGTCTACAGACTTCAATCAATCAAACATACAAATACCAGAAACCCTAGATCTGATAATCAACCAACAGATCTAGATACAAGACTCTCCTGAACAACTCTATTCAAAGGTTAGACCAGATTACAAGACAAAGACAACAGATCAGAGATTGATCTGATGACAACTCTAATCGCCTAAAAACCCTAGAGACAAAGAGAGACAATAATACTGGAAGTATGAGAGAACCATAGAAAATATCAAAGAGAATGAAAAATGATCGAAAACTAGAAACGAAGCATGAAGATCCTCTTATATAGGCAGGGTTAAGGTTCGGTAAGAAACACAACCGAACCTCTGATGGCCGTTGGATGATCCACAAGAAAACACACAGGGAATAATCTGGTCTCTCCATTTAGGCATGGGGATTGCCACACTGGCAATCCACCCGAGCCATAGAACAAAGGCAGTTGGGCTTGACATCTTCTAGGCCGGGCCAATCAATCCTCCAAACCTTGGACTGGACTTTATCAACTGCTGGACTGGGCCTCTATAATCTGCAATAATCAGCAAGCCCAAGAGACCTAAAACACAAAAACCAAAAACTAATCAAAGTATAAAAATGATCATAAAAATATAAAGTATAAGTATAAAAAATGTAAAATATGTAAAATATATAAAACATATTATCACATTTTAACAACAATGTTTGCAACGAGCCTTTTTTTCACCCGAAGCCATTTCACACATATCATAGTGTTGCCAAACTTCTCGATTTTGCTTGGTAGGAACAACCCAAACCACCACATCGCTAGTTGAAGCACCAATGTGAGTCGAATCTTGTTAGCTTGAGGTAGCCATTTGAGAGTTTTTTTTGGCTAATACTAAATGGTTTTTTTATGATTTTGGAGAGTATTAAGAGTGTGTTAGAGTTGTGTAATCAACCCAAAACATCATGGGGTATTTATAGGAGTCAAGGATGAAAGATTGGGGCAAAAAAAAAACAAAAAACATGGTCATGTTTCGATCCAAACGGTCATATGACCGTTGCAGTCCTGTTCCAACGTTTAAAAATCGGTTTAACCGATTTTTTTATATCACATGGCAGCCGGTTTTTAAAAAAAAAAACATTTCTTCCTATATTATAACGGGTCTATAACTGGTTGTTCGGGCCGGGTTTAAAACCGGTTGTAAAAAAACCGGTTTTTAAAAAAAACCGGTTTTGGTTTTTAATTTCGGTTAAAAAAACCGGTTTTTTTTGTACACCTCTAGTTGTCCCCATAGCTTCACACCGGTGGAAAAAAACATAAAAGAAAAGAATAATCTATAACCCAACTCCTAACCATTGCCGTGTCCTCTCGATCATAACATCACATACAAACCAATTCACTTTGGTGGAAATTTGAAAATTTCATACCAATATTACACTCAAACCTCTCTCTTTCATTTTTCTCTCGGCCGAAACACCCCACATATCCCACTCTTTCATTTTCAACTTCTAAAATCACCTAAATCAAGCCCCTAATTCACTAATTAATCAACTTCTAACGGTCATATATGAGCTCAGCAGTCAGAAATTAAAAAAAAACACGTTTTTCAAGCCTAACAGCTCGAATTGGTTTTTCCCAAACCGGTTTGGGACCGGTTTCACAAACAATCCGGTTCGGGTTGGTTTCCACACGCAAAATTGGGAATCGTATTTCATTATGGGACCGAAATCGGTTTCTAAAAAATCGGTTTGGGTTCAATAACCGTTTTTTTTTTTTTCACCTCTACCTAAGGGTCTCATTGTGGTACACTTGTCAATGCATAAAACTAACCCTAAACCTACATCACATGTTGTCGCTGCCATACATGGCAACGTAGTTGCCACTGGTCGCCGCATCGCCGAACATCGCTTCTACACTCTCTACTAATATTGGTCACACTGCCATCGACACTCTTCTGGTCACACAGTGTTGCCGCAGGTTTAAGGATTAATTTGCATGTTTAGGAGAGAATGGAAAGAGTTTTGGGTTCGTCTCGTTTGTTGGCCGATAAGAACAAGAACGGATCAGGGTTTCGGTTTTTGTTCTCATGGTGTTTTTCCTATACGGATCAAGTTGTTGTCTCAGGGCGTATCACATTATAAGTGTGGTTTCTACTAATAAAATGGACGCATCTCTAAGGGCGGACGGGGCGGACGGGGCGGCCATCACGGCCATCACGCTATCGCACCCAATAATATTGTGCCACCTCATTCTATCACATTCCATCACTAAACCCATGCGGCGGTGTTCACTTTTCATCACATTTCATCACTAAACTTTTTTTTTAACAATAAATGGTGGTGGTGATGGTGGTGACAGGTGGTGATGGTGGTGACAGGTGGTGATGATGGTGGTGGTGAAGATGATGATGGTGGTGATGGTGGTGACAGGGGGTGATGATGGTGGTGGTGACAGGTGGTGATGACGGTGGTGGTGAAGATGATGGTGGTGACAGGTGGTAATGATGGGTGGTGGTGAAGATGATGATGGTGGTGGTGATGACAGGTGGTGGTGATGATGGTGGTGGTGAAGATGATGATGGTGGTGGTGACAAGTGGTGGTGATGATGGTGGTGGTGAGGATGACGACGGGTGGTGATGTGGTCGGTGATGATGATGATGATGATGAAGTCTTTGGCCGTGAAACAATGCAGATAGCCGTGATAGCCATCACGGTTTCGTCGTCTTCACGACCGTGATTTGGAAAGAGGGCGGTGTTTCATGCCATCGCGGCCATCACGGACCACTCCGTCCGCTCTAAACATCTTTTGGACTCCTGGTAGGAGTTATTGAGTTGGTCAAATTCGGTTCTTTTACTTTTGCCAAAACTTTTGTTTGGCAAATAGGTTGCAAGCTACCTTTATGTTTAAGGATTAATTTTGTCGTCTGTTCCAAATCGAGCCATTGAATCGTGGTTGTTTTAAGTTTACCTACTCTCAAATCCTGCGGAAAATGTCTTAGCCAAACACAGTGGATGGCAAACTATGGATGTACGAATGAAAGACCAACATGGAAGGATGAACAAGACCCTCTTAGAGAAAAATTCAAGAAAATGAACAAGAAAATCGAATCAATTTACCATAATTAATGATTTATTACAAATATTACACGTTTACAAAGTGTTATTGTATTACAACCAAATAAATAAAAACGCTTATTCATTATTCAAACAATAAATCAACATCAATACAACAATACTAATATGTATTTTTCAGAATTGCAAAGAGAAATTCAGAGAACCATACAATTTTGATTGTATAAAATACAAGTCAAAATTATATAATTTATATCTGAATTTCACTTAAAAACCCTGAAAATGCCATGTACATGCAAGGGTATTTACTTACAATATTCTTCAAGATGATAAAATTGGGATGCTTTGCTCATTCCTAAAGAAATTATCAGGATCAGCTCTAGTCTTTACTCTTACCAACCTCTCGTAATTTGTCTCTTTGAAGTATTTGTGCCCATAAACCATTCCTTCAACATAAGCATTTCTTCCATGGGTGTTGATACCAATATCCAAATCCCTATAGTTCAAAAATGCCTCTCTAGGGTTCTTAGACACAAATGGTGTCATGTATTCATACATTAGTCTTGTGAAATTCAAGAATCGAGCTTCCGCTTCATCGCCAAGTTCCTCCCAATTTACTTCGTATTGAATTTTCGCTATGTTACCTGATCGATGTGGGAAAGGCTTTGCGAATTCGGATATTTCATTCATTCTTCCACCGTATGGGTTGAAAGCCAACATTTGGTTTTCGAGTTCTTTCATCCTTTCGAATATAAACTCGAATTGTTGCTTAGAAATAGGGCTTTGCACATAATCGGATTTGATCTTGAATGGGTTGAGTCTTTGAGGTGTACGGCTTAAGAGGGCCGTGGTTGGTGTACCATTGGGGAAGCCCGTGTAGTAAAGCACAGACTCAACCCAACTCATTTCAGTACAATCCGATTCTTGCAACCCTAATTCAGGGAAATCTTTGTTCAAAAGTGCAACAAGATTCCTCGAGTTTCCAAGGTACAACGATGGAAAGGCAGCACGAACTGTCCTTCCACCATTGGTGTCATTTATGACACTAAATATCATTCGAAGAAAGAGATTTCTATCCAACTTATCAGCAACTTGTACCCATCGTTCCGCGATACTACTAATGTTTTGTTCCGATCTTCTTTCGATGTTAAACACCGTCACGACTTCCGGAACACGAACCAAGTTGATTTTGTAAGCCAAAACCACTCCAAAACTAACACCACCGCCACCAGTGATCGCCCAAAACAAATCTTCACCCATACTCTTTCGATTCAAAACCTTGCCATTCACATCAACTAATTGAGCATCAACAATATTATCAACTGACAAACCATATTTCCTCATCAAGTTACCATACCCCCCACCACTAAAATGTCCACCAACACCAACCGTAGGACAAACACCAGCTGGAAAACCATGCTTGTTACTTTTCTCGGCTATTCGATAGTAAACTTCACCAAGGGTCGCACCGGCTTGGACCCATGCGGTTTCTTGTTCAATGTCCACGTTTATGGACCTTAAATTAAACATATCAATAACAAAGAAGGGTTGGTTTGTGTTTGTAAGGTAGGAAAGACCTTCATAATCATGGCCACCACTTCTAGTCTTCAATAACAACCGGTTTTGTTTACCGCAAACGACGGCTGCCTGAATGTGGGAAACATGTTCGGCTGTGATGATTAGAAAGGGTTTTGGTGTGGTGGTTTCATTGAACCTAAGGTTTCGAATGTAGTTTTGCAAGACCGAGGGATAAGATGAGTTTTCAGGAGTGTAAATCTCTGTGTTGATTGGAAATGAAGGGTCGGATCGATTGTTTAAACATCGAATGAAGCGATCGGTAACCGAATTACTCGAAGTTGCATAAGATTGAGTAGAGAGCAAGAGGAGAAGGAGAGTAAAAATGGGCATTTGCATGTTGAAAGAAGATGTGATATTTGCCATTGTGCATGGTTTAAGGTTGTTTGGTGCATGCAATATATAGGCAATGGAAAGTTGACCTTCAAATATGTCATACTAAAATAAAACATAATATTCAAAGTTGAAAATTCATATATGGTACTCAGCAAATTGTATCTTTGGTTTGGTTATATGTGTTAAGTGTCATTACTTAATTTAGGTCTAGAAATATGTTAAACTTTGAATGTTAATATAAGTTTTCCTAATAAAGTGGCTACGTTTATGATAAAAGTCTAGGGATAGAAATGGATAATCGAGAAATAGCAAGTTGCATGAAGCCTACTTTTCAAAAAAAATAAACACGTTTTGTTTCAATCTTTCCAATTCAATGACGCTTGCGTATGTTTATGTACAATTTGAAAATTACTCACATGCAAACTATTTCAAACATATGAAAATATGATTTTGGTGAAGAAAAGTAATTCAAAATATTGATGACTTTGAATTATACACCAATAAAAAGTCTTGAGAAAGAAAGGTTAGACATTTGGATAAACTATGAAATCAACTTTAAGCATATAATAATATAAAGTGCTAAAATAATAAAAATAATAGTACTTTTAAGCAAATATTAAGAATCATCTTTGGGAGGAAGGATGCCATAATGGGTAGGGGTGTAAACGAGTCAAGTTTGAGTCTGACTAATTAAGCTCGAGCTCGGTTTATCATACTTTTATGCGGCTGGAGCTCGAGCTCAGTTTGAGCTATTATTTTAAGCTCGAGCTTGCATCGATAGTTTAAATGAGCAAATGCTCGGCTCAAGCTCAACTCATCAATGTTATTGGTTAAAATTGACACGTTCAAAACACAAAATTGCATACATAAAGAAATAATATAACATTAGTTTGGACTCGATTAGGGTTACTAATAGCACATGTGTTTATATTTGTAATTCATAATTTGTATTTATTAGATAATCTCTATCTAAAATAGAGAGATCACAATGTATCATTATAAATATTTTGAATATCAATAGAAGAGGCAAGGATCCTATTCTATCATGGTATCACCCTAACCCTAAAGCTCCCCATTGCCGTAAACCTTCCTCTTCTTCTTCGATTATTTTTTTCCGGCAAATAGCTTTATCCGATCCTGTTCTTCTCTCGTTTCCTCCAATTTGACTTCCTCTACACAATCCTCCACTATCATACCCTCCATCACGGTTGATTCTAAGCTTCACCCGGCTACAACCGTGTCCAACATCAAGAACTTTATACCTATTCTACTTGAAATCGAATCCTCCCAATATGCTTCTTGGGCTACCCTTTTTAAAATACACTATAAAGCCTTCATGGTCGATGATCGTCTTCGACCAAGACCACCACCCGCTGACTCTGAATCCTCTACTGCCTCTGATGAATGGGAGCGTATTGATGCCATTGTCCTGCAATGGCTATACAGTACGATTTCCAACGACCTCCTTCACACCATCATCAACAACACATCCAACGCGTATGAAGCCTGGGTTGCAATTGAAGATCTGTTTCATGACAACAAAGCCGCACGTGTAATCCACCTCATGCACAAATTCTCCAATACCCGGTTGACTGGATTTCTGAATATGTCGGCCTACTGTCAAGCCAACAAGGTTCTTGCAGATCAACTCGCCAATGTGGACGTGCCCGTGGATTCTGACCGCCTGACTCTTCAACTGCTCGCTGGACTCAATGCCAAATGCGAAGGTATATCCACAATAATCCAAAACACTCACCCTCTACCTTCGTTTTATGTGGCTCGCTCAAAATTAATCCAAGCAGAAACTACCAAAGCTGAGAATGCCTTGCAGGAAGCCCAAACTGCCTCTACGACTCTAGCCGCTACCACCCAAAACCGCCCCACCCACAACCCCACCACCACTGACAACAACCGTCCACCACCTTCCTACTCCGGTCGCGGTCGCGGCGGTCGTACTGGCCGTCGTGGACACGGACGGGGATCATACAACCGTTCATCCCACCCACATTCACCCTACTGGCCTTTTCCTTTTAATCCTTAGGCTTACAGCTGGCCCAACCAGCCCAATACTAGCACTAGCCCACCACAGGTTCAGCCTGCCCAGAACTATTTTTGGTCTAGCCCACCGTGCCCTTATCCAAATAGCAACAGGCCCACTAACAACAATACCCCAGCCCAACAGACAGGCATTCTCGGCCCGCGTCCAGCCCAGAACCATTATGCAGCCTACAGTCCGACCGACATTGAACAGGCACTTTACACGATGTCCCTGCAACAACCGGATCTTACTCAGTACATGGACACCGGTGCATCTTCCACTTTGACAAACGAGCAAGGTGATTTTCACTCCTTTTCTAACTCTTGCATTCCTCATAATATTATTGTAAGTGATGCCAATACCATCCCGGTTATAGGACAAGGCATAAAATACCTACCTCCCCCATTCCCTCCCTTTATCCTTAAAAATGTCCTATATTCCCCTAAATTAGTGAAAAACCTTATTTCTGTCCGTAAGTTTACTAGAGATAATTGGGTGTCTGCTGAATTTGATCCGTTTGGTTTTCTTGTGAAGGATCTCAAGACGCGGGCTCCACTCCTGCGGTGCAACAGCGGCGGTGATCTCTACCCTCTGGTGCTCGGGTCTCCCACCTCCCAACCCATTGCTCTTGCTGCCATCTCTGCTGATATTTGGCATCAACGTCTTGGCCATCCAGGACGTCCGTTTTTAAATTCTTTAAAACAATCTAGTTCTGTTTCTTTTGATCGTTTTTTGAATAATGTTTGTGACTCTTGTGTTTTGGGTAAAAGCATTAGACTACTTTTTTTTCCTTCTATTACTAGTACTAGTTTGCCTTTTGATATTTTACATAGTGATGTGTGGACGTCCCCTATAATTAGTTCTTTTGGTCATAAATACTATGTTTTATTTTAGATGACTTCTCTAATTTTTTTATGGACATATCCACTCACACACAAATCAAACGTTTTCTCTGCCTTCACTCAACTCACCTTCACCATTGCCACCCAATTTAACCGCACCATAAAAACTTTTCAGTGTGATAACGGTCGTGAATATGTTAACAATGCTTTTCAAAATTTCGTTACCACAAATGGTATACTTTATCGTTTGTCATGCCCTTACACGTCCTCACAAAATGGTAAAGCTGAAAGAAAAATCCGTACCATAAATAACCTTATTCGCACCATTATGACACACGCATCCATACCCACTCATCTTTGGCATTTTGCCTTAGAAACTGCCACTTATCTCCTTAACCTCCTTCCCACTACCACCACTAAAAATAAAACCCCCACCGAACTTCTTTACAACACCACTCCTACTTATGACTACCTCCAAGTCTTTGGTTCTCTATGCTACCCACTCACTCCCTCCACCACCATCCATAAACTTGACCACTGGACCACTCTGTGCGTCTTTCTCGGTTATCCTCCTACCCATAGGGGGTACCGATGTCTGGACTTGAAAACCAAACAGATCTATATCGCTAGACACGTGGCCTTTGATGAAACCACCTTCCCCTTTAAGTTTACCGTCAGCCCCCACCCCAATATGAATTCTTAGACTCCCCTGCTAACACCTTTCCACACCATCTCGCACCCCATATCTCACTCACACCATAGCCCACTACCGCAGGCCCAAGCTCACAAGCCCACACCTCCCCACAACCAACCCACACAACAAAGCCCACCCACCCGTCTCCACCTACCCCGGCCCACCATCCTCACGTAACCCAATCCACATCCCAACCAAACCGGCCCACTGTAACCGCACCGACTCAACAGCACCCGTCCCATCCACCACAGACCCGGATCATCCACACTCGCTCAATGAGCGGCATTTATAAGCCCAAACAACCGTTCAACTTACACACCTCCACCACACCAGTCATTCCCGTACCAAAAACCCCCCACCGATGCCTTAAATATACCGGAATGGTACTCATCCATGTCTACTGAGTACAATGCATTAGTTAGAAATGGGACGTGGGAATTAGTGCCTCGTACGTCTGATATGAATGTTATTAGAAGCATGTGGTTATTTAAACATAAGTACAGGTCGGACGGTTCTTTGGAACGCTACAAGGCTCGTTTAGTGTGTGATGGTCGATTACTGCAGGTGGGTGTCGATTGCGAGGAAACTTTCAGTCCGGTTGTGAAACCAGCTACTATTCGGATGGTGCTGTCCATTGCTTTATCCAGGGGTTGGTCTATTCGTCAATTGGATGTCACTAACGCCTTTCTTCATGGGAATCTCCATGAAACCGTCTACATGTACCAACCTATGGGGTTTCAGGATAAGCGCTTTCCTGACTATGTCTGCTCGCTTAAGAAGTCTCTTTACGGTTTAAAACAGGCCCCACGTGCCTGGTACCAGCGGTTCACGGATTTTGTCCTCACTATTGGCTTCTCAAATAGCAAGATTGATGCTTCTCTTTTCACTCTTCTGTTATACGTGGATGACATTCTTCTTGTTACCTCCTCTGACAAGCTTCGTCAATCTCTCATGGCGAAGCTAGCAGGTGAATTCGCCATGAAAGACTTAGGCCCTCTCAGCTACTTTCTGGGCATCTCAGTCTCTCGTGAATCAGATACTGTGTTTCTTTCTCAGCATTCTTATGCGACTGAGATTATCACTCGGGCCGGCATGCAGTCCTGCAACCCCGTTGCGACACCAGTCGACACCAATGGCAAACTCAACAGCACAGTCAGCGATTTATTTCATGACCCAACCCTATACCACAGTCTGGCCGGTGCACTACAGTATCTCACATTCACCCGCCCAGACATCTCTTATGCAGTTCAACAGGTATGTATGCACATGCACTCCCCGCGGATTGATCATTGGAACGCCCTGAAGCGTATCATACATTACATAAAAGGAACCACAGACTTCGGCCTGACACTCCACGGCTCCCCTTCTCAATCGCTTGTTTCCTACACGGACGCCGATTGGGCTGGGTGTCCTGACACTCGACGGTCCACGAGTGGTTACTACATTTACTTCGGGGATAACCTCATTTCTTGGTCATCTAAACAACAGAGCACCATCTCACGTTCCAGTGCTGAAGCAGAGTATCGGGGAGTTGCCAATACCGTCACTGAAATTTGCTGGTTGCGTAATTTATTACTTGAGCTACACTATCCTCTGTCACGTGCAACGTTAGTATACTGCGACAATGTCAGTGCCATTTATCTGTCAGGGAATCCGGTTCAACATCAGCGCACCAAACATATAGAGCTGGACATACACTTTGTCCGAGAACAAGTGCAACGGGGTAATGTACGTGTCCTACATGTTCCTTCTCGCCACCAGATTGCGGATATTTCACCAAAGGCATGCCTCGCGTATTATTTGAAGATTTTCGAGACAGTCTCAGCATACGATCTCATTCCGCTTCGACTGCGGGAGTGTAATAGCACATGTGTTTATATTTGTAATTCATAATTTGTATTTATTAGATAATCTCTATCTAAAATAGAGAGATCACAATGTATCATTATAAATATTTTGAATATCAATAGGAGAGACAAGGATCCTATTCTATCAGTTACGAGCATAAACGAGCTTTGTATGTAAAGCTCGAAGTTAGGCTCAATAACTAAACGAGTCATATTTCAAGCTCGAACTCTGCCTTGTTAAGGCTCAGCTCATTCGAGCTTTTTACCGATTTCATCTCTTGTAATTCTCGAGCTGCTACACCTCATGTATACCCCTACTCATGGGTAGTGGTTGCGGGCTCGTACCCGACACAATACACCGCCACCACCCCCATCGGGTCGTGTTTGCAGGAATAGTTCACTGGTAGAGAAACCCTCAATACTTCTTCACTTGTTAACTGTTGCTAACTGTCATATGACCATTAACCAACCCCCATCTTCAACCAACTCATTGTCTTCCCTAAAAAACCCTAGAGCATGACCCATGCTCATGCCCAAAATTCGAGTTATGTAGTTGTAGTAATTGATCGGGACCAAGGGGCTTTTTTTTCAAAATGAAGAGACGAGAAGATTGGTACTATTATTACGTGCAATGATGTGGTGGTTCAATGGTGGCAATCGGTGGTTCGTGCCCTTTCCGACGGAAAGAGAACGAAGAAAGGGATAGTAAAGGCGAACTGAGATATGGCTAGGATATGTGCACCAATTTGTATATATATATATATATATATATATATATATATATATTTGTATTTTATTATTTATTTGTTAGATGTGCATCAATTTTTTTTAATTTTATATGTTTTAATATATTAATTTCATAAAAGGGTATTTGTTTTAATTTCTTCTTGTAATAAAAGGGTATTTGTTGTAATGTATTTTTTTAATTAAAATGAAAGTTTAGTTATTTTTGTGTTTAAGTGTTTAATTTAGTTTTATTAAAAAATCAAAAAGTTCTAATGTAGTTGAAAGGAGTGTTGTTATTGTTCTTATGGGTTTAGGGTAGTTCAAAGTAAAAATAAGGTCGCAGTGCAAGATGGGTGAGAGCTAGAGTACATGAAATGAGTGACTCCTCTTCCATAATAACAAATGATATTATAGGAAAAAACCTGTTAAATATAAAAATAATTAAGAAATGGACATTATAAACAGACTATTTATGAAATGAAAAACTTAAAGCAACAAATTTAAAAAAAAAACCTTGTAGTCAATCAATTATATCAAATGTAAAAAGTATTGTGCTTGTTTGTTAATAGAACAATAAAAACAGATAATTATAAGCTTTGAGGTCATTGTTTAAGTAATTAACAATGATCACAAATTAACAACACTACGAACCAAGCATTATATATTTCTAACGGTTTGTACATTGTCAATAATAAACATGTTATTGTATTCATATGTTCTCAGCTCTTGCTCAGTTGACAATGTCTAGAAGTTGTTTCCACCTTATTAGTTTAGTAACTTGCATACCTAAAAATACAATCCAATATTGTTATCCTATAATGCTTGCTTCTAAATTGTAATACATATTTTCCTTGACAAGGAGAGGTAGTGGGGGAGATGTCAAGAAATAACCAATTTACTATGAGTTTGCCAACATAAATTATACAAACACCTAGTGAACTATTGAACACAAGCAAACATAAACGAACACCTTACGGAACATTCACCAACATAAATGAAATAAATGCAACCTTTGTTCATGTTTGTGACACCCGACAAACTCAGGATAATAACTTTTATCAAACTTATAAGTCTACCTTAGCAAAACATTCATAAAACATACTTAACTGGGTTAGTTGAGTCGATTTGATGATTCGAAGGATCATCGGGAGTCGTTACGATGATAGGGGAATCATCGGGAGTCGTTACGGTGATTCGGGAAATCATCGGGAGTCGGTTCGATGGTCCGAGGGATCATCAGGAGTCATTACGATGATTCGGGGAATCATCAGGAGTCGTTACGATGATTCGGGGAATCATCGGGAGTCGTTACGATGATTCGGGGAATCATCTGGAGTCGGTTCGATGGTCCTGGGAATCATCAGGAGTCGGTTTGATGGTCTGGGGGATCATCGGGAGTCGTTACAGTGATTTGGGGAATCATTGGGAGTCAGTTCGATGGTTCGGGGGATCATCAGGAGTCGGTTTATATCTATGTGTCCAAGGGTTGGTGATTCGGAGGATCACCAGGTTAAACGCACACACACAAGTCTCGAATCCCGGGAATTGGTGAATTAACGTAAACGTGTTATTTATCGAGTAATAAATGTTTTACGATCAGTGTATAACGTGCCGATATGTGTATGCATGAAATTATGTATCAGCATGTTAGATAGCTAGCTAGTAGTGTGCATCAACATGTTAGATAGCTAGCTAGTAGTGTGCATCAGCATATTGGATAGCTAGCTAGTCGCCTCCCACCAAAGCTAGTCGCCCACTGAGTGTCAGGCGAGTAGCAGCAGCTATAAATACCATATTTGACTTGTTAAACATCATTTGTGCTACCCTAGCTCGCCCCAAACCTCTCTCACACCATCCTTAACCTCTAAAACCTGTTTTTGCCCTGAATCTACCATTTCCAAGCCTAAAACATCATTTCTAAGCAAGATCTAAGGTGTGTTATTCGTCCTAAACTCTTGTTAAGTTATTATTTTGAACCACAAAGGTCTAGACCTGATTTTAATAAGTTTTTATCCTTGAAAACCTTTGAAAACTCTTGAAAAAACATATTCTAATCTATATCTTAACATCTACATGAGTTTTTTATTAAAAAAAAAACAAGCTTGAAATGGTTTTTGATGATGTAAACATAGGGATTCTTATGTATTTGATGCTTTGATGATATGAATGAGTTGTTATGATGATTATCTCAGATTATGAAGGTTGTTTGATGTGTTTTATTGATAATATGAGTTTTGACCCGTTTGAGGGCATTAGAAGGATTTAGGATGTTATGTGATAATTTGATGATTGAATGTTGTTAGGGTTTATGCTAGAATGATGTAGCAACAACTTGATGGTTATTTTAATGTGTTTGTATGATGAAATCCGATTATTTGCCATTTAGGGTAAACTTTTCATGCAACGATGTGATGTTTTCATGATATTATTCCATTTTGGGAAAAAAAAACTTGCAATTAGGGTGTTAAACTGATGGTAAATTAGGGATTTTTGATGGGGTTGGGTTGTTTAATGATTGTGGATTGATATTGGGTGTTTCTACATGATTCGGATCTGATTTGAAGGGTTTCGCGCACGAAAAGAGCCACCAGCCTGCAGGCAGGCGACTAGCTAAGCTAGTCTTGTGCCTGAGAGGCGACTAGCTTGCCAGTCGCCTGTTGGTGCCCAGTCGTGTGTTTTTTATGCATAGTCATGTGTTTTGATGCCAGAAGTGATTTTTGGAACCCCGTAACATGTTTTGACCCCTAGTAACATATTATAAACCCCGTGACATGTCTAGGAGCCCGTAACATGCATTCTGACTCATACGTGCATTATGTGAACTATATGCTAGACTTGGTGAACTATTATTCGTATATGGTGCGTATCTACTCATGATTAGTCGTTTACTTGCATTTAACTAACACGGGAGGTATCGGGTCACCAACGGGATGTCGGATCTTGTCTTGTGTGGTCATGTTAATGTTAAATGCTTTTACAATCATTCAAAGTCAAGGTCTTGGAAACTAAGGGTTATCTTACAAAAGTATCATCAGGTAAACACTTATAAACTATTCATGGTAGGTTTCCAGTAGTCAGGACTACCATAACAAGTCTGGTTTACTACTGTCTTGAAGACACAACCTAAGGTGAGTTCCACTACCTCTTTTCTTACTGTGTTTTCCATTGGGGAAGAAACATGCTACGATTTACTAAACTACGAGGATTGCATTGTACTATTATATTACTTATGGATTGAACAACCTACCTGAGTCAAACAGGGTGCAAACGGTGAAGCAAACAGTAAACAAAACAGTACTGCGAACAGTGTTGCAACACTAGTGTGAATTACCAACATCGTTTTCGGGACTTTTTAGTATAATGAATATTGAATGCGAATCCGGTTTTTCTTTAACTATTTTAATACAAAACATGTGGACTCACCAGCATAATATGTTGACCGTGTTGGATCAGTATTGCTCTTTTGTATGAACTTGCTAGTGAACACTTAGGTGTTTAGCAAGTTCTTGATCAGTGATAGCACAGCGGAATGTTATGAGTTTAAAGCTACACTTATCAACAGGAGTTATTACTCCCCTGGATTCAAGAACTAATAAATGATAAGTGTTTATTGAGAATCTAAGTATTGAATGAGAATGAAACACTTCGACAGATTCTCAATAAACATGAAATGGAAATAATAATAATATGTGTTGAAGGATTTCTGTATTAAAATCAATGTCTAAAACAGAGGGATGAACCCTTCTATTTATAGACTTTACAAATACATGAACCTTGCCAAAAAGCAAGTTCAGAAACATGTTGCAACAAGTTGCAGCATTGGAACTTGTACATAAAGCAAAAGTAATACTAAAGTAATAAACTACTGATGCAAAAAGGCGGTGGAAAAGATCTTCACATAAGTGCTGATGAATGACAAACTACTGATGAGTAGTTTGTCTTCAGCAATTCTTCAGTAGAAGTGTCTAGTTTGAACTTCAGAACTTCTGATGACTTTTCTTCTTCAGCACCTGTGAATCTCTTCTTCAGCAGTTTGATCCTTCTTCTTCAGCAGTTCTATACTTAGAATATTTTGACAGAAGTGAATTAGACTAAGGTTTGCAAAAGTGGTTTCACCAATCCTTTTTGTCCTAACAGACCGGTTTTAGCATGTTTTCTCAGGTCGCTAAGGTAGCATCAAGGATTAGGATGCATGGAGTCGCACTGCATTCTACTGTTCATTTTCCGTTGCATGAACTGTCTTTGGTCACTTCTAAACAATGATATGTGTTCGTTTTGAGTTGTAACTTTTCGAACTAGTTTTTGTTGTAAACCTTTTATGCTTCCGCTAAGCTTTTAAATTTCGCGGTTGTTTCAACGTAATCTTTTCTCATATTGTTTGTCGTTTTTTGTGACTGTTGACTTGGATCCTGGTGTGTCACGCGCATCGCGGTAAAACCGCGCACGCGGAATTTGAGGGTATGACAATGTTTGTTTATTTAACTAAACGAATAGAATTTCGTGTTTGTATTCATTCATTTATTAAACGAACACAAACGAACTTCCCGCTGAACATTTCATAAACTGTTCGCTAAATGTTGATTCGTTTACAGCCCTAGGTAAAACTCATGGCTCACCCCAAAGTAATTTTACTCAAGACGAGAACCAAATCCATAACTGTACATTAGAAGATCATCGGGCTTCCAATATACCGAAGATTATCGGCTTGTGATGGCTTTGGGAAGCAACCAAAGTTAAAAAATAATAATAAATTGTGATCATAGATATTAGCTAACTTTTAATGAAATTAATTAATGTAGATTTATATTCAGGTTGGCCATTGGCGTGTTGACTTGTATAAGCTTTCATAAAATTGATATTTGTAATTACGTGAATAACAATCTTTATTTAAATTATTGTTTTATGTTACTTGTAACTAGAGTAGTAATTATCTTCGGTGGTAAATAATGAAAACGAATAGTTATAAGAATAGAGATAGTTGATCAATTTTTAATTTTTTAAATAGACAAAACTTTGTTAGTGATCTCCAGCCCAGCTGGTTTGAGATATGGTGGGTTTTTCTTTAGGTGTTCTCATCCTAAGGGTAGGTCATAGGTTCAATTCATGCACACCACAAAAAAAAAATTCCCGTGACGGTTTGAGCTTAGGCAAGGAAGACACTGGTGTGTGGGTAGAGATTCGAACTTAGGATCGCTAGGTTAGGGTTATACAAGGATTTTCACTGAACTAAGCCTTAAAAAAAATCAGCGTATCAGAGTGTCATACTTAACCCGTAGCCGGTAATTAACCGACCACTAGCCAACAATTTTGGGAAATGAATTTTAGAATTTTCGAAAGTGGGGTTAAATATAAAGTGTAGGAAATAGGGTTCACAATTTTATTAAATTAATAATAAAAAGAAATAATAACGATACTCTCGTTATTCGTAGGAAATAACATAGTACAATACCGATTACAAAACTAAATGTAAATGAAAATAAAAACAAATACATATACCGAATCTTGATCCAAGTCTAATACTTTAGTAAACTTCAACCGAACCATTTTGTGTAGCACTCCGCTGCAAGAATAACAAACTTGTTGTAGACGTTTGGTTGAGGATCGTGTTTGACACGGGGCCCTTAAAACAGATTCCGTGCCTCCTCTCAGACGGTCTGTTTCCCAGGGTACAACAACCGGAACAGTAGTCGTACTGCCGGAGATGGTCTTGAGCCCAAGATTACACCAGGTTATCAAGGTGTTCATGACTTGTAGGAAAAAGAAAGTTGTAGAGATTTTGGAAAATGAGATACACTCATCTCATTTGTGTATTTCATCTGAGTCATAATGAACCTAGTGGTTCTATATATACTCAACACACTTAAACTTATTTAATATCAAATAAATAAGATGATTAATTAGCCATAATATTGGATTTAAGTGGTGAACTTGAAACCGTCAAGTTCTTTATGGCATGACTTGAAACCTACGTTTGGTTTATTACACGAGTTGAAACAGTCTAACAACCTGAGACTGCGTAGGAACTGACGCATCAGCTCGTGTTCGTATGCTGCGCACAGGACATGATGACGCGCGCTGACCAGGGCGCTAGGCACTACCTGGTCATGCGCGCACTATAGTCCCTGCGCACATAACGCTATGTCATCCGCGGATGACGACTCGTATCATATGGAACCCGCCACGCGAACGTCACGTGCGCAGACCTGAATGCCATCTGGTCCTGCGCACCACTTACGTCAACCTTCCGCCATGTACTAGACCACGCGCACGAGGTCAAAAATACAAAGGCGGTTTTCAAGCGGCGACGCGAGTGTGCGAAGTGCAAACTGCGTCATCAAAGCGCCACATTGCGCCCACGCCACGCGTGTGCGAGTGCGAGTTCCACTAGTGTTTGGCTCATGCTAAACAATATTCAAAGGAGTGCTCCTCCTTATAAACCACTTCATGTTTTGTCATCCCACCAATGTGGGACAAAACTTAATCCATTTTCTCATCTTTGGTTGTTCCAACCTACAACTTTCAAGCTTCGATATCTCATTCATCTTAGCTCTTTTTTGGACGTGGTTTGATTCGTTTGTGATGCTCTCACAATGTAGTACACAAACCCTCAAATAACTATTTATACAACACATATATAAATATATTTATTTAAGTCCAAAATTAGGGAAAAATCAATTTCCACTACCATTTTTCCAACAATCCCCCACATGAATGGAGATCGATTAAAAACACACAAATTTCCGATGTAACCTCGACGGTTGAGTCTTGCATAGGATAGGTGGGTGTAAGCCTTTGAACCTTCCCTTGTGAAGCATACTTAGCTTACTAGCTGTCAATATGAACTTGATGTCTTTGAATTGACAGCTGTTTGTGTAAACGACAATATACGTTCACACAAGACTCCCCCTAGCCTGGCCATCCCCTCATTATCGTGTCCAATAATGGTCCTGGAACACTTTCCTGGTTCTGCGGGAGCTCTAGAAATTGTGCCCCACAATTTCATTCGAAGCGACCACACTTCTCTCCAACATAGGTGATCTTAAATCATTAAAAGCATTATGGTGTACTATGATTTACACTAATCATCAAACCATATATTATGCTTAACCTCTCAACAATGTCACTGGATATTATAGGAATGGACTAGGATGTAATTAAACACCCTTTTGTAGTTTAGGGGATATGTATATAACCATATATACTAGCTTTATATATAAACATATATCTTAGCCATGCCCCCACAGTGACTGCTCGTCGGTTCATGATTAAGTTGTCCTATTGAACCTAGATCTTGGGATCTCCAGTCAACTAGGTTAGGTTTCCCTCATGTCCCTTTTCTTTCACGGGCTTTAGTCTCATTCCATACAACTTCATCTCTTATCAACCATCAGGTTGTTGGATCCATCTTACATTGAGATAAGTTGTTCTAACGTGTTCTTGACTCGCTCGTCAATTTGCCATCTTGTCAATTCGTAAGACTTATAACATGGGATCTAAACATAGATCTGGTTATTGTAGTAGGATAGGTAGGTGTTACCCTTTGAACCTTCCTTTTCGTCTATAGAATGACATGAAACTCAATTCATGGCTAAACACGTTTCCATGCCTTTGGTGATGTGATTCAAAGTTAGCTAGACTTTGAATCTTACCAATTGGCATTTGAGTCCAATCAACTCGATTGACTGACTCCATTTTCAAATGCAAGCCACCCCCACATTTAAGTGTTAATGGGGTGATGAAAGGTTCTCCCTTTCGTATGAAATTTGAGAAAACTTCTCAATACCATTTTTACATCCCCTACGGGTTGTTTCTTAAATGGATCTTCCCCCCACATTGCTTGCACTTTGAATGTTTATTAACAAGTATTAGTCTAGCATGCTTTAGACTCCAATACTCTCGCATGTGAACAGAAGATGCATCATTCTGATTCTTCACAGCCTTAAGAGATAACGCACTATCTCTTTCAAACATTCACGTCTTAGTTAGACACAATAATGAAATTTTGTTTTACCACTCCAAAACCTTTGTGTTAGGAATGTCTCAAAACCATAGTTAATTTCATCTATTAAGATCAAAACTCATTTTGCCTTTAACCTCCAAGGCTTCACCATTGACTCTTAAGAACTTAAACATAAGTCTCAATCTAAGTCACTTTGATGAACATATTCATCATCAACAAGATGAACCGTATTAGTATAAAATCACTATAGTCTTGAGATAACGTCAATTAGATTGACACTCAATGACATAGCATTCACATATGCCTCAAGTGATATATACATTTCCATTGTTGTTTTGTTAAAACCATGTAATGGGAAACTCTCAAACAAAAGACAAATCCTCCACATAGGTCAAACAACATTTATGGTTGTAGAAACATCTACACATCCATCACTATTGTAACATCTTACAATAAATTTAGCAAAATTTATTAAAGAATTTACAATCTTAACATATATTTCTTTCATATGTTATAGTCATCGAAAAATTCACACGTGTGTATTTCCATGTTGATGCTCTCAACATTAGATGACATACCTCGTTTTCGTGTATTTAATCTCAATACACTTGCCACGTTCGTCATGATTCGCTCATCATGTTGTACGTTTGATGTTTGGTATGTGACTTATTGCATAAGTCATGATCACAACCCGCTCATTGTGTTCTTGCAAGACACTCCTTGCATAACCCGTTAAATAAATATCCTTATTAAATCCGTCGAAGGTAAATCGTCAAAGAAAAAAAATACCATCAGTAATTTCCTTTTACATTTATCGTTTATTATATTTTAAATCACCTGATTATAAAAAATATAAACGATAATCCAAAAAATATATATATAATACATTACAAATATATTTTAACGGAGTCATAAGGATATATAGACATCAAATCTCAAAGTGTTATTCTCTTCAACACTTTATCGTTCAACGAAATAATCACAATTATATCATATTGTGGCATGTTTCGAGGTACTCCCTCAATACATTGTTCAAAACAATAAGCTTGTTTATAATTAACTACTCACAAGTAGTCGAACAAGTATACATGTCAAAAACAACATCGGGTTGTTTTCCTTTGAATAGTCTCTCAAGACTATTATATGGTTCAAGACATGATACTTCTCACACAAGTATCGAACCGATTGCAAAATCATGTTTTATTCGTTCAAAACATTTCTTGTTTTTGCATCTGTTTTAAAAATGAAACTATATATGTTTATGCTTTGATTACAAATCAAGACCATAAACTTGAAAATAGTTTGTTATTTAAAACCGTATCTAACTCGCTCGTTAGAAAAATAAAATGATTACAAATCATCTTAAATAATTTATCACAGTGAACCCGATTCTAACCCGCTCGCTAGAAAATAAACGATTATAAATCGTGCATATGGTTTTATGATAAATCTTTTCTAATTCGCTCATTAGAAACTATACGTGTACCAAATATTAAAAATATTCGGTTTCAATAACTAACCATTTCTAACATACTTGTTAGAATACAAATGATTATGATAATCGTTATATGGTATTTTGGTTATATAACTAAACCGTTTCTAACACGCTTGTTAGAAATAAACGACTACCAAAATCGTTTCACAACTAATTGGTTTATATATATACAACCATTTCTAACACGCCCGTTAGAAATAAACGATTACAAGACCGTTTAATATTTTATTGGCTCATATATAAATATAATAAGCCGTTTCTAACACGCTTGTTAGAAAATTAAACGTTTAGCTTGTTCGTCTTTACAAAAGCATCAATTTCTAACACTTTCGTTAGAAAAAAAATATAAGTTTAAAAATAACTTATGATTTTGTAAATACTTATTTCTAATATGCTCATTAGAAATGTTTGATGACACATTATTCTTTCAATGTCGTCAATTCTAACACGCTCGTTAGAAATACATGTTTCAACAACTTGTTATTTACATAAGAAATTTCTAATACACCCATTAGAAATCTAAATGTTTTCAACATTTTGAAACCAATAATATTTTACTAAAATAATTACTTTCTAACACGCTCGTTAGAAAATACGAATGTTCTAAACCTTATTATTTACAAAAATAATATTTTCCAACTCGCTCGTTAGGAAAATAAAGGTTACAAAACTTATTATTTTAGAATAATTGTAGTATCTAACATGCTTGTTAGAAATTATACATGTTTTGAAACTTATTATTTTACAAAAAAAAATATTATTTCTAACACGCTCGTTAGAAATAAACATGTTTCAACACATTGGATAACAATCACTATTTCTCCAAATAATGATCTCTAACACGCTCGTTAGATCGAAAACGTACACCAAACGTTTCTATATGGGTTGCCAAAATATTTTCTAACACGCTCATTAGAAAATATTTTACTAAGATTAATCTCTAACACGCTCGTTAGAGCTAATCTCTAGCAAATATTTTTCATGGGTTGACAAATATTACGTCTTTTCTAATACGCTCATTAGAAAAATAATATTTGAAAACGTCTAAATACATGTTAATATTTGTTAACACTTCGGATTATCGAAACCCGACACAAAAAACCCATGAAACCGAAAACTAGAATCAAAACTTTTCGTTTTGTAAACTCGGTATTTCGGATTAAAGATTGTACTCCAATCATACATATTAATCCAAGATGTACTACAAATATATTTCCAAAATAATATTTATTAGATTTTAACAAAAATCCCAATTAATATTTTTATACTTTCGTGAACCCAAAAATCCTTTAATAAGAAAGTTTTTAGATTGTATCGACAATCTACACGAAAGTCTGTTTTAAGATTGTAGGAAATAGGGTTCACAATTTTATTAAATTAATAATAAAAAGAAATAATAACGATACTCTCGTTATTCGTAGGAAATAACATAGTACAATACCGATTACAAAACTAAATGTAAATGAAAATAAAAACAAATACATATACCGAATCTTGATCCAAGTCTAATACTTTAGTAAACTTCAACCGAACCATTTTGTGTAGCACTCCACTGCAAGAATAACAAACTTGTTGTAGACGTTTGGTTGAGGATCGTGTTTGACACGGGGCCCTTAAAACAGATTCCGTGCCTCCTCTCAGACGGTCTGTTTCCCAGGGTACAACAACCGGAACAGTAGTCGTACTGCCGGAGATGGTCTTGAGCCCAAGATTACACCAGGTTATCAAGGTGTTCATGACTTGTAGGAAAAAGAAAGTTGTAGAGATTTTGGAAAATGAGATACACTCATCTCATTTGTGTATTTCATCTGAGTCATAATGAACCTAGTGGTTCTATATATACTCAACACACTTAAACTTATTTAATATCAAATAAATAAGATGATTAATTAGCCATAATATTGGATTTAAGTGGTGAACTTGAAACCGTCAAGTTCTTTATGGCATGACTTGAAACCTACGTTTGGTTTATTACACGAGTTGAAACAGTCTAACAACCTGAGACTGCGTAGGAACTGACGCATCAGCTCGTGTTCGTATGCTGCGCACAGGACATGATGACGCGCGCTGACCAGGGCGCTAGGCACTACCTGGTCATGCGCGCACTATAGTCCCTGCGCACATAACGATATGTCATCCGCGGATGACGACTCGTATCATATGGAACCCGCCACGCGAACGTCACGTGCGCAGACCTGAATGCCATCTGGTCCTGCGCACCACTTACGTCAACCTTCCACCATGTACTAGACCACGCGCACGAGGTCAAAAATACAAAGGCGGTTTTCAAGCGGCGACGCGAGTGTGCGAAGTGCAAACTGCGTCATCAAAGCTCCACATTGCGCCCACGCCACGCGTGTGCGAGTGCGAGTTCCACTAGTGTTTGGCTCATGCTAAACAATATTCAAAGGAGTGCTCCTCCTTATAAACCACTTCATGTTTTGTCATCCCACCAATGTGGGACAAAACTTAATCCATTTTCTCATCTTTGGTTGTTCCAACCTACAACTTTCAAGCTTCGATATCTCATTCATCTTAGCTCTTTTTTGGACGTGGTTTGATTCGTTTGTGATGCTCTCACAATGTAGTACACAAACCCTCAAATAACTATTTATACAACACATATATAAATATATTTATTTAAGTCCAAAATTAGGGAAAAATCAATTTCCACTACCATTTTTCCAACAATCCCCCACATGAATGGAGATCGATTAAAAACACACAAATTTCCGATGTAACCTCGACGGTTGAGTCTTGCATAGGATAGGTGGGTGTAAGCCTTTGAACCTTCCCTTGTGAAGCATACTTAGCTTACTAGCTGTCAATATGAACTTGATGTCTTTGAATTGACAGCTGTTTGTGTAAACGACAATATACGTTCACACAAGACTCCCCCTAGCCTGGCCATCCCCTCATTATCGTGTCCAATAATGGTCCTGGAACACTTTCCTGGTTCTGCGGGAGCTCTAGAAATTGTGCCCCACAATTTCATTCGAAGCGACCACACTTCTCTCCAACATAGGTGATCTTAAATCATTAAAAGCATTATGGTGTACTATGATTTACACTAATCATCAAACCATATATTATGCTTAACCTCTCAACAATGTCACTGGATATTATAGGAATGGACTAGGATGTAATTAAACACCCTTTTGTAGTTTAGGGAATATGTATATATCCATATATACTAGCTTTATATATAAACATATATCTTAGCCATGCCCCCACAGTGACTGCTCGTCGATTCATGATTAAGTTGTCCTATTGAACCTAGATCTTGGGATCTCCAGTCAACTAGGTTAGGTTTCCCTCATGTCCCTTTTCTTTCACGGGCTTTAGTCTCATTCCATACAACTTCATCTCTTATCAACCATCAGGTTGTTGGATCCATCTTACATTGAGATAAGTTGTTCTAACGTGTTCTTGACTCGCTCGTCAATTTGCCATCTTGTCAATTCGTAAGACTTATAACATGGGATCTAAACATAGATCTGGTTATTGTAGTAGGATAGGTAGGTGTTACCCTTTGAACCTTCCTTTTCGTCTATAGAATGACATGAAACTCAATTCATGGCTAAACACGTTTCCATGCCTTTGGTGATGTGATTCAAAGTTAGCTAGACTTTGAATCTTACCAATTGGCATTTGAGTCCAATCAACTCGATTGACTGACTCCATTTTCAAATGCAAGCCACCCCCACATTTAAGTGTTAATGGGGTGATGAAAGGTTCTCCCTTTCGTATGAAATTTGAGAAAACTTCTCAATACCATTTTTACATCCCCTACGGGTTGTTTCTTAAATGGATCTTCCCCCCACATTGCTTGCACTTTGAATGTTTATTAACAAGTATTAGTCTAGCATGCTTTAGACTCCAATACTCTAGCATGTGAACAGAAGATGCATCATTCTGATTCTTCACAGCCTTAAGAGATAACGCACTATCTCTTTCAAACATTCACGTCTTAGTTAGACACAATAATGAAATTTTGTTTTACCACTCCAAAACCTTTGTGTTAGGAATGTCTCAAAACCATAGTTAATTTCATCTATTAAGATCAAAACTCATTTTGCCTTTAACCTCCAAGGCTTCACCATTGACTCTTAAGAACTTAAACATAAGTCTCAATCTAAGTCACTTTGATGAACATATTCATCATCAACAAGATGAACCGTATTAGTATAAAATCACTATAGTCTTGAGATAACGTCAATTAGATTGACACTCAATGACATAGCATTCACATATGCCTCAAGTGATATATACATTTCCATTGTTGTTTTGTTAAAACCATGTAATGGGAAACTCTCAAACAAAAGACAAATCCTCCACATAGGTCAAACAACATTTATGGTTGTAGAAACATCTACACATCCATCACTATTGTAACATCTTACAATAAATTTAGCAAAATTTATTAAAGAATTTACAATCTTAACATATATTTCTTTCATATGTTATAGTCATCGAAAAATTCACACGTGTGTATTTCCATGTTGATGCTCTCAACATTAGATGACATACCTCGTTTTCGTGTATTTAATCTCAATACACTTGCCACGTTCGTCATGATTCGCTCATCATGTTGTACGTTTGATGTTTGGTATGTGACTTATTGCATAAGTCATGATCACAACCCGCTCATTGTGTTCTTGCAAGACACTCCTTGCATAACCCGTTAAATAAATATCCTTATTAAATCCGTCGAAGGTAAATCGTCAAAGAAAAAAAATACCATCAGTAATTTCCTTTTACATTTATCGTTTATTATATTTTAAATCACCTGATTATAAAAAATATAAACGATAATCCAAAAAATATATATATAATACATTACAAATATATTTTAACGGAGTCATAAGGATATATAGACATCAAATCTCAAAGTGTTATTCTCTTCAACACTTTATCGTTCAACGAAATAATCACAATTATATCATATTGTGGCATGTTTCGAGGTACTCCCTCAATACATTGTTCAAAACAATAAGCTTGTTTATAATTAACTACTCACAAGTAGTCGAACAAGTATACATGTCAAAAACAACATCGGGTTGTTTTCCTTTGAATAGTCTCTCAAGACTATTATATGGTTCAAGACATGATACTTCTCACACAAGTATCGAACCGATTGCAAAATCATGTTTTATTCGTTCAAAACATTTCTTGTTTTTGCATCTGTTTTAAAAATGAAACTATATATGTTTATGCTTTGATTACAAATCAAGACCATAAACTTGAAAATAGTTTGTTATTTAAAACCGTATCTAACTCGCTCGTTAGAAAAATAAAATGATTACAAATCATCTTAAATAATTTATCACAGTGAACCCGATTCTAACCCGCTCGCTAGAAAATAAACGATTATAAATCGTGCATATGGTTTTATGATAAATCTTTTCTAATTCGCTCATTAGAAACTATACGTGTACCAAATATTAAAAATATTCGGTTTCAATAACTAACCATTTCTAACATACTTGTTAGAATACAAATGATTATGATAATCGTTATATGGTATTTTGGTTATATAACTAAACCGTTTCTAACACGCTTGTTAGAAATAAACGACTACCAAAATCGTTTCACAACTAATTGGTTTATATATATACAACCATTTCTAACACGCCCGTTAGAAATAAACGATTACAAGACCGTTTAATATTTTATTGGCTCATATATAAATATAATAAGCCGTTTCTAACACGCTTGTTAGAAAATTAAACGTTTAGCTTGTTCGTCTTTACAAAAGCATCAATTTCTAACACTTTCGTTAGAAAAAAAATATAAGTTTAAAAATAACTTATGATTTTGTAAATACTTATTTCTAATATGCTCATTAGAAATGTTTGATGACACATTATTCTTTCAATGTCGTCAATTCTAACACGCTCGTTAGAAATACATGTTTCAACAACTTGTTATTTACATAAGAAATTTCTAATACACCCATTAGAAATCTAAATGTTTTCAACATTTTGAAACCAATAATATTTTACTAAAATAATCACTTTCTAACACGCTCGTTAGAAAATACGAATGTTCTAAACCTTATTATTTACAAAAATAATATTTTCCAACTCGCTCGTTAGGAAAATAAAGGTTACAAAACTTATTATTTTAGAATAATTGTAGTATCTAACATGCTTGTTAGAAATTATACATGTTTTGAAACTTATTATTTTACAAAAAAAAATATTATTTCTAAAACGCTCGTTAGAAATAAACATGTTTCAACACATTGGATAACAATCACTATTTCTCCAAATAATGATCTCTAACACGCTCGTTAGATCGAAAACGTACACCAAACGTTTCTATATGGGTTGCCAAAATATTTTCTAACACGCTCATTAGAAAATATTTTACTAAGATTAATCTCTAACACGCTCGTTAGAGCTAATCTCTAGCAAATATTTTTCATGGGTTGACAAATATTACGTCTTTTCTAATACGCTCATTAGAAAAATAATATTTGAAAACGTCTAAATACATGTTAATATTTGTTAACACTTCGGATTATCGAAACCCGACACAAAAAGCCCATGAAACCGAAAACTAGAATCAAAACTTTTCGTTTTGTAAACTCGGTATTTCGGATTAAAGATTGTACTCCAATCATACATATTAATCCAAGATGTACTACAAATATATTTCCAAAATAATATTTATTAGATTTTAACAAAAATCCCAATTAATATTTTTATACTTTCGTGAACCCAAAAATCCTTTAATAAGAAAGTTTTTAGATTGTATCGACAATCTACACGAAAGTCTGTTTTAAGATTGTAGGAAATAGGGTTCACAATTTTATTAAATTAATAATAAAAAGAAATAATAACGATACTCTCGTTATTCGTAGGAAATAACATAGTACAATACCGATTACAAAACTAAATGTAAATGAAAATAAAAACAAATACATATACCGAATCTTGATCCAAGTCTAATACTTTAGTAAACTTCAACCGAACCATTTTGTGTAGCACTCCACTGCAAGAATAACAAACTTGTTGTAGACGTTTGGTTGAGGATCGTGTTTGACACGGGGCCCTTAAAACAGATTCCGTGCCTCCTCTCAGACGGTCTGTTTCCCAGGGTACAACAACCGGAACAGTAGTCGTACTGCCGGAGATGGTCTTGAGCCCAAGATTACACCAGGTTATCAAGGTGTTCATGACTTGTAGGAAAAAGAAAGTTGTAGAGATTTTGGAAAATGAGATACACTCATCTCATTTGTGTATTTCATCTGAGTCATAATGAACCTAGTGGTTCTATATATACTCAACACACTTAAACTTATTTAATATCAAATAAATAAGATGATTAATTAGCCATAATATTGGATTTAAGTGGTGAACTTGAAACCGTCAAGTTCTTTATGGCATGACTTGAAACCTACGTTTGGTTTATTACACGAGTTGAAACAGTCTAACAACCTGAGACTGCGTAGGAACTGACGCATCAGCTCGTGTTCGTATGCTGCGCACAGGACATGATGACGCGCGCTGACCAGGGCGCTAGGCACTACCTGGTCATGCGCGCACTATAGTCCCTGCGCACATAACGCTATGTCATCCGCGGATGACGACTCGTATCATATGGAACCCGCCACGCGAACGTCACGTGCGCAGACCTGAATGCCATCTGGTCCTGCGCACCACTTACGTCAACCTTCCGCCATGTACTAGACCACGCGCACGAGGTCAAAAATACAAAGGCGGTTTTCAAGCGGCGACGCGAGTGTGCGAAGTGCAAACTGCGTCATCAAAGCGCCACATTGCGCCCACGCCACGCGTGTGCGAGTGCGAGTTCCACTAGTGTTTGGCTCATGCTAAACAATATTCAAAGGAGTGCTCCTCCTTATAAACCACTTCATGTTTTGTCATCCCACCAATGTGGGACAAAACTTAATCCATTTTCTCATCTTTGGTTGTTCCAACCTACAACTTTCAAGCTTCGATATCTCATTCATCTTAGCTCTATTTTAGACGTGGTTTGATTCGTTTGTGATGCTCTCACAATGTAGTACACAAACCCTCAAATAACTATTTATACAACACATATATAAATATATTTATTTAAGTCCAAAATTAGGGAAAAATCAATTTCCACTACCATTTTTCCAACATAAAGTACCAACTAAGCCGATGATAGAATCCCGAAAATTAGATAAAGATGTAATAGATTATAAATATGATTGATATTGTAATTATTGTAATTAGTGTATTTTCATATATACTCGATTCGATTGGATCCTCTATTGTATTATATATTGCGAATAATGAGTAGGTGGAAATCATCCATTGAATCATTCACTCTTTCATGGTATCATTGTTAACCTAATTCTACCCTAATCCTTCCTTCATGTCGTTGCCGATCTTCGACTCATTCTATGTGGATCGCTGCCAATCCTTTTTTCCTTCTCCACTCCCTGTCGATCTCTGACTTCATCTACACCGTTCTTCTTTACCACTCAATGGATCCCTCTAACCACGTTTGCTAAGTCAACATAAACATGGATATCTAAAAAAATGTAGGAACACAAATACTTAAGCTAAACATTGGTGGAAATGGTTAACCCCACTCCCCAGTCCCCAATTTAGTGTATCACCCAGTCACTCCTAAATTTGCAATTGTTTTTCCTGTTTCGAATTTCCCTTTGTCACGTTTCCTTCTATCCAAAAGCAATTGGGTTGGTCCCAACCTTGGATTCCTATCAGCCGGCTTATCAAGAGTTACTTATTTTGATTGTCGGACAGACTTAACCGGTATTTATAATATTTTTAACCGGTACTTTAACCGACTGATAGGTTAATCCTTAGAGGGGATTAGACTCTAGAAAATAAGATTGAGAAGAGACAACTTTTGGAGCAATTTTATGATTTTTTTCATTCACAATCAACTTAAATAACAAATGAGGTTACATGTCCACCATCCCACTAAGGCATGTACACCATGTCATACCCCTTAATCTTAGGCCATGATCTCCACTAAGAGAATCATGTACAACTACCACTAAACCTAGTCAACAAGCAAAGGAAATAAACTTGAAATACTTAAACAATAATTATTAAAATTAATTATGCAGCAAAACGGGCCGGTAGCTTGATTATTTGCTTGGGCCTTTCTGAATGGGCAGACTCATTGTTGTGTTTGGCTTGGACCGTAACATCTTCCTCCCCTTGAAATCCCGCATTGTCCTCAATGTCGGTAAAGTGAGTAATTAACACTTCTAGTGAACTCTTGTCTTCCCACGTTGCTTCCTCAATCGGCTTTTTATCCCACTTAACCAAATATTGGGTGTTACCTTTTTCATCCAAACGAGCATCCAGTATGGTTTCAGGTAAGTGGCCGATTTCTTGATCTTCACCAAAATTTTGTAAGTTACCTTTATTAGCAAACTTACTGCCTTGACTTGCCTTTAAAAGCGACACATGAAAAACTGGATGTATGCGAGAACCATGAGGGAGTTCCAACTTGTACGCAACTTCGCCAATGCTTTCCAAAACTTTATAAGGACTGTAAAATCTTCGGGCTAACTTGTGATTAGCTCGACTTTCCACAGAAGACTGACGATACTTTTGAAGTCTGAGATAAACCTGTGACATCCGTCACTTTTCATTGTATTCTTTCTATTATTACCTGTACGTCATACTTCAAATAATAAACGTGACATTATTCTTGAGCGTTTAATTCGGGTTCGTTTAATCATAGATAATAATAATAATAATAATAATAATTATTATTATGTTGAGGCCCACCTGATGGAGCCCAACAGCCTCCAAGCCCAGCCCAAACCCCATATGTCTAGCCCATCATCCAAGGCCCAATCTCCTTGGGTCTGTTTTAAAAAAATAAAAATAATTATGCTTTGGCCGGGGTTCGAACCCGCGCCAAAGCCACAGCCACACACACACTTAACCAACTGGGCTGGACCAGCTTGTCTGTTATAGCCCAGACGCGTTTTTATAAATACACACCTTTAAAACCTCACAGTTGACAAGGAAAGTCAACTGTGGGTTGCCATGTTAATCAATCCGTCCCATTAACGAATAATTGATTCATATTTGGTAAATTAGTGTGATTATCGGCCTAATGCAACTCGTATACACGTCCATTACACGTCAATTGTTGACTAATTGAATCAATAAACGCGTATAGTATTAATCGTAGGTCAAACATTCCAATTGAACTCATCTTTGATCCTCAGTATAAATAGAGGTGCTACGAACCTTAACAACTCGCTCACTCATCTTCCTAAACCTCCAATTGTTCTAAAAACTCTCTGTTGATTCCCTTCTTGCACGGCGTTTGACTTATTTCTTTGACTCGACGATTACACACGATTATACACTGTGAGTCTCACTTTTGTTATGGGTTTTGTTCATCGGCTGTCCAGCAACAAAAGCCCCATATTTAATCGGGCTCACGTTGCCTTGATCGTCTGATTGAAATTTCTAGGGCTCGTGTTCTTGAATTGGGGATAATCTTGTTTTTGCATATGATATATATTTATTTTAAACCCAAAAACATCACAACCACCGGCCTAGGCCAAGTGGTTGTGACCATGGTCCACAACAAAGGTCACCCGGGTTCGAGTCCCGGCTCTGACCGGTTTTGCTCCTTTTTCTTTTCTTTTCTTTTAAAAACAAACAATTAAATATATATAAATATTAAATCCTTTTAAACCTTTTAAATTCTTTTTAAAATACCAAAACTATTTTATAAATTCTAAAAAAATTACATTTGTTTAATCTGTTATAAAAGTTTCATTTATAATTTTTATTTTTCAGAAATTCATTTATTTAATATTTATAATAATTAAATCATTTTTAATCTATTAGATTTATAAAAATCCATTTATACATCAAAACAATTTTATTAATTTCTCCAAAATTTATCCTGACTTTATTTAAAGTTAAACTTTACTGAAATAATTTTTAATTCAGTAAAATCATTTATTTTATATTTTTAATCAATTTTTGTTAGATTTAATCATAATTAAATCATAACAAATCCAATTTTCATCATTTTTGCACCAAAATTTTATACAAATTATTTTTAATCATTTAGAACAGAAATATGATTTTTAAAATAAGAATTCTTTAATTTTAGTATTTTTAAATATTAAAGTTAAATAATGACTATTTATAAATAAATAGATTTAAAAATCTATTTTAAATGAAATAATTTTATAAAAATTATTTCTATACTTCAAACACTTTATTGTGTATATCCTAAATTCAAATTTCATTAAAAGACTTTTATTTATTTATTTATTAAATTTCTCATAATTAACAAACAATTTGTTTATTAACACAAATAAACGTAATCCCCAATTCGAAGCCCTAGATATACATGCATCCTAGAGTTATTTCACTCACACAATATCAATTACTTTAGGTTAATCTTTTGGGAGAAATCTCAAGTTCATATTTCGTTGTCCAGTCCAATTTCAAGTTACTACGTGAACAGTGAGTACTTCCTATCCCCTTTTTGCTTTTATACATTTTCGGGGTGTTACATGTACACTATTACAATTTCAAATACAAGTTTACATTTTTTTTACAATACAATTCTAGTACTATGTGCATTGCTTACAACGTGCTTTATGCTTAGACAATACATGTGGATTACATTTGTACTTAGTGAAATCATTAACATGGTACAAGCCGACCTTAACATTGGATAGCGCTATTTGGATTGACAACCCGCCTAGGTTGATTCTCCCCCTTTTTCATCGGAGAATCCGTGGCCATCGTTAAGTTATTATCCACTTGTTGGATAAGTACACTACAGTTCATACAGTACATTATACAGTCACAGGGTTGATTTCGCTCATTTGTTTGATACATGGTTTACATATTTGCACTGTAGCTTGCACTTGAATTGTATAACTTTTAATCTACTATATATATCAAAACTAGGAATGCTCACCAACATTTCTTATGTTGACCAAACCTATTTTTGTACATGTTTCAGGTGCAGTTTGATCAAGATACTTTTAGCGCTTTATTATGCAGTTATTTCATTATTTATGTTTCATTTAAGACCTTGTATTTCCATTTTCCTTGTAAGACAATTTTTGGGTTTCATTTAATAATATTTACATTTAAGTACCATGTGCTTTTGAACAATCGTCACTACGTGACACCTCGATGATTCCGCCATCGGTTGGGGTGTTACAGATTGGTATCAGAGCCATGGTTATAGGGAATTAGGTTATTAGAATGCCTTTTAGCCTAGACTATAACCGAATTTCAACTTACAGGTACAACACTTCCAAATTTATCATTCCTCTCATTACCCTTCACTTTCCTTCCTCAATCTTTCCCTTTCTTCTCCTTTCTCCTCATCTTTCATCATGACGTATAAGGATGGTGTCCTACAAGGAGTGGAAAGACTACATCATCATGGAGCGGGAGCAGTACCTTTCATGAAGACACTCTTAGGCATAATGCCTACTCTTATTTTGCTCCTTCAAAGTTGTTGAACTTTAATGAGTGTGAAAAAGGACACGTGCAATCTGGAAGGGTGGACGCCTGTACACTGGGTTTTCTGGCATAGGCAAGCATAGCGCATAAATCCATTTACGGACCTGTTATGCTTACCTGGGGATTCCTGGAGTGAGTGTCCACTTATAGGCTAAAGCATGTCTTCTTTGATCACCATTGGGCTCAATTTCTTTGAAAAGTCAACGTTCTTGTTGGGCTTTATAGCTAGACAAGGGCAATCCAAACATGTTATACATATATTTCAAATGATATACCTCTATTACACATACAATATCTTGTGATCATAACTCTTATGCAATATTACACTTACATTTATTAATCTCATAACTTTTCATTGACTGTCTTGTAGATGTCTGCTCGCCGTATGCTCCGTGATGCTAGCCAACGCACTGTTCGTGCCTCTGGACAACGTTCTGATCGTCGCCTTGCTTCTCTTGTCGCTGAGCAAATTGCTGCAGTGATTCCGAATCTTGTTAGTGAGTTAACCCAGAACAGCAACAGTACCAATACTGAGGGTGCAACTCAAACTCGGTGTACCTTCAAACACTTCAACTCATGCAATCCCACGAAGTTTACTGGAGAGGAGGGTGCTACTGGCCTCCTCCAATGGTTTGAAAGTATGGAAAGTACCTTCGTGAACAGCGAGTGTCCTGACAACCTCCGCGTTCGCTATGCTACCAGTGTCCTTCAAAAGGGGGCATTGACCTGGTGGAATGGTGAGAAGCGTAATCGGGGCGCTGATGTTGCTCTATCCTTGTCTTGGACTGAGGTCAAGGAACTTATGATCGCCAAGTTCTGCCCTAGGAATGAAATGAGGAAGCTAGAGGAAGAGTTCCATGGGTTAAAACAGGACAGTGGTGAAAATCTTGCATACAACACTCGTTATCATGAGCTCAGTATTTTGGTTCCACACATGGTTACCCCGGTCTCTCGAGCAATCGAGAAGTATATTGAGGGACTACCTGACCTAATTCAAGATGTAGTCACTGGAAGCAGACCCACTACGGTGGAAGAAGCCATTCAGCTTGCAGCCTCCTTGACTGACAAGCACGTCAAAAAGGGAAATTTGGTTAGGAAAGGAACCAAGAAATCAACTGAGAAGACCCCCACCCCTACTACTGAATCATCAAGAGTTGCTGTAGACAATACCGGTTCCAACACTAAGAAACGGAAGTCCAGGGGTAGAAACTATGCTGTTGTGGCCCCAGTAACTCAGGCTCCAATAGCCCAGGCTCCAATGGCTCAGGCTCCTCCTGTTAAGAAGGTTTACAGTGGAAACTTACCCAAGTGTGCCACCTGTCAGTACCATCACCCCGCAAATTTTCCTTGCCGCCACTGTACCACCTGTGGTAGGTATGGTCATGTAGCGGCCACATGTCGATCTACGTTTCGACCTCAACCTATTAATGCTCAACCTGTTAACCCTCAACCAGCTCGCCAAAACCCACAACCTATAGCATATGGTCGAGCTTGCTTCAATTGTGGTGATCCGAACCACTTCAGAAACCAATGTCCAGCACTTGTCCCAGCAAACCATGCAGCAAACCCAGTGGCTCGTGGTCGAGCTTTCAACATCAATGCAACAGAAGCTCAGGAAACAAATGACGTGGTGAATGGTACGTTTTTACTTGATGGTCGTTATGCTTCAATTTTATTTGATACTGGTGCGGATAAAAGTTTTGTGTCATTAGCATTCGAACCTCTATTATCTCACACTCGCTCTAGATTAGGAGCGCCTTTCACAGTCGAGGTCGCAGATGGTAAACCCATCTCAATCGATTCTATTATTCTGGGTTGTACTCTTAGCCTTAACGAACATGACTTCACCATTGATCTTATACCCATGAAATTGGGAAGCTTTGATGTTATCGTGGGTATGGATTGGCTTTCTAAACATCATGCCGAAGTTGTCTGCTTTGAGAAATTTATTCGGTTTCCTCTCGCATCGGATGACTTTTTACGAGTTTATGGTGAGAAACCATCCAGTGGTCTTAAACTCATGTCTTGCACCCAAGCACAGAAATATCTACGCAAGAAATACGTAGCTTTCTTGGCCCATATTGTGGAAAAGAAAAGTAAAGACAAGAGTATTCAAGATGTTCCTGTTGTTCGTGAGTTTCCCGAAGTTTTTCCTGATGATTTACCGGGACTTCCACCAGTGCGTCCTGTCGAATTTCGTATTGATCTTGTACCTGGTGCTACGCCCGTTGCTAAATCTCCATACCGCCTTGCACCTTCCGAGATGCAAGAACTTGCAAGTCAACTTCAAGAGTTGGCGGACAAGGGTTTCATTCGTCCCAGCTCATCACCTTGGGGAGCTCCAGTCCTATTTGTAAAGAAGAAGGATGGATCTTTCCGTATGTGTATTGATTATCGGGAGTTGAATAAGCTCACTATTAAAAACCGGTACCCTTTACCTCGCATTGATGACCTCTTTGATCAACTTCAAGGTTCGACTTGTTTCTCAAAGATCGATCTTCGTTCGGGATATCATCAGCTACGAGTCCATGAAGACGACATTCCAAAAACAGCTTTCCGTACACGTTATGGACATTACGAGTTTATGGTTATGCCTTTCGGGCTAACGAATGCACCCGCTGTCTTCATGGATCTCATGAATCGCGTGTGCAAACCCTTCTTGGATAAGTTCGTAATTGTTTTCATCGATGACATTCTCATTTACTCTAAGACCAAATCAGCCCACGAGCAACACCTTAGACAAATTTTGGGTCTTTTGAAGAATGAACAACTGTATGCCAAATTCTCCAAGTGTGAATTCTGGCTTAAAGAGGTTCAATTTTTGGGACACATTATCAGTGAAAAGGGTATACACGTGGATCCAGCTAAGATTGAGGCTGTTAAGAATTGGATTACACCCAAGTCTCCCACGGAAGTTCGCTCTTTTCTTGGCTTAGCGGGTTATTATCGTCGATTTATTCTCAACTTTTCCAAGATTGCTTTACCTCTCACTTCCTTGACCCATAAGGATAAACCATATGTATGGGGACCCAGTCAGGAAGAAGCATTCCAAACTTTGAAGCAGAAACTGTGTGATGCTCCAATCCTCACCCTACCGGACGGCAGTGAGGATTTCGTGGTTTACTGTGATGCCTCTAATCAAGGCCTTGGTTGCGTTCTCATGCAACGAGGCAAGGTTATAGCATATGCATCACGACAACTGAAAAACCATGAGAAAAATTACACTACCCATGATCTTGAGCTCGGAGCGGTCGTCTTCGCACTTAAGATTTGGCGTCACTATTTATATGGTACAAAATGTGTGATCTTCACTGACCACAAGAGTCTTCAACACATTTTCAACCAGAAAGATCTGAATATACGACAACGACGATGGGTCGAGTTGTTAAACGACTACGACTGCGAGATTCGCTACCATCCTGGCAAGGCGAATGTTGTAGCCGATGCCCTTAGTCGTAAAGGTCATGCCCAGCTTTATTGTGCTCAGGTCCAGTCTGATATCAAACTCCGCATCATTGAAGCCCAACATATCTCTGTTACTGAGGGCAACATGTACGAAGAAATGTCGTGTGGAGCCGAAAATCAGTTGGAAACCAAAAATGGCTTACTTTATTTCATGAACCGTCTTTGGATCCCTGATCGTGACAACCTGCGTACCTTCCTCATGGACGAGTCCCATAAGTCTCGTTATTCCATTCACCCTGGTGCAGATAAGATGTATCAGGATCTGCGTACTTTGTATTGGTGGCCCGGTATGAAAAAGGACATAGCTCTTTATGTAGCTAAATGCCTTACTTGTTCTAAAGTCAAAGCTGAGCACCAACGCCCATCTGGTTTACTTGTGCAACCAGAAATACCAGTGTGGAAGTGGGAGAACATTGCTATGGACTTCATCACGAAGCTTCCACGCACTACTCGCGGGCATGACAGTATCTGGGTTATTGTCGATCGTTTGACCAAATCTGCTCACTTCCTACCCATTCGTGAGACCTACACAGCTGAGAAACTGGCTAAGATTTACATCAGTGAGATTGTCAGCCGTCATGGTATTCCTCTAGACATTATTTCCGATCGTGATAGCTGGTTTACTTCTCGCTTTTGGCAGACATTTCAGTCCGCACTTGGTACACAACTAAATCTTAGCACGGCTTATCACCCACAGACGGATGGCCAAACTGAACGAACCATCCAAACATTGGAGGATATGCTTCGAGCGTGCATCATCGACTTTGGTGGTAATTGGGACACGCACCTACCCTTGGTTGAGTTCTCGTATAATAACAGCTACCATTCCAGTATTAACATGGCACCATTTGAGGCACTCTACGGTCGCAAATGTCGTTCCCCTGTGTGTTGGAGCGAGGTTGGTGAAACACAAATCACCGGTCCCGAACTAATACAAGAAACGACAGACAAAATTCATCGCATTCGTGAGAACTTACAAGTTGCTCGAAGCAGACAAAAGAGCTATGCCGATCAAAGGCGCAAGCCTCTAGAATTCCAAGTCGGGGACATGGTACTTCTCAAGGTTTCACCTTGGAAGGGTGTATTTCGGTTTGGAAAGAAAGGGAAACTTGCACCACGATTCGTAGGCCCTTTTAAAATCCTTGAACGAGTTGGGAAAGTAGCTTACAAGCTTGACTTACCACCGGAGCTCAATAATGTTCATCCAACGTTTCATGTTTCTAATCTCAAGAAGTGTTTGGCTGAAGATAACCTCCATGTTCCTTTAGAGGATATCCAGATTGACGAATCGATGCGCTTCATAGAGAAACCTGTGGAGATTATGGATCGAGATGTCAAGACGCTTAAGCGAAGCCGAATTCCTATTGTAAAAGTTCGTTGGGAATCCAAACGAGGCCCAGAGTTTACTTGGGAGCGTGAGGACCAAATGATGTCTAAGTATCCTCACCTCTTTCCAGAGACTACCACTTGAAGTAATTTCGGGACGAAATTTCTAAAAGTAGGGGATGCTGTGACATCCGTCACTTTTCATTGTATTCTTTCTATTATTACCTGTACGTCATACTTCAAATAATAAACGTGACATTATTCTTGAGCGTTTAATTCGGGTTCGTTTAATCATAGATAATAATAATAATAATAATTATTATTATGTTGAGGCCCACCTGATGGAGCCCAACAGCCTCCAAGCCCAGCCCAAACCCCATATGTCTAGCCCATCATCCAAGGCCCAATCTCCTTGGGTCTGTTTTAAAAAAATAAAAATAATTATGCTTTGGCCGGGGTTCGAACCCGCGCCAAAGCCACAGCCACACACACACTTAACCAACTGGGCTGGACCAGCTTGTCTGTTATAGCCCAGACGCGTTTTTATAAATACACACCTTTAAAACCTCACAGTTGACAAGGAAAGTCAACTGTGGGTTGCCATGTTAATCAATCCGTCCCATTAACGAATAATTGATTCATATTTGGTAAATTAGTGTGATTATCGGCCTAATGCAACTCGTATACACGTCCATTACACGTCAATTGTTGACTAATTGAATCAATAAACGCGTATAGTATTAATCGTAGGTCAAACATTCCAATTGAACTCATCTTTGATCCTCAGTATAAATAGAGGTGCTACGAACCTTAACAACTCGCTCACTCATCTTCCTAAACCTCCAATTGTTCTAAAAACTCTCTGTTGATTCCCTTCTTGCACGGCGTTTGACTTATTTCTTTGACTCGACGATTACACACGATTATACACTGTGAGTCTCACTTTTGTTATGGGTTTTGTTCATCGGCTGTCCAGCAACAAAAGCCCCATATTTAATCGGGCTCACGTTGCCTTGATCGTCTGATTGAAATTTCTAGGGCTCGTGTTCTTGAATTGGGGATAATCTTGTTTTTGCATATGATATATATTTATTTTAAACCCAAAAACATCACAACCACCGGCCTAGGCCAAGTGGTTGTGACCATGGTCCACAACAAAGGTCACCCGGGTTCGAGTCCCGGCTCTGACCGGTTTTGCTCCTTTTTCTTTTCTTTTCTTTTTAAAAACAAACAATTAAATATATATAAATATTAAATCCTTTTAAACCTTTTAAATTCTTTTTAAAATACCAAAACTATTTTATAAATTCTAAAAAAATTACATTTGTTTAATCTGTTATAAAAGTTTCATTTATAATTTTTATTTTTCAGAAATTCATTTATTTAATATTTATAATAATTAAATCATTTTTAATCTATTAGATTTATAAAAATCCATTTATACATCAAAACAATTTTATTAATTTCTCCAAAATTTATCCTGACTTTATTTAAAGTTAAACTTTACTGAAATAATTTTTAATTCAGTAAAATCATTTATTTTATATTTTTAATCAATTTTTGTTAGATTTAATCATAATTAAATCATAACAAATCCAATTTTCATCATTTTTGCACCAAAATTTTATACAAATTATTTTTAATCATTTAGAACAGAAATATGATTTTTAAAATAAGAATTCTTTAATTTTAGTATTTTTAAATATTAAAGTTAAATAATGACTATTTATAAATAAATAGATTTAAAAATCTATTTTAAATGAAATAATTTTATAAAAATTATTTCTATACTTCAAACACTTTATTGTGTATATCCTAAATTCAAATTTCATTAAAAGACTTTTATTTATTTATTTATTAAATTTCTCATAATTAACAAACAATTTGTTTATTAACACAAATAAACGTAATCCCCAATTCGAAGCCCTAGATATACATGCATCCTAGAGTTATTTCACTCACACAATATCAATTACTTTAGGTTAATCTTTTGGGAGAAATCTCAAGTTCATATTTCGTTGTCCAGTCCAATTTCAAGTTACTACGTGAACAGTGAGTACTTCCTATCCCCTTTTTGCTTTTATACATTTTCGGGGTGTTACATGTACACTATTACAATTTCAAATACAAGTTTACATTTTTTTTACAATACAATTCTAGTACTATGTGCATTGCTTACAACGTGCTTTATGCTTAGACAATACATGTGGATTACATTTGTACTTAGTGAAATCATTAACATGGTACAAGCCGACCTTAACATTGGATAGCGCTATTTGGATTGACAACCCGCCTAGGTTGATTCTCCCCCTTTTTCATCGGAGAATCCGTGGCCATCGTTAAGTTATTATCCACTTGTTGGATAAGTACACTACAGTTCATACAGTACATTATACAGTCACAGGGTTGATTTCGCTCATTTGTTTGATACATGGTTTACATATTTGCACTGTAGCTTGCACTTGAATTGTATAACTTTTAATCTACTATATATATCAAAACTAGGAATGCTCACCAACATTTCTTATGTTGACCAAACCTATTTTTGTACATGTTTCAGGTGCAGTTTGATCAAGATACTTTTAGCGCTTTATTATGCAGTTATTTCATTATTTATGTTTCATTTAAGACCTTGTATTTCCATTTTCCTTGTAAGACAATTTTTGGGTTTCATTTAATAATATTTACATTTAAGTACCATGTGCTTTTGAACAATCGTCACTACGTGACACCTCGATGATTCCGCCATCGGTTGGGGTGTTACAAAACCAAACCGCCTACCGCAAATTCCTTGTCCATCCGCTTCTTGTTGGCGTATTTGAACATCTTTCGTTTGGCCGACTCAATGGAAATCTTGAGCTACTAAATAATAGGCTGATGATACAATAAAGACGACTCAATTGAAGCCGTTTTCGTAGTACCCGGTATGTAATCATGAATTGACGACACGTCGCGACCATACAAAGCTTTAAATGGCGACATTTGGATCGAAGAATGAAAAGCCGTGTTATACAAAAATTCTGCCAAGTATAAATACCTTTCCCACTTCTTTGGTTCATCAAAGACAAACGCTCTTAAGTACATTTCCAAGCAGCGATTTACAACTTCTGTTTCTCCGTCTGTTTGCGGATGGTACGTACTTGAGTGTAACAATTGAGTTCCCATGATTTTGAATAATTCTTTCCAAAAGCTACTGATGAAAACAAGGTCTCGATCGGATACAATGGTTTTAGGTAGGCCGTGTAGACGATAAATTTCGCGCATGAAAATGGACGCAAGTGATACGGATGTATAGCCGGTCGGAAGTGAAATGAAATGCGCGAACTTTGAAAGTCTATTCACAATGACCCAAATGGCGGTTTTTCCTTTAGATAGCGGAAGATTGTGATAAAATCCATTAAAATATCGTGCCAAGGGTGAGGTGGGGTCGGAAGCGGTTGAAGGAGGTCGTACGATATGTGGGTCGGTGTTTTAATGGCTGTTGAAATCATGGTGAGCTTTGGCCGGCCACTTGAATTCATTAGCTTTTAGAATATCAGTGAGAGGCGCGGCGATTCGAGCATAAGAAGGTACAAACCTTCGATAATACCCGGTTAGGCCTAAAAATGCTTGAAGAGTTGTGAAGGATGTGGGTGGAGGCCATTGTTGAATTGCATGAATTTTGTTGGGTTCCGATGCGACACCATTTGCGGATATCCTATGACCCAAAAAGGAGAGTTCATGGACACCGAAAACGCATTGGTTTTTGGCAAGTGTTTGAAGGAAAAATTGAAGGTGATGGTAGTGATCGGTTTTGGTATGGCTATAGATGAGTATATCATAAAAAAACGAGAACAAATTGGCGAAGTACCTTTCGGAAGAGATCGTTCATAGCGGCTTGGAAGGTAGACGACGCATTTGTGACGTCAAATGGCATGACAAGGAATTTGTAGTGGCCATCGGTTTTCCGAAAAGCGGTCTTGTGCACATCTTGTTGAGCGACCCTAATTTGATGGTACCCTGAACGTAAATCAATTTTGGAAAAAAAATGTTGCACCATGAAGCTCATCAAGAAGCTCGTCGATTGTTGGAATGGGAAAGCGGTCACAAACCGTTGCCGCGTTTAATGCCCGGTAATCGACACAAAAACGCCATGACCCATCCTTTTTCTTTACTAAAAGTACCGGCGATGAAAACGGACTTTGGCTTGGTTGGATTATTCCATTTTGGAGCATTTCGGTGATGAGTTGTGACATAATTTGTTTTTGGTTGTGCGGGTAGCGGTAAGGTATAATGTTGACGGTTGTGGATTCGTTTAACAATGGTATGTGATGGTCATGGAAACGATTCGGTGGTAGGTTGCGAGGTTCCTGGAAAAGGTTTTGAAATTGGGTTAAGAGTGTAGAAATGGTTGGGTCCGAGTGGTCAGGAGGCTGTGAAGGATCGGATGGTGGTGATGTTTTTGTTTCAAGGGTTAATGTGTGAAGTGAAGTAATGGAATTGTGGCGCAATAATGTGGATAGTGAACTTGGTGTACAGAGGCGGTTCATCGATTCCACGTGAATGGTATGGTTGATGCCATCTTTTTTAAAGGAAATTTCGGGAATGGAAAAGTCGGCTGAAAGACGACCAAGTGACACCCAAAACGATGTCGGTCCCTTTGACCGGTAAAATGTAAAAAGGAATTTGAAACGATGCTTTTTGAACTTGAAAATTTACCGCAGGATTGAACCCTTCACATTGGATGAATTCGCCATTGCCCACCATAACATTGAATTGAGGAATTGGTGTGATGGTAAGGTGTAGAAGTTTGGCGATTCGGGGTTTGACGATATTATGGGTACTACCACAATCGATCAACACAGTGAACGGGTGGACATTGATATAACCGGTGGCGCGGAGCGTTTGTGGAGAGGATAAACTGAAATAGGCAGTCTCCGAAAGGGACAGGAGTTGTGGTGTGTTTGGGTCCGGATTTGGCATTGTTTCGATTGGGGTAGTTTCAGTTTCAGGTGGGTCGTCTCTGTCGTCGTTGTCAACGATGAGCAAAAACTGTGGAGGAGAGCATTTATGGCCAGGAAAATAACGTTCGGGACAATTGAAACAAAGACCTTCTTTTCGTCCTTGTTGAAGTGCTGTTGCCGATAGTTTTGTAAAAGGTAAGGTTATGGTTTGTTTATTTGGTGCAGGTAAGAGAGGTGGCAAGGAAGTAGGAGTTGTAGTTGGAGTTTGTTGGGAAGTTGTTGTAGAAGTATTGGATAAGGCTGCAAAAGGTTTCGAATGAAAAGTAATTTTGGTAGATGATGGTTTAAAGGAATGAGCAACGTTGTCTTCAACAGCTTTTGCCAATCCAATAGCTTCGTACAAGGTATCGGGTCTTAGGATAGCTAATTCATTGTGAATTTCTGGTTTCAACCCCGAAATAAAACAACTTCTTAACGCGTGTGGTGTGAGGCCCGAAACACGGTTGCTAATACGCTCAAACTCGGTGAGATAAGCTGCGAAAGTGGTGTTTTGTGTGAGTTTAAAAAGCGCGGCTTCATGATTCTCAAAAGCCGAAGGGCCAAAGCGTCATTCTACTTCACGTTTGAAATTCATCCAAGATGGAAGAAGGTCGTTATTAGCGAGGTTTTGATACCAAGCTAGAGCATCGCCAATGAAATAGAAAATGGCTAATGACACGCGTTCGTTATGTGGGGTTTGATAATAGGCAAAGAAGTTATCGGCTTGGAAAATCCATCCGAGTGGGTTGGTTCCATCGAAAAATGGTAAGGATATTTTTGGTGTGCGAGCGGAATTCTGTGAGTTCGAATTTGATGGTGAACCAGATGAAGATAGAGATGATTTCTGTTTAGGGCCAAGTGAGGTTTCGGTTGTGAGTTTGTCGGACATGGTGGTTAGGACATTGGCTTGAAGGTCTAATTTGGTGTGTAAGGTACGAGTTTCTTCGATAAGGTTTTGGAGTTGGTCCGATTGATGGGTGGCTATGGCTGCTGAATTGGCAATCAATTGTTGGAGTAGGTCGGTTATAGATGGTCGTTGGTCATCAGAAGTAGAGTCTTTGCGGGGTTCCATGGAGGGTGAGTTGGTGAATGAAAGCACCAATGATAGGTTAACTCTTAGAGGGGATTAGGCTCTAGAAAATAAGATTGAGAAGAGACAACTTTTAGAGCAATTTTCTGATTTTTTTTCATTCACAAACAATCAACTTAAATAACAAATGAGGTTACATGTCCACCATCCCACTAAGGCATGTACACCAAGTCATACCACTTATTCTTAGGCCATGATCTCCACTAAGAGAATCATGTACAACTACCACTAAACCTAGTCAACAAGCAAAGGAAATAAATTTGAAATACTTAAACAATTAAAATTAATTATGCAGCAAAACGGGCCGGCAACTTGATTATTCACTGGGCCTTTTGATTGGGTCGGTTCATTGTTGTGTTGGGTTGGACCGTAACACCGACTAAGCCGGTGCAGTTTATACTGACATGTGTCTTGTTACTCGTGCCAACTAAGGTAATACTTTAGCCCGTATTTATAATATTTTTTAACACTGGCCAAGCCGGTATCCTTGGCGAAGTCTGTTTTGGGCAGCCTACCCTCTTACTTTCTCTCCATTTTTAAAGCTCTGAAAGCCGTGATTCATAAGCTTGAAAAATTGAGGAGGGACTTTATTTGGGGTAAATCCGAATTAAGGAATAAAATTCAGTGGGTTAGTTGGGAGACACTTCTTAAAGCCAAGTCTTTGGGAGGGTATGGGATTGGGGCTATTCGGGATTTCAACCTTGCTATGCTTGCCAAGTGGTGGTGGAGAGTGAAGGATAACCCGACACAATTGCGGGTCTCGGTGGTGTCCTCGATCCATAAGACGGTTCAAGATCGGTGCCTTATCCGTATTAATAATGCGCTTCCTGGGATTTGGAAGAACATCGGTTTTATGGGTAAAGAATTCCTAAATTTGGGCATTGACTTAATGGATAGGCTGTGGGTGACTGTTGGGGATGGGACTTCGGTTCGATTCTGGAAAGATAAGTGGGCTAGGAATTTTATTCTTAAGAACACCTTTCCTGATCTATTTCGGCTTGCAAGGGATAAAAATGGAACTGTGGCGGGTCATATTTGCTTTGGGGTTAGCTTGGCTTAATAACCCTACATCTCAACTGGAGTAGGATAGAATTGGGGATCTTATGAGGTTGCTACACAGTTTAACTCTCAAAGATGGCAAAGACAATTGGGTTTGGGAAAACAATGCTGGGGTGGGCTTCTCTGTTAAAGAAGTTCGGCTGGATATTGAAAGGCTTAGGGTCGGGGACAACGTCGAGCAACCGTTCAAGTGGAATTCATGGGCGCCGCCAAAAATGAACTTTCTGCTTTGGAGGGCTGTTCAAGGGAAGGTGGCCTCGAGGAAAGCATTGTTGTCTCGGGGTGTTATGGTTCCGAGCGTGATGTGACCGAGATGTGGTATCGAGGAGGAAGACTCTAAGCATTTGTTTGTTAATTGTCTTTTCGCCAAAAGTATCTGATGGAATATCTTCAGGTGGATTAGAGTGTCGTGGCCTCAGGATGTTAACTCCCTTTCCGGGCTGGTGGATGCGTTGTCGAAGGAGCCGGTAGCAAAAGATGGAAATGGTTAGCGAATATGGTGGCTATGGCTACTACGTGGTAGATTTGGCAGGCTAGAAATAAGGCGGTCTTTGATAGCAGCTTCACTCCAGTTCATTTGTCTGTGAATTCGATCAAAGACGATGATTTTGTGTGGATTCGGCATAAGGCGAAACTTCCTGCTATTGCTTGGGAAGACTGGACTTCATTTGATGTTTCTTTATTAGTTTAGTTGTTTTGTTGTTTTTTGTTTTTGCGTCCGCCATTCTGTTTGGGGTCGCGGTTTTCTCCGTCGTTTCTTTGTTTGTATTTGCTTCAGTTTCTTGCTGGGTTCTATATATATATAGGTAGAGGATCCGGTAGGAAAATTGTTTTGTGTAGGAAGTGTAGGAAAGAGTTATGGCCCTTAGATCAAATATTGAGATTAAGGGCATTTAAGACTTTTCTATCTATTTTAAATCTCCCAAATCCCACTAATTTAGCAAAATTGATTCACAATTCAAATCAATTATCTTGTTATTCCAACTTAATTTCAAAGATCACCACACCAAAATAACTGAATACTACTAATTTATAAATCAATTGCTCAATTATACCACAAACCCACGATTATCATATCACTTTTTTCAGATCTTCAATCATATCAATTCGTACGATCTCAATCACATAAAAGAAATAACAAACAGTGTTTTTATAACATCATAAGTGTTTTATATAAATTTTTTAACAACATAAGTGTTTTATATAACTGAATGATAAATGTGTTCAAATGCCAACAAAACACTTCTGATGTTGCACTGTTATAACAAACAAAACACTCCTTATGTTACAGTATGATGTTTGACCCTTAACACAAACAATGATATATAAAACACTTCTCACACTACAATAAAACACTTCTCATGTTACAATGTTTTTATAACAACACACTGTTTTGTTTTTTTAATCCACCACAACAACTACCCTGCTTCTTTAAAAAAAATTATATTAATAAGTGTAAGGATAACACTCCTTATGTTACAGTATGATGTTTGACCCTTAACACAAACAATGATATATAAAACACTTCTCACGCTACAATAAAACACTTCTCATGTTACAATGTTTTTATAACAACACACTGCTTTGTTTTTTTTAATCCACCACAACAACTACCCTGCTTCTTTAAAAAAATTATATTAATAAGGTTAAGGATCTTTTGTTATTTTGTTTTTGATATGTATTTGAGAAAGAAAGAGAAGGGAGATAACATGTTAAGCATGATTTTAGGAGATGTTAAATAGTTTCTTTAATTAAAATAATAGAATGTCAATTTTGCCCTCAATTAAAACACTTAATGGACAAATTTAACCCCATCAATTATAAGAATTAATTAGAATCTAAAATTTTTTATAGGTTTAATCTCAATCATCAATGTCTAGATCCAATGGATCAAAACACTTCCTACACTTCCTACAAAAAACTATTTTCCTACAGGAACCTTACCCTATATATATATATATATATATAAGTTTCGCCGTTAAAAAAAATTATGGCTAAATGATCGACTCAGGTTTATGTGTCAAACTCTGATTGACTGTTTTAGTTTTGAAAAGTTGAAATTTTTTTCGGTCTTAAATAACTTTTGATCAAATATTTATATTGTAATTTTCTCTGATTTAAAGTTACAAATCCTTTATTGGCTTTTCTTTTTCAAATTTAATCCATTCTTTAAACTTAAATACTTTATTATATAAACTTTATTGTTATTTATCATCTTTAATTTAAAGATAATTGGCAAATTGGATTTTAATAATCCAACCTTTTTCTTTTTGGCTGATAATAATCTTACCTAAGTTTTTTCTCTCCACCAGTCCCACGTTTTAGACATTTTGCTATCAATGGACCCCCCCCCCCCCCCCCCCCCGTTAACTAACACTAACGTCGTTAGCTGAAAATCACAATTCTATGCAATTATTCACGGGATTTGAAAGAGGGAATTGAGACGAGGATATTGGTATGTTCAATTGTAGAAATAACCATGGTTCGTCAGTTGTAGGTTGATGTTCTCCTCGGATGGGATGACCGGAACCGACGATTAAACCATCAAACCATGCTCAGTTCTGCATTTGAGCATACCAATATCATCGTTTCGATTACCTCTTTCAAACCCAGTAAATAATCGTCTATAATTGTGAGTTTTAGCTAACGGCGTTAGTGTGAGTTAACGGGGGCCCATTGAGAGCAAAATGTCTGAAAGGTGGGTCTGGTGAAGAGAAAAAAACTCAGGTGGGATTGTTATCGACCAAAAAGAGAAATGTTGGATTATTAAAATCCAATTTGCCAAGATAATATTGATATATTTAAAAAAAAGATTTTATTAAGTGTTTATTTTTATTTTTAAGTTGATGTAAGTTTGTTATAACAATGCATAATTAATTAGAGAGAGGCTAACGTACAAAGTTTTTTAACATACAAAGTGTAAGAAGCATTCTAAGCCATTAGATTTAGGCGGTGGCAAGATGGTAATTAACAATCCTAATCATATTTGGGTTAATCTAACCAATGGTAAATTAGGAAAAACACGTTTAAATTTCTTTGAAATCATAACAGACATAATTGATGCAAAAATTTTCAACGATTGAACCTGATTTTTCATCGTTTTCAACTCGATTAAACGTTCAGAATGATTAAACAATCAAAAACATTCGATTACAAACAAAATCAAAACGTATTTGCAAAAATAGAAACAAACAGAGTATGATAATTCAATCAATAAAATTAGTCGAATCATATTAAAAAAATCACTATCAACGCATGTATTATTCACAGAAACGAACGATGTTGATAATAGAAGAAGAATTAAAGAAAAAATGGCTTTCAAAGAAGTTTCAGACGATGAAGATCAGAAACTGTTAAACAGAAAATCATAAAACGCACTTGGTTGTTTTATAAAACGCATTTGGTTTTTTAAACACTGTTTAAACTGGTTTTTACAAAACACACTTGGTTTTTTATAAAACGCACTTGGTTTTTGTAAAACGCATTTGGTTTTTGTAAAACGCATTTGGTTTTTTTATAAAACGCATTTGGTTTTTTTATAAAACGCATTTGGTTTTTTTATAAAACGCATTTGGTTTTTTAAACACTGTTTAAACTGGTTTTACAAAACACACTTGGTTTTTTATAAAACGCACTTGGTTTTTGTAAAACGCACTTGGTTTTTGTAAAACGCACTTGGTTTTTGTGAAACGCATTTAGTATAATTAGAAATCACATTTTCCTCACTTTTTTCCCTATTTTCCTCTGTTTTTCCCCAACAAACAAACAAACAATTATATTCAAGCACAGTTGGGGTAAGGTTTTTATGGATTGGTTGTTTTTTTGTCTTTTTTTCTTCTTTTTCCTTTGTTTTGTGATTAGCCATAGATACAGAGATGTTGGCTTGGTTGTCTTCTCCGAAGATAGAGGGAAGTGACTAGATCTGAGCCACGATTGAGGTCGGGTTGAAGTCGAACAACGATTGAGGTCGGGATGAAGTCGAACAACAATTGAGGTCGGGTTTGGTTCTGATTACGAAAAAAGAGTAAAAAAGGTAAAAAGGTGGGTTGGAAGGTGATGATGAGGAGTATAAACCATCTATATTGATGAGGGATCGAGATCTTCTATTGGATCAGATGATGAAAATGAAGATAAAGTTTGTGAGAAGGGTGGTTAGTTCAGATCTACCATAAAAAGGAACGAAAGAAGGGTGTTTTGAGTTAGGTATAGTTAACCATGGTTTACACGTGTCAATATGTGGTGGCTTCCTACACTTCTCACATTAAGAAACTTTGTACCCTATACTTTCTCTAATTATACTAGCAGGAACCCGCACATTGCGGCGGGGTTGCACTGTGCTTGGCTGTTGCGTTTAGTCAATCACGTTGTTGATGTTGTACATTATACACACATCTTAAATGACTAATCAAATCTTCATCTCCCTTTTTTCGCTTTTCTATTTTTTTCGTTTTGTAATGCGAATTTCTTCATGGTAACCACTAAAGCAACCATCTTTTAATTTGTTTTCTAATAGAAAAATATTGAAAGAATGCATTAATCATTTATGTTTCATGCCCGTTTTATGCAAAATACATTAACGGAACCTAAAGATAACCGTTTCTTTCTTAAACCAATCTAGGTTCTAAACCGGTTTGGGTTTTTTTAAGAAGGTTTAGAACCGGTTTTCGTTTTTGGCCAAACAGGTACAAGCTAGAAATCGGAGTGGGCCAAAAATAAATCGAAACTTCGAGAATCGATTGGTTTACCCGCACGTTGCCGTGGGATCCAAATACAAATTGCAATACAACAATGTGATTATTTATAAAACGCAAAAATGTAGATTCAATAGTACACCTTGGTACCCAATGTTGTGGTTCGAATAAATCCTTCTGAAATAAATATTTATCTACTCGTTAAGTGTCAGGTTACTAAGTTGACATGTTAACTTCTATCAAGCTAGAGTATATATTGGACCCACTAAAGCACCTATTTCTTGAGCATTTTGTAGGCATTCGTCTACTTCCCCTTTCAACACATGTCCAAATCTGAATAATAACCAGCACATGCCACAATGCTTAAAAAAATAAAAATAAATGATGGTAGCAAGTATATGACATAGTTTAAAGCATACAAACCAATTCATGAGTACGTACCATGGCATAAGAATTAGAAACAAATACAATCTACAAACTGATTAGTCGATATGTAAGAAGAAAGGCAATTACATCATAAAAAACAAATGAAATCAGCCGCAAAGAGAATACTATCCTTTCAATATCATATCAACACCTTTTCTTTTCATAATTTCCCGCGCACGTTGCAGCGCGAACATGTTAAATCACAAAAGAAATCACCAAGATAAAATCATCAAAACAATTAACTGGCAAATGACTGTGTGTTGCTGGAGACATTTTAAACTCGGGCGGCGCTTGTTTTCATACCATTTAATTCAACATCCACAATGCAATTCCACTAACAATATATTACGTCTATTTCATTCTTTAACTGGTGTACCAAATTTTCCAATTTGTAGATGTACAATAATGAATTATGTAATAACTCATTGAAACTATCAAAGTAGTAATATGAATTTTTTTTGCTGCTACTTCAATTGTCGCTCTATTCACCAAGTTTTTATACTTTCATTTAGAACTAACATACAAGTAAATGATACATATTTAAAATCAGAACAATGAGACTTACAACAAACAACTCCAATAAAGATAATTTCGAATGAGTGAATGACGATTTATCGAGACAAAATTTTAAACACTGCAACATAATCACTAAAGAGAAGCTTACGTGAAGTACCTAGAAAAGTGTGATTAGCCTGTAAAATGCTAAGCATATGACCCACTTGCTTTCTCTTCTAACTCATTTTCAACCATTTGAATAAGCACTTTCTATCACTTGCTTTCTCTGCTAACTCGTTTTCAATCATTTGAATAAGCAATTTCTATGTTTCTGTTTTAACAACCTAGAGCATAAACACAACATATCACATTTTTTAATTAAAAAAATCCAACCAAAAAATTAATAATAAGGAAAATCAAAAATCAATGTGACGGTTTCGAATGTTGAATAAGGTGTATGACTTGAATTATTCATTTATACAACTACCATTAAATGTTGTACAAGAGGGCATAAAAGAAAGAAATTGGACAAAAATTATAGATTTATACTAAGACTTTTGATATGTCATCTTAAAAAAGATGTAAATTTACCTTCTTATCCATCAAGCACCCATTATATAGTAGTATAGATATACATTTTTGCATAATTATAGGAACTTTTCTCCCATCATTTAAAATACATGTGCCACATTCTAGTGGTTGCCAAGTTGAGCTAGCTCATTTGGTAGAGGTTTTTGCCTTTAAGTAGGTGGTCTTGGGTTCAATCCCAAGCAAGGGATGAATTATTTATAAATATAAGAATTTCGAAAGAATAACATTTAGCGGTTAAAAAAAACATTCTAGTGGTTTCCTACATTTGCAACGAAACAAATTATGTCAAAATGATTGTTGACAAACCATAAACAGTCAAGAGGAAAATATCTTATTTGTATTATTATTATTGAATACAGAAAATGTTTTAGCAGAATCCAAATAATCCATCAATATCAAAATTAGGCAGCCACACGACTCAACTTCGTACAACTTCTCCCTAGCCTCCAGCAGGCGTGTTGTGGTTATCCTTATTTTTTTTTCTTCTTATTATTATTATATTTTTTTGAAGAATTTTATTTGAAATATTTCTAGATGATGTGCAGTCAAACTATTAAGGTTCATAATGTGAATATTAGGTCATATCTAGACTTTGCTAATAGCATTTTTTTTTTCCACAAAATTAAATCTGAATTTAAACCGATATATTTATTTTAGAAAATGTGCTTAAATCTATGAAGAATTGATGTTGAATAAACTCTTGAAGTTATACTTTATCTTTAACGGGTCAAATAACGGGCCAAAGTCAAACATATTAATTAGGCAAAACAACAGCTATCTCAAGTCGACCCAGCTTCACCCAACCCGTTTCAACCTACGCAACACGCATAAGCTTCGGCTTCAATATGTTATTATGTAATACATAATAACCCAGCCAATGGCGAAGTTTAAACTTTTAGATAGTGGGGGCCGAAAGTCACGAGACCCAATTTTTTTTCAAATTGGTTGGGGCCGGACTCAAAAAATACAAATTTTTTTTTAGATAAAACCAAGAAAATTTACTAAGCTAAAAATCGGTGGGGGCCGGGGCACCCTCTGACTCTGACTCTCACTAAGCTTTGCCCATGAACCCAGCCCTTTATCATAAGTTCATAACTTGACATATATATATATATGAAACAGGATTTCATAAAATTAGTAATTTTCAAATGGTTACTACATTTTTGCAAATAGATCAAAGTACACACCTGCACATATTTGCAGACAAGCTCAAAATAAGTTATTTCATCACGCAAATTCGATACAATCGGTCCTTATCCTAGATAAAAAAACAAAAAAAAATGTAAACTAACACGTCAATGTAAACGCTTGATCATAAATCACGAATCCGCAATTTGTAGCATAGCTAGTTTCTCTTGAAGCTTTGCAATCCGAGCCTAGAAAGAAATTAAGGCGTTTTATAATCAAATGGCTGGCATCCCTCAAATAAGATATACCCGTCATATATAGTTGTAGCACGTATATATAGGCACTAATCGCGCCCTGTTTACCTATGAACAGTGGTCGACTTTGGTAGTATCTTATCTCAAACGGGTCAACTGAAAAAATAGTTAAAAGGGTACCATGTGGAATTGGTAGAAAGATGCTAAATGTCAACTTTTAATTTTATTAATACATATAGACTTCTAAATGGTTTTATTAAAAACGAATAAATGTTCGGTTACCTTAAATGATTTAGAACGACGGATTGAAGGATCCAACTCTAAAGCCGTTGAATAAGAATTTGCAGCTGCTTCATATTGTTCCATAGCCATTAAAGCATCACCCTTACATACGTAAGCCTGCAATTAAATTTTTGTAGCGATTGTAGCAAATTCTTGAAATTTATTCTATCTAACATTGCAACAATGATCATCGGAACCATAAAATTATTAATTACCTCAGGATATTTTGGAGCAATAGTAGAAGCTTCTATGGCATCCGCAAGAGCAGCAGTTGTCTTGTTCATTGCCAATCTTGCAACAGACCTGGATCAGACCTCCTGTTAGACCATAAAAAAAATGCTAATATAGTTACTTGGTCATAGTCTGTAGAGTCAAAGATAATGCAGTGCATAAAGATTAGAGGTTAGTACTAGATTTCTATAAATTCGATTAAGGTGTAAACATTACTCCCTCTACTTCTATTTAACTAAGTTCATATCATAGTTGTCAGAAGCGCGCTTAGGCGCCAAGGCGCACTATCAGGGCTGTTTCAGGCTGATTTCCGGCTAAAAGTTGCTTAAACCTCGAAAACATCCTAAATGAGCTATGAACAAGTCCTAAACAACCCTAAAACAACCTAAAGTAGCCCTAAACAAGCCTAAAACATCTCTAACATCCCTAAAAAATATATTTTATACTATGCGCCTAATTATAAAAAGCCCTCGTTTTTTTAGGCGCCTTGCGCCTAGGCTCTGGGCTCAGCCTATGCGCCTAGACGCTTTGACAACTATGGTTCATATACCTAATTATATAGGTAATTAGCAACACGAACCTGTTTCTATAGATGTAGTGAAGTCCACCGATTGGATTAAGATCTATTGCCTGCATAAAAAATTTAAAGGACTTATTCACAACTCACAAGTATGCTTACTCGAGTAAGATTCTTCTATGGTTCATAATAAAAAATGCATGTCATATTACATAAGAAGGGTTTTTTGGACCCTTCGGAAGCGTTAATTCACTTGCAATATTATTGATTTCACACATTTAAAACTTCAACCATGCAAGCAAGAAGTAACATTTTCACTCGGCGTGCGCTACATGTCTTCCTCCAGGCCTGCCCTGCATGATTTGCCCTTGCCCTTGCCCTTGCTTTCATGTTTTCCAGCTTCCAAATTCCAATATCCGTATTTTGTACATATTCTTAAAACCAGGGGAAAATGCACTTTTGTGCCCGGGAATTTGGTTATCCTTGATCCACACACGCATATTCAAGTAAGTAACCCACCCAAACAATCTCAAGTGCCTACTATAATTGGAATTTTCCAGACAATATCGATACGGGATTTTGCAGAGATATAGCAACAACACGACTTCTTCCCAGAGTGCTTAGGCAACCCAGAACCATACAGCATACACCTTAACTTGGCCCATCATGTCTGCCAAGCGATCTTGCGGAGATGTCCCCTTAAAACAGGGTAACACCCAATCTCTTGCCTTTTGCATAATTCACATCAGACCATTTTCTGTCGATAACGTTTTCACTTTATCTCACAGGGTGTTGAATCTCCAAGCATAGCCACACCAAGATCAACCTCCTAGTACTCGCTGAAGTTATCATCTATGTTGAGTCATGTGTTATGAACAATCAGCATCCAATATTGACTCATTCATGAAACTTGTACCCATCGCCAGATCTGCAACGTCATACACTGCCGGCTCTGATACCACTTGCTGGAAGATTTCTCTTACAAACGGAAAAGGTTGAAGGATACAAGAACAAGAATAAAAGCCCAATCTTTGTGGAAAAGGACAGGCACTTCGTAATGAACACTATTCCTTTGTTGTTAGCACTAAAGAACCCCATACCATGACATAGGGATCATTCATCTACAAGAGCCTCATAACTTACTACTTGTCCTAAGCTGATCCCACAACGCAAACAAAAAAGAGCCAAGAGTTTAACCTTGTAATGTCGAATGAATTAGTTTTCAGTAAAATCTTATGGTAGTACTATGGAGTTTTGAAAAAAGTTAAAAACTACATTAGGAATTAATGAATTATGGCATATCAAATGCAACAAATTGTCAATATTTTCAAAACAATATGCAAAAAAATGAAGTGTTTGAATGTTTGTTACCGGATTTATGACTCAAGTTCGCTATTTTGGGCCAAAAGTTCATGCCTAAATCTATAAATAAATGATTAACGAGTATTTTAGACTCAAACATTTCAACTCGAAATGTAACAACCAATAATAAATGTAAACAGACAACAAGTTGCCCCGCTATACCCCACCCCGCCCCCCTTTAAATCGCAAACCCTATTCTGCTAAACACAAACCCTTAGTTCCTCAGAGCCGATGAAGTATTGTGGATGACCCTTATGCACTCGATCCAGGAACCTGACAGCCTTAGGAGCTAAACCCATAATCGAACCGAAACCTAAATCATACAATTCTCTAAAACCGAAATTTCGGTTTTGGTTTAGTTTGATCCCGAAACCGACCCGTACACAGTCCTATGACATTTATCCAAAAAATTTAAATTGCATAAAAAAAATTTCTTATCAAAAAAATCCATACGGAAATTAAGATGTCAAGCTATAATTCAATAAAAAAAAAATAATGGCAATTTCACAAAAAAGATTTCCAATTCCTAACAAAATGTTATTAGTTTTATTAACTACTTAATTATAATTTCTGTTGAAATTTAACAATACAACTGAAACAGTTAGGGGGGGGGGGGGGGGGGGGGCACCCATAAACCTCATGGATACCCACTACCCCCACGGCAACATACATTGACCGGGGTAGTGGTGTACGGATATGTTTCACGGGTATATGGCCATGGATGGAATGTGTGTGTAGTTCAGGCTAGTGCTGCCTACAAATATGTGTTTTAAAATAGCGAATCACTAAATGTGACAGTGCAGGATTTGCGGAAATCAGACTTTTAGTTACAACAAACCAACCTGAGTTAACAAACTCTCAGCCGTGACAAACTCACCCTTCTCCATCTGTACTTCAGCCTTCTTCCTAACCATAAGCGCTTCCAAACTCTTCTTACAACTAACCGAATCAACACCACACACAATTCCCATAACATCAGCAGCACGTGCAGCAGTACCACAGTGGCTAACAAACGTTTCTGAAGGTAAGACAACGAGGTTTGGGCCAGACCCACATCGACCTAAACAGCCACAAGAGGTGATGGAGATGGTTGGTGGGGTGATGCCTTGGAGGACTTGTAGGACTTCTGTTGAGCCTTGTCGACGACATGTTCGGTTGGTGCATACTCTTATCTCGGTTGTGGTCGGTGGTGTTATGGCGGAGATGGGTTTGGTGGTTGGGATGTGGATAAGGGTTGTTATGCAACGGAACATGTTTTGTTACCGTTATTTTAGTTAGGGACATGTTGAAATGGGTTAATGAGATAGGTTGGACCGGTAGTGGTATTGAGAATAAGAATATCGAAATTAATAAGATGGATTAAAGTATAGGGTTAATTGTGGTTTCGCTTAACTCTAAATGGGGTAAGAAGTTAGTCAAAGGTACTATGATGGTTATGTGTTGGGTGATTTGGTCAGAACGTAACAAAAAGGTGTTTCAAAAATCGAAGCTGGGTGTTTTAGAGATTGTTGCGAATGTGAAGGCGTTTTCTTTCTTTTGGTTTAAGCATAGATCTAGATATAAAAATGTGGATCGGATAGAGTGGGTTAAATACCCGTTGTATTTTGTGTAAGGTTTTATCGGGGGTCCTTGATTTGAGGGCCCGTCCGTTTTTCTAATAGATGTTTATGTTCAAAAAAAAATTGCGGTTTCGCTGAAAATTTAGGTGAAAAGTTAGAGCCATTAAAATACATGTCCATTATACAATAAGTTAGTTCTAAGTTTTAAATTGTACAGAGTCAGAGTGAAACTTTTGATCTGTACCCGTTAAAAGGCAGTTATTGAATGCTTGCAAAGCCCTCATGCCTAAGATTTCCTGAATGTTATTCTAATCGAAGGTTTGGGCCAAACCATATCTAGGGTTGAATACAAGGCAATTCTTAAATATGGTTTGGTGATTCCCATGTACCATGAAGATGAAGTCTGTCCGATTTGCCGTAAGGCATGCTTGGACAAATATGGGGAACACGCAGTTCACTGTAAGGAGTTGCCTGGTTTCAAATATAGACATGACTGGGTCCGGGACGTTCTTTGGGACATTTTAAGAAGGGCTGGGATCTTAGATAAGAAGGAGGCTCCTGTGAATTTCCTCTCGGGCCCCGCAGACGGGAGATCCACCCTACGTCCAGCAGACCTGCTTATCGTTGGGTGGGCCGGGGGGAAACACGCTTGCGTCGACCTAACAGGTGTCTCTCCCCTGGTTGGTTTCAGGGATAGTGGTTTTGTAGCAGGGCAAGCGGTGCGGAAAGCAGAGGCGAAGAAAGTTGTGAAGCATGCTAAAGCTTGTGAGGAGAACCAACACGTTTTTGTTCCCCTGGCATTTGATACATTTGGCTCTTTGGCACCGGAAGCCATCCGTTTCCTGACCAGAGTCCAACGGGTTATTCATAGCAGTGTCTCAACTCGGGGGGGGGGGGGGGGGGGGGGATGGGTTCGTTTTTAGTAGGTTAGGGTTTGCCATCCAGAAAGGGGTGGCGGCACAGCTTGTTGCCCGCTATCTTGATGTATTTTTTTTACGATTATGTGTTAATAAAAAGTTCAATACTTAAAAATATGAGAATCAAGCTTATAAATGGGCTAACGTGATGAATTAGTTAGCTTAGGAGATGAATCTGGCGAAGGGAAAGACCTCATCATACCCTAGATGTGCGTAAAACATAACACTCCTCTTTTTGCATATTCTTCAAACTTCCAGTTGTTTAATGTGTTGAGTTAGTGTCGTAAAAGGACATAACACCCCGATGTAAGGTAAATTGGCGATTGCGATCCGGAACGTAATCACGAATTTACAAGCACATTGAGGTGGTGTGGAATTCTATTAGGGTTTAGCAGAGATTTTTTAGTACATTTTTGAAGTATCACGAATTTACAGGTATATTGAGGTGGTGTGCAATTCTATTAGGGTTTAGGAGAGATTTTATAAGCACTGATGGTATATCGGGAATGCGACTGGGAATCAAACCAAGAACAAAACCCTAGTCAGTCCTTAGTCCAGATTATTCATTTCAAATCTAAACTTAAACATTGTGTTTGACTTCAACCTCTATTCTTTGAGTATGGTGATAGTCTCTGCAAAGTTCTTACTATTCTTTCTAATCTTGAGTAATTTTAATCGGTGACTCGATCGCGGTCGTTCTCTCCATGATCTAAAGCAATAGCGGTGGACGAGGTGGTGGGAACATCACCATGACTCAGGCGGAGTTGGAGCACTTGTTGCAGCAGCAGTTGAACGTTACGTTGGCTGCTTTCCAGGCTGCTCAGCAGACTTTCGGGAATACTAATCAGGTGCAGTTTGGGTGCACCTACAAGAAGTTCATGGACTGTAAACCCCATTACTTCAATGAGACTGTAGGGGCAGTGGGACTACTTCGGTGGTTGGAGAAGATCGAATCGGTGTTTGCTATGTGTAACTGTCCCGACACTGATCGTGTCAAGTATGCTTCTGCTACACTAGAGGGATATGCGTTGACCTGGTGGAACTCCACCACTGCGAACCTTGGTCTGGGTGAGGCCAATGCTATTTCGTGGTCCGAGTTTGTTCAGATGTTGAGGGCGGAGTATTGCCCAAGAGACGAGATTATGAAGCTGGAACACGAGTTTTGGAATCTGAAGATGGTTGGGTCGGAGATCGAGGAGTTTACTGCTAGGCACAACGAGTTGGCTGTGACGTGCCCCAGTTTGGCTACACCGGAGTACCGGAGGATTGAGCACTACGTTGTTGGGTTGGTGCCGGAGATTGCTGGGCATGTTGCTGCTGCTGATCACACTACTATGGTGGCCACTGTTCGGGCAGCTCACAAGCTGACCAACATGAAGGTCGCCGAGGGCGTTCTACCTCCGAGAGGTGCAGCTGTGAAAGCCCCTGCGGACAATAAGAGGAAGTGGGAGAGTGCTGGGAAGAGCGTTGGGTCGTCCCAGCCAGAGGCGAAGAGGCAGGATGTCGCGGGATCGGCATCTGAACAGAAGACTGGGGGTTATGTTGGTAAGAACCCGAAGTGTAATACGTGTGGGTATCATCATGTTGGGGGTTGTGATGAGTTTCGATGTAAACGTTGTCAGCGAGTCGGTCACTTGGCTAAGGATTGTAGGGCCAATCTTCAGCCAAAACAGACTCAAGTGGTTGTCCCGCTCCTGCTCCTCGGGGAAACCATGGGTGTTTTAACTGTGGGGAGACTGGGCACTTAAAACGGGACTGTCCTAAGCGGAAGCAAGGAACTGCAGGTGGCGGTGGAAACAACAAGGGCGGCGGTCGAGCCACTCGTGCTCATGCTTACGTCATTGGTGCAAGGGAGAACCAGGAGGATCCTGATACTGTTACTCGTGAGTATTCTTTTCTTGATTCTCGTTATGCTCGCATTCATTCTCATTCACATTATTTGGTGTTTCGTATTCATTATTGCATTCAGTTTGGTACTTAGTTATCGTTTTGCATTCATGGGTCTAATGTGGGTCCTTTGGAGATGCTATTTGGACGGTACCGGTGTGTCATTTATACCGATCACGGTAGTCTCTAAGTAGGCATTCGATCAGGAGGATTCATTGTTTGGTATTCACTTTGGGGAGGGCGGTTCCCCGGCATAGACTATCTGTTGATATCATCTTTTGTTCGTGGTTATCATTTCGTTTGCGTTCTGGGAAACGTTACTCGGGTTAGGTCGACACTCATTACTGTCGAAGAGTGAATCTCGGGGCGAGATTCCTTTCAACAGGGGGATGATGTGACGACCGGGAAAATTTTTCTTTTTATCGCTTCGTTCTCGTTGACTTCGGGAAATTTTCGGGACGAAAATTCTTTCAACAGGGGGATGATGTGACACCCGGCATGTTTAGGTCAACATTTCATAAACACAAAAAGTCTACCTTAGCGAGAAACGTTTATTAAACATACTTGACGGGGTCAGTTGAGTCGGAACACAGTCCGTATTGTCCAGGGTTCAATGATTTGGAGGATCATTGGGTTAATCACACACACACACGTTACGAGTCCCGTTGTTGGTGAATTACATAAACTAAATTAAGTGTTATGTGTAGATTGATTCTTATATGGTGGATTATATGCAAATACGTGTTTAAACGATGTGTAGATGATCATCCATGCTTATATATGTTAAACATAGATTAAGATTGCATGTTCATGTGTTAGGATGCGTTAAACATGACAAACTGGAAAGACTAGAAAACATAGGTCCAGGTTCGACCCATAGCGTGGGGGCGAACCTGGGAAATGATCTTGGTTCGACCCTTAATGAAGAGGCGAACCTGGGATGTGAAAACAATAGAAGTTCATTTGGCCAGTTAAGGTACATTCGACCCTGAGAAAGGGGCGAATGTGGGTACATTCGACCATGTGAAAGGGGCGAATGTGGACTAGTATAAATACCACACTTTGTCATTTTTCACCATTTTACAAACCTTAAACGCCTCTAAACACTCTCTAGCAACTTTAATCATTGAGGAAGGAGTTTTTGCTCTTGTTTACAATAATCTAACCTACAAACATCTTCTAAACAAAGTTCTAAGGTGTGTTCTTCATCCTAAATCCTTTTTAAAGCATTTTGATTCGTTTTCATTAAACCCCAAGAGTCCAGATCTGATTCAAACATGTTTTCATGGATAAAAACCTTCCTAACATCTTTCTAAACAAAACCTATTCATAAACAATGAGTTATGTGGTGTTATGTATTGTTTGACGATTAATTGTTGTATAGATGTTATAACAATGATCTAAGACTGTTATTGATGATGATTTATGATTGAGATAGGTTACAATTGATTATTGATGATGTTTTGCTCATTTTGGGGATTTTGGGTTAGATCTAGGGCTTGTTCATGATAATAGTGATAAGGATATGATTGGGGGTTTCTTGTTCATGATAATCTGAGTATATTAAGTTGATTATTGATTGATTTCAAAAACTTTCCTAATTGGGTAAAGATTGCATGCGTTTGATGTGACATCTCCATAATTTGCTATTTTGGGTAACTTGTAAAACGAACGTATTTCGGGATAAAATTGGTAGGGTTTTGTAGGAATATGCTAATGATAGTTGACTGTTGTGATTAGTGATGTTTCATGATGTTTTCATACCGTTTAGATGCGTTTTGGTGCGTTGTATGAAGTTCTGCAGCAAAGGGTCGAACGTGGAACTCATTCGACCCTTCGTGGGGTCGAATGTGGCTCAAAAGGGTCGAACGTGGCTCAAAAGGGTCGAATGTGGCTCAAAAGGGTCGAATGTGGCTCAAATGGGTCGAAGGTGGCTCAAATGGGTCGAATGTAGCACCATAGGGTCGAATGTGGGTGTCTGGGGGTCGAATGTGGGTGCCTGGGGTCGAATCTGGGTGCCCGAGGGCGAATGAACACGTGTTAGGGTCGAATTAACATACGTTAAGGTCGAATAAACATATGTTGGGGTTAAATAAAAATGTGTTAGGTCAAATGAACTTGTGAATAGGTTGAATGAACACAGGAAACTCCCGATTCGACCTTACGACTTCGTATATGCGATTTTTTATGCAAACTAAGTGTTTTATGCTTGAAACTTATGTGTTAACCTTATGTGCATGACTAATTGATGTAATGGGTCACCAACGGGATGTCGGGTCTGTCTGGTATGTCCGGTTAACGTTTAAACACACTTTTTAACACACGTAGTCAAGATCTAGACAATCGGGGACTAGTTAACCTTCGGGTTAGTAGTCAATACACTTATTGGAACTCATTGATAGGTTGTAACTAAGTTGGGTCATCATACACGTGTTGGAATTCTAAGTATCTGAAGGCGCACTCTAAGGTGAGTTTCACGGCCCCTCTTTTATACACTTTTCTCTCGGGGGAGAAGCATGCCACACGTTTTAACAAATACAACGTTTATGTTTTGAAACAAAACGCTTTTGAAACACAACACTTTTGAAACACAACGCTTATAAAACGCAACGCTTTTGAAACACAACGCTTTTGAAACACAACACTTTTGAAACGCAACGCTTATGAAACGCAACGCTTTTGAAACGCAACGCTTTTGAAACACAACGCTATTGGAAACGCAACGCTTGTTTTAAATTACTATACGACGCAACGCAACGCTAAGTCCCTGGGGAAACCATGAATGTGCGGGGCACAACGGAGGAAATGTGGATAGATCTATTGGGCTTGACGAACCCCACCCGACGGCTGGGAGCCGGGCGGGTGCATATTGTCTCTATTTTTGGCAACTCAAACACGGGCAGCAACACATGCAACGCTTGTCAGTAATGGTTTCGACAACACAATCATAGTAGTAAGGAAACGTTTGTTATTTACTTAAAGTTTTGCATACTTGGTACTTTTGATGAAACTCTTTACGCTTAAACGCTTTGTGAACTTAAAACCCGTGAACTCACCAGCATTATATGTTGACATCTTTTTGGCATGTTTTCTCAGGTCGCTAAGGTAGCAACATTGAGTTTAGGCGCACGGAGTCGCACTTGCGTCTAGGATCATGTCTCACGTTTTGGATTGTTAAACTTTAAACTTATGTCTCATCGTTATTCAGTTTTGTAAAACTAAATTTGCTTCCGCTGTGTCTTGAATCATAGTCATTGAAACTATTGCATGGTTTGGTTTACGTATCTTTTCACATATAGTTGTCGTTCATTGTGACCGTTGACTTGGATCCTAGTGTGTCACGCGCCTCGCGGTAAAACTCCGCAAGTGGAAATTTGAGGGTGTGACATATGCTCCCCAATTCTTCATAATAGCGAAGACGAACCCGCGGCACTCACGTTAAATATGAAAAGAAAGAAGATCAAGGTATTCATTAATTCACTAAGTGATTTATTTTTATTTTAAATATATATTTATTTATTTTGGATTTCTTTAAAATTACCTACATATATGTAAAGCTTGTGTAGGGATCCATCAGGTACAAAAAAAAAGATAGCTCTAACTTGGAACAAGGTCTATAGGTATGTTATTGGGTTTTAAATAGAATTTTTAGATGTTTTTTTAGATGTTGGTGTCATTTTGTAACCTTGATGATCGATAATATTCTTACGAGTCGTAGTGCTGATAAAATGGTGATGATTTGGGATGTGGCAACCGGAAATGCAAGATTACCATGGAACACCATATTGAAAAGGCAATCATATGATGTTTTGTGTATTGACAATTTTTGATTATTCTAGGAATTAACTTATTTAATGACCAAACGTGACACACAAAAAAAAAGGGTTTGTGAGACACAATGTTGTTAAACCCGGACCGGACCGGTCGGACCGGGGATCGTGGCTCCTAACGGTCCGGTTCCATGGATAGGATCGCTTTTGCATCAGACCGCCTGGTCGAACCGGGAACCAGTGGTCGGACCGGAGAACCGGCGTGCATATGGGCCGGACCGGAGAACTTCAATCCCTTCGATTTGCAGGTAACAGATCGTCATTCACTGGTTCGTTTGTCCCTCAATCCAACCAGGCAACCCTTTGTTGTTCACTTGTTCGTCAATCCAACCAGGTAACCAGGTTCTTGAAAGAAGAATAGATAAGAGTTTAAGAAGAAGGTGAACTCCATGAATGAGAGAGGTGAGGTTATTTCTGATTTGAAGACTTGAAGTATGTTACGTATGAATTGTAATTGTAGCTGGAAATGTAATAAATAGAAGTATAGGGTGGAAAGTGTAAATGTGTGTAATAGTCGTTAATACCGTTAGCCTATAAATAGGGATATGTGTAATAAGATCGATAGCTTGATGTTGGTTAATACCTTTCCTCTCTGATTTCTCTTTAATCGTATCAAGTGGTATCAGAGCTACCTTTCCTCGGTAGCTGTGGTCGTTTATAACGGTTTTTTTTTCAACTACCACCATAACTTCTTTTCCCGCCTAAATAACTACCACTCATCCACCATATTCTGCTATATCCGCCATTGTTACTCTGTTACCATCACCTTCTTCCGTCAAGATCTTCGATTATTCATCACATTCTTTTCAATTCTATCGTCTTCATTCCATGAATTGATCGATTGGCGATCTGTTCATTCTGTTATAATCAATTCTTTTGCAATTTCTTTCAATTCTTGAAATACAGATCCTGCAAAATAATGATAATAATAATATTACTATAAAACAGCCAATACATTGTATTCATAATAATAATAATATCATCACTCTTATAATTTCAATCAATCATCATGACTACTAGAAACCAGTCCATTGAGCAAAGAATGCAGGATACTGAGGCCATGTTGGGCCGTAACATGGATGAATTAGCAGCTGTAAAGATTACAACAACCAAAGTGCATCTGATATTGAAGCCATTAAAATACAGTTGCAAGAAAGTACACAAAAGTTGACTGAAGTGCTCAATACTTTACATGTTATCAGTCAAACCAATCATAATGCTAATCAAAATGGAAGAGATGAGGCAAGAAACCACATGCAAGTGCATGAGCATTATGGGGGCAATAATCGTTTTACAAAAATGGAATTTCCAAAATTTAATGGGGTAAATATTTAAGGATGGATCTGTAAGGTTGAACACTTCTTCTCAATTGACAATGCACCACTTAATTGGAGGGTGAAACTGGATGTGATCCATTTAGATGATATTGCCTTGTTATGGCATCAGTCTTTTGTCAAATCCAGAGGAGGATCTATTGAAGGCATGTTATGGGAAGAGTACAAAGGGTTCATCACTACAAGGTTTGCGACTGTCATTGAGCAAGATGCCATGGGGGCCTTGGCTGCAATCAGACAAACAGGATCCCTTCCTGAGTTGTGCCAAGAGTTTGACTTAGCCTTGACTAAAGTCACAATCCCTGATGAATATGCAGTGAGTTTATTCCTAAGGGCAGTTAAACCTGAGATTGGAACAGCTTTGAGATTGTTAAGGCCTAAGGATATTCCTGAAGCCTATTATTTGGCAAGAATTCAGAATGACAATCTTTCTTTACTCAAACCTAATGATTGGGTGAGCACTAGTAAGTCTAATAAATGGACTGCTAAAACCTATGATTCCACTTATAAACCCAATGCTAGTACAAGTGCAGCCAATTTGCCTTTGTTACCAGCCCCTTACCCTAAATCCAAAGTGCCTTACAGAAGAAGTTTAACAACAAAGGAGATAGAGGAAAAGAGGGCCAGAGGTGAGTGTTTTGGATGTAATGAAAAGTATACATCCACTCACAAGTGTAAGGCTAAATTGTATTCTATAGAGGTTGAGGAGGATATTGAAGAGGAGGAATACACTGAGACAGTTATGTCACAAGCTGAGTTGGCTCCACAAATTTCTCCCAATGCTATTATGGGTGTACCCTCTTATTCAACCATGCATATTAGGGGTTCAATTGGGACCAGAGTATTACACATACTCACTGATTCTGGTTCAACACATAATTTCTTGGATGAAAAAGTTGCTTATAAGATGAAATGTCCAACCAAGAATATTATTCCTATGAGAATTACTGTGGCAGATGGCAATGTGATGGTGTGTCAAAAAATGGGTGAAGGATTGCAGTGGATGATGCAGGGAACTGGTTCAAAAATGATGTGTTATTGTTACCCTTAACCAACTATGATATGGTTTTAGGTATCCAATGGTTACAAAGTTTGGATGACATCACATGGAACTTTAAAGAATTGACCATGAAGTTCAAAGTGGATGACAGAATCATTGAACTCAAAGGTACCAGAGGTTCAGAGGTTAGTCTTTGTTCAACTGAAAGACTTTCTGCCTATTTGGATAATAGTTCACATTTGGCACAAGCACATTTGTTGAGTATGCAACCTATGGGAACTGAAACACACACTCACTCTCCTGTAATTCCAAACACTGATCAAAACACACAGATTCAAACCCTTTTAAACAATTTTGAAGACATTTTTGCCCTTCCCACATCTTTACCACCCAAAAGATCTTGTGATCATCAGATCATATTAAAAGAAGGGGTGAATGTGGTGGCCCAGAAACCATATAGATATCCTGCAGCCCAGAAGGATATTATAGAAAAAATGACTCAAGAACTAATGGACATGGGGGTGATCAGGGAAAGCACTAGTGCTTTTGCAGCCCCTGTTGTGCTTGTCAAGAAGAAAGATGGTTCTTGGCGAATGTGTGTGGACTACAGGAAATTAAATGATGCTACTGTCAAAAATAATTTCCCTATTCCACTAATTGATGAACTCTTAGATGAACTAGGTGGTGCCACTATTTTCTCTAAATTGGATCTCAGATCAGGTTATCATCAGGTAAGAATGTTTGAATCTGACATTCACAAGACAGCCTTCAAAACTCATCAAGGTCACTATGAGTTTTTGGTCCTACCTTTTGGTTTAACAAATGCACCTGCAACCTTCCAAGCCTTAATGAATACCACTTTCAAACCTCTGTTAAGGAAGTGTGCATTAGTGTTTTTTGATGACATATTAGTGTATAGTTCTTCTATGGAACAACACTTACATGATCTGTCTAAGGTGCTAGAATTGATGAGATCAAATTCTTTATTGGCTAAGAGATCTAAGTGTGTGTTTGCTGGTCAGCAAGTTGAATACCTTGGTCACATTATTTCTAGGAATGGTGTGAGCACTGATCCTGCTAAGGTGGCTGCAATCCAAGATTGGCCCATCCCCACTACAGTGAAACAATTAAGGGGATTCCTTAGGTTAGCAGGATACTATAGGAGGTTTATCAAGTCTTTTGGGGGCATAGCCAAACCCTTAACAAACCTGTTGAAGAAAGATGCCTTCCAATGGTCACCAGAAGCACAAACAGCTTTTGCTCAGCTTAAACAGGCTCTTTCAACCTCCCCTGTTTTGGCTTTACCTGATTTTGATAAGGTGTTCATCATTGAAACTGATGCATCTGCAAAAGGCTTAGGAGATGTCCTAATGCAGGATGGCCACCCTCTGGCTTTTATTAGCAGGGGTATTTCAGTCAACCAACAGTCAATGTCAGTGTATGAAAAGGAATTACTGGCTATCTTAATGGCTGTAAAGCATTGGCACCACTACCTTATCATCAAGCACTTCATAATCAGAACTGATCAGAGAAGTTTGAAGTATCTACTTGAACAGAAGGTTAGTACCCCTTTACAACAAAAATGGTTGGCTAAACTACTGGCTTATGATTATGAAATTGTTTACAAAGAGGGTTCAGAAAATAAAGCAGCAGATGCTTTATCTAGAGTGGAAGGATTGGCATTGTTTGAAATGAATGTCAGTGCCATTGATCCTTGTTTATTGCCTAGAATTAAACAAAGTTGGGCAGATGATCCTTCAATTCAAGAGATCTTTTATAAGTTGCAGCATACCTCTTCAGTTAAGAACTATGCTTGGGATGGTAGTTTGTTGAAAAGGAAAGGAAAAATTGTTATTGGCAATGATCAACAGCTGAGGGAAGATATTTTGAAGCTTTGTCATGATTCTCCTATGGGGGGACATTCAGGATTTTATCCTACCCTTCAAAGACTTAAACAACTATTCTTTTGGAAGCATTGTTCAAAAGATGTCAGAGCTTATGTCAAGGTTTGTTCTACTTGTCATAGAGCAAAATATGAAAGAATAGCTAGCCCAGGGTTGCTACAACCTTTGCCTACTCCTACTGCAGCTTTTGCTGATATCTCTATGGATTTCATAAGTGGTCTCCCAAAAGCATTTGGTAAAGATTCTGTCTTAGTCATTGTGGACAGGTTTACTAAATATGGCCATTTCATTGCTTTAACTCACCCTTATACAGCTGCCACAATTGCTCAATTGTTCTTTGATAACATTTTCAAACTACATGGTTGTCCTAATTCCATTGTTTCAGACAGAGATCCCATTTTCATGAGTCAATTTTGGCAAGACTTCATGACTTTGCAGGGTATCAGTCTAAATTTCTCATCTGCCTACCATCCTCAAACTGATGGCCAAACAGAGGTCTTGAACAGGTGTCTAGAATCCTATTTGAGGTGTATGGTGATGGATGATCCTCTACAATGGCCTAAATGGCTTACTCTAGCAGAGTGGTGGTATAACACTACATATCATTCAGCCATTCAAATGTCTCCATTTGAGGCCCTTTATGGTGTTCCACCCCCTATTCACATGCCATACATTCCTAATGAGACTAAGCTACAATCTGTTGAAGAATGGTTTATCCTGAAAGAACAGAAATTGGTAGCCTTAAAAGCTAATTTAGCAAAGGCTAAAAATCAAATGAAACAGATGGCAGATAAAAGAAGGTCAGAAAGGAATTTTAACAAAGGGGATTGGGTATATGTGAAACTACAGGCACATGTACAGAATTCAATGAAAAAGCATAGAAATCAGAAATTATCACCTGTGTTTTATGGACCCTTTTTAATTGTGGAGAAGGTTGGTGCAGTGGCTTATCGTCTTGACCTTCCACCTTCAGCTCAAATTCATCCTACCTTCCATGTCTCCTTGTTGAAACCTGCTCCGGAAGGTGCTGTCCCTGTCATTCCTCTGCCTGAATTTCCAAGATTTCAATTCCGGCCTAGGGCTATTCTTGACAGGAAAATGTATAAGAAAAGGGGGCGAGTGGGTGTAAATGTGCTGGTTCATTGGGAAGGCTTACCTGTATCAGAAGCTTCGTGGGAAGATTATGAAGAGTTTCAACTAAGATTCCCTGATTTTGATTCGTGAGGACACGAATTGTCTGAACAGGGGGGTATTGTTACGTATGAATTGTAATTGTAGCTGGAAATGTAATAAATAGAAGTATAGGGTGGAAAGTGTAAATGTGTGTAATAGTCGTTAATACCGTTAGCCTATAAATAGGGATATGTGTAATAAGATCGATAGCTTGATGTTGGTTAATACCTTTCCTCTCTGATTTCTCTTTAATCGTATCAAAGTAGGTGAATATGTTTTTGCTTTTGAAGTAGGTGAAGAGTTATGGGGGAAGGAAAACGTATCTTCTTCATAAGATTTCATGGAAAGTTGTGATGAATATAAATTGAAATTAATAAAGTTCAATATGTAGGCCTTTTTTTAATTCAAATGTAAACGTAAATTGAAATTAATAAATGTAACTTTTAATTAAATATAAGTATTATCGGAGCACAAACTATTTTATATTTGATAACTAAATTTTAGAAGTTTTATAAATATTTGGATATTTGTTTGTAATTTTTGGATTTTTAAATTAATAATAAAGTTGCCCGATTCTTAAATCCGGTTTAACCGGTTGAACCGGTCCGACCAGTGAACCAGTAAGATGACCGGTTCAACGCCCGGTCCGGTTCTGAAAACATTGGTGAGACAGGAGTGGAAGCCCCTCAGCTTAGGTCAAAAGAAGCAATAAATAGGTAGATTTTCATGGGGCCCGAAAGTCAAGAGAGCCTCAAAACGGGAGTGTCCGGAGTCGATACGTAATATTTTAAGACGAAAACACGTAAATTTAGACTATTAAGAAAAAAACTAGTAGGGACCGAGCCCCCCCCCCCCCCCCGCCGCCGCGCCCTCAATAAGCTTCGCCCATGAAGTCAATTGTTCTCCCTGTCCCTTTTTTTTAAAGGTAAACTTCATGCAACCAAAAAACCCACCACAAGCGTCCTCAAAGCAAGGACCCAAGGGGGAAAACCACATTACATCAAATCCAGTGGATATTTACACCTTCCAGTCTATACCTTTATATCTAGATCTATTACGTATCCAAAAAACGACATAATTAAAAATTCTAGCATTCCATTCGTTCCAAAGCGACCACATAGCCGTATACACAATACCTTGTAAGACTCGAGCTTCTTCTTTAGTCTTTGATTGAGAATCCTGCACGTGAATTAAATCCTCAACTCCGAACAGTAAGGTTGGAACCAATCTGCACCACTAAAATTAATATATTTTACATTCACTGTATTTTCATGTTAAGTATATGTTATCTATTAATTAGTTTCAATATTGCATTGTTATCTTTTGCAATATACAGGTTGGTATATTGACACGTATTCTTGAGGAGGTTGAAAAAGTTATGCAAGATGTTAGGATCTGAGTTTGATTGTTATGATGTTTGAGTGATGAAACAGTTAAATGAAGATAGACTAAAATGGAAAGTGCAGCGGAATTAAACTATAAATCATAACAAACAGAACAATTGTTTTCATCAAGTACTGTTATTAAATCATCACAGATTTCAGTACAAGTAATACAATCTCCCCCTCAGTCTGACTCGGAGTTTGTTCGTACAGAGAATGTTTGGTGATGAGTGATGAATAGAACAATACATACATTGTTCTATTTATAGATGAACTAAACCTCTAATGACTTAGATTGACGTCACCTAAGACAATGACAACTAACAAACTCTAATAACTCTAAAATCTGCCCTATTACAAACATTGACACTGTTACATTAACAAACTCTGTTGAATAAACTCTATTGCTTCATCAGGCACAAAATTAAGTCAAGTAAACAACAACAAAACAAATTATTAAGCAACACGGACATAAAACACTAACAATCAAATAACGTGGAATTCATAGAATAAACTCAATTACCGGTACCCCTAACATGGCCAAGTGCTTCTAGACGCAATAAACAACAAACAAATTTTGAAACAATCTCACCAAACTAACTCAAGTTAGGGTTTTTCATACACCATTATCCTTTGATTGGGGATGACGATAGATAGTCCAGGGTTTTTACAACCCTAGCACATCGCCCATCATCTACCTAAAGATCCACCATTTTCATCAAGCCACGACTAAGAGCCACTGCGGTTGCAACCGATTTTGCCATACCAGGTAGCACACTCTAATCATCATGGCGAGAAGTAACATATTCAAGTTATAAGCAAGCACCAACAACACCAAAAAAAAAACAATCATCAACAACAGACCAACAAATAGGCCTCCGCGTATGGGTCCAAAACCCCCAAAACACAACATCTAAAAACATCACTAGCCGCCATAGGCGAACCGAAATGCAAACCAACCGTACAAACTTCAATGCATGTGGTATAACCTCGTTAAAGAAAAGAAAGGCTTTCATTCACCAAAGCAAAACACATGCGCCGATTGCGGGTCTAAAAACCTACTAAACAAAAAAATGTACAAAACCCTAAAAACCCCCTTTCCTCCAGCCGCCAGAAACGACCGGTAAAACACCAACACAACAAACGACGTCGCCTCTCAAAGACCATCTCTCAGACTCTCTTTGTTGCTATCACCGGCCGCCGTAGACAACCGGAAGAAAACCGAGACAACCACCGGGGTTACCTCAGATAAGACAATGCATTTTTAAAGAGAGAAACAGGAGAGAACGGTGGAAAGGAGGCGACAGGAAGAGACGCAAAAAGGAGAGCAGACTATAAAAAGCCACCAACCATAAAACCCACAAAACACACCTTTCAACACATCAATGCGCAGAACACCAACAAAGCAGCATGTATAAACGCGCAATGCATACACACCTTGCTAATTAGTATAGTTTAAACCTAATAGTGATCCGTTACTTATGCTTATAACACAATTTAATATGTAACCAATATATTTTGATTGTGTAAATAGGTAAAGATTAGAAGCTATGAATAAAAGAAAGATGATAACAATAAAAGATCAACTTTTCTTTCCATGTGTAAGGTATGTGGGAGTTGGCCCAATTTTTATATACACATACAAACATGAACCTATTTCGACACTATTGTTTTAAGTTCAACACACTTTCTACCTTCTAAACACCTCTTTCCCTCTCTACATTGTGTCAGCTATACTCAAAATCCTGAAAAATACACATACCGACAAAATGAACAAAAAGATATCATGATCGCCAAAATGTCACAACATCGTTACTATACAAGGACCGATCTTGAATTTCCAAATTAGCAACATGCCAGTTCACAAGGAAAGATTGGACGCATTTACACAAAACAAGTGCAACGGGGAAAATCCACCACTCGCTTTCATCCCTGCAATGCGACACGCAAAAGGGTTACTAAAACATGTTTTATGTGTTTCAAAGAAATAAGAATGGCGTTTTATGAAATACCGATACTGCTAAAGTATGCTTACATGTTCCATGGCTGAAAGTCCGGGACTTTACTAGGATGACTGTAGTAATGAACATAACCACACATAAATGCAACCACCTGAAATAAACAAATCAGCAACCATAAGAGTCAGCAACTAAGACATTTGAGGTTGACTCAGCCTGTTTACAAATAAATGGTAGAGTAACAAAATTCTGATCAATCAAGATTCTGATCTGTCTATTACCAATAGTCCCAATGACTTTCATGGTAGAGTAAAACACCATACCAGTTAATGCATGAATTGATATTTGAGGAGGTTCAGCCCATTCTTGAGGATCCACTTGATTTGCTTCCCTTTCAACAATGACTTCTACTTCTATATCATCCTCAGATCCAATAACCTCCAATACAAACAACTGTTTATTGGGGCATTTGTGAGTAGAAGAAAACTTTTCAAGGCACCAAAAACACTCCCCTTTGGCCCTTTTAGCCTCCATTTCCTTGCTGGATATTTGTTTAGTATTGGTAAATCTTTTGTTAGCTGGTGGTGAGGGTAACAAAGGAAGATGGTTAACATTTCCAGGTGGTTTCAAAGAGTTTTGGTTTCTGTTGGTATAAGATGAATTGTATTTGACAACACTGGTGTGGTTTACTTTTTTAAGAGTATTTTTTTGGGTTCTTGCAAGGTAATAAGCATTTTTCATGGTTTGTGGTTTGAACATTTTGACTGGACCACCTATTTCAGGCTTAATGGCTTTTAAAAAGATGCTGACAGCATATGACTCTGGAATTGATACCTTTAACAGACAAGCATCAAATTCACCACAGAAATCTTCCAAAGATCCTGTTTGACTCATGGAAGCCAAAGTCCCCATAGCATCCTCAAACATATTAGTTGAACACCTATTGATTAAAGCTTCAGAGTATTCTTGCCAAGTGATCTCTAAAATGGGTATACCTTTTGTTTTCAAAAACATTTGATGCCACTTAACAGCTTTTCCCTCCGTATGAGTTGCTGCATAACGAACCTTGAAATTATCTGGTGTGTCATCAACAGTGAAGAAATGTTCATAGCGATACAATCAGTCATCCACCTCTGTTCCATCAAACTTTGGAAAGTCAATCTTTCCAATTCGATGTAATTAATCAGTTCTTGATCCCTGTCCATTGCTAATGATAGTTGAACCCAGGGTTCCATGATCAAAACCCCCACTAGAGGATTCATTACCCAATTTGGCCAACAAAGCTTGAAACACTAGCGTTCAAACTGGCAAATGTAGCCTCTGACTTTTGCATGAAGGCATCAACTTTCAGCAAAGTCACAGCATGATCATCCACAATCTTCTCTAATGTGGATTTTTCTGTTTCTGAACGACTATGAGTAGTCATGGCTGATCAAGAATTGAAAAGAATGTAAGAGTTTTTCAAAAGAATAAGAAGCAAGAATTGGATTAGATTGGACAAACCACTAATTGGTCGATCCAAATGATTGATTGATCACAAATTGATCGAATCAATGGAGTGTATTGATCACAATTTGATCAATACCAGCTTGTTAGTGAAATTGAACGGTAGAATGATAGAAAAAAAATTGAAGAGCAGAGTAATGAAGACGATCGGAGATTAGTCGGAAAACAGAGAAGATGATCGGAATCAGAAAAATGATCGAATTAGAGTTAATAAGGTGGACAGTTATGGTGATAATGGTGGTTTATGGTAGTCGGTTACAGTGGCAGAAGTTAGTTGTGGTGGTTAGTTATGACGATGCAGGTTAGTTGGGGTGGTCGGAATGATAAAAAGGTGATCGGAGGGCCGAGGATCAGTCGCTCTGATACCAATGATAAGGTTGAATTATTGAGAGAGAAATCAGAGAGAGAATTTAACAACACAACCATACTCATATTATTCATTTATCAGCCTTATATAACGGCTCCTAACTAACATTCAAGACTTAACTAAGTACAATATCAGTCCTCAAACTATTACATTTTACATTTCAGCCCCTGAACTATACTTCACATATCACATGACGGCAAGGCTTCCTAGGTTGGGCCTCGACCACACCGTATAGTCTAAGATATCCAAAACTATAACATAAATTGTGGAGTGATTCCGCGTATTGCATCACCCATTTTTTTCCAAAAGTCAAAAAGGCGGTTATCGGTTTCCTAAAATTTAACCCTGAATACATGACCTAACCGTTCAGATGAATTCATGCTTTTTTTTAATATTTGAGATAAAAGAGAACTCAATTTCGTTCATTTGCAAAAATTAACCTCTCTGGGATACTAATTTGGTTTTAAAGGATACAGAGATAAACTTGTATGGAGTATATCACTATAGAGGTTAGTTCCTGTACAAACCATAATTATCCTAAAAACCATGAGAACATATCCTGACCCTTAAATTCTTTAATCTATGGTTAAGATTAATTACACCACATCAATCACAATTAGTGTGTTTACTAATTAGATTTAAGGGTATATTTGGTATTTAAATGTCTTTATTAAATGAAACCACCCTCCAAATCCCTTAAATATCGTAATACAAATTAACTGCTCCACTTATTTCGATTAAATGCATGGAACAATTTTTTTACTTTATTCTTAGTAGCACATAAATAATAGTGCTATTTTGAATGATAGCACATACAAAAAAAATTAGCACATACTAAAACAGAGCCTACGAGCTGTGCTACTTTAAATAATAGAATAGAAGATAAAAACAATTTATTTTGATCTTGGCCATAAGAAATGCTATTTTGAGTAGTAGCACATAAAAAATAATAGCACATTAGCACATACAGTAAAAGTGTTAAGTGTTGTTATGAATAATAGCACATAAACCTAAAACAAAGTTGCTATTTTTCAATTAAAAAAAACCTCTGCATCTTGTTTATGATCAGTAAACACCATCTATCGTCCATCTACTTCATCAGATTCAGTAAACACCATCAACAGTCCATCTAATTCTAACATCGGACCAACGTCGCAATGAACAAACAACAAGAATCACATATTTTTTAAAATACGTGATGAACACCAGTTATCATTAAATCCCATTGCTTTCATTATTGTGGTTGAATATGCTTCCATTATGTTGATCACAAAAAAATAGAAATGTAAAATTGGTGTTGAAGAACTCGTCTGATTGAAGGATAGGTAAACTTTAAGATATAGAAGTTTTAGAATATCAATTTTGAATTTCAATTTCAATTTGCATGAAAGTAGGATATGATCAACAGTAAATATGTGAGGGAATTCAGGGATTTTTTATTAAAAAAAAAAAAAAAACAACGGAGTATTAAAAAAGACAATGATGCCCTTATTTAGTTTTTTTAAGCAAGCCACATGTCACTTAATAATTGGTTCTCATAGTTTTTAAGGGAAAATTAGTTTTTATATGATCCTTTGCCTATCACTATATTGTATATAACCTTGGACACCACTTAATGTTTAAATATATATGCAAGGGTTGATAATGATACAAGCATGTGAATAGGTAAAGATATATTTTTTAACTATTATTATTTAACATATTCTTAATAATAGTTGCATGCAAATAGTAATCGTTACAACATATTCTTATTTTTGTTTTGTGCAAATGGATAAAGATTAAAAAGCTATGAATAAAAGCAAGATGACAACAATAAAAGATCTTCTTTCCATGTGTAAGGTATGTGGGAGTTGGCCCAATTTTTATATACACATACAAACATGAACCTATTTCGACACTATTGTTTCAAGTTCAACACACTTTCTACCTTCTAAACACCTCTTTCCCTCTCTACATTTGTGTCAGCTATACTCAAAATCCCGAAAAATACACATACCGACAAAATGAACAAAAAGATATCATGATCGCCAAAATGTCACAACATCGTTACTATACAAGGACCGATCTTGAATTTCCAAGTTAGCAACATGCCAGTTCACAAGGAAAGATTGGACGCATTTACACAAAACAAGTGCAGCAGGGAAAATCCACCACTCACTTTCATCCCTGCAATGCCACACGCGAAAGGGTTACTAAGACATGTTTTATGTGTTTCAGAGAAATTAGAAATAAGAATGGTGTTTTATGAAATACCGATACTGCTAAAGTATGCTTACATGTTCCATGGCTGAAAGTCCGGGACTTTACTGGGATGACTGTAGTAATGAACATAACCACACATAAATGCAACCACCTGATAGGAAATAAAACAAATCAGAAACCGTAACTAAGACATTTGACGTTGACTCAGCCCGTTTACATATAAATGGCTTGATTCAAGGGTTATGTTTTATCTCTAACTAATCAAATAGAAAAAAAAAAAATAAGAATACAGAGCGGGCTTAGAACAACAACCATACCCAGTAAAATCTCCCTAATAGCAAAGCTATTAGCAAGGTCTGGGGAGGGTGGGATGTAGGCAAGCCTTACCTCTATCCCTAGGAATAGAGAGGCTGCTTCAAGAGAGACCCTCGGCTCCAAGGCTATTAAAAGATATAAATAAACATCCACCCAACAATAAAAGCAACAACAACGATAGTAATACTTAAATAAAATAACTACCGAGGGTGAAAGAAACTGATAAAGAAACAGAAAGGTATACCACATCAAGAGGCAACACATAAACATAAAAACACGGTGGTTATATGAAAAGGCCCAACTACGACGTAGGGAAACTCTAAACCCCGAAAACCTGGCTACGGCACAAACTATACCATCCCCTAAAAGTCTTTTACCTTAATCCTACGTCTCCACGAACTCCTATCATGGACCATGTCCTCAGAGAGGTGCAACTCTAGCATATCTTGCCTAATTCGGTCATCCCAAGTCAATTTGGGTATGCCTATACTTCTTCTCCCCATAGAGCGGGCTTAGAAGAAAACATCAAATGGATCATAACTGTCACCCAAAGTGTATTTTAATGCATTAGATCTCTACATCGTTTTTACTCGATTGTTTTAAAACATTAATGAAATAACATGAATTTTGTAAAATCATGTATGACATGCTAATTAGTTATAGAAATCAACTAGGCCCGACCCTACCAAAAAATACCCATTGTCGGCTTCCCAACTTTGCTACCTCAAGTATTTACCTAACAATGCTTTGATTTGGGCATACTATATTATCTCAAACCAGTCAAACGGGTAAAAGATGTAGAACCTTAGCTAAAAACATACTATGCGCCAATTGGGTCAATCAGGTCAAAAATCAGCCAAAACGTACATTTAAACGCTTAAAAACTACTAAACAGCTTCATTCAAAAACTTAAAACATTTATAAAAATCCAAAAACAAACTGAACGGAAATGTATTGGCTGGTCAACACCAGCAGACCAGAGACCAGACCCACTGGCGTATGAACACAATAACTTTATGTGTGTATGACCAACAGAAATGCAAGTTTAGAGATTGAGGAAAAGCTGGTTAAGGAGACGTACCACATTCACAAAGGATGTTATGTTCCAGAGGGCATACATACGAGCAAGGCCTGCAGAACGACTGGGCCCTTGACTAAACAAAGCATTAATCCCAGCTGGAAAAGGAAGCAATATACCAAACGGCAAAATGAAGACAACAAGAAGCACGTCCACAAAAGAAATTGAATATAGTTGGAGAAGGGTAAGTAAAGCTAAACTAAAATCTCCCAACAGCAGTATAGAGATCACCAACCCAACAAGATCCTGCAACAACCATTAACATATATACTTCAGAAAATTTTCAACACGCCATATACACAAGCACACTTTAAGGAAGTAAGAGAGAGAGAGAGATACCTGATGGCCAACAGGTTTTGTGTTGTGAATTATGAAAGAGAAAGGAAAGAATATATCTCTCTTTTCGTTGAAGGCTTGCAAGCTATGAAGATCTAAAATCCTACCATAACTCTTCTTTTGTATAGTATTCTTTTCAGGGTTTCTGTGTTGAATTAAGCTTGTAAATTCTCTTGAATCGCTGGCTGGATCGTCTCTCGAGAAATCATCATTTCTGAAAGAGAATGTAGCAGATACTTATTACTCATTAGCAATTTAGCAGGTAGTAGGTTAGTTGCCCAAACATTAAAACCGATTACTGCAACCTAAATTCACGAAAACTAGATAATCACTTTCATAATGAACATCCAAACACCCTCGATGACAAATAGCTTGTCTATGTAAAACATAACATTATGAACAGCTATATATTTATGAACCAACAAGCATAAACTGTGACAAATAATACACTTTGTTACCTTATGTGTTGCCCCTGTTGAGTAGTTGTACCAGCATTCTCAAAAGGAATAAAATTTGGTTCACCAACAGAGGATACAAGTAGTCCATATTGATAATATTCACCACTTCTAGCTTCAAAACAAGCAAGATCCACACGTATACCATAAATCCTCAAAGTAGGATTCGCATAAGTTTCAAGCCATGTGACTACCCTACGAAACGTAGCTCGGAGACGACCGCGTCTAACCAACCGCAATTGTGCATTCAACCCAGCCACAAACCGATACCAAGTGGTAGGAGGCACAGCCTAAAAGAATAATAAGATAATATAACCAAAATGAAAACAGTTCATGCCTTGAATTTGTAACAACAATTGGTGAGGGTGCAATAACAAACCTGGTTCATGAGGGTTGTGATGGTATTATCACTTTGAAGTGAGAAAGGTGCCATGTAACTTCCGTCACCACCAAACAACAGAGACAACGGGAATCTATGGTGAAGCCGAGGCGGAAGGTCACTTCTCTTTTCATCACCACCAAGAAAGAAGTCCACATAAGCTAGCATCAAATCAGATGTTGCAGCTACCTGCAACATTACATATAATTAAAACTGAAAACATGACTCATGTATGAAGTATGAAACAATTAATAAAGATAAAGCACAATCCAAAATTTTAGATTTAAAAAACCTAATGAAACAGTACACAGAGAAAGAAACTAGCCTTAAGGCCTTCATAGAGAGCACGTGAACGACAAGAACGTAAGCAGGCATGATCATATTCGGATCTAACAAATTCACGTATTCTTTGCAAATTTATCTTTCGCCTCCATTGTTGCCATGACCATGCAAGAGGATAAGCAAGGAAAACAAGAATGCTGTAAACTGATCCCTCCCACCATTGATAAGTGGCTAAAGCATTAATCTCATCCACAAATCTATTAAATGCCCCCTCGTATCTGCAGGTTCAACATAGTACTCTTAAAATAATCATAGCCAAAAATTAAAAAGAGTGGTCAACTTTGTCTCAGTGAGCACGCTTTTAACATCTAAAATGGATAATAAGAAGAAACAGATAAAATGGAAAGGAATTTACACAATATCTTTCACTTGCTCTGAAGGTGTATGAGGAAGATGCCAAGGATCACTGAAAGTATTTAGACCCATAAAGTACATTCTATAAACATGACCTTGTGAATTATCTACTCTGTTAGTTTCCATAACCTGAAAGCCAGAGGTGTAATATTATTTGAAGTGCAACAACCAAAAAGTTGTATTATAATAAACGATAATTTTCAAAACTGCTATCACAAAACATGGTATATCAAGAACTTGATGAAAGCACCTCATTTAGTGATTCCAAGAAAGGGAAAGAATGATCCATTTGAGATCCTTGTGTAGGAGCAGAGCCCGGTGACTCTTCAAGCCCTACAAACTTCATTCTAGCAACGCTAAGCACAAGGGCCAACAGGATAAGAAGACCCAAAAGAAGTAGGCCGAATAACCAAGGCCCACCAAATGTGTAAATCAACTCTTCAAGTGCTGTATAACAATTTGGCATATGGTATCGGTCTGAAACACATTTGTAAGGACAGGGTGTTTCGGTTATACCCCCTGTTACAAATTAGCATTTCATGAGTTGAATCAATTTTCATTATTGAGTTAATATAAATATAATTATATAATCAGCAGTAATTCAATACCTCGAATGGGAACATAGAGAGCACGATGAGGAAGCTCATCAGCGGGGCACTCGAAACATAATGAACTGTCGGATCCTGTAACATTTTTGTAGGTACCAAGGGGCATTCCTGTATAAATACATGAAAACAAAAGGTCTCTCATTTCAGAATTTAGAACTAATGAAAAACATTTTCAGCAATCAATCCACAATCTTATATATGAATGTATCAAGGTTATAAAATAAATGAGAAGGTGTTGGTTGCATTAATACATAAAGGCAATTTATGAATAACTAAAATTTTCCTACATAATTAAGCCAAGGCATCATGTAACATTGGCTTCAATATAACCCTTAAAGTGAACTACTAAAACTAAAAACTACAAATCACATGGGAAACATAACAACACTGCTTAACTAAAATTATGGAAAAATAACCGAAGTGGGAAGGCACTAATATACCTCACAAAATATCCCATAAAGCCCTTTAGGACAAGACCTTCCAGTGACGGTTCCATTTTCTCCATCACTAAACTCATTTCCACCAAGTCCTCCCCTGTAGCAACAGCAAACATTGATGTTATTCAGATGAAATATTGCAACAAACATTGATATTAGCCATAAACATTTTGTTTCTTCCCTTACATATTAAGGCAGAAAAAGATTAGTGTCTTTATTGTCTTTTCCAAGCCAATTTTCATTACAAATGAGAATTCAAATACATGCAAGGTTAATGTAAGATTACCACTTTAATCTAAACTGATTGTCATTAGGCTTGAATCAGCGTAACAACATATAACGATCGTCATAACAAATAAAGTGGTAATCTTACATTAACCTTACATTAACCTGATTCAAGCCTAATGACAATCAGTTTAGATTAAATTGGTAATCTTACATTAACCTTTCTCATAACAAATAAAACAACATTAAGGTGCTTTCCATTAGTCTCACAAGGGTATCCATTTCTCTATGTTATTATCCAGTTATTAGTTTCATTGTTTTCTCCAGAATCCAGAAAACTCTACTACTTAATTAGTCATCAAAATATTGTGGATCATTGAACCAAAACCCAAAAACCTGGCATAAACCTGTGTCGCTACTCAAGTATAGCTATATAATGAACACTAATCAGATATGTACAACTGTGAACCAAAATAAATTAATGCACCTCAGATACATGTGTATTTTCAACTGAATAACAAATCTAGTTTTAAACATTAGATGCAAATCTTATGCTTAATGTTTCATAAAAATCAGAATAAGACAAGTAACTTTAATCATAATCAATGTCATGTTAAAGTTTATTAGAAATCCAAACACGAAAGATATGAAAGCATGATGAGGCACAAACCCAATTGATATGTTCCCTTGGACATTAGCAACTGGTTGATATACATCCCCGGTTGTAATTCGTGACCAATGGAAATGGATTCTTCCACCGCCTCCACCGCCACTCCCATTTGGATTACCGTAACCTCCAAGACTTGAAAGAGCTCCAGATTCACCAACTGACAGCGAATTCACAAACAAAAGAATCGTTCCGCCAGATCCACCGCCAGAACCGCCACCTGAATTGTATAAATCGTAGGGATTGCTGGCGGTCTTATCTCCATGACTTCCTCCATCAGCAGTAATTGATCCATCAACACTCACACTTGATATTGGATGCTCCAATGAACCAATTACTGCACATAAAATTGTGAATTATGCAAAACAAGATAAATCATAAGAAACCATCCAATTGGCTGTTTCACAAACCTAAAATACCACCGCCAGCAGTTGAGTCAGCAATGCTATCACTTCCACCACCACTACCTAGCTGACAAGGCAAATCAGCATCACCATAGGGGAAACCACCATCAATGCATGTCCCGTTATAACAACCTTGTCCCCCCATACCACCATAACCTCCGCCACTGCCAATCCCATTGCTCAATAATTGGCCCCTACCAACACCTCCTGTGCAACCTGTCAAGAAACCCAATATTTTAGAAAAACGCTTTTAACATTTTACTAAAAATGAGAGCTTCCAATTAACTAAATGTAATATAATATTTCAGTCCATGAGCGTACCCATCTCAGCTGTGCTAACGGTACCCGTAGAGGGAACGGTAACAGTCCTTGCCCTATGAAATTGCACAACAGATCCTCTTATAAGGCCTTCAATTAGGATATCTTCAACACGACATATTTGAAGAGTAAAGGACAATGAAGCATTCACATTGCAGTCATCAGGTGGACGAAGAAGTTCTTCTGGACATTGTGGAGATTCACAGTTCAATTTAGGTGTCCTGGTATATTCGACATAGTAGCATTTCATTCGTTTTCGGTAAATATTTATTCAGGACTTCATGTTCCAAAGCAAAGAAGTTAAAAAAAATCAACTCACCAAGCATCTGTAGTAGCATTTTCTAAGGGACCGCGCAGAATAGAACCTTGACCAATCTTAAACAACAAGAGATAAGGGGATCAGTTGTTTGGAACATCATAATCGAACTTTCGTTAAACAATTCTAATCTAGATGTACTTGAAAAATAATAACTATGCAGATGCTTACATTGACACCATAAAACAGTGAGAGAGCCAATCGTTGCGCTTCAATACAGTCACCTGGCCCTGACAAGTTCAATAAACCTTGTCCACGAACCTCAAGATTTGCATTAGAGTGTATTGTTGAAGATTCCTGAAAAATAAATGTTTGATTACATAACCAAAACTCACACAAATCCATTATAGCACAACATCGCAAATCAAAGAGTCTTCTGAGTACCTTTAGAACAATAAGATTGCTTGCCTCAAGAACAGAAGTTCCTACATTCCTATCACCTTCACCGTCAACAATCAATCGTGAATTCCACATCAAGAACATTTTAACAGACATACGAAGGGCCCCATAAACCTGAAAGGTAAAAGAAAAAAGAAAAGAAAAAACCCTCAGTTAGTAAGCATAAGTGGCAGAACAAGCTGGTCAGTAACATGTTCAATTCAAAACGGGTTTGGTACTAGTTGCAACACTTTGCTTGCCTTGATGATAGAATTACTCATCAACAGCTCTTCTGCAAGTACTTCAAATTCTGATAAAGGATAATGAGACAACCCAAAGCTCAAGATACCTCCATCCAGGAGACTAATTTGGCCTTGTACCTATATGAAACACATTATTAAAAAAAAACTGAAAATGATATCGTATGAATCTTCCATTATACATAACAGGTTAGATATACTGAATTCAGTAAAGCAAAGCCAAACAAGCTACAAATCTTGGTTTTAAAATGCGTGATGCGCTCCGATGCGTTTTGGTCCAAAAACCCGATGCGCGATGCGCAATGCGTGATGCGTGCGCATCATGTATTTAATGCGGTTGTTATTAAAAATACTAAAAAAATAATTATACATAATAATTCTTGTATTTTTATTACTCAAACACAAAAACATACTTATAAATCGTATTTAAAACATAAAACATATTAAAAGAATACAAAAAAAAAAACTTAATGCTTAACCAATTAAGCTCTATAAGTCTATAATAATCAAAGAAAACAAATAAAGAAACATAAAAATGAAAAATAAAAGAAATAAAAACCCGTTAAAAGGTATAATTAAGTAAAAAACTATGAAAAAAAGTTCTGTATCTGCAAAGTTCTCTCTCTACGACACATGGAACAATTAAAAATAATAATAATCAGAAAAGGTGTACCTTTACTCCAAACATAACTAAAAAAACTCCAAGTTTCAAGACAACTTTTTAAAAAGCTTCATGTTTCATGGCAACTTTTTAGTTAATATATCTTTTTTATGCTTTCAGCTGCATGAAAATAAAAAAATCCCTTCATTTTTCGTGTTGCACGCATCAGAACGCATATTGCGCATCACCGCATCATGCACGCATCATCGCATCATGCACGCATCACCGCATCACCAGCGCATTACGTAATCTGCTCGCATCGCTCCACCTGATGCGCAATATTCATCGCAACGGTCGCATCACGCATCATGCGCGCATCATGCGCGCATTTTAAAACCAAGCTACAAATATCATGCAAAAATCAAGCAACTATTACACGTACCTGAACACGGCTCCAAAGTAAGGGAACTGCAGCCTTAGCAAAATTCCGAATAAAAACACTCGTTAAAAGAGGCTGATATGGGAATTCCATAAGAAGGGTGTCTGTGTCGGTTGTCATGTTTAAATTATCAACTATAAGGCTTCTGGGCACAGCATCATAAAAAGTTCCTGCAGCACCCGCATTTGATGGACAACCAAGACTATAACCACCTGAAAGGAGCATTCAAGAAAAAAACATAAAGACTCATTGTGGTTAAAAAGCTGCATAAATCAGCAATGCTTAGGCCATACAAAGATGTCAGACGGTTCAAAAGACAGGAGGTGGCAATATGGATGGGTTGGGCAGGATGCATAACAAGTCAAAACATGTAACTTTGTACGCATCGGGCCAACGTTTTTGTCAAAAAAAAATTACATTTTTTGTAATTATTTAGTATACAATATGATAACAAATATCGTATAGGGTCTTGATCTTAACTCATAACTAAGATAGCAATATACCATAACATTCCTACCATGGACAAGGATCTTAGGGTCTTCATGCCTGCTAAACACATCTGTAGCAACTCTTCCTCCACCCCCTCCACCAAAACCATTGCCTCCACAAGCACTTATTTTCCCACCTCCAGTCCTGCACTTCAAAACAAGAAGCTCAGTTTTAAGTCGAACAGTACACTGTACACCGTACACTAATCAGCTTAGTTTTTAATTTATACAACTAATAATTTCACCTATTTTAGAAGGCATGGTTGAGGTTAATAGACTTTTAAAACTAAATGATACCTACAACTTCACATGTATACTAAAGATAAAGACAAAGTCGTATAGTACACCATACATTAGTCAGCTTAGTTTTTATACAGCTAAGAGAATTTCACCTATTTCAAAAGGCATGATTGATGTTATTGGACTTTTAAAACTAAATGATACCTACAACTTCACATGTTTACAGTTAGTATAGAAGTCTTAACTAATATATTCAACTCCATTGTGAGAAAACACAATGTTCGCTAGGTACCGATGTGTAACAAATAGTAGCATGTGGGATCCACTACATAACCAGCCACATACACCGAGACCTAAGGGGAATATGGGAAGAAAATATTGCCAAACAACCATAGTAGATACAGTGTAACTTCATGTGAGACTGAGCCATATTAAAAGGAAAAGGGCAGCAATTATACACTGCAAGTAATGTTTTCCACATTAAAAGATACATGCAGATAAATAGGCAGCAATCATATACATGCCCAATTCCCCAAACACCATACAAAGCTTCATACAAACAAAAGGCTCCTTTAGGTTAAAAAAAAGAAAGAAAGAAAGAAAAGGTATACGATTGCCCAATGATTACCCAGAAAGGAAACTAAGATCCTTTGTGAATGGTTATCCGCACATAAAACATCAAGGAACATTGAACACCAATCTTTTTGAAAAAAAATTATTAGTCAAACAGAAATCATTACTTCCTAAGTATTATAGTTTACAACCAATTGGGCAGCAATTTAAAATATTTCCCATATATTTACAAATAAGAATAACACCAATGAGATGGTTTGGTCATATCCAATGTACATCTTAGAATGAATCGAACATAGGCAGATATATTTATAAAGAGGAGGGATTTGACAAGAAATCTGCCAAGATTGATTCCTTGACATCGCAGAACTAGTGAGATCCCGATCTGGGTAAATGGTCCGCAACAAACGATTTGGCATTAGATTAGATTTCATCCCTTTCAGATTTCTTCCATGTTCATTTATAGTGCATCATAACCACAAATCTACAATATAGAATAAAAAAGATTCCTGTTTGTGATGGTGAGAGTGGTGCTTACATGTTATTATTTATGAATCATAGCTTTCGTGTTCAAAATGTTAGTTAAAGCCTAAGAAGATATTATATCATCAAGAAGTAGATAGGAAGTGGTAAGTAATTCTAGATAAATCTTTATCTCATTTTAGGTTAGAAAGAAGCAGACCAATTTCCTAGCAAATCGGTGGCATGAAGAGAAATCCAAAATCACATAAATGGCAGAGGAATTATAACTGGAAGGATTCATTGCAAAATTTCCAACCCATAAACATAATATCGTTCCCAAAAGGAAAGCGTCTAAGGATAGATAATTTGACTGTGATACTATAATGAAAATTTGCTCAAAATATTTGCATCATTTTATCTATGCATAGCTCATAAAACTAGTGCAAACCAAACACCTCCTATAATACTAGTGTAATAACAGGATATCTTGAGTCTTATAGGAAAGTGTCTATGGATGGTAACATGATATCATGTTATTAAAATCATTGTCACCTCCTAACAAACAAAATCACTAACAGATTCAATAGCACATAAAACTAGTGTAAACGAAACACCTCCTATAAGATTGCGACAATGGCATCCGCTGTTACATGATCCTGAGAATCTTCCCAGCCAAAGCTCCAATAAATAAATCCACCAACATAACTTTTCACTAAACCATCAAAAATTAATGTCTAAACAATAAACCTAGGAACAGAGATTATTTGCTATATATGCAATCTAGACAAGCTAACACTTATAATGCTTGAGCAGTTAAAAGGAAAAAAACTTACATCTTATAAGCCTTGATGTAGATGCTGCCACCAGAACCACCACCACCCCTCGGACTCCCATCTCCACCTTCAGCCAACAAAAGACCATCCATCTCAATACTACCATTAACCATCACCATTATCTTCCCACCGCCACCTCCTCCATAATCCACCTCTGCACTTGTAGTCCCACCTTTACTCCCATAGTTCAACGGCTTTGCTAGACTCGACCACGCATACGCATCACCACCCCAAACATCATCCGGAATCTGCTTATCATCTTCCAAACAAGCCGCCCCTCTTCCCCCATGCCCTCCACCCGCACCATCAAGCCCATGAGGCGTCCCACTAGTTTGCTCCGGCGGATCACCCGCTAAACCAGTAGTATTCACAACCGACCCATTCCCAAATCCCGCATTCATCGCCACTAACTCAAACGACCCCACCAATATCCGTGCATTTTCACCTAAAGTAAAGTTACCACTAACATTCACCCCAAATTCACAACCGGCAACAAACGAACAATTCACCGTCACATTAGGAAGTACATGAAAATTCCCCTTCCCCGCTACATATATATTCCTAGTCAAATTCAAACTAGAAACAACCTTACACGTAGTATCCAACGAACCAACCCCACCTAAGTCATCCTGACACGACGCCGATGGCGGATGCGGCGGCGGTGGTGGCGGTGCCGGCGGCGAATAATCCTGCCTAAACAACCTTCCAAACGCCTCATCGCTCCCTAACAAATCATCTCCATCTCCATCATCCAAATCAAATATCTCATTCATCAACACAGGTTTCAACACAACAATCAACAAAATCAGTACCAATGACAAACACAAACGCACCGCCATTACCGAATAATAACCGTCTAAACAAATAACTCATCACCACAAACACAATCGCATCGATAAAGTAAACAAATCAACAAAACAACAAAATCAACCGCTGATTTCAACTCAGAAGCCTGCAAAAGCATGAATATTATTCTTTTGCACTTCCTTCGTTAACTTAAAGCAACAGAAACCCTAGACGATGGCTTTCAGTCCAAATGTCATCAAAAAAGTGAACAAAACAACATAACAACAAAATCAACCACTAATTTCAACTCCAGAGCCTGCAAAAGCATGAATATTATTGTTTTTCAGTTCCTTCGTTAAATTAAAGTAACAGAAACCCTAGATGATGGTTTTCGGTTCAAATTTTATCAAAAAAAGTGAACAAAACCATTAAATTAACAGCTGATTTCCACTACAGATCCTGTAGAAGCATAAATACGATTGTTTTAATGGTTTGATCGTGAAATATGGAGTAAGAGTAACCGTAGATTGAGGTAGTGTGTGTGTTGTTGGTGTTAGTGTGTGAGAGAGAAGATGAAAAGAAGTTTAGTAAATGAGATGAAGAAGGTAAAGTAGGGAGATGAGGAGAGATGTTTGAATTTAGTAATAATAAAATAATAATAATAATATAATATAATGTATAATAAAATAGTAATATAATATAATAATAATTAAAGTGCTACGTTTAGTATTGGTCACGTGATATGACAGGTGGATGCACACGTGACGTGAGAGCCTCGGGGAAGGTTACGGGAAGCAGTTTCCATGTAGGGATTGAATATAAAATTATAAAACTGGCGTCCACGAACGGTTACAAATTGTATTTACCATTCATTATTTATACAGTCTAAAATATTTTATACGGTCTAATATGTTGTATACGGTTGGCGCGAGAATTTTAAGAGCTTTTAAGGGTTTTAAGCTTTTAAGAAAAAATTTCTGACCAACAAAAAATCATGTTTAGTTAAAGGAGCTTTAAGCTTCTAACACAAGAGAAAAAGCTCTATTGTTGAACCCTTGTATAACAAGCGTTGAAAAAAAAGAGCTGTAAGATAATAAATTTACTGAAATACCCTTCTTTCAATTTATAGAGAAAATTACAATTTTTGTCCTTTATAAAAGCCAAAACTATGGACTGGGTTCTTTAAAACTTTTAGTTTCAGTCTTTGTCCTTTATATGAAAAGTTGTCACGCCTTTTGTCCTTTTCACTAACTGGGTTAGAAAATCTCAGTTAAGTTAAGTCATGTGCAAGGCACATGAGAGCAAACAAGTCTTTTTACCTCTAAAAGACAATTCTTGTAATTTAATATAAAAATATTAACTGTTGACTGCTCCATTGACCTCTGTTGACCCATCATCTTCACCAAACTTCTAACAATCACCCTAACTATCTAATAATGCTAACAAGGAAAAAGGGGTGTCTTAGGGTTTAGTGTTGAACCACCATCAGACCACTATATAACCACACTATCACCATCACCTTCGGTCACCGGAGTAACTAGCGCTGTCACCGTCTTTCTTCTGTCACGACCTTCAACGCCAACAGCCAACAACCATCACCCACTATCGAGCCATCATCAGCATCATTCCCGTCACCTGCAACCACCGTAACCCCCACCATTATCACCGTCGGCTTCAATCACCACCACAACCACCATCTTCTATCCAACACCATTGACAACAACCATAGCCAATCACCACTATAATTATTAGAAAGGAGGGAGTTTTACCTTTGATAACAGATCTGACCCGATCAGAACCTCACCCGAACTACCCCTACTGTCACCGTCGTCTTCTCTCTCTCTCTCTCTCTCTCTCTCTCTCTGTGTGTGTGTGTGTGTGTCTCTCTCTCTCTCTACAATAGCAACAGTTAGTGGAATGGGTGAGGGTGTGGTGGTGTTGTGGACTGCTCGGCCGGAGCTCCGCCTTGGGTGGTGGAGACCCACCGGTCTCCTCCTCTTTCTCCGGCCCACTCTTCCTCTCTCTAGGTCTTTCTCTCTCTAACATATGTATGTGTTTGTTTGATAATTGATATACAAATGGATGTGTGTGTGGCGTTTTTGATATACAGGTGAATGTGTGTGTGGTGTTCGTTTGAAGATAACTCTGGAGAGGAAGGACCTAATTTTTAGGGTTTTGATTGATTTGGGGGTAAAATTTGGGAGAGATGGAAGTAATAAATCAGATTTTATAAGGGATTAAAATGGGGGGTGAAATTACGTTTATACCCTCACATGCATTGCATGTGGGGTGACTTAACCGATTATACTAACTAGGTTAAGTGTAAATAACAAAAATCGTGGCAACTTTTCATATAAAGGATAAAGACTGAAACTAAAAGTTTTAAAGGACCCAGTCCATAGTTTTGCTGTTTATAAAGGACAAAAATTGTAATTTTCTCCAATATATATCTTCTCTCACGTCTTCATTCATAACATTGTACCCCAGGTTAAGGTTTTGATTGTCCTTCACGGGTAGCTTAGTTGGTGAATGGACCGAGTATTCCTTTTGGGGGTCCCGGGTTCGATTCCCACGAGGGACATAATGATAAATGATGGATGACTCATGGCCTATGGTCACGAATTCGAATCCTAATCTCACCCGGGTTTTACCAATCCTTCACCGTCGTGCCTACTGGCGGGTGAGGGGTTGGGTTTTCCTCGGTTTTGGGAACTGCATGGGCGGGCCTAACTACGCTAGCCGCCCAAGGTACCTATGGGCCCTCCATTGGGTTGGTCGTGGAGGTCTGTCCATAGTGTGGGGACTCCCCTAGGTAGTCGGGCAGAAATGTTTGTTACTCTTGTAACACCCCAACCGATGGCGGAAACATCGAGGTGTCACGTAGTGATGATTGTTCAATAGCTCATGGACTAAAGTGTAAATTTGAATACATTGATTAAATAATTTATTACATTGAAATGAAATACAACGATTCTAACTGTCAACTAAATTGAAATACAATGAATCAAAATCTAAATATAAATCCGAAAGCTTAAAGGATGCATCTCAAAACAACCTGAAACATGTACAAAATAATTTGGTCAATACAAAAATTGTATTGGTGAGCATACCCTGTTTAAATAAATATAGTAGGAAAAATGTTTAGCAATTCATGTGCGGTACCATTTGCAATTATGTAATAAGTAATATCCGTTCAAAACCAAACCTGAGAATAATGACTAACACATGACTAACCAACTGAATAATGAATTAACAAGACAATGACCAAGATTCTCTCAACAGAGTCTCAAGGGGGTATACCATAGTACTATTCATTGAAAAGCTAGGCCGCCCAGCGGTTAATGATTTTGACAAGTCATAGACACACCAATTATCATAAAGCAAACACACATGAGAATTGCATTAAGTATAAGAAATTGAAACTTGATTAATATATAAGTACATGAGTCACCCCAAAGTAGTAAAACGGTAAAAAGGGGAAAGATATACTCACAGTTTGCGAAAGTGATCAAAATCCAACTTAAGCGATCGTGAGCTAAGTAATGGGAATTCCGAGGAATTCAACCTATAATGTATAAGAATACTAATAAGGAAATGTCTAAGAGTCTAAAGTATCTAGGGTCTAAGGCATTAGGATTTGCTAAGTCAATTTGGGGAATTAAAGTTTTTATGATAAATCGCGTTAATGTAAAAGTTGTACGTCAAAAATAATATATAAAAGTTTGTAAATGCTGTTTAGGTAATATAACTATTCCCAATTGAATATTTAGGTAAACATATGTTTTGACTAATTAAGACAAAATGATATAGTTAATTACTTAAATTAATTATTGTAAACAGTAATCATAAATATTGAAATAATTGACTAGGAGTTACACATCGATCCAACAAATGCTAATAAAGACATTCAACCATAAGAGTATTTCTATTTTATAAAAAAAATATTTATAAAATAGATGTTTAAATTGTACAAATAAATAAATGTTTTATTATGTCTAATTAAACATAATAAGACTAATAATACAAGACACAATCCAAAAATACTATTTTCATAGAAAATGGATACTTTCTGATGTAAAGTAATGAAAATAATTTTCCCATAATTTTTATAAACTTATTTATATTTAAAACTGATTTAATGGTATTAAATCATGTCTAAATGATTAAAAATAGGAAAATCAATACAAATAAATGTTTTTTGAGACAATAATTTTTTATTTCAGTTCTTAATGATTAGAAATAATTTATGACAAATTTTCATATTAAAATAATTAAATTTCAATTTTATATGATTTAAATATCATTAAAACCACATAAAATCAAAATAAAACACAAAACACTCTTAAAGGTAAAAGTTTCTATGAAAACTCAATCTACTTAATTAAAAAGGCTCATAATAAATTTTATAGAGTTTTTGTGACAAAAACCTATTTAACATGAATATTATTTGTTTTAAAACTAATTTAACAAATAAAATGAGATTACACATATAACCGTATCAAAATAGAGGAAAAATGACATGAAAATTATTCTAACATAATGAAATATGTTTCTACCAATTTTTGTGTTAAAATACATTTAATACGATTTTATATGAATTAAACATGATTAAAGCATCATAAAAATAATTAAAAATACTAAACAGCCTCAATAAATTCCGAAATAATTTCTAAAACTTCTAATCAGTTATAGGAGCAAGTCTACCAAGTTTCATAATTTTTGTATAAGAAATGAGTGAGTTATGAATTTATAAAGTTCTATAAACTTTTAAATCAAAATCCCCAAATAATCTAGAACACCCTAAACCATAGATTATCCAATTGAAACCCTTAGACACTATAATTAACAAACTAAATAGAGGGCTATTGATCTATAAATATGAATAATGTATCATGCAAAAATAATTGGAAAAACTCACAACGTAGCTAATCCAATTTGTAGAAATAAAACCGAAATAGAACCCAAGATTAAGCTTCCAAATTCGTCAGAGAACAAGAACTAATGGATTATGCTTGGACCTTAAACGCGTAGGATAACTACTAATCTTGTTCAGAAATTTGGGAACTCAAAGAAGAATTATAGATGCAAATAGAAATTGGTGAAATCCGCGACAGGAATATAGTGAACAAATGATTTTTTTTCCAATATAATGCCCCCATGTGTGTCTATATATATATTTCAAATGATCAAGGTTAATAAATGGAATTTATGGTGACATAAAAACAATTTCAAACAAACATAAGTATCAATAAAAAAAATGTTGTTTCAATATATAAATGCTCATAATTATTACTAATAAAAACTTGTTGAAACATGTTGAACCCGATTTGAGTAGTGTAGGAAAATAATACATAAGGTTGGCATGTTGACTTTGTTTGTTTCATAAACCGTTGAGTTTATAAAAAAAATCCATTTAACATCAAAACTTAACAACTTTCTATTTAGTTCTTTTTTTTATTGGTTTGAGCTTTACGTTTTAGTTATGCATTCAATTTTCAATGTAGCAAAATTAGTTATTAGTTTTGACACTTAAAACAATTTAACTATTTTACCAAATTAAAATTCGGGTATTACAATTTTTTCCCTAAATGTTATTCCAAATTTATTAGAAATTTGCGAATGTTACAAGTCTTTCAAAAAAAAAGGTTAAGGTTTTGATCAATTCTAGCAGTAGAAGACATTGATTCTAGCAGTAGAAGAGAAGGCATCGCTAGGTTTCTTTCATGCCTCTATCTCTGTCTTCTTCTTCCCGGTTTCCTTCTTCTTTTATTTTTCTTAAGTTTTTTTTCTGCGATATTATAATTGGTATAAATCCGACTGACTGTGTTCGATCATTCGGGGTCAATAACAAACAGATACATATAAAATTGAATCATGAAATCAATAATATAGATCATATAGGTACAGTTAATGTAGAATAAAAGTTGAAAATTTATCAATTGAATCAGAAAACCGTAGCGAATGTTTTGGGATCTTGAATTGCTTTGTTTTAGGAAAGGATGATGTTTTTCGAAATCCAATGGGTTGATATGGATCTGCAGGTTCAGGTTTTTTTTTATGAAATTATTAGCAATTTGTTGTTGTGTTTTTGTTTAATGGTAGGATATCGTGTAGATCTCTGGTTTTTAGTTAATTTGGATGTCTAGGTTGCTTATACAATGCAAGTTGGATTGTTTTTTTGAAACACATTTGTGAACATTATTAGCAATTTGTTGTTGTGTTTTTGTTTAATGATAGGATTCTTTTATTTGATGGTATTGGGATAACCATAATATGGTTCTGTTTATGCAATTGAAGATGGTATAAGTTAAGTTGTAAAGTTTGAAAAATATAAGCAAGTATTTATTCTTTGTGGATGGATATTGTTATTTAGGGGTACAAACGAGCCGAGCTTAGTACGAGCTTGACCAGGCTCGAGCTTGAGCGCGAAAAACTTTTGAGAGCTCGGCTCGATTGAAGCTTTGTTTTCAAAGCTCAAGCTCGGCTCATTATAGTAAGCCTCGACGAGCCTGGCGAGCCTCACATGTTAGGCGCACCAAGCGAGCCGTGCCAAGATGCATAATAATAATGGTGGTTTGGATCATTTGTATGATGTGGTTTGTGGGTTTTTTTTAGAAATGTCTTTTGAGGATGATAGTTTCGATGGGGCGTAATCGATTGAGGCAACTTGTCATGCGCCTAAGTCGGGGGATGTGTATAGTGATATATAGTAAATTCAACTTCTCACAACTACCTGGAGGTAATATTTAGAATTGTTTACACATATATTTGGAATTTTTTCGTGATACTTTTAATAAATTACAACGCCATTTGTTTTTCAACTCCTTTATTAGGTAGATATTATTTGGTTGATAAAGGATATTCAGACAGAAAAGGATACCTTGTTTCATATCCCAAGACAATATACCATCAATCTCAATTTCAAAGAGAGCCCCCAAATAATATGCAAGAAGCTTTCAACCGTTCACATTCATCTTTACGAAGTTATATTGAGAATTTTGAAGAAACGATTTAAGATACTTGGTAAAATGCTCAAGTATAGCACGCACACACAAATTGATGTTATCATGGCTACATTTGCATTGCATAACTATATACGCAATTCTCAAGAAGATATCATGTTTACTACAATGGATCAACATCCAAACTACATACCACGAGATGAACTGCATGATATTCGTAACCATGACACAAGCACCAACGGTCTATTTGAAGGAACAACGAATGAGATGAAACATGTTCGCAACAATATTGCTACTTTGATATTGAATGCACGACATTAATGATTTAATAGTATTATATTATGTTCTCGACTATTTGTCGATGGGTATGTTTTATTTAGTTGATTACGTTTAGTATTATGTTTTTTTAGTTATGCCCAATTTGGTCATTTTATTAAAAGCTCCAGCTACTCTGCCAAACACCTAAATATCTAAAAAGCTACAGCTTCCAGCCACCAGTGTGACATCCGTCACCCTCGTCTTTCGTCAAATTTACTAAAATAGCCCTTCAAATATTTCCATTACAGTCCCTGTAAATTTCGTCGTTTTCAAATTTAATTTTTGAGCAAACTAAAATTTTATCATTTATGTTTAGTATGTACCGAGTCTATGTTTTAATCTAATACGTATGTTGAGACGTTATTCGTAATGGATTTAATAAAAAATTCAAGTTTAAAAAGTTTTAAAAGTTCTTAAGTTAAGTTGATTAACTAAGTTAATTGTTTTACAAAGGAAAACTTAACCATCTAACATGGAAACTAACTAAGGTTGAACATGAGGGACCAATTATGCCAAAAACCTAAACTTTTAAAACAACTCACCCTCTCTCTTTCTTCATTCCCGTTTTATTTTTTCCGGCCAAGGTTTCCGGCCGGCGACTTTCAGTTCCGGCGAGCCTTAACTCGCAAGTTTAATGTCCGTTTCATGACTTTAATGATCCCAAACGTTTTCTCCATGATTAACCAACTGTTTTAACTATCAAAAACGCGTTAAAATATTGTTTTAATGAGTCTTGAATCGCATCTAGAGTGGTAACCGATCGGACCTCCATAACGCTCGTTTTGTTCACCTATTCTATAAATTGATTCCACCAACTGATTTATGCACCATTCCAGTTCAAAACCCACATTTAAATCCAACAAATCGAGTTCAAAAACCTGGGAGATCGACTTCTTCATCTCGTTTTTTTGTAGCCCGTGTTCGAACCCGATACGAGTTGTAAGTCCAAAATTCTTTTGCCATTTTGTTGTTTCTGCATCTATATACGAAAGCCCTATGATTCCAGAGATTGTTGTTGTCAGGATTGGGTTGATTGTTTGTAAGGTTAGGGTTAGGGTTCTTGAGTTAAAATTTGGGGAAGAAGATGGGTTAGAAACTAATATATTTATATTTCTTTTTCTAAATAAATTCATAAGACTTATAGTGGTGTAGTGGTTGGTGTGTTGTTGATGCATCCATATCACCTGGGTTCGAACCCATGCATAATCAGTTGTGTTTTTTTATACAGATTCATTTCCTTCTTATTTATTTGTTTTTTTTTTAAGTATTATAATACATGCAAACTTAGAATATTCATAATAAATCCATCTTTGCTCCAAAAATTATAAAAATTTAGGTATAGCTTCTTGACACCATAAAGAAGATTTACACACTTTTATTTTCTGGAAAATGTTTTATTTTTATATTTTTATTGAATTAAATTGTTTTAATCATATTTAATTAATTAAAAATTCATTTTTTAATGATTTTAATCTCAAAATTTTTGGGAATTTATTTCTAATCATTTTGAACCGAAATAAAAATATTTGGTTCAGAAAATATTTATTTTTATTAATTTTCCTATTTTTTATCGTTTAAACATGATTTAATCTCATTAAATCAGTTTTAAATATAACTAAGTTATAAAAATTATGGGAAATTATTTTCATTAATTTACATCAGAAATCATCTATTTTCTATAAAAATAGAATTTTTGGATCATGTCTTGAATTATTAGTCTTATTTATGTTTAATTAGACATAATTAATAATTTATTTATTTATACTATTAAATATCTATTGTATAAATACTTTTCCTATAAAATAGAAATAATTCTATTTTGAAAACCTTAATTACAATTTGTGGGATAATTGTAACTCATAAGTACTTTTCCAATATTTATGATTATTGTATTTATTTACAATAATTAGTTAAGTAATTAACTAAATTATTTTGTATTTATTATTTACACATATGTTGACCTGGATATTTAATTGGTAATAATTATATTATCTAAACCGTAGCTTTAAACTTTGGTATATTATTATTATACAACTTTTATATTAATCCAATTTATCATAAAACTCTAATTCCCCAAATCGACTTAGCGAACCCTAATGCCTTAGACCCTAGTTACCTTAGACTCTTAGAATTTTCCCTTATTAGTATTCTTACACATTATAGGTTGGATTCCTCGAAATTCCCATTACTTAGCTCACGACCGCTTAAGTTGGATTTTGATCGCTTTCGCAAACTGTGAGTATATCTTTCCCCTTTTTACTGTTTTACATTTTGGGGTGACTCATGTACTTACAATCAAGTTTCTATTTCTTTTACTAAATGCAATTTTCATGTGTGTTTGCTTATGTTATTTCGTGTATCTATGACCTGTCAAATCATTAACCGTTTCGGCCTGGCATTTCAATGAATAGTACTATGGTATATACCCTTGTGACTCTGTTGAGAGTCCTCGTCATTGCTATGTATTACATTACTACTAGCGCATACTATATATATCTGCTTTCTTTTCTTAGGGTTGATTTGACCCGGATACCACTTATTACATAATTGCAAATGGTACCGCACATGAATTGCTAAACACTTTTTCTACTATATTTATTCAAACAGTGTATGCTCACCAATACAATTTTTGTATTGACCAAATGATTTTGTACATGTTCAGGTTGTTTTGAGATGCATCCTTTAAGCTTTCGGATTTATATTTAGATTTTGATTCATTGTATTGCAATTTAGTTGACAGTTAGTATCGTTGTATTTCACTTCAATGTAATAAATTATTTAATCAATGTATTCAAATTTTCACTTTAGTCCATGAGCTATTGAACAATCGTCACTACGTGACACCTCGATGTTTCCGCCATCGGTTGGGGTGTTACAACCAGCTAGTTTTGCCAAACTACCCCTAATATTAGAGCAAGCGTAGTGAGCGGGGAATTCACGCCCCTGTTCCACTTTAAATGCATTTCATTAGTCATCAAAAAATGAGCCTATTCCACGCCGTGAAAAAAAAACATGCCCAAACTCATTTTAGACCAAAAACGCCCCGGGGGTGTGGGGCGTTTTCACGGCGTTTTTTGCCCCTTCCACGCCCAATTTCGTTTCCATTACATATGGTCTTAATACAGTTCATTTACCATCTACAAAGCGGATATTCCAAGTAATTATCTTGGGTGCAATCCTCTCTCGGGTAAGGTTGGAAGTTCAACTCCATGGCTGTGCAAAGAAAGGTGTGTAAGAAATTGACCGTTAAAAAAATTATCTTGGGTGCATGTTAGTCCACATAAGAGCCTGGAATGATGTGATTTTCACCGGGAAAAAAAACATCGACGGGATTTTTGGTGAGCTACAAGCCTTAAACTTCACGTGAATCAAGCATAGATCAATATAACGATTTGGTGTGGGAGCAATAAGTGTCGTTTAATTTTTCAGTTTGTAATGTAATTTTTTTTAAAGGTGAATTTCATTAAAAAGCGCACACGGGCCTTAAAGCAAGGACTGGCGCAACACAAGAATTACAACATATATAAAGGGTAAGACGCCCAATCTCTCTACCTCAAGTTCTTAACTTATACCTAGCTTTTAACCAAAGAAAAGAAAGAGACTTCACTCTAGCAATAACCTCTATAACTTTGGCCTCCTTGTTTTTGAAAATCATGTCATTTCTAGCGATCCAAATAGCCCAAATCGTAACCATAACAATCCCTTGAATAACCTTCTGCGCTTCCTTATTATTGTTCCTTTGATCAAGAGTAAACAAGTCTTTGATATCAAAAGCAAAAAGGGGGCCTATTCGGCACCAAGAACTGATGGCCGACCAAACCCCGAAACTCCATCCACAACCAGAAAAAACATGCAGCGAAGTCTCCTGTTCAGCTTCACAAAGCACACAGCTGTCATCCGGAATAAATATTTGTCTTATACGCAGCACAGTTCGAGTTGCGATTTTTTCCATTTCTAACCTCCATATAAAAAATTTTATCTTCAAAGGAACCCACCGAATCCAATTCATAAGAGACGATCTGTTCAGAACCCGATGCTGAATCAATATCTTCCTGAAAGAGGCTACTGAGAAGCAGCCATCAACATTTTTATCCCACTTCCAACTATCTTTCACGGCTGTTAACTGCAACCCTTGTAGGTTTGCCATAAGCTGCAAAAACTCTTGCTGTTCTACATCCGATGCAGGGCTTCGCTTCCATCTGCACGTAGTCATGCCTGACTCATTTGACCAAATCATAGCGATCGAGTCTAGTTTATCAACTACTAAACGGAACAAATTAGGATACAACTCTTTGAAAGGGATATTCCCTCGCCATCTATCAAGCCAAAATCTGGTCTCTAACCCATTCCCAACAATAGCTTTTAACTGCGAGCTAACAAAATAAGACTTCATATCCAATTTATTGAGACAAGCAACAAGAGACTTCCACCCACCTGTCAATGAAACATTACAAGGGAGAGCATTCCAAGCTTTATTGGATCTATGCACACTGTTAATAACTTTTCTCCATAAACCTTGAGGTTCCAACCTATATCTCCAAACCCATTTGGCAAGTAGGGCCAAATTCACCAACACTAATCTTGCCAAACCCAAACCACCATTTTTCTTAGGCGTTGTGACAACATTCCAAGCGACCAAATGAATTTTCTTAATATTTTTGTCACCCGCCCATAAAAATTGCTTCATAATGGTTTCTAAATTATCTATCACTTTGATCGGCGCCTTATAAAGCGATAAATAATAAATCGGTAAACTAGACAAAACCGATTTTATAAGAATAAGCCTTCCACCAATAGAATGGTATTTAGCCTTCCATAATTTAATCCTCGACTTACACTTGTTAATAACAACATCCCAATTCCGGATTCTATTCATGTTGGCTCCCATTTTTATACCAAGATAATCGAAAGAAAAACTCCCAAGATTGCACCCACATAAATCAACCAAGTCTTTAATCTCTTCTTCGGTACTATTAATTCCAAAAATGTTTGACTTTTGAAGATTAATCTTTAAGCCCGAACAAAGGTGGAATATGCGAAGAATCCGAAGCATGATCTTGAAATTATCAGCGGACCATTTCCCCATGATAATAGCATCATCCGCGTAAAGCAAATGAGAAACTCTCGGCCCATTAAAACCGAGATTAATACATTCGAAACCACCAACCTCTGAGGCCTTATTAATTAAGCAAGTAAAGGTTTCCATGACAATAAGAAAAAGAAAAGGACAGAGAAGGTCACCCTGCCTCAAACCTTTCTCACATTGAAAGACTAATGTGTTGCCCGCGCATTGCGGCGGCGACCACAAAATTTCGGTTGATGATTTTCAGGGTGTGCACAAGTTGTTATTTGCCTTAATTTGATTTTGAGCCATAACCATAACTTTCGATTAAGGTATTTCAAAAACCGATGGGTTTCAATTATTTCAGCTTGGTAAATCAGTTATGAACATTGGGTCCGATCAGTTGTCGACTAATAACCAAAAATTTAACTTGAGATGAAAATTATTATAATATCCTCTAACCTCATGAACCAGTGGAAATTCTGTGAGCGATGTCTTGTTCCAAGCCTTGCTAGAGTTGTGGCTTCTCTTTGCGACAACATGATACTTGCATGATTTTGGTATTGTTTGTTGAACTGATAGAAATGGAGCACAACAAATAAAATGCCATGATGATTGCAAACTGTTTGCGAAGTTGTGATTATCTATGATGTTACTCTTGCTCAAGTCATTTGGTTTATGTATTAACTGAAGCAATATAAGCCAAAGTATAAAGTAGTGTTTTTTTTAATTATGTTTTAATTTATGACACACTTTGAATTTAAAGTTTAACTTGTTACATGGAAAAGCTTTATTAATTAATTTTGAGAACGTGCAAAATGAAAATACATGTGTATAAAAGCAAAAACATCAATCCAAAAAATAGTCCATGATGAATTTGAAAAGTTAAACACATATGTGACATCTTTAAAGTTCCAAATTTAACATAAATGTTTATAGTTTTGTGCCTTTAAAGTGCGTTTGAAAATTTTGTTATAACGATATTAAGTTTAAACCGTATGCCAAACTTAGTTTATCAAAGCAAACAACATAAAATTTTGTTTGGTTTCACTGATTAATTGACCGAATCTAGATAAAGAATGTATAAAAAAAGCTAAAATGGATATAGTTAAAACTTAAAAAAGTACTCCAATTATTATATTGTTAAACATAATCAATTAATATAAACAGTACAACTTAAATAAATAAAAACCACACTGCAATGTAGGAAGTACATAACCTAAAGATTTTCAAATATTAAAAGTAAACCAAACCATTTGGTATGATATGAAATATCCTAAACCGAAGGACTTACCAAGAATCGAGACAATTCTTATACATGATCAAGACCATTTTGTTGGTTTTAATATTTAAGGTTATTTCATTTAACAATGCTTGAAATAAAACACGCACCTGAGTGTGAAAACCTTCGCCATTATTTATCATCATTGGTGGGGTTGACACCTCTATTGATGGCTTTATGCATAGCTTGTTCCATACTCTTTTGTTCAAATAAAAAAAATACGTCAAACAATTTATACTAACCTAATTGGATAATTGCAAACCCTCTAAAGACAATGCATAAACGCAAAATTATAAAAAACTAAACACACAACAGAAAATGAAAGCCACCACTGCCATTGATCATTGATGGGTTCTTCACAAGGTCTTCGTGTTTCTTTCATTCAAAACAAACAAATATAAAACAAAATACGAATTAGAAGCAAAAACTGAAAAACCTACCTTTGCTCTGCTGGGATTCTTGTGACGTCTAAAGATATATGGTGAATAAAGAAGCTAGTCATTTTCCCATTTGTACACAAATAGGTGAGGTTTTCAATCTGTTTATGGTTGCATCCGTTCAATCGATTTATGACTGATATTAAAATCCCCATCCGTTTAAAAAATGAAGCATCTCAGTGTTTTTTGGTTTCCAAGATAACACAAATTCAACTTTTCTAACTCCTCTTTTTGGTTTTGAAACTCACTCTAACATTGTCACAAGTCACAAATGTTATGGTAATTTAAAGAGACACAAATTTAACTTTTCAACTTCTTATCTATGTTTTGAAACTCAACTTTAAATTGTCACAAATGGTTATAGTAATTTAAAGAGTGTAGAAAAGACAACTTTGCCCTTAAACTAACCTCATTTACTATTGTACCATAAGCATAAATAATTGTATTTACTTAAATTTTACCGTCATCATTCCCTCATGCTTTATATATAGTAAGTATAGATATAAGTAGGGGACCCATTGACGAGCACCGAAGACCGAGCCGACTTCAAGACGCCACCTATCCACATACACCATCGATCCGGAAAATTCATTTGCTTCAAGATAGAAATCAAGAAAGACCAATCTACATTATCATAAGCCTTCTGAAAATCAATCTTGAACATGAAAGCCTTTTCACCTCTTTTCTTCAACCAAGATAAAGTTTCATTAATAATTAGAAGCCCATCAAGAATAAACCTCTCTGATAAAAAAAACCACTTCGAGTCTCTGAAATATGTGGCGTGCTCACAAATTGCTAGTACAACCCACGGAGTATTATAAAAAGTTTGTTGATGATGAAAAGTTGTTTGTCGTTCAATAAAATGCAACTTAAGAATTTGTGGATCATTTACTAATCTCATGTGGGTATGTGAATTATGTATGGGCTTTGATCTTTCGATGCATCAACATTAGGGCTGAGCAATTCACGGTTTGGAACCGTTAGAACTGAGGAACCGACGCAGAATCGTTAGATCCGAACCGTATTCTTGTATTTAGGGTTCGGTTCCGGTTCTTAAAATTTGGTGAAAACGGTTCCCAGTTCGGTTCGGTTCAGAACCGCGATTCTATTTAAAGAACCGCTAGAACCGGGTTAGGTTAAAACTTTAAATATTATATATAAAACCCTATTAATTTAGTGGGCTTTTCCAAGTAGTTTATATACCGACTATCCACATTTTCAATTCCCAAGTTTAATCTTTATAAATAATACTTTTCGAGTCATGTTAACTATATAATATCTAACAAACTTGTTGTGATAGGAGTTGCATTTAAATTATGTAATTTCTATAAAACATATAGAGTACAATAAAGGGAACAAAAATAGCTTAAACTGATAATCAACGCTTACAAATTCATTTATAAGGTGCACAGGTTGGCCTATAATGTGTATCGGACAATGATGTAGTATAACATGTGATATTAGGAATGCATGACACACATCATTCGTAATGTCAAAATTACAATCATTGCATATATGCGGTTAGTATTGTGCACTTCTAAACATGTATCATAGGTCCGTAATATGAGTAGGACACCACACTTTAGTTTACTAAAGTTGCCTTTGAGTTGTTAGTTTTAGGATTTAATTGACAATCGGTTTCGGCAAGAACCGTTTATACGAGAACCGTTTAACTCGGTTCCGAACCGAACCGGTAGGGTTTTATACGGAGTAGGTTTTTGTAAACTTTTGTAGATCCACAATACAAACACAATACAGAAATATAAACAACACAATGAACACAAGGTATAGCGACAAAACAAGGCGACAAAATCTTATTTATCCAGCCCAAATCTTTACCCCCCAAATACCCAAGAGTTCTACAATCGTAGAACTCAGATGATCAATCAAATGATCAGAAAGAAATACAGAGTCTGTGGGATCAACTGATTACAGATCAGATGATACCACAAGGAATAGAAACAATACAATACTAAGACTTACAGACTGATGAATACAAAGGACTGTGTAAACCCTAACCAGATAACCTATACAAGAGACAGAGAGAAAGTGTGTGTGAGACGAAAGAGAAAAGTAATCGTCACAATAAACAAGAAAGGTTTATATATGAAGCTCCAGAAGCTTCTTCTTGATCCACGTGAAAACCAATCAGAGCCACTCGTTTATAACAACCTGCACACATCACAGCCACACGATCAAAGTATACGTATAACAACTCATGAGCTGGCTATGGGCCAGATCATAATCTACTGAAGACCACAAGCCCAAACCCAGAGATAAGCCCACGACTATGAGCCCAATACAACCAGAAGCCCATATAGACCATACGTCCAATATAACATATGAATGTCCAATATAACATATGAATTACCTTAGGGAAAATATTTATAACATTATTTTTAACATTCCCCCTTAATTCATATGTTAAATAGATCAATCATACCCAGTTTTTTACACAAGTATTCATGTTGAACACTTCCTAATCCTTTTGTAAAAATGTCAGCAACTTGTTCCATTGACCCAATTTTCTCAGTGCTAATCACACCATCTGAGATTTTTTCTCTCAGAAAATGCAAGTCAATCTCAAAGTGTTTCGTTCGTTCATGAAACACTGGGTTAGCAGCTATTGATATAGCCGCTTTACTATCACAAAATAATGTAATAGGCAAATTACACTCAACTTTTAATTCACTAAGTAAATTTTTTAACCAGATTAACTCGCAAGAGGCTGCACACATTGCTCGATACTCAGCCTCAGCTGTAGATCGAGAAATGGTGCTTTGCTTCTTACTTTTCCAGGAAATCAGATTTCCACCAAGGAAAACACAAAACCCAGTTATAGATTTCCTGGTAATAATACATTTAGCCCAATCAGAATCTGCATAACCCTTCAGCTCAAACTTATCATCTTTCCTGAACATTATACCCTTGCCAGGAGATGATTTCAGGTATCTAAGCAACCTTAAGGCTACCTTTAGATGACCAGCTGTGGGTTTATGCATAAACTGGCTTAGGTATTGAACAGTATAACTAATGTCTGGTCTACTAAGAGACAAGTAGATAAGCTTGCCAATAAGTTTTTGAAAACCACTAATGTTTTCAAGAACTTGATTAGCCTTATCATTCTTTACAGTAACAGAATAGTTTTGCTCAATAGGAGTAGAGACTGGTTTACACCCCAAGTACCCAAACTCATTGAGCAATTCAAGACAATACTTTCTTTGACTAAGACAGACACCAGAGTCTTCATACAAGACTTCCAAACCCAGGAAATACTTCAACTTTCCTAGGTCTTTAATCTGGAAACTTTTACTTAACATACTCTTAATCTTAGCTATTTCAGTTTCATCATTACCAGTTAAAACAATGTCATCAACATATACTAGTAAGACTATAAACAGATCACCTTTAGACTTAACAAACATAGAGTAGTCACATATACTTTGGACAAATCCTATGTCCAACAAGACATTGGTCAGTTTTTCATTCCACTTTCTGGGAGCTTGCTTCAGCCCATAAAGTGACTTGACCAATTTACAAACCTGAGTATCATTCTTTGAATGATACCCTTCAGGTAGACTCATATATACATCTTCATCAATAGACCCATATAAAAATGCATTGTTGATGTCTAATTGATAAAGAGGCCAACTATTTTTAACAGCAAGACTAATGATCACCCTGACAGTAACCATCTTAACAACAGGTGAGAAAGTTTCACCAAAGTCCAAGCCTTCCCTTTGGTTGTATCCCTTAGCAACCAATCTGGCTTTGAACCTTTCAACTTCCCCATTTGCTTTGTACTTGACTTTGTAGACCCATTTACAACCAATGGGTTTTCTGCCCTTTGGAAGGTCACACAAAGTCCAGGTTTGATTCCTGTACAAAGCTTCCATCTCAGTATTCATGGCTTCAACCCATCTAGGATCAGTTGAAGCTTGAGAATAACTGATAGGTTCAACTATTTTATTTAAACTAGACACAAAACACTTACTTTCAACAGAAAGATTGGAGTAGTTAACCACTCTTTCTACCCCATACTTAACCTTGCCCTCTACCACAAATTCATCAAATCTTTTGGGCAAGGTTGACTCCCTAGAAGACCTCCTAATAGAGTGTAGGTTATTTCCCTCAGGAGAATAACTCTCATCATGTGAACTACCCTCTACTGGTAATGATTCATTCCCCCTAGACCCTGTACTACCAATGTGCTGACCACTAATGTGGTCTACCCTCCTGGCAGCCCTGGGTGGGTTAGATGAATTAGTGCCAGGAGTGTGTTCATGAGTAGTACTAGTTCCCCCTTCATCATCGGGAATATTATCATTATTATTATTATTAACACCTAAAGAAACTTCAGAGTTGTGCTGATCAGTATAGTCAAAAAAGTTTAAGTGATTAATATTAGTATTTTCAGACACAGGTTTATTAGTTTTAAAAGGATATATTTCTTCATAAAACTTTACATCCCTAGAAAAATCAATTTCTTTTGTTTCAAGACTTAACAATTTATAACCCTTTTTAAAACTTGAGTATCCTAATAAGACACACTTATCAGCACGACTAAAGAGTTTATCTTTTTCATTAACAACAGTTTTAAAGCACAAACAACCAAAGTTTCTAAGATGCTCTAACTTTGGGGGGAACCCATGCATCATTTCATAGGGACTCTTACCATTTAAGACAGACGAGGGAATCCTGTTAATGAGGTATGAAGCAGTTAGAATACAGTCAGACCAATAAGACAAAGGAACACCACTTTGGAAAAGCAATGCCCTAGCTGTGTTAAGAAGATGTCTATGTTTGCGTTCAACAACACCATTTTGTTGTGGTGTGTGAACACAAGAGGTTTGGTGAATGATACCATTTTTAGTACATAATGAAGACATTTGTTTATTTACAAATTCTGTTCCATTATCACTCCTAAACACTTTAACATTTTTAGTAAACTGAGTTTTGAGGAGTTCAAAGAAACTTTGAATGTTTTCAAAAACTTCACCTTTATTCTTTAACAAATAACACCAGACAGACCTTGTATAGTCATCTACAACAGTTAAGAAGTACCTATATCCCTCTTTACTAGTGACTCTATAAGGTCCCCAAACATCTAGATGAATGATATCACCTAGCTGTTTGGTCTTATGTTCACTTAAAGGGAATGGAACCCTTACCTGTTTAGACTTATGACATATTTCACAAGGTTCAGACTCACCAAAGTTAAGTCCTAACTTATCCTTTAACACAGCTAACACCTGCTCAGAAGGGTGCCCTAACCTACTGTGCCAAAGGCTCCTATCAACTATACTGTTAAAACACATACTAGACATACTCACATCTTTTCCAACAAAGTAAAGACCATCACATTCTCTACCAGTCACCAGGACTTTCTTGTCCTTGGAATCCTGGACATAACAAGCACTTTCATCAAACAATACACTAAGTTTATTGTCTTTGGCTAACCTCTGAACAGATACCAGATTGACACAATAATCTGGTATATAAAAGACATCATGTAAAATAACACCATTGGCCAACTTAATGTCACCAATTTTAGACACTTTGGCACTTGTGCCATTAGGATGTTTAACTAACAAATTATACTGTGAAACATCAACACAATTTATCATGTTTTCATCACTACCTACCATATGCTGATTTGCCCCAGAGTCCATTATCCAACCCATTAGTAAAGCAAATTTAACCATATTAGAACAACTTGAGTAGTTTCTGAAAACCTTAGACAATTTGTTTAAAACAGTAAAACTAGAAAAACCAGACACACAACAACTCTCACCTCCTACATTGGAGTTTTGACCTTCACTTGAAGACTTTTCACTAATCAGATTCATCAACTTTGTTATCTGTTCAGAGGTAAAAGGCAAGACAGTAGAAGAAGACACATTTGCACTAGAAGCATTAGCCCTTTTTGAAGAAGGGTTACCAGGTTTATTGCTAGTTCTATTGGCTTGACCTAACCCCTTTTTCTTTACTCCTTGAAAACCTTGGGGGTAACCAACAAGTTCATAACACCTATCTACAGTGTGACCCAACATGTTGCAGTGGGTACACTTTAGATTAGGGTTGGGTCCCCTATTAGTCCCTCTTGAAAACTGATTTGCACTGGAAACAAAAGATACATTTGTACCTTTTGTTCCATTAGAAGATCCTCTATGTGATTCTTCCCTAGACACAATAGAGAAAGCAGTTTTCACAGAGGGCAAGGGGTCTCTAGTCAACAGACTTGTCCTAACAGGTTGATAAATGTCATCAAGCCCCATCAGAAACTGCATTAATTTGATTAATGCACTAAATTCATTGAACTCTTTAGAGGCTTGACAACTACAGGCAGGTAATTGCACAATGGAATCAAACTGTTTCCACATTGTGTTAAGTTTGTGATAGTACTCAGAAACAGTGCTACCACTTTGAGTCAATGAGTTAATCTTTTGATGTAGATTGAACACAATTGACCCATCTACCTTATCATAGGTTTCTCTCAAATCAAGCCAAACATCTCTGGCAAGTTGAGAGAAGACCTGACCTAGATATAATTCCTCACTAACTGAATTTAATAACCAAGACATAACAACAGAGTTACATCTGTCCCACTGTTTTCCTAATACTTCATCATCAACAGACCTAACACAGCTTCCATCAATAAAACCATATTTATTCTTAGCTTCTAATGCAATTTTCATTGATTTAGACCAGACAGAGTAATTTTCAGTACCTTTTAACTTGATACTGATTATAGACAGACTACTAGTGTCACTTGGATGAAGGAATAATGGATCACTAACATCCAGTTTGCTAATCAGGGTTCCTGCTGGAGGAGCATCACCACCTCCAGCACCTTGATTAACAATAGCATCACCCATATTCAATCAAACAACAAAGAGAATGCACACAAATGAGAGACAATACAAAAGAACAGTCCTAGAAGAACGAAGCTGAATCAGTGTCCAGATAGTGGGTTCATCACTCAAGGGTGCCCACCCAGGTCTTAATTCAGGAGTTCTTTTATTAACTAAGTATATATATATGTATATACCAACAGACAATACCACACAGAGAGACAAGACAAGACAACCAAGACCACACACAAAGAAGACAAACAATAACCAACAATGCCGGTCCACCCTAACCCGGCCAGAAGACCTAGACAACAACAGACAACGAAATGAAAAAACAAGAGAGGAACGATCTCACCAAGAGGGGGAACCCAAGTTAGGGTTTCTCCAATCCCACTACCTATACCTTCACTTAGGGTATAGAGCAGTGGGGGCAACTGTAGCAATAATCCAATCCAAGAGTCCAGCTGCTTCCAGCTATCCACAGATCCAATCCAGATGTCCAAGACCAAGCCAACAATGGTTGACAATATACCAGATCTAAAGAACTATACTAAGACAACAAGTAATAGCCAAGATCTACAAAGATCAGATCTATTACTTTACACAACCAGGTCAAGATCTATTACACAGATCAAAACCCTAGACAAGACCAATACTACAAGAAAATCAGAGACAAACAGCGGAAGACGAAAGAATACCAGAATCAAAGAGCCTGAGGCTCTGATACCATGTAAACTTTTGTAGATCCACAATACAAACACAATACAGAAATATAAACAACACAATGAACACAAGGTATAGCGACAAAACAAGGCGACAAAATCTTATTTATCCAGCCCAAATCTTTACCCCCCAAATACCCAAGAGTTCTACAATCGTAGAACTCAGATGATCAATCAAATGATCAGAAAGAAATACAGAGTCTGTGGGATCAACTGATTACAGATCAGATGATACCACAAGGAATAGAAACAATACAATACTAAGACTTACAGACTGATGAATACAAAGGACTGTGTAAACCCTAACCAGATAACCTATACAAGAGACAGAGAGAAAGTGTGTGTGAGACGAAAGAGAAAAGTAATCGTCACAATAAACAAGAAAGGTTTATATATGAAGCTCCAGAAGCTTCTTCTTGATCCACGTGAAAACCAATCAGAGCCACTCGTTTATAACAACCTGCACACATCACAGCCACACGATCAAAGTATACGTATAACAACTCATGAGCTGGCTATGGGCCAGATCATAATCTACTGAAGACCACAAGCCCAAACCCAGAGATAAGCCCACGACTATGAGCCCAATACAACCAGAAGCCCATATAGACCATACGTCCAATATAACATATGAATGTCCAATATAACATATGAATTACCTTAGGGAAAATATTTATAACATTATTTTTAACAGTTTTTCTAATTTTTCCAATGTAATCTAGGGTAGGTGGCTTTCGTATGTTTTGTTATTTGTAACTCCTGCTTAAGCATCTTGCTTGAGTTTATTTTTTTTATACAGCCGCCATTTTGAATAGGTCATTATAAATTATCTATCTATCTATATATATATATATATATATATAAGAAAACGTATATGCTGACGTGACATGCAATGGAGGCCACTATTTCCTTTTTTAATTAAAAAAAAAAAGATAAACATAAAACCCTAAATTAAATTGAGTTATTTTAGGAAAAAAAGAATTTAAAAATAAATTTAAAATTTTCTCTCTCATGTTTCCTCACATAATTTTTAAACGTTTATATCTTTTATATACGGGATTTTTTAAAGAAAAAAATTACACCAAATTAACGAGCGTTTTATTATCTTTCCAACGAGTACCATAGTCCTATATAAAAAACGGAGAAAAATCGACTATTTTTTGTGGGGTTTCGTTCATATAGGAAAAAAACACACAAAGTGTTCATGTTATTCATTAATCATGTTTTTTTTTTTAAAACCAGGTTCTTATCTACGATGTTGAAAATCAGCCCAATCGCCATGTTATCATTGGAATTTTACTAGGTAAACTTCATCAAGAGAAGTTAGGAGAAAGAATCGCTTAACACTGCAACACATGGTGTCACCTTAAAGCAAGGTTATTTTTTATTTATTTAATTACAAGAGTAATAATTATTACTATTAGTATTAGTATTATTAGAATGGTTATATTTTTCAACCCCGGAACGCTTCCGGAAAGAATTGATAGTTGCTGACCTGGCATTCAATGGTGGCCTCAACCATCTCTTGATTATGCCACGTGGCATAATGAGATGCAATGATTACAACTTCCAACTTAAGTGTTTGTTTAGTTGATTAGGTTAGGAATTATAAGAGTCATTAGAATGTGAGAAATTAGAGAGATGTGATGAGTTTTTTAATAGTTGCAGCTTACATAAGTGATTCTTTAGATGATTACTGGTTAGGTTTTAGATTAGGGAATATGAGTTATTACTGATTAGAATACTATGAACATGCAATGATTGAGAGATTTTGTGGTTAGTTAACTTGAGCCATTTGCAATAGGTTATCACGTAAAATTAGATTTTTCAACCCCGGGACTCTCCCGGAGTAATCAGCTAGTTAATATATAGTATTAAATTGGACATATGTCGTTAATTTTCATAAAGGAATAATGTTATGCTATCTAGGGTACTTGGGGCACCTTTCACATTTAACTATCACACCGAATCGTCATTTAACACCTCATTTTATTACATTCCATCATATTTGAAGTATCACAACCGTAACACCCATCACATTTCATCACTATTTTTTTTCCTTTTTAAAAAGATTTCATCAAATCAAGATTCAAACTTTAATCAAACAACATCATTCAAAACACAAACCCATAACACAATCGATTCAAATCGTCAAAAACAAACTAAGAAAAAGCAAAAAGATCAAGTTTGAAACTTTCAAACAATTCTAGGGCCGACCCCAAGGGTGGATGAACTACACTCCTGGCTAAAACTTGTTTTTTTCCAGGGACACAAAATTTATAAATAACAGAAAAAATGTTATTGTAGTTTTACCCTTCAAATTAGCTCATGTAGTGTAGTTAAAGTGAACTAGAAGAGTGAAATGGTGCCAATGACCCCCAGCTCAGTTGGGGAGAGGTGGGAGGGTTAACTCTTTAGGGAGGTTCCCGTCTTGGAGAGGTACACGGTTCGAATCCTAAGGCCAGCAAAAATATACCTCTTGATATTGAAAGGGCTTATGCCCTCAGGGACGATGCGAAAAGGAGATTTGAAACGAGGTACCGATGTGATGTCCTCAGCCGATAAAAAAAAAGTGAAATGGTGAAGATAGAAACATCATAGTGACTGTTTTTAGATATTTTACAAGATATTTCTTATTAATGTAATACGATAATTAATTTTAGTGTCTTGATTTTTCAACACTCAACTAAATTACATATGCTTCGTATAGATCTTTATTCTTTACGGTCAGACAAAACCTGCGCCGCGTTAGGGGTGTGCATGGGTTGGTTTAGTTCGGTTTTACCATTAATCATAACCATAACTGTTATTATGGGATTTCATTAACCATAACCAAACTTCGGTTTTGAATTTGGTCATGGTTCGGTTATGATTATTTTGGTTATTAACCAAAAACTTCAAGTATAACTTACTTTTGACTAAAGTTAAAAAATAAAATCTTGAGGGTCTACAAAATAAAAAATAGAACCTATAATGTTGGACTTAGCTTCGGTTTTTTTTACAAGACATCCAAGATTAGATTTTTTTGGTTAAACTACCAATGGTGGTTCCTTGTCAATAAGATATTTCTTGATAATAGAAAATTTTACTTAAGCCTAAGTTTTATTCCTTATTAAAATAAAAGTCATCTACATTGATAGATTGATAGATGATAGTCAACTTGAATAATTCTATTCACAATGATCTCTATAAATAGAGTACAACCAACTCTCCTATAATTAGGGAGAGATTTGCTAGTAATATTCTAATGATTTGCTAATAATATGCCAATAATGATTATACAATTATTTTCTATAATACATAGTCTATTACACCCCCGCAGTCGAAGCGAAGGATGGCCGAAGACTGAGACTGGATCTGAAGTCGTCAAAGAGGACTCTGGGTAAGCCTTTAGTGTGACACCCGGCAAATTCTGGTTAACAACGTTGTCTAGATGAAAGTCTACCTTAGCGAGTCACGCGTGTATTGCACTTAACTGGGTTAGTTAAGTCGGGTTATGGTTCGGGAACTATCGGTTTAGTCTAGAAGATCATTGGATGTTGGTCTAGAGGTTCATTAGATGTCAGTCCTTAACCAAGTGTACAAACGGTGACGATTTGTAGGATCGTCAGGGCATACGGAACATACAAGTCTCGAGTCCCGGGAATTGGTGAACGAGTGTGAATATGTGTATTTACAAGTGTTATGTGTTTACAATCATTATGTGACTTGTCGGTATGTGAATATGTGTTAACATATGTTAAAACAGGGTTTAACGCGCAAAACACACGGAACAGACCCCTATAGGCGATTAGGATAGCCCAATCGCCTATAGTAGGGGCGAGTGGGCAGTCATACAGGCGAGTAGGGCCTAAATGCATGATTGTTCATGCGATTAGGCCCCAAATGCATGAACTTACATGCGATTAGGACCCCTAATCGCGTGTAAAGGCTGCACAATCGCTAGTTACGGGCTGGACGACTAAAAACGACTATAAATACCATACTTGACCTCCTAAACTTCATTATACAAACCCTAGTCGTCCCATAACCCGCCCCAACACACACACAACCTCTGGAACGCGATTTTTGATCAAAACACAAGGTTTCAAGCTTAATCCATCATTCTTTTACAAATCTAAGGTTTGGTTTCCATCCATGCAATCTAAGGTTTGGTTTCCATCCATCATTCTTTTACAAATCTAGTGTGATGTTGCATGCTATGTGAATGGTGTTTGGAATACGTGATTGCATGCAGGGCTGATAATACGAGGCAAAACGAAGGGTTTTAGTTGAAACATGTTTAGGATAGTTGTTGGGATGATATTGGATGGTTACACACGTTCTGGATCTGATTTGGAGCGTTAAACGCGCGAAAAACCGGAACAGTAAGGTTACAGGCGATTAGCAACCCTAATCGCCTATGTTAGAGGCGATTAGGAGGCCAATCGCCCATGATTCATGCGATTGGGGGCTAAATGCTAGTAGTTACATGCGATTAGCCCTAATTGCTAGTAGATACATGTGGTATAGCCCTAAATGCTAGTAGTTACATGCGATTAGCCCTAATTGCTAGTAGATACATATGGTATAGCCCTAAATGCTAGTAGTTACATGTGATTAGCCCTAATTGCTAGTAGATACATGTGGTATAGCCCTAAATGCTAGTAGTTACATGCGATTAGCCTTCCTAAATGCCAGTTGACCAACCTAAATGCTAGTTGACTTTTCCTAATCGCGTGTACTGCTGCTGTAAGTATAAATTAGCATTCCGAGACCCGATTTGACATGTAGGAACATGCTAGGAACCCCGTAACATATCTAATAACTTGGTAACATATGTTTGGATGTAATTCGGTGATACGTGAGCTATGTGCTATAACTTGTTGTGCGTTAACGTATGTTAAGTGTGATTGCATGATTGCATGTTTGAGAGCGTAAACATAACACGGGGAGTCTCGGGTCACCAATGGGATGTCGAGTCTTGTACTTTGGGTCAGTTAAACAGTCACGGTGTTTTCAAACGAACTTGGTTATGGTCTGGACATCTAGGGACTAATTAACCTGCGGGTTATTAGTCTAAGTACTTGTAACTGTCATATGTTAGGTCGCCGCTTACGGGACTAGCATAGCAGCTGGGTTATTCATATTACGAAAGTAACGCAACTTAAGGTGAGTTTACGGCCCCTCTTTTAAACTGGTTTCACATTTTCGGGGGAGAAAACATGTGTTAAAACGATTATTTGGTAACTACTGTCATACTATGGGTTTCTATTGTGTACTACACGATCTTTGGAAGTCCCGGGGGAACCATGAATGTGCGGGTTTGCACAACGGGGAAATGTGAATAGCGCTATTGGGAGTGACCAACCCCGCTCGTCGACTTGGAGGGTCGGCGGGTGCATATTGTCTCAAACAGGAACAACAGGAACAACAGGGTTACTACATCGGGCACACATGTGGTTTGCGAGTTAGTAATGGTTTTCCAATCGTGGTAGTAACAAAACATACGCCTAGCTAGCGTACACTGGTTTTCGATTTGTTATAGTATGGACAGGTTGACTTGGTACTTGGATTACAAAACCTGTAAACTCACCAGCATTTTTGTGCTGACGTAAACTTTTACATGTTTTCTCAGGTCGCTAAGGTAGCACTACTGGAATAGGGCGCACGCGTCTGCACGGCGTCTAGTTAGAGTCGCATGGTTTTCATATGTTGAACATTTGATTTACTTTTGAGATACTGTTTTGAATAAGCTTCCGCTGTAAACGGGGATTTTAAACTATGTTTTGAAATTGCATTATATTCATTTAGACTTGTTTATTGTGATCGTTGGTTTGGATCCTGGTTTGTCATGCGCCTCGCGGTAAAACTCCGCAAGTGGATTTTGAGGGTGTGACATTTAGTAAAGATGTCGGCAATTTGATGACGTGATGGGACGTGGAGAACACGGACATTTCCTCGTTGAACTTGCTCACGGACGAAGTGTATATCTAGTTCAATGTGTTTGGTTCGCTGGTGTTGAACTGGATTGCCTGATAAATAAATGGCACTCACGTTGTCGCAGTAGACGATTGTCGCACGCGTGAGAGGATGACGAAGTTCTAAGAGGAGATTCCGTAGCCAGCAGATTTCAGCAACAACATTAGCAACTCCACGGTATTCGGCCTCAGCACTGGAACGAGAGACGGTTGACTGCCTTTTAGATGACCAAGAGAGTAGATTATCCCCAAGATAGACATAGTAACCTGAAGTGGAGCGTCTAGTATCAGGGCATCCTGCCCAGTCTGCATCGGTGTAGGCACGAAGGGAGATGGAGGCAGTAGGCGTAAGATGAAGGCCCAACTCAATAGTACCCTGAATATATCGTAAGATACGCTTTAAAGCGTTCCAGTGTGACTCCCGAGGGGCATGCATGTGCATGCATATCTGCTGTACAACGTAAGAGATGTCAGGGCGAGTAAATGTCAGATACTGTAGTGCACCTGCAAGGCTTCGGTAGGTGGAGGGGTCATCAAATAAGAGGCTGGCGTCTTTACTAAGCTTGGATTGTGTGTCAACAGGTGTAGCAACTGGTTTACAATAGTCCATGGCTGCCCTATGAATGATGTCCTTGGCATAGGCGGCTTGTGATAAGAACAGGTGATTACCCGTGCGTTGTACTTGAATGCCGAGGAAGTAAGATAGCGGGCCCAAATCTTTCATAGCAAATTCACTAGCCAGAGTGGTCATCAATCTATGGCGAAGAGCATCATTTGATGTTGTGAGAATTATGTCATCGACATAGATAAGAAGATATGCGGTGTCATTCCCATGATGGTGAATAAATAGAGAGTTATCCGATCTGCTCTGTTGAAAACCATGTATAGTAATAAAATCCGTAAACCTTTGGTATTGTGGTTTGGGTGAAGGTGGAATGTGGTTTGGGCTGGGTGGGCTGGGTTGTGTTGTTGGATCAGCAGTATGGTCGGGTGGTGTGGACTGATGGGCCGTAGGTGGACTGTTAGGTGGGGATGGGCCAGTAGGTAGGGGAGAGGTGTTGGAGTTGGGCGGTTGTGGTATGGGGCCGTGGGATTGGTTTGGAGCAGATGGGGTCAGATTGGAGGTGGGCTGGACTGCTCTATTTGGGCCGGTGGATGTGGTTGGTGTATCAGGAGGTGGCCCGGGTGGTGTGGTGGCATTGGTCACATGGTTCCATAGCAGGGGATTGAAAGGTGTGGAAAGAAAGTCATAATTGGGTGGGGTAGTGTAGGTTTGGATTTGGTAGGGGAAGATGGACTCCTCAAAGTAAACATGGTGAGATATAAACATCCGATTAGTATGAAGGTCGAGACATTTATATCCGCGATGGTGAGAGGGATAGCCAAGGAAGAAGCATGGTTGAGACCTGTTGGTGAGTTTGTTGATTGTGGTAGAGGCGGTGATGGGGAAGCACAGGCAACCGAACACGCGGAGGTGCTCGTATTCGGGGATGCTATGGTAGAGAAGGTAGGTGGGTGAAAGGAAATCATGTTGTTTACTAGGAAGGATGTTTAGGAGGTACGTGGCGGTCTCAAGGGCGTGATGCCACATGTTTGGGGGGTAAGGAAGCTTGGGCAAGGAGTGTTCGGAGCATGTTATTTATGGTGCGGATTTTGCGTTCCACTTTGCCATTTTGAGAAGATGTGTGGGGGCATGAGAAGCGGAAGTGCATACCGTTTTGTTTGCAAAAATTATAGAAGTTATTGTTTGCATATTGTTTACCGTTATCACATTGAAACTGTTTAATTTTTCGTTCAAATTGGGTTTGTATAAGGTTGTAGAAGGCGGTGAAGGTGGCAAAAACTTGGGATTTGTGGCTAATGGGGAAGGTCCATATGAAGTTGGTGAAATCATCTATAAACAGTAAATAATAACGGTGACCGGCTGTGCTAAGCACAGGGGAGGTCCATAAATCGTTGTGAATGATATCAAAAGGCAAACAAGTATTATTAATGGAAGCAAAAAACGGTAATTTAGTTCCTTTCCCAAACACACATGTTTTACAAAGTTTGTCATTTATTTTACCATAATCAATAAAAGATGAATGTTTTAAGGAATGTAAAAGGTTGTTGCCGGGGTGTCCTAGGAGTTGATGCCAACGGTCTTGAGACACGGCAGCAAGGGCAGTGGGATTGTTGAAGTTGGTGGAGAATTGTTGCGTGAGAGGATAGAGGTCGCATGTGCTATTGCATATGAGGATGGGAGCCTTGGTTTTGAGATCCTTCACAAGAAAACCAAAGGGGTCAAATTCAATCGAAACCAAGTTATCAGTGATAAGGCGTCTCACAGATATAAGGTTTTTAATTATTTTAGGTGCAAATAAGACATTGTTTAGTTTTAAAGGTGGGAAGGGTGGGGGTAGGACTTGGTTACCTTGGGCCAAAACCGGGATGGACATGCCATTACCAACAATAATATGTTTGTTAGTGCATTTATTAAAATTAGACGGGGAGTAAATACCTTGCTCGTTGGCCGAGTGGGAAGAGGCGCCGGTGTCCATAACTCCGTGATCCGGTGGATTTAAAGCCAGTGTGTATAAAGCCTGTTCTATATCGGTTGGTGTATAGCCCGAGGTATAAGCCTAATCAGGTTTCGCGCCGAGCATCCCTTGTCCGGTAGAAGAGTTGTTGGGCCTGGAGGGGTATGGACAAGGTGGTACATTGTTGGGCCGTGAATTTTGCTGCTGTCCATTTAATAAGGCAGCCCACTGAGAAGAGGCCCATGAGGTAGGGAATACAATGTAGGGGTGGGAACCATGTTGCTGAGAAGAGTTGTTCCAGGTGCCGCGGCCTCTGTTGGATGAACCACGACCACGTCCCCGTCCCCGGTTCCTACCACGGCCACGCGACCTGTCGTCCAATGACCCTGATGAGACGGAAGCTGTGAGAGCGGTTGCCGAGGCCTGAGCAGCCGATGAGGCATGCCTTTTCTTCTTCTGTTCTTCCATGCCAAGACGTGAACGAACCTCTGCAAAGTCAGGGAGAGGATCCTTGTTGCCGAGTACTGTGGAGATCCCGTCAAACTGCTCCGTGAGACCAGCCAATACCTGCAAAACTAGACGGTCATTGTCAACAGGCGATCCTACCCCGGCGAGTTTATCCGAAAGTAGTTTCGCATGTTGGCAATATGCCGCCATAGAGGGAAAGTTTGCAAGATTAAGATTAGCGAATTCTTGGGTCAGAAAAATGGATCTGGTGTGCTTATTATCGTTGAAGTGGTTTCGGAGAGCGACCCACGCGGCATGAGCAGTCTGACCCGGGTCATAATGGTGTGAACAAGTGACTGTGAGATCGTGCCATAGATTCACTGGAGGACTATGGCGTCTAGACGAGACCATAGTGCCTCGGCAGTGGTGGTATCCGGCTATTTGCCGTCATCAGAGGGGTAGAAGAGGATGAGGCAGCGGGTTTTGGTTGGAGGTGGTGGAAGACTTCGTAGGCACGACAGTGGATTTGAAAAAGTTCAGACCACGTTATATAATGAGAGGTTTCATCTTCAAGAATAATAGGGATGAAATTCTTGATGTTTGAGACGGTCATCGCCGGGTGTAATTTCGGATCCATTGTTTGCGGGTGAAGATTAAAGGGAGTAGGAGGAGTGTGGTGAAATAGAGGTGGGTAGAACAGAAGATTAAGGTAGGAGGTAAAGTGAAACAGAGGAGATAAGGGGAAACAGAGGAGGTGGAGCAGAACGGAAGCAGAGGGTGGGGTGCGACGACGACCGTGTGAAGAGGAAGGTAGGGTGGATCGGTTACTAAGGAAAGGGAGAGGATGATACCATGATAGATGATAGTCAACTTGAATAATTCTATTCACAATGATCTCTATAAATAGAGTACAACCAACTCTCTTATAATTGGGGAGAGATTTGCTAGTAATATGCTAATGATTTGCTAATAATATGCCAATAATGATTATACAATTATTTCCTATAATACATAGTCTATTATACATCAACATCATTTTATTACTAACATTTATCTTAGTAGAAAATATCTACATGGTTAGTGTAAAACAAAACCTATTACATAGACTTAAAATTAGAAGTCCGGTTTGGTTTCGGTTATATCGGTTAACTAAAGGCTCATAACCATAACCATAATTGCTCGGTCGGTTTAAAGAAATTTCAAAGCCATAACCATTGGTTTATATCGGTTATCGGTTAAAATCAGTTCAGTAATGTCGGTTATGATTCGGTTACTGGTTATGGCGGTTAATTTGCTCACCTCTACACCGCGTATCGACCTGTATGCAGCGAATCTAGTATGAGAAGTACGATGTAACACAAAGCAGGTTGCAGATTGATGTTTGTGCAGTCCTATACACAACGTATAGACCCAAATTAGGTAATTAGGGATCAAATGCATCAGTGGTCTGTCTCCCTTTTCTTTTTTTATTTCTTCTACGTCTTTCTATAAAAGCTGAACTTCATTTCTTTTTCATTTAATCCGTTCGCTATGTCGTGGTGGGAACTAGATTGCATGTTTTGGGGTTTCGTGTAAATTAGTGGTTTATACGATTATACCAAGGACATATATCGTTGAAGGGGTAGGGTACCGCTTTTAGGCGCACCCTACTCCCCGCCAGGAATATTACTCCAAAGACACAGCAGCGCCAAAGGCGCAGAGGCATCAGTTGGCGGCGCCCGAGAAACATCCCCCTTGGAACCCAACTGGCTTCCTCTCGTCAGGTGTTAGCTGCCAAGTGGTCAGCCGCCTGACAACCGACACCCCTGCCGACCATCCACAACACGCCACGTGTATGGAGGACAAAGCATGTAACACCCCAACCGATGGCGGAAACATCGGGGTGCCACGTATTGATGATTGTTCAGTAGCTCATGGTGAATATCAGATTTCATTAAATGATTTAATTAATTTACATACAAAGATTCTACAATACTTCATACATCAATTTGAATGAAACTATGCACGTATCTTCAAGCAAATCTTCAAACAAGTAGAACCTGAAACATGTTAAGTTGAAAATATTTTGGGTCAACAATTGTTGGTGAGAATACATAGGTTTGTGAAAATAAATGGTAACGATAGTTTGTACAACATTCAAAGTTGTATGATGATAGAGTATGATACCGACATGCAACAATGCGTCTTTGTACAACCAAACCTTGTGTCGACTGATGACTAACTCGCAAGTTAGTTAAATGTTATTACTGTTATCGATCATCCCTGAGTCTATGCGGGTGGGATGGGTTTGTCAGACCTATAGCGCTATAATCTAAACAGGCGGCTTGATCATTGTTAATGATTGTACTGTGTCTTTTTGTTACAGTCAAATGATAGAATGAGTAAATGATAGTGTAATTGAATCATAAGTTTCAACAATGTAAGAATGAGTAAATGATAGTGTATAAAATGTTTAAACATGTTTCACCCCAAAAATGTAAAACAGAAAAAGAGGCTATGTAAACTCACCTTAGCAAATGTTAACTTGTTGAATAAGATGTAATAATTGTGTTGCCCAAAATGATTCCAAATATCACCCTATAATAAGGTAATATGTAATAAGTCTAAGTCTAATTAACTAATAAGTGTATCCTAGGGTTTTGATTTGGGGATACTCAATTGTTAAATTTAATTTAAAATGTTAATTAAATAAAGAAAATTTGATAATTAATGAAAGAAAGTCTTTTTATAAAATTTGGATTTTGAGTGTGCATAATAAAGTGTTTGAAGCAATAATTTTTATAAAATTATTTCATTTTAAATAGATTTTTAAATCTATTTATTTATAAATAGCCAATTATTAACTTTAATATTCAAAAATACTACAATTAGAGAATTCTAATTTTAAAAATCATATTTCTGTTCTAAATGATTAAAAATAATTTGTATAAAATTTTGGTGCAAAAATGATGAAAATTGGATTTAATATGATTTAATTATGATTAAATCTAACAAAAATTGATTAAAAATATAAAATAAATGATTTTACTGAATTAAAAATTATTTCAGTAAAGTTTAACTTTATAAAAAGTTAGAATAATTTTTGGAGAATTTAATAAAACTGTTTTGATATATAAATGGATTTTTATAAATATAATTGTATAAAAATGATTTAATTATTATAATTATTAAATAAATGAATTTCTGAAAAATAAAAATTACAAATAAATCTTTTATATCAGATTAAACAAGGATAATTTTTTTAGAATTTATAAAATTGTTTTGGTATTTTAAAAAGAATTTAAATGATTAAAAGGATTAATATATTTATATAATTTATTGTTTGCTAAAAAAAAGGAAAAGAAAAGAAAAGAACACCAAAAACCGGTCAGAGCCGGACTCGAACCCGGGTGACCTTTGAAAAGGACCAGAGTCACAACCACTTGGCCTAGGCCGGTGGTTGTGAGATCTTTAGTTTAAAAATAAATAAATACGTTATGCCTGAATCAGTTTATCCCCAAATTATACCACGACGAACCCTAGATTTACAATTGAGCAAATCAGACAACTATAGCCCGATTATTGTTAGGGCTATTGTTGTCTGATAGCCGATGAGTGAAACCCACCAAAAGATTGAGACTCACAGTGAAGCTTTGATGTTAGACGTCGGGTCAAGGTAAAAGTCAAACTACGAGCTCGATAGCAACGATCAGAGTATAATTGAGAGAATTGGAGGTGGAGAGAGTGTTATGAGCGAGTTGTCAAGGTTTGTAATGCATCTATTTATACAGAGGTTTAGGGTTAATGAGAATTGGAAGGTTTGACCTACGGTTTAATACATACGCGTCAATTTAAGTAAAAAGTCAACAATTGACGTGTTATTGACGTGTAATTATGTTGTAATAGGCCGGTTATTGCACGAATTTACCAAAGATAGCATAATCACTCGTCAATTGGACGGATTGATCAACAAGGCAACTCACAGTTGACTTTCCTTGTCAACTGTGAGGTTTTAAATGTGTGTATATATAAAATATGTGTCCGGGTTTAAAACAAAGAGATGGCCAGCCCAGCTGGTTGTGCTCGTGTGTTTGTGTGGCCCGGCCTTTGGCGCGGGTTCGATTCCCGGCCAAGGCAATGTTTTTATTCTTTTTTTGTATAATTAAATGGGCCGGCTCTCAAGGCCTTGGGCCTGATTTCCAGATGGGCTTGGTTAATGGGCTGAGAAACTTGGGCTTCAAATAAGGGTGAGTTGTGTGTGGTAAAAATCCAACAATGTAATAGTTATTATTATAATAAATATACATATATATATATGTGTATAAGTATGAATAATAATCATCGTAATAAAACTTGTCGTTTTGTAGCGTATAATAAATGCGTAATGTTACAGTCTCCCCTACTTTTAGAAACTTCGTCCCGAAGTTAAAGAAAATACTAGGTTTGCAATTGGTCAACTACTGAAAACCTTGATAAAATTTCACACTACCTTAATGTACCTGTAAATTCATGATTACGTTCCGGACCGTAATTACCAATTTACCTTACATTAGGGTTTTGCGTCCTTTTATGACTTTACCGATTGTTAAGCAGGTCTGATAGTCTCCGCCAGTCGTTCAGGTGGTAGGGCCTCTCCCGACTGTTGGAAAGACATGGTGACCTCTACCAATCGTTAAGTTGGTTGTTTGGTAGTTAACTAATTGTTGTACAAGCAAGTATGATTATAGATATAGCAATTAGTTCACATTCAGACAAACATGCACACAGATGTTATGATAATATTTGAATTTTATTACTCGAATCGAATAACGTCAATACATAGAATAAAAAGTAACCAATAGTCAAATGGTGAGTCTTGCGGTTAGGTAGCTGGAGGGTCTTGATCTCTGTTCAGTTTAGGGCATCGGTTACGGAAGTGATTCGGGTCTCCACATTCATAACATTGACCATAGTTGTATCGATTAGGATTAGCAGCCTGAGCAGGGTTGATGGGCTGGTTGGCATTAGGATTTGGGGTCTCGCGACATGTATTAACTAGATGGCCATACCTACCACAGTTGGTGCACAAGCGACATGCTGAAGCAGTGGGATGATGTCGGTTGCATGTGTTGCACAATGGATGGTTTCCTGTATAAGGTTTCTTGTTAGAAGCTTGTGTAGTGAGGTTGACATCAGGATCTTTGGCCTTACGCTTCTGATTCTTAGTAGTTACCGCGGCTACAATACTTGTTTTATTGCCTTTCCGAACTAAGGTCCCGTTCTTTACGTGATTATCGGTTAAGGTAGCCGCTAAACGTTTGGCTTCTTCAAGGGTAGCAGGGTTCCTTCCCCATACCGTGTCTTGAATCTGCATAGGCAAACCACCGATATACTTTTCGATGGCTACAGGTAGCGGAGTGACTTTATGAGGCAATAACAGGCTGAGCTCGTGAAAGCGGGTATTATAAGCAAGGTTTTCCCCACTATCCTGAGCAAGGGTGTGGAATTCATCCTCAAGTTTCTTAACTTCATTGCGAGGACAAAACTCTTCCTTCATGACCTCCTTGACTTGGTCCCATGTCATAGCAAGAGCAACTTCGGCCCCACGAGTACGCTTTTCTTCATTCCACCATGTGAGTGCTCGTTTATGGAGAACACTCATGGCGTAACGAACCTTGAAGTTGTTTGGGCACTCGCTGTTGATGAAGGTATTTTCAATACCCTCAAACCATTGGAGGAGTCCTGTAGCTCCTTCTTCACCACTAAATTTTGGAGGGTTACAAGAGTTGAAATGCTTAAGGGTGCAAGCTTGGGGTCCATTACCATTGCCATTGCCATTCCCGTTCCCGTTGTGACCATTCCCGTTGCCGTTCAATTGGATGACCTGAGCAAGTAAATTGGGAACCAGAGTTGCGATTTGCTGCGCCATTTGTTGAGAAATGATCGCAGCCAGTTGAGCATCGACCCCATTAGTGTTGTGACCAGGACCTTGTTCATGACCATGGTTGTCACTACCTTCATCGTGGTTCTCACCAGTGCTGTTGCGAGTGCTGCGACGAGGAGGCATGATCTGTAATAGACACAATGAAATGAATGAGAGTTTATATAAGGAATGTAATCATTTATTCATTAATTAAAACGAATAAATGAAAACGTTGACTTATCAAAGATTCTAAATTCTAATAACATATGAAGACATGCTTTAGCCTATAAGTGAACACTCATCCCGAGAATTCCCAGGTAGGCATCCGGGTCCCTCGTCTGATTGGGATATATGCGCAATGCCAGCCTAGACAGAAGACTCAGAATACAGGCGTTCACCCTTCCAGATTGCACGTGTTCGTTATTAAAATTTAGAACTTCGACGAGATCTCAAGGTGGTTCAGGTTAAACCTGAGGATTTTGTCCTGTTAGTCTAAGAGTAGGTCTAGTGATGTAGGGCATCTTCTTGTAAGGATGATAGTAGGGATAAGAAGTAGGAGGGAGATAGAGATTAGCAAGTAAAGAAGCAAGTACTGATTAAGTCCTATGGTTATAGACTAGATTATTTTTCTAATAACCTAATTCCCTATAACCATGGCTCTGATACCAATCTGTAACACCCCAACCGATGGCGGAAACATCGGGGTGCCACGTATTGATGATTGTTCAGTAGCTCATGGTGAATATCAGATTTCATTAAATGATTTAATTAATTTACATACAAAGATTCTACAATACTTCATACATCAATTTGAATGAAACTATGCACGTATCTTCAAGCAAATCTTCAAACAAGTAGAACCTGAAACATGTTAAGTTGAAAATATTTTGGGTCAACAATTGTTGGTGAGAATACATAGGTTTGTGAAAATAAATGGTAACGATAGTTTGTACAACATTCAAAGTTGTATGATGATAGAGTATGATACCGACATGCAACAATGCGTCTTTGTACAACCAAACCTTGTGTCGACTGATGACTAACTCGCAAGTTAGTTAAATGTTATTACTGTTATCGATCATCCCTGAGTCTATGCGGGTGGGATGGGTTTGTCAGACCTATAGCGCTATAATCTAAACAGGCGGCTTGATCATTGTTAATGATTGTACTGTGTCTTTTTGTTACAGTCAAATGATAGAATGAGTAAATGATAGTGTAATTGAATCATAAGTTTCAACAATGTAAGAATGAGTAAATGATAGTGTATAAAATGTTTAAACATGTTTCACCCCAAAAATGTAAAACAGAAAAAGAGGCTATGTAAACTCACCTTAGCAAATGTTAACTTGTTGAATAAGATGTAATAATTGTGTTGCCCAAAATGATTCCAAATATCACCCTATAATAAGGTAATATGTAATAAGTCTAAGTCTAATTAACTAATAAGTGTATCCTAGGGTTTTGATTTGGGGATACTCAATTGTTAAATTTAATTTAAAATGTTAATTAAATAAAGAAAATTTGATAATTAATGAAAGAAAGTCTTTTTATAAAATTTGGATTTTGAGTGTGCATATTAAAGTGTTTGAAGCAATAATTTTTATAAAATTATTTCATTTTAAATAGATTTTTAAATCTATTTATTTATAAATAGCCAATTATTAACTTTAATATTCAAAAATACTACAATTAGAGAATTCTAATTTTAAAAATCATATTTCTGTTCTAAATGATTAAAAATAATTTGTATAAAATTTTGGTGCAAAAATGATGAAAATTGGATTTAATATGATTTAATTATGATTAAATCTAACAAAAATTGATTAAAAATATAAAATAAATGATTTTACTGAATTAAAAATTATTTCAGTAAAGTTTAACTTTATAAAAAGTTAGAATAATTTTTGGAGAATTTAATAAAACTGTTTTGATATATAAATGGATTTTTATAAATATAATTGTATAAAAATGATTTAATTATTATAATTATTAAATAAATGAATTTCTGAAAAATAAAAATTACAAATAAATCTTTTATATCAGATTAAACAAGGATAATTTTTTTAGAATTTATAAAATTGTTTTGGTATTTTAAAAAGAATTTAAATGATTAAAAGGATTAATATATTTATATAATTATTGTTTGCTAAAAAAAAGGAAAAGAAAAGAAAAGAACACCAAAAACCGGTCAGAGCCGGACTCGAACCCGGGTGACCTTTGAAAAGGACCAGAGTCACAACCACTTGGCCTAGGCCGGTGGTTGTGAGATCTTTAGTTTAAAAATAAATAAATACGTTATGCTGAATCAGTTTATCCCCAAATTATACCACGACGAACCCTAGATTTACAATTGAGCAAATCAGACAACTATAGCCCGATTATTGTTAGGGCTATTGTTGTCTGATAGCCGATGAGTGAAACCCACCAAAAGATTGAGACTCACAGTGAAGCTTTGATGTTAGACGTCGGGTCAAGGTAAAAGTCAAACTACGAGCTCGATAGCAACGATCAGAGTATAATTGAGAGAATTGGAGGTGGAGAGAGTGTTATGAGCGAGTTGTCAAGGTTTGTAATGCATCTATTTATACAGAGGTTTAGGGTTAATGAGAATTGGAAGGTTTGACCTACGGTTTAATACATACGCGTCAATTTAAGTAAAAAGTCAACAATTGACGTGTTATTGACGTGTAATTATGTTGTAATAGGCCGGTTATTGCACGAATTTACCAAAGATAGCATAATCACTCGTCAATTGGACGGATTGATCAACAAGGCAACTCACAGTTGACTTTCCTTGTCAACTGTGAGGTTTTAAATGTGTGTATATATAAAATATGTGTCCGGGTTTAAAACAAAGAGATGGCCAGCCCAGCTGGTTGTGCTCGTGTGTTTGTGTGGCCCGGCCTTTGGCGCGGGTTCGATTCCCGGCCAAGGCAATGTTTTTTATTCTTTTTTTGTATAATTAAATGGGCCGGCTCTCAAGGCCTTGGGCCTGATTTCCAGATGGGCTTGGTTAATGGGCTGAGAAACTTGGGCTTCAAATAAGGGTGAGTTGTGTGTGGTAAAAATCCAACAATGTAATAGTTATTATTATAATAAATATACATATATATATATGTGTATAAGTATGAATAATAATCATCGTAATAAAACTTGTCGTTTTGTAGCGTATAATAAATGCGTAATGTTACAGTCTCCCCTACTTTTAGAAACTTCGTCCCGAAGTTAAAGAAAATACTAGGTTTGCAATTGGTCAACTACTGAAAACCTTGATAAAATTTCACACTACCTTAATGTACCTGTAAATTCATGATTACGTTCCGGACCGTAATTACCAATTTACCTTACATTAGGGTTTTGCGTCCTTTTATGACTTTACCGATTGTTAAGCAGGTCTGATAGTCTCCGCCAGTCGTTCAGGTGGTAGGGCCTCTCCCGACTGTTGGAAAGACATGGTGACCTCTACCAATCGTTAAGTTGGTTGTTTGGTAGTTAACTAATTGTTGTACAAGCAAGTATGATTATAGATATAGCAATTAGTTCACATTCAGACAAACATGCACACAGATGTTATGATAATATTTGAATTTTATTACTCGAATCGAATAACGTCAATACATAGAATAAAAGTAACCAATAGTCAAATGGTGAGTCTTGCGGTTAGGTAGCTGGAGGGTCTTGATCTCTGTTCAGTTTAGGGCATCGGTTACGGAAGTGATTCGGGTCTCCACATTCATAACATTGACCATAGTTGTATCGATTAGGATTAGCAGCCTGAGCAGGGTTGATGGGCTGGTTGGCATTAGGATTTGGGGTCTCGCGACATGTATTAACTAGATGGCCATACCTACCACAATTGGTGCACAAGCGACATGCTGAAGCAGTGGGATGATGTCGGTTGCATGTGTTGCACAATGGATGGTTTCCTGTATAAGGTTTCTTGTTAGAAGCTTGTGTAGTGAGGTTGACATCAGGATCTTGGCCTTACGCTTCTGATTCTTAGTAGTTACCGCGGCTACAATACTTGTTTTATTGCCTTTCCGAACTAAGGTCCCGTTCTTTACGTGATTATCGGTTAAGGTAGCCGCTAAACGTTTGGCTTCTTCAAGGGTAGCAGGGTTCCTTCCCCATACCGTGTCTTGAATCTGCATAGGCAAACCACCGATATACTTTTCGATGGCTACAGGTAGCGGAGTGACTTTATGAGGCAATAACAGGCTGAGCTCGTGAAAGCGGGTATTATAAGCAAGGTTTTCCCCACTATCCTGAGCAAGGGTGTGGAATTCATCCTCAAGTTTCTTAACTTCATTGCGAGGACAAAACTCTTCCTTCATGACCTCCTTGACTTGGTCCCATGTCATAGCAAGAGCAACTTCGGCCCCACGAGTACGCTTTTCTTCATTCCACCATGTGAGTGCTCGTTTATGGAGAACACTCATGGCGTAACGAACCTTGAAGTTGTTTGGGCACTCGCTGTTGATGAAGGTATTTTCAATACCCTCAAACCATTGGAGGAGTCCTGTAGCTCCTTCTTCACCACTAAATTTTGGAGGGTTACAAGAGTTGAAATGCTTAAGGGTGCAAGCTTGGGGTCCATTACCATTGCCATTGCCATTCCCGTTCCCGTTGTGACCATTCCGTTGCCGTTCAATTGGATGACCTGAGCAAGTAAATTGGGAACCAGAGTTGCGATTTGCTGCGCCATTTGTTGAGAAATGATCGCAGCCAGTTGAGCATCGACCCCATTAGTGTTGTGACCAGGACCTTGTTCATGACCATGGTTGTCACTACCTTCATCGTGGTTCTCACCAGTGCTGTTGCGAGTGCTGCGACGAGGAGGCATGATCTGTAATAGACACAATGAAATGAATGAGAGTTTATATAAGGAATGTAATCATTTATTCATTAATTAAAACGAATAAATGAAAACGTTGACTTATCAAAGATTCTAAATTCTAATAACATATGAAGACATGCTTTAGCCTATAAGTGAACACTCATCCCGAGAATTCCCAGGTAGGCATCCGGGTCCCTCGTCTGATTGGGATATATGCGCAATGCCAGCCTAGACAGAAGACTCAGAATACAGGCGTTCACCCTTCCAGATTGCACGTGTTCGTTATTAAAATTTAGAACTTCGACGAGATCTCAAGGTGGTTCAGGTTAAACCTGAGGATTTTGTCCTGTTAGTCTAAGAGTAGGTCCAGTGATGGAGGGCATCTTCTTGTAAGGATGATAGTAGGGATAAGAAGTAGGAGGGAGATAGAGATTAGCAAGTAAAGAAGCAAGTACTGATTAAGTCCTATGGTTATAGACTAGATTATTTTTCTAATAACCTAATTCCCTATAACCATGGCTCTGATACCAATCTGTAACACCCCAACCGATGGCGGAAACATCGGGGTGCCACGTATTGATGATTGTTCAGTAGCTCATGGTGAATATCAGATTTCATTAAATGATTTAATTAATTTACATACAAAGATTCTACAATACTTCATACATCAATTTGAATGAAACTATGCACGTATCTTCAAGCAAATCTTCAAACAAGTAGAACCTGAAACATGTTAAGTTGAAAATATTTTGGGTCAACAATTGTTGGTGAGAATACATAGGTTTGTGAAAATAAATGGTAACGATAGTTTGTACAACATTCAAAGTTGTATGATGATAGAGTATGATACCGACATGCAACAATGCGTCTTTGTACAACCAAACCTTGTGTCGACTGATGACTAACTCGCAAGTTAGTTAAATGTTATTACTGTTATCGATCATCCCTGAGTCTATGCGGGTGGGATGGGTTTGTCAGACCTATAGCGCTATAATCTAAACAGGCGGCTTGATCATTGTTAATGATTGTACTGTGTCTTTTTGTTACAGTCAAATGATAGAATGAGTAATGATAGTGTAATTGAATCATAAGTTTCAACAATGTAAGAATGAGTAAATGATAGTGTATAAAATGTTTAAACATGTTTCACCCCAAAAATGTAAAACAGAAAAAGAGGGCTATGTAAACTCACCTTAGCAAATGTTAACTTGTTGAATAAGATGTAATAATTGTGTTGCCCAAAATGATTCCAAATATCACCCTATAATAAGGTAATATGTAATAAGTCTAAGTCTAATTAACTAATAAGTGTATCCTAGGGTTTTGATTTGGGGATACTCAATTGTTAAATTTAATTTAAAATGTTAATTAAATAAAGAAAATTTGATAATTAATGAAAGAAAGTCTTTTTATAAAATTTGGATTTTGAGTGTGCATAATAAAGTGTTTGAAGCAATAATTTTTATAAAATTATTTCATTTTAAATAGATTTTTAAATCTATTTATTTATAAATAGCCAATTATTAACTTTAATATTCAAAAATACTACAATTAGAGAATTCTAATTTTAAAAATCATATTTCTGTTCTAAATGATTAAAAATAATTTGTATAAAATTTTGGTGCAAAAATGATGAAAATTGGATTTAATATGATTTAATTATGATTAAATCTAACAAAAATTGATTAAAAATATAAAATAAATGATTTTACTGAATTAAAAATTATTTCAGTAAAGTTTAACTTTATAAAAAGTTAGAATAATTTTTGGAGAATTTAATAAAACTGTTTTGATATATAAATGGATTTTTATAAATATAATTGTATAAAAATGATTTAATTATTATAATTATTAAATAAATGAATTTCTGAAAAATAAAAATTACAAATAAATCTTTTATATCAGATTAAACAAGGATAATTTTTTTAGAATTTATAAAATTGTTTTGGTATTTTAAAAAGAATTTAAATGATTAAAAGGATTAATATATTTATATAATTATTGTTTGCTAAAAAAAAGGAAAAGAAAAGAAAAGAACACCAAAAACCGGTCAGAGCCGGACTCGAACCCGGGTGACCTTGAAAAGGACCAGAGTCACAACCACTTGGCCTAGGCCGGTGGTTGTGAGATCTTTAGTTTAAAATAAATAAATACGTTATGCCTGAATCAGTTTATCCCCAAATTATACCACGACGAACCCTAGATTTACAATTGAGCAAATCAGACAACTATAGCCCGATTATTGTTAGGGCTATTGTTGTCTGATAGCCGATGAGTGAAACCCACCAAAAGATTGAGACTCACAGTGAAGCTTTGATGTTAGACGTCGGGTCAAGGTAAAAGTCAAACTACGAGCTCGATAGCAACGATCAGAGTATAATTGAGAGAATTGGAGGTGGAGAGAGTGTTATGAGCGAGTTGTCAAGGTTTGTAATGCATCTATTTATACAGAGGTTTAGGGTTAATGAGAATTGGAAGGTTTGACTTACGGTTTTAATACATACGCGTCAATTTAAGTAAAAAGTCAACAATTGACGTGTTATTGACGTGTAATTATGTTGTAATAGGCCGGTTATTGCACGAATTTACCAAAGATAGCATAATCACTCGTCAATTGGACGGATTGATCAACAAGGCAACTCACAGTTGACTTTCCTTGTCAACTGTGAGGTTTTAAATGTGTGTATATATAAAATATGTGTCGGGTTTAAAACAAAGAGATGGCCAGCCCAGCTGGTTGTGCTCGTGTGTTTGTGTGGCCCGGCCTTTGGCCGGGTTCGATTCCCGGCCAAGGCAATGTTTTTATTCTTTTTTTTGTATAATTAAATGGGCCGGCTCTCAAGGCCTTGGGCTGATTTCCAGATGGGCTTTGTTAATGGGCTGAGAAACTTGGGCTTCAAATAAGGGTGATTGTGTGTGGTAAAAATCCAACAATGTAATAGTTATTATTATAATAAATATACATATATATATGTGTATAAGTATGAATAATAATCATCGTAATAAAACTTGTCGTTTTGTAGCGTATAATAAATGCGTAATGTTACAGTCTCCCCTACTTTTAGAAACTTCGTCCCGAAGTTAAAGGAAAATACTAGGTTTGCAATTGGTCAACTACTGAAAACCTTGATAAAATTTCACACTACCTTAATGTACCTGTAAATTCATGATTACGTTTCGGACCGTAATTACCAATTTACCTTACATTAGGGTTTTGCGTCCTTTTATGACTTTACCGATTGTTAAGCAGGTCTGATAGTCTCCGCCAGTCGTTCAGGTGGTAGGGCCTCTCCCGACTGTTGGAAAGACATGGTGACCTCTACCAATCGTTAAGTTGGTTGTTTGGTAGTTAACTAATTGTTGTACAAGCAAGTATGATTATAGATATAGCAATTAGTTCACATTCAGACAAACATGCACACAGATGTTATGATAATATTTGAATTTTATTACTCGAATCGAATAACGTCAATACATAGAATAAAAAGTAACCAATAGTCAAATGGTGAGTCTTGCGGTTAGGTAGCTGGAGGGTCTTGATCTCTGTTCAGTTTAGGGCATCGGTTACGGAAGTGATTTCGGGTCTCCACATTCATAACATTGACCATAGTTGTATCGATTAGGATTAGCAGCCTGAGCAGGGTTGATGGGCTGGTTGGCATTAGGATTTGGGGTCTCGCGACATGTATTAACTAGATGGCCATACCTACCACAGTTGGTGCACAAGCGACATGCTGAAGCAGTGGGATGATGTCGGTTGCATGTGTTGCACAATGGATGGTTTCCTGTATAAGGTTTTCTTGTTAGAAGCTTGTGTAGTGAGGTTGACATCAGGATCTTGGCCTTACGCTTCTGATTCTTAGTAGTTACCGCGGCTACAATACTTGTTTTATTGCCTTTCCGAACTAAGGTCCCGTTCTTTACGTGATTATCGGTTAAGGTAGCCGCTAAACGTTTGGCTTCTTCAAGGGTAGCAGGGTTCCTTCCCCATACCGTGTCTTGAATCTGCATAGGCAAACCACCGATATACTTTTCGATGGCTACAGGTAGCGGAGTGACTTTATGAGGCAATAACAGGCTGAGCTCGTGAAAGCGGGTATTATAAGCAAGGTTTTCCCCACTATCCTGAGCAAGGGTGTGGAATTCATCCTCAAGTTTCTTAACTTCATTGCGAGGACAAAACTCTTCCTTCATGACCTCCTTGACTTGGTCCCATGTCATAGCAAGAGCAACTTCGGCCCCACGAGTACGCTTTTCTTCATTCCACCATGTGAGTGCTCGTTTATGGAGAACACTCATGGCGTAACGAACCTTGAAGTTGTTTGGGCACTCGCTGTTGATGAAGGTATTTTCAATACCCTCAAACCATTGGAGGAGTCCTGTAGCTCCTTCTTCACCACTAAATTTTGGAGGGTTACAAGAGTTGAAATGCTTAAGGGTGCAAGCTTGGGGTCCATTACCATTGCCATTGCCATTCCCGTTCCCGTTGTGACCATTCCCGTTGCCGTTCAATTGGATGACCTGAGCAAGTAAATTGGGAACCAGAGTTGCGATTTGCTGCGCCATTTGTTGAGAAATGATCGCAGCCAGTTGAGCATCGACCCCATTAGTGTTGTGACCAGGACCTTGTTCATGACCATGGTTGTCACTACCTTCATCGTGGTTCTCACCAGTGCTGTTGCGAGTGCTGCGACGAGGAGGCATGATCTGTAATAGACACAATGAAATGAATGAGAGTTTATATAAGGAATGTAATCATTTATTCATTAATTAAAACGAATAAATGAAAACGTTGACTTATCAAAGATTCTAAATTCTAATAACATATGAAGACATGCTTTAGCCTATAAGTGAACACTCATCCCGAGAATTCCCAGGTAGGCATCCGGGTCCCTCGTCTGATTGGGATATATGCGCAATGCCAGCCTAGACAGAAGACTCAGAATACAGGCGTTCACCCTTCCAGATTGCACGTGTTCGTTATTAAAATTTAGAACTTCGACGAGATCTCAAGGTGGTTCAGGTTAAACCTGAGGATTTTGTCCTGTTAGTCTAAGAGTAGGTCTAGTGATGTAGGGCATCTTCTTGTAAGGATGATAGTAGGGATAAGAAGTAGGAGGGAGATAGAGATTAGCAAGTAAAGAAGCAAGTACTGATTAAGTCCTATGGTTATAGACTAGATTATTTTTCTAATAACCTAATTCCCTATAACCATGGCTCTGATACCAATCTGTAACACCCCAACCGATGGCGGAAACATCGGGGTGCCACGTATTGATGATTGTTCAGTAGCTCATGGTGAATATCAGATTTCATTAAATGATTTAATTAATTTACATACAAAGATTCTACAATACTTCATACATCAATTTGAATGAAACTATGCACGTATCTTCAAGCAAATCTTCAAACAAGTAGAACCTGAAACATGTTAAGTTGAAAATATTTTGGGTCAACAATTGTTGGTGAGAATACATAGGTTTGTGAAAATAAATGGTAACGATAGTTTGTACAACATTCAAAGTTGTATGATGATAGAGTATGATACCGACATGCAAAATGCGTCTTTGTACAACCAAACCTTGTGTCGACTGATGACTAACTCGCAAGTTAGTTAAATGTTATTACTGTTATCGATCATCCCTGAGTCTATGCGGGTGGGATGGGTTTGTCAGACCTATAGCGCTATAATCTAAACAGGCGGCTTGATCATTGTTAATGATTGTACTGTGTCTTTTTGTTACAGTCAAATGATAGAATGAGTAAATGATAGTGTAATTGAATCATAAGTTTCAACAATGTAAGAATGAGTAAATGATAGTGTATAAAATGTTTAAACATGTTTCACCCCAAAAATGTAAAACAGAAAAAGAGGCTATGTAAACTCACCTTAGCAAATGTTAACTTGTTGAATAAGATGTAATAATTGTGTTGCCCAAAATGATTCCAAATATCACCCTATAATAAGGTAATATGTAATAAGTCTAAGTCTAATTAACTAATAAGTGTATCCTAGGGTTTTGATTTGGGGATACTCAATTGTTAAATTTAATTTAAAATGTTAATTAAATAAAGAAAATTTGATAATTAATGAAAGAAAGTCTTTTTATAAAATTTGGATTTTGAGTGTGCATATTAAAGTGTTTGAAGCAATAATTTTTATAAAATTATTTCATTTTAAATAGATTTTTAAATCTATTTATTTATAAATAGCCAATTATTAACTTTAATATTCAAAAATACTACAATTAGAGAATTCTAATTTTAAAAATCATATTTCTGTTCTAAATGATTAAAAATAATTTGTATAAAATTTTGGTGCAAAAATGATGAAAATTGGATTTAATATGATTTAATTATGATTAAATCTAACAAAAATTGATTAAAAATATAAAATAAATGATTTTACTGAATTAAAAATTATTTCAGTAAAGTTTAACTTTATAAAAAGTTAGAATAATTTTTGGAGAATTTAATAAAACTGTTTTGATATATAAATGGATTTTTATAAATATAATTGTATAAAAATGATTTAATTATTATAATTATTAAATAAATGAATTTCTGAAAAATAAAAATTACAAATAAATCTTTTATATCAGATTAAACAAGGATAATTTTTTTAGAATTTATAAAATTGTTTTGGTATTTTAAAAGAATTTAAATGATTAAAAGGATTAATATATTTATATAATTATTGTTTGCTAAAAAAAAGGAAAAGAAAAGAAAAGAACACCAAAAACCGGTCAGAGCCGGACTCGAACCCGGGTGACCTTTGAAAAGGACCAGAGTCACAACCACTTGGCCTAGGCCGGTGGTTGTGAGATCTTTAGTTTAAAAATAAATAAATACGTTATGCCTGAATCAGTTTATCCCAAATTATACCACGACGAACCCTAGATTTACAATTGAGCAAATCAGACAACTATAGCCCGATTATTGTTAGGCTATTGTTGTCTGATAGCCGATGAGTGAAACCCACCAAAAGATTGAGACTCACAGTGAAGCTTTGATGTTAGACGTCGGGTCAAGGTAAAAGTCAAACTACGAGCTCGATAGCAACGATCGGAGTATAATTGAGAGAATTGGAGGTGGGAGAGAGTGTTATGAGCGAGTTGTCAAGGTTTGTAATGCATCTATTTATACAGAGGTTTAGGGTTAATGAGAATTGGAAGGTTTGACCTACGGTTTAATACATACGCGTCAATTTAAGTAAAAAGTCAACAATTGACGTGTTATTGACGTGTAATTATGTTGTAATAGGGCCGGTTATTGCACGAATTTACCAAAGATAGCATAATCACTCGTCAATTGGACGGATTGATCAACAAGGCAACTCACAGTTGACTTTCCTTGTCAACTGTGAGGTTTTAAATGTGTGTATATATAAAAATATGTGTCCGGGTTTAAAACAAAGAGATGGCCAGCCCAGCTGGTTGTGCTCTGTGTTTGTGTGGCCCGGCCTTTGGCGCGGGTTCGATTCCCGGCCAAGGCAATGTTTTTATTCTTTTTTTGTATAATTAAATGGGCCGGCTTCAAGGCCTTGGGCCTGATTTCCAGATGGGCTTGGTTAATGGGCTGAGAAACTTGGCTTCAAATAAGGGTGAGTTGTGTGTGGTAAAAATCCAACAATGTAATAGTTATTATTATAATAAATATACATATATATATGTGTATAAGTATGAATAATAATCATCGTAATAAAACTTGTCGTTTTGTAGCGTATAATAAATGCGTAATGTTACAAAGCACCTCCCGGCCAGCCAACCACGAGGCAACACGTGGTCCAATCGAAAGAAGCCCTCCTCAACTTGGATCACTTTATCTAACTAAAGGTTAGAATCCAACTAGGTGGGCCTACTAACCGGCCGGCCCGATCCTCAAAGCCCGGCCCATCAACGATAAATGGGCTAGACGACCCTTGGCCCATACATCTCCTATAAAAGGAGGACTTGACCTCCTTTCTAAAGGACGAAAAAACCAGCCAATAAGAACTAACACACTTGTATCTCCACTTGTATTGTTATTCATATTATTCATCAATAAAGATCACCTTTCACAGTGGACGTAGATCTTACAAGATCGAACCACTTATACCTTTGTCTATTACATATGATTGCTCGCCCTTGTGTACAAACATAGAGCAACCATCGTTGTGAGCTAAGGATTATACCCTGCTGCGAACACGAGTCATTACCCCATATATCACCCTGCCATTTACCACTTAATATACTCATTGTTTCTTCATTGGCGCCATCTGTACCGGCTGAAAGATCCCCAAAACTTTCAAAAACACATCCTTAATTCACACAATGGCTGATCTAACCCCCGTCGGCAGCAAGGGAGCAACCCCCTCTACGGTTGTTCAGACCGCCAGAGCGGCAACGCTCCAAACTCCGAACAAGGACACGCAACCAGCAACCACAAGGTAGGAAACACCGCCCCGCGCGGTTTCGGCCTCAGAATCCTCCGAATCGGACGCACCCAACACACCCATGGACCCCGACGAGTGGCTCTTTAGAAAACAACTCAAAAACACCAAGATCTACCAGAATATGCTGGCAAAAATCCAAACCAGTAAATCTAAAGGTAAGGCTTCCCCCTCCGCCAAACACAGCCGGAAGGGGAAGGAAAAACAAACCACACGCCCAAAGTCTCAGGGTGTAGGTCGCAGTAAGAACACACGCGACCAGGACCTAGTAGACTCTGCGTCGGAATCCGACGGCTACCAACCCACCAGCGATTCAGACGCAACAGCCTCAAGGGCCAAAAAGCGGAAGCTAGCAAAAACTCACTCGGCGACATCACACCACAAAGAAGACGACGACTTAAACAGACCGTACAGGCCTAAGTCGTTCGCCTTAAGTTCAAAATTCTGTCAACGAATAGCCACCGCACCTATAGAAAAACAAGCAAAACTCCCCAGCAGCATCGGCAGATACGATGGCCTGCGAGACCCCACAGATCATCTGCATGATTTCGAGTGCGCCGGAACCACAGTCCTCTGGCCTGTACAGGTTTGGTGTCACCTGTTTGCACAAACCCTTACCGGCGCAGCCAGAGTTTGGTTCGACAACCTCCCCATTGGGGGCATCTTAGACTTTGATGACCTCATCCAAAAATTCAAAGATCACTTCTCCCATCTCAGACGGCATAAACGAGATAAGGCCCACATCCTCCTTTGCCAGCGCACAGACAACGAATCAATAGACGACTACATCGTGCGCTACAACAAAGAGGCGCTGCAAATCGGTTGCGGAGAAGAACTAACCCGCGCAGGCTTCATCCACGGAGTACGCAGCGAGGATCTGATGAAAACCCTATCCAGGAAAACAGGAGTCCCTGATTCTTGGGAAGAAGTCATCAAGGCTTCAAAAATATACGCATCCTCGGAGCGCTCCATCAAACAACAGCGCGGATATAACCAAACCAACAACTCTAACAGAAACAAGGGCAAGCAATCCGTGTGGTCGCGCATTTCAAGACCAACAGACGAAGGCAAATACTCGCCCTCCATAGATGCCCGCCAGACGATCACAAACAAACAATCAAGGGACCACAAAGCCCAATCCAAGAAGACTACCGACTGGACGCCGTTAACCAAAACTCCGTCACAGGTACTCAAGACAGAGCAGGTCACTTTCAGGGAGCCTAAAGTGTTGGGCAAACGAAAGAACGTGGACCACACCAAATACTGCGAATACCATAACGATTATGGCCACCTGACGGACAACTGCTACAGCCTAAAGTTAGAAATAGATGCGGCACTAAAGACAGGCCAACTCGGTCACCTTGTCAAAAACGTTAACAAAGGTGGGCGCAACAACCAAGACGACAAGCATGAAGAGCCCGGAAAGAAACCAATCCGGAATCTACAAACAAGTTACATCAGGCATACCCCGCATCATCATTGCAACATGATCTCCGACGCGGGAAAACGCCAAAATAAAGGAAAGCGCTCCAGAGAAGCAAACGACTCCTGGAAAGAGGTGGATGTCCTCCTCCCCCGGGTACGAGGCGGACCCTCCGCAACTGCGCCATTAATCGTCACCGGTGTCGTTGGACACTATAGAACTCAATCCATGTTTCTAGACGGCGGAAGCAGCACTGACATCATCTACGATCAGTGTTTCCAACAACTGGACGCCGATGACAAAGCCCGCCTCATCCCAGTCAACTCACCAATCTCGGGCTTTATTGACGAAGTCATCATGCCGCGCGGCATAATCAGCTTCCCAGTCACCTTGACGGATGGCACTCATGAACGCACAGAAATATGTGACTTTATGGTCCTACCAGCAACATCCCGCCACGACGTCCTACTAGGGCGGGAAGGCCTGGCAAAGTTCAACGCCTCCACCCCACACCAAATGGTGGGCTTCCCGACCCGAACCGGCGTTGCAATAATCCGTGGCAACAAGCAATGCCACGCGATCGATGTCGCAAAACCTCAAAAAACACAAACCCGATCGGAACCGGAAAACTGGGTTCTAAACCCTAAATTTCCGGACCAAACGGTCATCATCGGCCATGAAATCTCCAACACCACACGAGCGCACCTTAAGCAACTATTAGTCAAGAACATAGACATATTCGCCTGGCAACCATCTGACATGATCGGCGTTCCACGAGAAATCGCGGAACACAAACTCAACACATACAGATCAGTGGAGCCAGTCGCCCAAAAGATGCGCAAAATGGGGCCGGAGAAAACAAAGGCGATGAACGAACAGGTCAACGAGCTACTAGACGCAGGCATTATCCGCCCAATACGCTACCAAACCTGGGTAGCCAACCCGGTCATGGTAGGAAAGGCGACAGGCGGATGGCGCATGTGCGTCGACTACAAAGACCTAAACAAAGCCTGTCCAAAGGACTGCTACCCTCTCCCAGAAATCGACTTAAAGGTAGACTCCCTAGCGCCATTCCGCTTCAAATGCTTCCTCGACGCCTACAAAGGCTACCACCAGATCCAAATGGCGAAGGAAGATGAAGACAAAACAGCCTTCCGCACCGATACAGGCATCTTCTGTTACACCAAAATGCCCTTCGGTCTAAAGAACGCGGGAGCTACATACCAACGTCTCATGGACAACGCTTTCATCCACGAGATAGGGGTACGCTTGGAGGTGTACGTTGATGACCTCGTCATCAAAAGCAAAGACGAAGCCAACATGCTGGAAGACATCCAAAAGACATTTAATCAACTGCGAAAGGTACGCATGAGCTCAACCCCAGCAAATGTTCCTTCGGCATGGAAGAAGGAAAGTTCCTAGGCGTTATAGTCACGCGGGACGGTTTCCGCGCAAACCCAGACAAGGTCCTCGCCATCGAAAGAATGCCTTCACCAACATCCATCAAGGAAGTCCAAACCCTAATGGGACGCCTAGTCGCCCTCAATCGCTTCCTTTCAAATTATGCTTCCAAGTCTTTCCCATTTGTAGACACTCTAAAAAATTGTCTTAAAAAAAGTAATTTCCGCTGGACCCCTAAGGCGGAAAAAGCTTTTCAAGAAATGAAACAATGTCTTATCAATTTACCTACTCTCACAGCACCATTACCTAAAGAGCCACTAACCCTGTACCTCTCTGTAACAGAGCGGGCAATCGGCGCGGTACTCTTAGTAGATCGGAAAACCGTTCAAACACCCATCTACTACATCAGTAGGACCCTGCTAGACGCAGAGACTAGATACTCCACCATGGAAAAATTAGTGCTAGCCCTCATCCACGCTTCGTGCAGATTGCGCAGGTATTTTCACGGCCATCCAATAAACGTCCTAACAGACTACAGGATCAGCGACGTTTTACGCAAACCAGAAACCTCAGGACGCCTGGCAAAATGGGCAATCGAACTCGGCGAACACACTATCAACTACAAACCGAGACCCGCCATTAAGGGACATGTACTCGCAGATTTCGCCACCGAAATCCTAACAGACAAAATCGCGGAGTGCCTAGCAGAACAAGACCCTGCACCACCAACGCCGGAAAACGAAAGCTGGAAGCTTTACACCGACGGCGCATCCAACTCCGATGGCGCCGGCGCAGGATTGCGGCTAATCAGCCCAAACAAAAAAGAATACACGTATGCCATTCGATTAGATTTCGCCGCAACAAACAATGAGGCGGAATATGAAGCGCTACTAGCAGGACTACGCATCGCGCACCAAATGGGAGCCTCCCACATCGAAGCGCATGTTGATTCACTGCTAGTAGCCGGACATATAAATGGCACATATGACGCAAGGGACGCCACGATGGCATTATACCTGCAGCAGGCCAAACTACTCATACGCAAATTCGCTTCTTGCACAGTCATCCACAGCAACCGCAGCGAGAACAAACCCGCCGACGCGCTAAGTAAGATGGCTTCCACAGTCTTTGAGCACATGGCCAAAAATGTCCGGGTCGAACTACAAGAAGCCCCATCAGTCCCTACAAGGCAAGTCAACGTCATCCAAACAGGAAACACCTCTTGGATGGCACCACTGAAGGCTTACTTCACATCCGGAACGTTACCCGATAACAAAGCGGAGGCACAAAAGCTCCAGCACAAAGCCTTGCACTATCAGTTAACGGACGGAATCCTCTATCGACGATCATACCTGGGTCCACTACTGCGATGCGTCGACAAAGAGGACGCCTCTTTCCTCATCCGAGACATCCACGAAGGTACATGCGGACTACATGCAGGACCTAGAATGGTGGTGGCCAAGCTAATGAATGCAGGCTATTATTGGCCAGGCATGCACCCAGACGCAGTGGCTGAACTGCGCAAGTGCGATTCATGCCAGCGCCACGCGCCAAACACCCTGCGCCCTAAAAACGACTTAATTCCCGTCACAGCGGCATGGCCGTTCCAGAAATGGGCAATAGACCTCGTTGGCCCATTTCCCACGGCACCAGGAAACGTTAAGTTCTTAATAGTGGCGATTGACTATTTCACAAAATGGATCGAAGCAAAGCCACTAGCAAAAATTGACGGCGCACACACCAAAAAGTTCATATGGGAATTTATCATCTGCAGGTTCGGCTTGCCATATCAAATCGTAAGCGACAATGGAACCCAATTCACCGACCAACACTTGCAACAATGGTTGGCACAAATGGGCGTCCAACAAATCTTCACCTCAATAGCTCACCCCCAAGGGAATGGCCAAGTCGAAAGAGCAAACCGAAGCATCATCGAAGGCATCAAAAAGAGGTTGGGGACGAAACGGACAGGATGGGTGGACGAACTTCCGCACGTCCTATGGGCAAATCGCATACTCACCAAAACAAGCAATGGCGAAACCCCCTTCAGCCTAACCTATGGCTCCGAGGCCGTCATTCCCGCCGAAATAGGATGCCCCTCCGCAAGAGTACTCATGGCGGAAAAAGGGCAAAACGACAAAGAGCTGCGGCTAAACCTCGACCTACTTGAAGAGCGACGAGAACTCGCCGCCATCAAAGAGGCCAGATACAAAAGTCAGCTGGAGCGCTACTACAATCAAAGAGTTAAGCTACATAACTTTAACGTTGGAGATTATGTTCTCAGAAACAATAGCGCTTCAAACACAGAAAAGCAAGGCAAACTTGCCCCCACATGGGAGGGACCTTACAAAATACAAGAAATTCTGGGCAAAGGTGCATACGCGCTAGAAAAAATTGATGGCACGCCTATCCCGCGCTCTTGGAACGCGGCACAATTACATTTCTGTTACATGTAATCCTTGTAAAGACTTAGGCTACACATGCCTAAGCCATGTTTCCTTTTGGGGAATTCTAAGAAAATTCTATCGCCTAACTTAAAGTGTGCAATATTGAAACTTGGGTCTTCAAGGCATAAATACCATGTATCACTATCGCCGGACTCAATAATCAATCCAAAAATACACAAAGTTAAAAACAAAAATTTCATTTATATAACCCATCAAAAAGAGGCGTTCAAGCTGCCTCAAGCTTTACAAGACCTAACAGACAATCATAACACATACAAAGGAATCCTATTCCTCGCCGGACTCATCAAAGTCCACCAACTGTTCTTCAAGGTCCTCCGGACGCGTCCCAGACGGACCTTCACCACCACTCGCTGCTCCTTTCCCCTTCTGCTGCGCCTCCGCACCCAAACGGTCGGATTCTTCTATAAAGTAACGGAGGGCGCCAGCTGGATCAGCATACTGATTACATTCTGCAACCGTCTTCAGTATGGGGAACTCGACTTGCTCAAACTTCAGGAGCTCAGCTTCATACTCCTTCTCCCTGGGTTTACCATCATGCGCACCCTCAGTAATACGCCCTCCATTCAGCGCATGGTAAAACCCAGTGTCGAATCCCTCAGCCTCCCCAGCAGCGCGCGCAGCAGCAGCTATAGCAGCAACCTGATCGCCGAGATTGGGCTCGTTCCAGAACCGCTTGAAAATCTGCACAAAAACAAGGATTAGAAAGAGAATACGCTAATGACATAAAAAAAAATGGGAACACACTTACCCCGGCGATACCCTCGCTCATCACCCAACGAACAGACTCCTGGGCTCTCTCCTGCACAACGTTGGCTTCATCCAGCAAAGTCTTGGCATTTTCCGCCTCCGTCTGTGACAAGGTCAACGCCTCTTCTAAAGAAGCCCTCTCCTCAGTCAACGCCGCTTTCTCTTTCACCCACGCCTCCTTCTCACTCACCAACTCGGACAGCTGAGAAGAGGCACCCACAAGCTCATCATCCTTGCCACGCAACTCAGACCGCAGGCCCGCCACCATCGACTCCTTATCGGCTAAAACTTTGGCATGGCCCTCCGCGGTCTCCCGAAGCTTCGCATTCTCATTCTTCAATGTCTGGATCTGATCCTTCAGCTTCATAGTATCCTGGTTAGTCACTTGACAAGCATCGACCCACCTCTGATGAGCCAGCGCATGCTCCTTCTCCAGCTCCTTCACCCGGTCCTCAGCTTTATAGGCCCTATCACGGTACCTATCAACCTCTGACTTCAATTTTTCTTCCCTCTGTGCCTGGCTACCCCGCCGAGCATTGAACTCCGCGATATCCCGGGCATACTTTTCATCACGCCGCTTCAAAGATTCAATAGCAGCAACTTGAAGCGCCTGCCCAACACAGATATCAGTGATCAACTGCGACCGGGGCAAGCTATCTTGATACTCCCTTTCCTTGGGAGGAACAACTTCAGAAACAAATTCCTCGGCAGTTAGAGGATTGGCAAAGCGGGAGTTCTCCCGGATACTCCAGTGCGGACGCCAAATCACATCGCCCGCGAAGTAACCCGGGTCACTCCGATCCACACTTGACCTCCCACCAGAAGGTCCACCACCGCCACCCCCAGGAGAACCACCAGAGAGCGCCTGAACACTGGCGAGCCTGGAGGCCTCCTCCTCCGCCCTAGCCTTGGCGGCCGCCTCTTCAGCCCTAGCTTCAGCCTCCGCCTTTTCCTTCTCAAGACGCAGCTTTTCAGCTGCCACTCTCTCCTCCTCGGCTTTCCTAGCCGCTTCCTCCAGACGTAGCTTCTCAGCTGCTACCCTCTCCTCCTCCTTGGCAGCAGCTTCCTTGGCCCGCTTCTCGGCCTCAGCTGCCTCTTTCTCCGCGCGAGCCTTCGCCTCCTCCTCCTCCTGCCTTTTCCTGGAAACCTCCGCCTCACTTGGCTCGGAGGCAGAACCTGAAGCCTGCGGAGAAACAACTGCAAGGAAAAACAGAACACTTAGGAAAATATCAAAACAGCAAAATGAAACAAAGAGGCGGAACCACTTACTGGTCACTTTCTTCAACGTCTTCTGGATCAGAGGACGACGCTCGGGCGGAGGACTAATCTCCAAAGAGAACGGTGCGGGACCAGGTCCGCCAGACTTGGAGGATGCAGCTTTCCCGCCAGAAACTTTGCCCAACTTCCGCTTCTTCTTCAGCGGACTGACCGCCGCATCATCTTCAGGGGCGGAAGAAGACGATTCTGCACGTCTCTTGCGCTGACCGAAGAGAGGACCTTCACCACCTGCACTCAAAGGTGCAGATTTAGCTTGGGACAACACCTTATGCTTATGAAAGCGCGGCACACTCTTCTTACGACCACGCGGAGGCGTGGGATCCACCATCTCTACAGAAGATCCAGTGGACTCCTCATCAGAGGAAACGACAAAACAAGGGTCTACCCCCGCATGAGGAACAGAAGATAAAGGGTCAGGGTTTATAGGATGCTCACGTGAAAAAAGGACGGTTGGCTTGAACTCCAGATAGGGAAAGTAGAACCTATCAACCATCTCATCTATCACAGACACCCTACCCTCCGCAGGATCCCTCCACTCCAAGGGAGCTTTATCCCTTAACAAGAAAGCATCAAATTTTGACATCCCTAAAAGTCAAAACAAAAATAAGTTAGTCCAACATAAAAAAGATAACGATTGAAAAGCTTGGAACACACTTACCAGGCACCACAATCACCGGCTCCTTCCCTGCACAATCTGAGCCCGGCTCATACCCAACAAAGCCAACATGGCTTCGGAACACATACCCGTGTCAAACGGGGAAGCATGAGCCACCAACTCCTTGAACCAGGCCTCATCCCTGTAACCCTCCATAACCGGGTGATCACCTACTCTCTGACGCTCGGCCACCACCTTCCATGGCATGTCCACAGGTATCACACCCCTCTTGACGTAGAAAAACTTCTCCTTCCAGTCATGGAGTGATTTGGGAGCAGTTGTTCCACACGGAGGCACATGGGGACGAGGAACAAAGTTGAACCAGGAACCCTCCATGTTCAGCAAATAAAAGACATTGAACCGTTCAAAAGACGGCTCAATGTCTAAAGCACGGCAGCATGCTTCGAAATGGACAAGCCGAAGCATCCCGAACCCACTCACCTGGGTGACGTGAACACCATACCTCACCAAGGTATCCACCTGGAACTTGGTAGCAGGTAAACGGAACCCACATAAAGCAAGGTGGGCCCCATACAAACTCATCTTCCCCGGAGGAGGAGCCAACGCAGTATTCTGGCTAGATGGCAACTCCACCTCCCAGGAGGAATCAAAATCCATAGCCTCCAGGAATTTGGCAAAGCTTTTCTTACCCCACTTGCAGGTGGTGTTATGCAACAGCTTCTTAGACGTCTCGGCAGCCTTACTAGGGTTTCCCCAATATCAGAACCCTCAGACATGGTGACGAGAGTTTTAAGAAAAAGAAAAAGAAATTTTTAAGAAGACACCGGAAAACTTGAAGCTTCACCGGAGAAGATGAAGATTTTTCAGAGAAAGAAAACGATTCGAGAGTAATAGGAAGAAAACTCCAAAAGGCTCCTCGGGTATTTATACCCATCGCATTTAATGCGAACAGGAACAGCTGGCAGAAGACCTTTCATCTTGCCAGGGAAGGACACATCTGGACGCTACACGTGGCACAAACAGCTGGATGAGCAGTTACTCACCAGCACACGATGCCACACGTCTGCCAAAAGGACGATCCCTCACCTGCCCAACGTCAGCAATCAGACTGACAACTGCACCACTCGCGCGAGTGGGCGGCCACTCGCCTGACACATGGTGGATAACTCCCCACCCACACACTGACGTGACGGCCAACTGTGCAGACATCCTTTCTGCACTCTGACACGTCCACCAAACCGTCTCATCTTCCGAAGCACGTTTCCTAAATATTAAGGAAACTTTTCAAAATTCCATGAATTAAATACAAGGGAAACATATTTAATACACCATCAATATGCCGGCCACGTCGTCATTTGGCGCTGGGTTCACGTCAAATCCAAAAGACGTTCTCCGCCGGATTTCATATTCCAACACCCAGACTGCCACGTCATCACTTGGCGTTGGGTTAACGTCAAATCCAAAAGACGTTCTCCGCCGGATTTCATATTCCAACACCCAGACTGCCACGTCATCACTTGGCGCTGGGTTAACGTCAAATCCAAAAGACGTTCTCCGCCGGATTTCATATTCCAACACCCAGACTGCCACGTCATCACTTGGCGCTGGGTTAACGTCAAATCCAAAAGACGTTCTCCGCCGGATTTCAGATTCCAACACCCAGACTGCCACGTCATCACTTGGCGCTGGGTTAACGTCAATTCCAAAAGACGTTCTCCGCCGGAATTTACTTTCCAAACACCCAGACTGCCACGTCATCACTTGGCGCTGGGTTAACGTCAATTCCAAAAGACGCTCTCCGTCGGAATTTACTTTCCACGCTGAGTCAACACAAAGCGTTGAACAACGTACTTTACAAAAAATATTCACTTTTGCCAAACTCTTGGCAACACTTTTATCAAAAAGAGCCATGTACAAAGATAATGGGACGCCAATATCTTTCCACATGTCACAAGAGTTGCAACGCGCACTCTTTCGCTCAAAATAAAAGTTTTCAAACAAAGGACACATTTTAGTCCAGCGCCCCACCAGCTCTCTAAGCAAGACCAGGAGACACCCTGGACTTGGGGGACTTGAAGGGGTAGGGTACCGCTTTTAGGTGCACCCTACTCCCCGCCAGGAATATTACTCCAAAGACACAGCAGCGCCAAAGGCGCAGAGGCATCAGTTGGCGGCGCCCGAGAAACATCCCCCTTGGAACCCAACTGGCTTCCTCTCGTCAGGTGTCAGCTGCCAAGTGGTCAGCCGCCTGACAACTGACACCCTGCCGACCATCCACAACACGCCACGTGTGATGGGTTGATTTAAGGATGTGTATAAAAACACCCATAAGATGCATTTTAAAGATTATTCAGTGTCAAATGGTGTTGCTTTGATCTTGTTATGTCATTTCAGGATTTGACAACAAAAAGGAAGCAAAAATGACGTTTTGGAGTTGCCCGGGCAAGAAACGGAGGCATACGCGAGTTGGAAAACCAAAAACGGACATCTGAGGGAGGTTAGCGTAGGATACGCCAAAAATGGCGTATCCTACGCCAATTGCGTAGGGAGTGTCCAGATAGTTAGCGTAGGCCAGCAGAAGTTTGGTGAGGCTGAACAGACTTTGCGTAGGGTACGCCAAAATTGGCGTATCCTACGCTAAAAGTCAAACAGGTCCAAATGTTTCCTTTTTCAAGCCAAAACTGATGGGATCAAGTGTTAATGTCGATTTTATGATCTTTGACTGCGTGGGGAGCTGTTTTGATCTCATTTTTCAATATAAAAATCATCACCATTGAAGAGAAATTATCACACAATTATTCTACAATCATTTTTCTACACAATTTCTTGGAAGATTGAAGAGCACATTTTGAAGATGATGAACACCATAGCCATGTTTGGCTAAAACTCTTGTATTACACTAGGGATGTAAGTTTTGATACCTAGGGCTTTAACATTTGGGCATTGCATTGTTTAAACTTTTGATTAATGTTTGTATGTACTTGAATTACCAGTGTTGATTAGTGATTAATCTGATGTTGAAATCATTTCTAGTTAATTGATCTTGTGCCAATTTCTAAATGATATGAACATGGTTCCTTGCATCAACACTATCATAGGATTGTATGTTCTAAATGATGAAGTATAGTTTAGTCCATTGTGAATGTTGATAAAACTTGATACCTAAGTTTATTGAGCAATCAATCTGTTAGTACCAATTGCATTATCATTGTTTATCCAATTATGCCTAATTGTTGAAAGCCTTAGTGTTCAATTACCCAAATCCTTAGTGTAATCATCTCTATCTTATTGTTACAAGTATTATTAATCATTTCTTACAGATTTCATTTTAAGCTTCATATTAATCAACAACTATTCAATCAATTCTAAACATCAATTCATTACTCATATAAGTAATTAGCACCTTCATAATTGACAAATTTAAAATTAACTAGGAAATACTCACTAACCACACGCTCCTTGGATTGATACCCTACTTACCCTATCTACATAGGTTAATTAGGTTTTGTATGACCCTAACGACAGGTCATCAAATGGCGCCGTTGCCGGGGAGCTAGTGCGCTTAGTGTTTATTGAGTAGTTAATAGTGTGATAATCTGTTTAAATTGTTGTTTGGTTTATTTTCTACTTTTCCTTGTTACGCGGGGTGTGTTACTTGTGCAGTTTACAGGTAGTGCATGCGTACGCGACATTCGGGGAGAACTTCTCCTTTAGTGTTTGAACCGGAAATTGAACGAGTAGCAAGAAGAAACCGACAACACCGGTTAGAGGAGCCGATTCCTTCTAACTCCCAATCACCACCCATAATTCAACCTTTGTCCTTTGAAACCGTTCAAATGGCAAGCTCAAACCCAAATCGCCGTTCAGGTGAAAATAGAAGACCACCCACTCCACCTCATCCAAATCAAAACCAACAAAACCCACCTCACCAACCAATTCACAACCGAAATCCCAACACCCGAAATGTAAACCAAGGTCCTTCCATGTCTAACCGTGGCAATCCCACATTTGATCCGGTCAATCGGTACAATGAAGCCGGATATGAAGATTATGTTGAGAACATTGAAGAATTGAGGGCGAACATTAATGATGATGATCCATTCAGTGTACCAAGTTATCAATCATCAGACAGAGTTAGTGTTCATTCCTACCACTCGGGAGAGGATGAATATTCTGAAAGGGATTACAATGAAGATGATGAGGATTGGGGCTACAGAAATGTTAGTGATGATTATGGAGATGAGGAAGAGTATCACGGTGATAATAATTCTAACGTGGGTGCAAATCGAAACGGGGACAATGATGGTTATTACAATCACGTCATTAATAATCATCAACCAAGACAAAACCCAAGAAGACATCAAATTCCCAATATTCACCAAAACCGGGGTGAAAATTTTGTGGGTCGAGCAGAAAGAAGACCTAATGGGGGAAGACAACATAGAGGTGAATAAGTGAATGCTCCAAGACGAAGACCCCCAGTTCCAATGCAAGGATTCAATGGTCGGTTTAGACCACTTGCATCCGAGAACGAATCACCTATTGTACCACCACCTCCAGGGAGAAGATCCTTTGATTGCAAGCCCAACTACATCAACATCATTCCTCATTTTCATGGGATGGCTAATGAAGACCCGTATGATCACTTATCCGAATTCAAGGCAATGTGTGGTACTATGGGAGGTCATAACTTTTCACTAGATGAGGTACAGTTGAGGTTATTTCGGTTTTCTCTCAAGGATAAAGCAAAGACATGGTTCCTCACCTTACCCGCACACAGCATCTACACTTGGGGAGAAATGCAACAAGTATTTTTGGATGAATATTTCCCCAGTTTCAAAACAGATGCGGTACGGTTAGAGATTCGTTCTTTTCAACAACTACAAGGGGAACCGCTTCATGAAGCTTTTACTCGTTTCAAGGAGTTAATTCGAAAATGCCCACACCACAATATTGATCTTTGGGAATTGGTTAGCAGTTTTGTGAATGGACTGAGCAAGGAGGAAAGAAAATATCTCAAGTCTACTAGCAATGGAACATTGTTGTCTAATCCGGAGCAAGAAGATTGGGATTTTTTGGAGCTAATGGCGAAGAATTCAAAATCGGAAGAGGCAGCTGATCGAAGAACTAAACACCCGGTCTCTAAATCTCTTCCCGATGCAGATTCAAGTTCTAAGGACCGAATTGCTCAGTTGGAGAGAGAGTTGGCAAGAATGAAGAAACGGGAGGTGTCATCGATACAATACCCCGTGTGTGATAATTGTGGAGAATTGGGGCATAAAGCTAGTGAGTGCTCCGGTGATATGGGTCAACCAACCGAAGAAGTAAATCAAGTGTATGGAGAAAGGAAGTATGACATGAACTCCAACACTTATCATGCAGGCTTGAGAAACCATCCTAACTTTAGGTATGGTAATCCTTCTAACCAAATGAACCCGAATTTCCAATCGGGAAATCAAAGCGGTGGTGGGCAATATCAAGGTCGCCAAGGTGGTAATCAAGGCGGTTACCAAAGAAACAACTACAATCAAGGTGGTAACCAAGGGTACAACAACAATTATCAAAGAGGTTACAACCAAGGCGGCTCCTCAAGCAACCAAGGAAACTCTTCGGGAAGTCAAGGTGGTGATGAGTCTTTGAGTTCAAAAATGGATGCTTTAATGAACATGATGAAAGACGCCAACAATGACATCAAGGAAATAAAGAAAGGGAATGAGGTAAGGGATAAGTCTCACGAGGCCTTGGCTAAACAAGTGGGCCAATTAGCGGAAGAAATGGCAATGGAGAGGAAGCACGGGGAGGCTTCCTAGTGATACCACTATCAACCCACAACATCAAGCATCGAGCTCAAGAAACAATCAAAGCGTGCATATAAATGCGGTGAGTTTTATTTTGAATGATAAGATTGTGGGTAATGAAACAACTCCACCACAACAATTTGTTGATGGTGTGGTGGAGGAGGTTGATAGTGATGATGAGCAGGAAGAGGAAAATATTTAGCAAAATAATTTTGAAGTTAAAAATTATAAAAAATCTTTTTGCGAAAAGTGTTTAAATGAGATGGTTACTAAGACAAGTGTGGGGATGGAGACTAATACCATCCCATATCCTACAACTTTAGTAGACCCAAACAATGTGTCAAAGTGGAGCCCACCAAAGGACGAGAGGTGGGAAAATTTTAAACAAGTCAAAATAAATTTACCACTTATTGATGCAATTGAAAAAATTCCTGCTCATGTTGAATGTGTGAAAGAGTTGAGCAACCAAAACAAGCACAACGAGTTGCCTAAACATTTAGGGGCACATGTTCGTGCTGTTTTGTCGGATGCTCTCCCCCCTAAACTTCAAGATCCAGGAGCCCCATTGATTCCAATTCAGGTTGGAGAATTTAAAATAGAAAGGGCGCTCCTAGATCTTGGAGCATGTGTGAGTATATTGCCTGGGAGTCTGTTTGACCAATATGACTTTGGTCCACTACATGAAATTAACACCACGGTGGTGTTAGCTGATCAGAATCCCACGCATCCAAGGGGGATGGTGAATGATGTGTTGGTGAAGGTAGAGGATTTCTACTACCCAGTTGATTTTTTGGTGGTAGACTATGTAAGTAGTGCTAAAAACACACAACCCACCGTTATACTGGGTAGGCCGTTCTTAGCAACTGCGCATGCTATTATAAATTGTGCTAATGGAACGGTACGCATGAAGTTTGGTGACCGTGAGTTATATTTAAATGTATATCCAAATTTGTCTAACTCGGTTGTTGATGAGAAATGTCCCAAAAATGACATTTTTTATAGTGGTGGCCCTCTTGTAAAAGAGGATCACCCAAAAGAGGATTTTTGTGTCGTTAACAGGTTTGGAGCAGTCAAGAATAGCACGGTAAAAGGAAGAAAGACGAAATTGAAGAAACCGCCTGATTTGGACAATGAAACAAGAACAGAAAAGATGGTTGACCCGGTTAGGAACACCTTAAAGGACCTAGCGGAACGCAGGAGGGTTGCATCTTTAGAGGCGGAGGGAGGAAGGCATCCAACTCGACCACCATGAGGGTGGTGTATTCGGTCTGGCTGAAGACCCTTAAACTTAGCGCTTCCGGGAGGCAACCCGTTGATCAGGTCTATGTATTTTTTTCCTTATTATATTAATTGCGTGGGCATGATCATTTTATTTACGTTTGGTGTGCTAGTTATTTTATGCTTTTCAATTTTATTTTGTTTTTGTTTGTTTTGGATGTTTTAATGTTTTGAGTGTGAGCCTAGGGTATACATCACCAGAAAGTGTTCAATGAAAAAAAAAAAAGAAAAAGGAGGAAAAATGGAGGATGGGAAGCATTCAAGTATGGAGAGCAAGGATTCATCGATGAAATGGAGATATCTTTTGTTTATCAGGTGCTTTCTATTCTTTAATCTTTTGTGTATTATTGAATAAGGTTTGGGGTGGATCTTTAGCATCCTCGCACTTTTGAATTAATCGGCTATTTGGTTCCCTTATTTGTGCAAAATCCCACATTGAGGACAATGTAAACTTTAAGTGTGGGGATGGGGGAATAGCCATATAAAAAAAAAAATTAATAAAGACCCTCAAGCTTATAAAAAAAAAAAACCAAATTCTTTTTCACCATGATATTGGATCACAAAATTCGACCCCTAGTCATGGTCATAATTCTTTAAGTTCCTTGATGTGTTTTTCCAAGGATGTTTTTGCAAAATATGGATTGCCTAGTTAGAAAAGATTAAGAAGAAATGTAACACTTTTGCATGTCGGCAACCCATATTCCCTTTAGGTTCAGGAAGAGATTATTGAGCCACCACAACATGCCAACACCCTACAAATATTTGTCCACATTCTCCGGCATGTTGTGTTCATTTGATTTGAGTGTGCTATTATAGGCGCATAAGGTAGAACTTGCAATTTTTGATACGCCTACTACTCTAGATCAATTGTGGACACAAGAATGATTAAGGCATTAGGTTAAACCTTTTAATTTTTAAACCAGTTTTATCATCCTTGAACCATTCCAATATTCCTTAGTTAACCAATCTTGAGCCTGAAACCTTTTCAATTGATCACCAATATCAACCTTTTGACCCATTTAACCTTTTCAATTTTTAAAACCCAGCGTGATGAAAATTCGATTGTAGGATTTTGCTTTGTATTGTATATGATTTGCAATGTAAAAAAAAAAAAAAAAAAAAAAAAAAAAAAAAAAAAAAAAAAACTGAAAAGTATGAGAACAAATACGTTACAAACAAATGAGAGTTCTCATAGAAAAGCACAAAAATATGCTTGAGTTAGAGTTTGAATAAAAAGGCGCAACATTGCCTTAGAATTGAGAAGTTAGTTAGTCGTTGGAATAAATGTCGAATTTTCATCACCTTAGCCACTTAAAATATCCCTTTCCATACCCTTCGCCTAACCCCATTACAACCCGTTTTAAAGACCTTTTGACTTGTGTTCACTTTTGAAAAATATTGTGGAAGGTGATTGAATTGCAAGCTTATGCTAACATGCCCTATGATCGGTTTCGAGTGATTGATACGAAATACTAGCACATTATTTGCTAGCCGAGATAGTAAACCGAGTGGAGTGAACCATTGTGAGGGGTGTGCAAAAGTGTGAAATCGAATCTAGTTGGATTTAGCTAGGCAATTGTTTTAAACATATAAAAACCTTGGAATGTAAATCTACTGACAGGCGTAAGTCTTGTGAATTGGAGTATGACAAGGGGCCAATTTTGAGAATCGATAAAATGGTTGGAAATTAATTAGATTGTTGATTGAGCATGGTTTATTGATTTGCTTGAGGGCAAGCAAAAGACAAGTGTGGGGATGTGATGGGTTGATTTAAGGATGTGTATAAAAACACCCATAAGATGCATTTTAAAGATTATTCAGTGTCAAATGGTGTTGCTTTGATCTTGTTATGTCATTTCAGGATTTGACAACAAAAAGGAAGCAAAAATGACGTTTTGGAGTTGCCCGGGCAAGAAACGGAGGCATACGCGAGTTGGAAAACCAAAAACGGACATCTGAGGGAGGTTAGCGTAGGATACGCCAAAAATGGCGTATCCTACGCCAATTGCGTAGGGAGTGTCCAGATAGTTAGCGTAGGCCAGCAGAAGTTTGGTGAGGCTGAACAGACTTTGCGTAGGGTACGCCAAAATTGGCGTATCCTACGCTAAAAGTCAAACAGGTCCAAATGTTTCCTTTTTCAAGCCAAAACTGATGGGATCAAGTGTTAATGTCGATTTTATGATCTTTGACTGCGTGGGGAGCTGTTTTGATCTCATTTTTCAATATAAAAATCATCACCATTGAAGAGAAATTATCACACAATTATTCTACAATCATTTTTCTACACAATTTCTTGGAAGATTGAAGAGCACATTTTGAAGATGATGAACACCATAGCCATGTTTGGCTAAAACTCTTGTATTACACTAGGGATGTAAGTTTTGATACCTAGGGCTTTAACATTTGGGCATTGCATTGTTTAAACTTTTGATTAATGTTTGTATGTACTTGAATTACCAGTGTTGATTAGTGATTAATCTGATGTTGAAATCATTTCTAGTTAATTGATCTTGTGCCAATTTCTAAATGATATGAACATGGTTCCTTGCATCAACACTATCATAGGATTGTATGTTCTAAATGATGAAGTATAGTTTAGTCCATTGTGAATGTTGATAAAACTTGATACCTAAGTTTATTGAGCAATCAATCCGTTAGTACCAATTGCATTATCATTGTTTATCCAATTATGCCTAATTGTTGAAAGCCTTAGTGTTCAATTACCCAAATCCTTAGTGTAATCATCTCTATCTTATTGTTACAAGTATTATTAATCATTTCTTACAGATTTCATTTTAAGCTTCATATTAATCAACAACTATTCAATCAATTCTAAACATCAATTCATTACTCATATAAGTAATTAGCACCTTCATAATTGACAAATTTAAAATTAACTAGGAAATACTCACTAACCACACGCTCCTTGGATTGATACCCTACTTACCCTATCTACATAGGTTAATTAGGTTTTGTATGACCCTAACGACAGGTCATCAAATGACGTATGGAGGACAAAGCACCTCCCGGCCAGCCAACCACGAGGCAACACGTGGTCCAATCGAAAGAAGCCCTCCTCAACTTGGATCACTTTATCTAACTAAAGGTTAGAATCCAACTAGGTGGGCCTACTAACCGGCCGGCCCGATCCTCAAAGCCCGGCCCATCAACGATAAATGGGCTAGACGACCCTTGGTCCATACATCTCCTATAAAAGGAGGACTTGACCTCCTTTCTAAAGGACGAAAAAACCAGCCAATTAGAACTAACACACTTGTATCTCCACTTGTATTGTTATTCATATTATTCATCAATAAAGATCACCTTTCACAGTGGACGTAGATCTTACAAGATCGAACCACTTATACCTTTGTCTATTACATATGATTGCTCGCCCTTTGTGTACAAACATAGAGCAACCATCGTTGTGAGCTAAGGATTATACCCTGCTGCGAACACGAGTCATTACCCCATATATCACCCTGCCATTTACCACTTAATATACTCGTTGTTTCTTCAGTTTAAAGACTTGTTAAGTCTATTTTTACTTGTTGCAATATCCCAAATACCCTGTGTTCAGAAAAACCGAAAACCAAATAAAAACCGTAAATCGAACCGTAACCGAAAAAACCGATCCAAACAATGAATTTGGTGTTTGGTTTGGTTTTTGGTTCTACAATTTTAGCTTGGTTTATCTGGTTTATTCGGATAACCGAATAAACCGGTAAACTAATTAATTATTAAATTAGATAATAATATTTAATAAGCCATATATAATATACTAGTTTTTATCCCGGGAGCGTCCCGGGTTGAAATATCTAATATAACATAATAAAATATATTATTATTATTATTATTATTATTATTATTATTTTAAACAAATTTCTTACATAAGTTATCATATTCAAATATAAGAAAAAACGAATCTCTGCGCCGAGGTATAAATCTAGTGCCATTACAAATAAATTCGGAAGTTTGTAATCGATCATTCTAAAAAGAACTAACATGAAATAAGAAAAAAAAAGTTAATTATTGAAATATCGAACGTATTAGTCTAAGGGTTATGTGATGCGTTAAAAAATTCATGGGTATATGATCAGGTATGTAGTTCGGGTATTTGGGTATGTTGTTTCGGGTAATCGGGTCGGGTATCACCTAATCCCAGACCCTTCCCAAACCCATAATTTTTTTTAAACTAATCCCAAACCCGACACAATACATGTCGGGTTACAAAAAATAGTCATTTTTTTCTCCGATTTTTATATAGCACTATGGTACTCGTTGGAAAGATAATAAAACGCTCGTTAATTTGGTGTAATTTTTTTCTTTAAAAAATCTCGTATATAAAAGATATTAACATTTAAAAGTTATGGGAGGAAACACAAGAGATAAAATAATAAAGGTTTAATATTTAGAATTAGTAGATTAGGTATTTAGGGTTAGGATCAAATACACAGTGAAAGAAAAATAGGAAGTCGTAGGAAGGGTATCAAACGGACTCCGATTGAACTCATTCAAGCGGCATTGGAATCGTCTTATCGAACCCTACGTCGTTAGTTTTTAGGTCTTCGTTTTTTTGGGGTTTTAGCTTGTAGTTTTTAGAATATGCCTTATATCATTGTGTCTTTTATGTACCATTGTGTCTTTTTCTTATTTTCATTGTTGTGTCATTTTTTTCAATTCATTGTGTCTTTTTTCTTCAGCATTGTGTTATATTTTTTGGCATTGTGTCATATTTGATGATCTATTGTGTTTTTTGTATCCTTCTCACCCTTCTCATTTTTTATAGCCTTTGTAGAATAACTCAACCCTAGGTATTTAATAGATTATGTTAAAGATTATAATAGATTAGGTTAAATTATATTTATTTCTTTTTTTTAATTGGTTCAAAGTTGCCACAATTTTTTTTAAACTAATCCCAAACCTGACACAATACCTGTCAGGTTACAAAAAATAGTCGTTTTTTTTCTCCGTTTTTTATATAGCACTATGGTACTTGTTGGAAAGATAATAAAACGCTCGTTAATTTGGTGTAATTTTTTTCTTTAAAAAATCTCGTATATAAAAGATATTAACGTTTAAAAGTTATGAGAGAAAACATGAGAGAGAAAATAATAAAGGTTTAATATTTAAATTTAATAGATTAGGTTAAACTATATTTATTTCTTTTTTTAATTGGTGTAGAATTGCCACATCACATCCTATGTGGCATCTCTTAAAGGAGAGAGTGTATAATATTATGACATGTAGGATTATTAGCTTTGCAATATATATATATATATATATAGATATAGATATAGATATAGATATAGATATAGATATAGATAAGCCTAAATATTAAATGTAGCTCAACCCAAAAGAAAGCCCACTTATTTCTATGATGTTTGTGTTTGTGTGTAAGACTATTTTCCGGATTTGTTTGTTTTATTTTGCTTTTAAACTTTCTTTTACAATATATTGCGTGGTTTAGTTTTTTGGTTAACATTAATTGCTAACTTTCTATTCGGATTTTGGAACACAAAGGTAAAAAAATATTTGGTTCAATTCGTTTGAATTTGGATGAAATCGGTTTGTTTGGTTTTTAACCGAAACCAAACCGAATTCAATTTGGTTGAATTTAGTTTGGTTTACATATTCCTAATTTGGTTTGGTTCGGTTTTTGGTTTGGGGTACAAAATTTTGAAAACCGAATAAACCGAACCGAATAAAACAAGTAAACCGTAAACCGAACCGATGAACACCCCTAGCGATATATAAGCATGTTCCAGGTTCGGCGATCAAACGTAACATATTTCAAGGGGTGGTTATCATTACTTGTTGGAGGATTTGGAAGACGCGGAATGAGAAGATATTCAAAAGCAAAAGTCCTAATGTGGTGGAAGTAGTGTCGGATGTTAAGGCGTATGGTTTTTTATGGTATAGGAATAGATACAAGAAGGATAAAGTAGATTGGAAATGATGGTGTAGATTCGATTTCATGTAATGGTTTGGTTTCTGGCGGGCTATTTCCGCCTTGGAAATAGTTTCTGGCTTGGTGTGTGTTAATGAAAGTCAAGTTAAAAAAAAAGAGAGAGAGAGAGAGAGAGTCTATTTTTACTGTTTCTGATCATAAGAATCAAACATGAACAGTTAGGGACGCCAAGTCGCCAACAGTATAAAGTAGTAGTGTCAAAAGTAGGAAAGTTAGACCCATTTTTGTCATGTTTTGAAAAAATCATATAAAATGACTGTCTATCCGATTGAGGTGTTCAACGGTGGAAAGCTTATTGAGTCTCCTTTTTTTACTGTTTTTTTAATCACAAAAATTAGGGGTGTAAACGAAACGCAGCAACTCACGAGCTACTCGGGACCGGATCGGTAAAAAGCTCGAACGAGTCGAGCTTTAACGAGCCCGAGCCTGAGCTTGAAATATGACTCGTCTAGTTATTAAGCCCGAGCTCAAGCTTTACATGCAAAGCTTGTATAGGCTCGCGAGTCTAAACGAGCCCAAACAAACTTCCTATTATTTTTTCTATCTATGCAATTTTGTCCATTTAAACGTATTAAACAACTACTAACAATGGTGAGCCGAGCTTTGGCTCATTTAAACGATCGAAACGAGCTTGAGACGAGCTTTTAGCTCCTTTTAAATTGTTCTCAAATTTACTCGACTGGGCCAAGCTCGAGCTTTTGGGTATACTTTTGAGCCGATCTCGAGCTCAAAATAGTATGCTCGAACCGAGCCAAGCTCGAGCCTAGTCAGACTCGGACTTGACTCGTTTACACCTCTAATTAAAAAGCAAACATAAGCAGTAAGGGGGGGGGGGGGTCAAAATCATTGAGAGCTATAGTTATGCTGAAATACAGAAGCTGACTTTTTAAAATAATTGAACTAAGACTACACGGTGTGGTCGTGAGGTGAAGGGGGCATGAAGCGACATGTAATAACCACGTCCATTTCATCCCAACCCCAAAAAACCATAGGGTGGTGGTGTCATGAAGGTTTTTTCAGTTTTTAATCAACCAACCAATCAAAAATACCCATAACCCAATAACCAACCACAATCATTCACTTCATCCTTACATTTTGCCCCACGCCCGCGGAGATATCCACCCAACCTGCATCACGCCACCTTCCACATACAGCGTGGTATTGGTAGCGTGAAGGAACCCCACATCATCTTTCACGCCCCCACACCACATAAGCTTAGAAGAATAATGGTACCAAGTTGAGTTAAAATTGATATTTTGGTTCTACATGGTCGTTTGGGCTTATTGAAATGTTTTGTTAGTTGATGGCAAAACCCAAACCAAACCGAAAAATCGGTTTTTTATTGGGTTAACACCTCGTTTCAGTTATTTTGCTCACGATTTAATTGTTTTGGTTTTGTTCACACCCCTAATTATAATTAATGTTGGTATAAAAAATGGAGTTTAGATATCATATGACATTTTCTTCATAACTGAATAACCATAAATCAAATTGGTTATTCAGCAACCCTTGGACACCGCAACCACGTCATGGGGCTGATGCCCCCTTGCAGCCCTTGTATCACTCCTCGGGGGTTTCGCCCCATGAACCACTAGGTTCAAAGGTGCTGGAAATAAAACAGTATGCGTACACCACAATGCCAAATCACTTGTAACCATGTTTGTTCGCATTTACTCTCTTAACTAATTCCAATCAAATTAATAATAGCCTTGATGACGAGATGTACGGTTTCATTCATTGTGTTAATCATATATGCTACAAGCCAATGATGTCCAGCCCAGCTGGTCGGAGGTGAGAGGGTTTACTCCTTAGGGAGGTTCCCGCCTGGGCTTGGTCTCAGGTTCGAGTTCCCCCACTCGCACTAAGGGGTGAGAAATTCAACACCCGCGTTTGGCCTGGATTCGAACTGGGGTTGAGGGGTTGTGCGTCGTTTGGATTCTCCGCTGAAACAGACCTTCCAAAAAAATCATATATGCTACAAAAACCTTCCCCTAATAAACGGTTTATGATAAATCGACACAAGTCTTTTGAGAATAGACAGGATACAAATACAGGAGCATAAGTGTATGCGGTATATGAATACGGTGTAATTGCCCATCATAAGCATGCAGCATCATCACCCAAAAAGTCTCATTGAATTGCTACCAATTTTAGCAGACATTTTAACATACACACCAAATGATCTCACACTCAAATCAAATATTTTATATGTAGTCTCATAATGTTTTGTGACATCAAGAAAAAGCTTACTTTTGGAATGAGCCGTATTGGTTTTGCGGGCCACTAAGGCTAGAAAAGAAATCATCCATGTCTGTTGTTGCTGAAGTTGTGAAACCAGTTGACTTACCTAGCCCAGATCCTGTGCCCATGGCCTGACCCATGAACAAAGAATTTGGAAGTCCCTTGTCCTTCTCCTCGGGCCCAGCAGACAGACCGCCAACAATGCCCACATCGGTGAGGTCTACCTTCTTGGCTGTACGGATATAAAAAAAAATATATTGTTATAACGAATGGGTCGATTGGGACATTCATTGATGATAAGGGCGTTTGTGATCTGGTTTGGCCGGGTTTGGCACAATCTAGGCTGAACCATTAACTACGCATTTGGAGAACACACCAAACTAGTCGGGTTGGGTGGGTTGGCCAAACTGGCCGATTTGGCGGTTTCACAGCTTGTTTTGATAGTCTAGCAGTTTGAATCGATTGTTAGTTTTTTTGTTTTAAATCATGAGTTTGTATTTACTATTTTAATATGAAAAAAAATGCTTCATATTATAATACATACACATATAAACCATATATTCCAAAAATGAAAAAATATTTTAATGTTAAATTTTAAACGGCAGGTTTGGTTTAAATGACCTCTTCCAAGTTCCAAACCGTTAAAACCGCCACACTGTCAAAACTAAACTGTTTAGAACTTTAGATATCAAACAGGCCAAACCAGATGACTTGCTTCGATCTGAACGGTCCAATCGGTTTCAGTGGTTTATGAACACAACTAGTAGAAAAAGACTGGAAAGAAAGAGTGGCTTACGTCCAGATATATTGAGATCAATTAGCCCACGGCTCAAAGAATCAGCCCAAACTCCAGATTTGACTTGAAAGCCATCCTTCTTTGATGAGGATGCTGGGGTTTTAGAGTTTTGATTGTTTGCGTTGCTGCTGCTATCCATAAAGCTCTGTGCGGGCTCTGTAGGTACCGAACCAGTATGAGAAGAAAACGAACCAAAAAAGTCAGAATCATCAAAATTGGTCATTGGAACAGCAGCAAATGGGTCAACTGTTTGGGTTGGCAATGTCTTAGATTCTGGGGGCTTGATCTCAGGTTCCACTACTTGTTCAGGAACCGCAAAAAAATCAACAGCTGAAGGAGCTGCAAAACTTGCTGGTGGAGAGGCAAATAGATCAACATTATTCTGCAGAAGATGCCAAAAAGCTTGTATCACCAACTGTATACTCAAAAATATTTCAGTCGGTTTTGACAAAAACTCTAGCCAAAACCTGTAACTGCTGTTTTGAAAAAAATGACAAACCAAACCCAGCGGATTGGTTTAGTCGGCCAAAATGGTTTGGTTTGGCTTTGAACCTGTACTTCTAAAAAAAATAAAAAAGACTGTTTGTAACTTTATGTTTAATCCAGAAGTTTAATAATAAAGGTAAACAGTGATTCCAAGTTCTACACCGTGAACCAAAACCATTAAGAACAGCCACAAAGCATCAACAGAACAGTATGAATCTCAAACCGGATATTTGCTTCAGTGTGGGTAGTCCAACAAACATATAAACATCCCTAAAATTACTAGAATAAACAGTGGTGTTAATTTGAATAGTATAATTTGTATGAGAGTTGAAATTCACCTTGGATCCAGATGTCCCTCCAGCCAAATTTGTAGGCGCTGATACAAAAGCAGCGTCAGCAAACAAATCAACTTCTTCTGACTTAATATTTCCATTGGAATTCTGTGTGGGGCCAGATGTCGGTACATCCAAAAGGTCACCAATTAAACTTTGTCCAAACAAATCCACTTGTGGAGAGCTTTCGGTAGCTGTCTCTGCCAAACAACCAAACAAGGTATCGTGTTTAGTATCCAGAGTAGCATTAATGTCAGTATAACACCCCTACCACTGCATGAACTTTGTCCAAACATCATAGTAAAAGACTTACTTGCAGTTGATGTTCCTCGAGGGTCGAAATCATCAAAATCATCATCCTTGTTATTTGAAGGCGCGCTTGAGGTTTGTGATGGAATCGAGGAATATTTATCAGAAGCATTCTTTTTTGACGATTTTGATGCACCAGTAGCTGTAGAGTCTTCAGTGGTGCTGTGGTCACGGGTCACTCTTTCAGTGTTAGTAACAACATAAGATGAATGAATAAAAAAACATTGAACCCATTACAACAACAGTTGTAACTTATAGAAATATTGTAGCATATTAAAGTTTTGCAATGCATGTAACTTGTAATGCAAGAAAAAAGATCCAACCTTCCATAACGAGATGGCCCTTTCTTTGAGGAGCTTCCGCTACTCTCTTTGTGTGGCTTATATTTACCTGGTTCAAACCGATCTTCATTTGATTGGTCTCTTTCCTTAAAACTGTCTCTATATGTTTCACCATCTCTTGAACCACCAAACCCACCATATCGATCACTTTTTTGAAAGCTACTGCCGCTCAGTGATGCTGAGCCTGATTTAAATGTAATTCCAGTTGATGATAACCCGACATACCTAATAATCATATAACATAATTTTAATCACCTAAGCATTGTACAACTTACAGCAAACAAAAATAGAAATCATTTAATTTTATTGAGACCGTGACTTACTTATCACGGTTTGCAGCAGCTTTGTTTCTAGCTGCTTGAATCTTATCTTTATCATTCAGCACGGCCACTATGTTCTCAACTTTCTTTCTAACGTTGATTCCACTATCTTTTCCATTTGGTTCAACGTATTCGAAACTTGAGAGTGACTTTATGGTTTGCAAGTAGGGAGATTCAGATGATAGTAAAATAAGTCAGTTACTAACAAAAAAAAAAACTCAGAAATTGATGAAAAGACAAGATTCGAGATTTGAAAAAAGACATACAGAGATCTGGAAAGTATGTTCTATAATATCATCAACAGCCCGCTCAGACCCATTTGCCACCAAATACTCTATCACAGCTAATGCCTGGAAATCTCAGAACTAGAGGGACTCAGCAAAAGATTAAAAAATGGTATTCAGAATATATGAAGTTTTCATTTCAACTAAAAGGCTAATTTGGTGCACAGAAGTGCAAAAGCAAACAAAGGAGTACCTTGTATACATGCCGCCAATTGCGGTCAGTTTCAGTTAATCTGGCCCATAGGACATTCATAACCATTTGACATTCAGAGCTGGAATACATATGGATTGAGCCAACATTAAGATAATTCAGTAACATGTTGTAGAAAGGAGAATATATTATACATGAATGTAATAAACATTTACAATTTTTTAGTTGCCTGTGCGATCTCTGCTAATACGGTACCATGGGGACCCCAAGGTTCGTCATCAGTTGCATCTAACACCTGTGACAGTATCACTAAAGTTAAGCAAATGAACAAATCTACAACATCTATCTAATCATCATTAACATTGGACCTAGGCTAAAGGAAGCTTCAAAGTGGACAAACAGCTTCCGTCATGATTTAAAATCAAGTGTTTAGCCAAGCAACTAAAATATTAAAACATAATAATAACACCCAACACTTTTCCTATTTTCCCTGCTAACTACATGAAACTATCATATGCCATGAACCACCATACCAAGAAGTTAAAAAGATGTACAACTAGATAATATTTGAACTAAATATTGGGGTGTTGCTTTGCGTACTTAAATGTGGCCAATTTTAAGGGAGATTATACAGCCTCTTATGTTTAACTAAACTACAACATATAACAAGTGCCCAAAATGATTAGGAATAAAAAAGGAAAACATCACAAAATACATACAGAAGTTGAGAATTGCATTTCTTGAAGCAACCAAACTGCAATGACATCAATAAGTTTGGTTTTTTAGTCATTCACCATACGACCCTTTCTAAAACATATTGCTCTACCAAATATCAGGTATAAAATACTTATGTTTTCAGCTATTTCAACATTCCACTTAGAAAAGAACTTGAACTTAAGTAGCTGAACACAACCCTTTTAGAGTCCCTTCTTCACTTCGTGCAAAAAGGCTATTTCTCCAAAGTGAGTCCATGTTTGTAATGTAATGCCAAAAATTCAAGTCCGTTTTTACTTTTTACACAAAATAAAACATGTTCATTTTTTACTCTTCATTTCACAAAATAAAACCAATTTCTTCATTGTTTTGTATAACAATGGTTAACATGTGTATGATGTTGGAGATATAGACTTCAGTCCCTTGTGGGACAGCCAATATTTAGGAGGAAGCGCAGGAAGGGACCGGCTGGCCCATAAGCATTAAAGCAGCTACCCAACCGGTGTCTGACTTGGTGATTATTTTAGAAGGGTTTTAACCCTAATTAGTTTTGCCTATATATAATCTTCTATACTTGTAAACACATATCACTCCGTAGGTCTTACGACCGAACCACGCAAATCTCGTGTCTTGTTTTTCGTTTACTGTTTCGTGTGTCTGCTCTAATCCCAACATATGAATGTGCTGGTGACTTATCAACTATGTAGTTAACTTGACCGATATATAGGTAACATATCACCGATATCTCAGTTAGTTATAAACCAAAATTACAATCACGAGAATATTATTTTTTTTCCCCCAGATTTAACAAACATCAAAAAACCATTCTGTAATAGATAAGATTTGGATGAATCTAATCCACAAAACAACAAAAGACTTGTTTTAGACCAACTAAGTCTACTACTCCGTTAATCCAATGCATAAGACTCCTTGTATCAAACCACATCATGATATTATAATACTATCATCACAAATCATGCTATTTTGTCAGATTCATAAAATAGAAGTTGATATTACCACAACCACCAAGTCAAGAATGGCCAAATATGACAAACAGATTGTTAACATGAATCCATTGCTATGATAATATCTTGTCAAAAGCACACTAGGTGCGCGCCTATGCGCATAAGCCCAAAATAAGCCCGGAATCAATCTAAAAGTTAAAACAACCTAGATTAAAACATTCCTAAACCACCTAAAAATGGTAGTTTATATTATTCACCTACCATAGAGAAAACCCTCGCTTTTTAAACACCTAGGCTCCACGCTAGGCTTATGCGCCTTGACAACATAGATCCATAGTATAACATCCTAAACCTCTAAAAATGTGTTGGAGTTAAGCACTTAAGCTAGCTACTTCCTTTTAAAACCAAAGATACATTTCCACGAGCCCATCTTAGAAACTTGATTTGTAAAAAACTCAGAAATGATACCGAATCGGTTGCTAATTGAATCCTAATAAACAAGCCTAATAACCTATATAATACAAACGTTATACCGTATCGGTTAAACCAACACCAATCTTAACCTATCTGCAGATTATATCATAAATCTCAATCAAGTCGCAACTGTTTTTCACATAATGTTCAAATTCATATCAACATTAATTTAATCAACCAATTTACGATCCTCGATAGATCAATCATCAACACAAACCCTTACTCGTACAACAACTTAAGTAACGATCTCACAATTCCTCAAACAACATATTATTATCATTATTACCTTCTGTTCGATCTCAGGAACCTTCAATACTTTCAAATTCACCTCTCTCTTTCTGAAATTACAATAATTAAACGAACAATTATTAGATATTATACAAACAAAACACGTCTGATTTTGATGCATAATGGGAACAGAGCTTACATTTCACGCACAGTCTGATCGAACATCTTCATGAAATCCATGTTTGATTTGCGGAATTGATGTATGAAGAATTGGGATTTGTTGATCGAAGGAGAGATGGATCTACGATTAATCGAATATTGTAGGAGAGGGGATAGATATAGATCTATATAAAAGGAATGATTGTTTATTATTATTATTTTTTTGAACGGCTAGACGGAACGGAGAACCACCCATAAGAACACCTAAACCGCGCAAGTTCGAGCCCCGGCTCCAACGTTTGCAAGCCCGCGTAAAGACGCGTGGGAACGAACCCCCAACCCTCAGCGCAGGAAACCGCCACAAACCGGAGTCGAACCTCCGCCTGTGGGGAAAACATGCGCACCTCACCCCAGCTGGACTGGGGGTCATCGGCGAATGATTTTTTATTTAAAACTTAAAATACCTTTGGAAAACAAGGGTATTATTCGCAATAACTTTTATAAGTTTCAAACTTTTAAGAAAAAACTCTTATGGCGGCGAATAGTCAAGTAGCAATTTCGACACATTGCGGCGTTTGCTTAGAGTTTTCCACTTATGTTCGGGCTTTCGAATTAATATTCATAAGTCTACGCTGTTTGGTGTGGGGAAAGGGATGGATGAGGTTAGTGATATGGCGCGCTCTCTGGGTTGTTGTTCTGGTGCCACTCCGTTCAATTATCTTGGTATTATTATGGGTAAGATAAATAATTGGGACCCGGTGATAAAGGTTTTTAAGAACAGACTATCTAAGTGGAAGTCCAAGGTGCTTTCGATAGGTGGTCGGTTAGTGTTGATTAAATCAGTCTTGGAAAGCTTACCGTCTTACTACTTTGCTTTGTACAAGGCGCCAAATGCGGTTATATTGAGGTTGGAGTCATTGATAAAAAGTTTTTTGTGGGGTGGTGTAACAACCGGCAAAAATAAGGTAATTCCGTACAAATTAATTAATATATGATTAACGTAATTAAATGCAATTATGTGTGATTTAATTATCAAGGCCTTAGGAGATAGCAATTTCCAAATAATGCATAGGAGTGCATACGTTTAATGGTAAAACATGATTGGATCATGTGCGAATAAACTATCCGGTATGGACGTTGGCAATTACCCGGTAATAATTAAATAAACGAAAAGGATCCCGGACACCCAGGATATAAAATAAAGGGTATTTTCACAAAATACAATGAGTTTTGGAACTCCAAAACCATAAGTGGAAACGTCTTGTACAAATCTCCCGGTAACAAATAAAATGCGCGTACCGCACCCGATACGCGTATAACTCATAATTTCCCCCGGCAAAGGCCTAAATAACCAATCAACGCTTAAATTAGACTATATTTAAGGGTTATTAAAGGTATTTTTAATGTCCGAATAACGCGTGATTAAATCCCGAAAAATACCCGAACGACACCCGAACGACGAGGGATTAAACTTAACTTAATAATGGTAAATATTTGAAGTTGTGGACCCCACCTAAACCCATCCAAGGGCCGGCCTAATGGCCTTGTTGTATCCATGCAAGAGTGTTAATAATAATAATCTACAACCTAGGTGAAAAGCATGCATACACAAAAAGCCAAAAGGTGTAAGATCTCTCAAGGACAAAAGCATGCAACCTCTTGTCTCCTCCTTACAATTTTCGGCCAATAGGCCATATAATCCAAGACAAGACCAAAGCTAATGATGTACTAAGTACACACATGCAAGTATAATATCTAGTGAAAGGTTACGAGAGATCACACACACTTAGCAAGATTTGCAAGCAATCCCTCACCCCTCATCAAAACCCACGGCCACCAACACCTTTCCACATCCATCCAAGATCACTTGTGTACTTCTTAAATCTCTTGAATCTTTAGTAATGATCACAAAATCCATGAAAGATTACATGTGATAAGATTATATAAACATGTGTTAGAGACTTGGAGAAACAAAGCAAACTCTTCTCTCCTTTTCCTTCTTGGCCGTAGGTATCCTCTCACCCACACACATATTTCTTTCAAGTTTATACATCTCCAAATCACTCAAAACAATCCATCATCCAAACCCCTATTGTGTGTTTCAAGCTTGGAGCTTAACCATTAAGGAAGAACACACTAAACCTCTCTCAAAATCCAAGGTTTTGTCTTCCCTAGCCTTGTGCTAGTAGTAAGCTTCTTAACCTTGTTTTTGATTATTATTATTCATGTATGTGTTCTTAGAAGCAAGTTGTACATGAAGGGTTTAAAAGGTGGTTTGAAACATAATCTTTAATAGGTTTTACATGAGTAAAATAGAGGATTAAAGATATGTAAATAAATCATGGAATGGATGATGATAAAGTAGTGTTCTTGAAAATGTATAAAATTTACACATACACTAAGTAGGATGATGATTTGATTAAGATTTACAGAATAAACTTGAATGTGTTAAAAAGTAACTTTAGTCATCTTAATATGATCATCTAAGACATAATAAATGATGGAACATGTTAGAAGTTCATGGATAAAGAAGATGAAAAATTAAAGTTACTTACTTAGAAGAATGATATTTTGATATAATGGGCAAATATATAAAACACACATACAAGTAGTCTTATATATGAAATATAAGACTAATAAAAGTGTTTTGGTATAAAAATAACTTACCAATAAAAGAATGGATCTTCAAAGTCTACTATTTCGAGTGAAAAATGCTAACTTTAGAAGTTAGAGTGGAAAAATGCAACATTTGAAAGTTAAGGGACTAATATTGTAACTTTGAAAGTTAGAGGACTAAAATGGATATTTTAGAAACTATTAGTCCAAAAATGCAAAGATGGAAAGTTTGGTGTCAAAAGTATAAGTAATAAATTTCTAAGGACGATTTGGGTAAATACTAGTAGATATACTTGGGTATTTTTGTATAAAAGTATATTTTTGAAAGTATAAAAATATGGATTTGTATTAACATAAGGATTTTTATAAAATAGAGATTTTATAAAAATATTAAACAAACTTGAGAAACTTATACAAAAATGAATACTTTTATACAAATGGGAATATAAAAGTATTGGAAACATTTTTGTAGTTAAGTTAACAAGTTGGGTTAAAAATACATAAGTATTATAAACCTTCCAAGTAACATGTGTTAGGAGGAAGGAATATGAATAATATTTCTATAAAACACATGTTGGGAAAAACTTGGAAAAATTGACTAATCGAGCTAAGATATCGAACTAAGACGCGTTAACGAACCGTACACGGACAAAACACGAGAAAAATGCCATTGCGGCAAGATGAGAAAATATATATATTTAGGAAGTAAAATATATATATACATGGGTGAAAAATAATAAACACTTTCCTAAGTGTTGAAGGAATTATTCGTGGGAGAAAAACATAACGTAAGACGTTAAACAAACGTATATACTTAACAAGAAAAACTACACATTTATATATATGTACGCTCGTCTCGGCAAAATTCTAGTATATCTACTTAATGGGAAAGTAGATATGTGAGAAGGAAGGCGAGACGAGTAGACAAAGATATATATATGTGTATGCCGTACCAACAAGATCCTAGTATATTTATTTGAATGGGAAAATAAATATACGGTATGGTGAGTTGAACCGGGCGTTAAGAATATACAATCGAACGACAAGATCTTAGCATACTTGTTTAAATGGGAAAACAAATGTGCGGCAAAGTGAGTCGGGTCGAGTGTTGAAATATATATTACGTCGAGCGATGCGATCTTAAGTATAATTATTTAAATGGGAAAATAATTATATGTTAAGTGAAGTCGAGTCGATAATAATAAGGTACAAGTTAAGGAAATGTTAACAAGAGTAATATATAACTTGTAACACAAAGGGGTAATCTAACGCCAACGAAACCTAGGATACGCGCTTAATTAAACGGGATTTGGAATAACTTGTGGTCGGGAGTTGGGTGTACAACTTGCCAAGGCACATACACTATAGGGATAGTGACTTATACGTCTAGGACGTTTGTAGGTGCGAGACCCTCTTTGCTATCTGCTTAGTGAGCCAGACAGTGTTTCAGGTGAGTTTCACGGCCCCATTTTAAACTATTTTTACGTTTTTCGGGGGAAAGATATGTTAGGGAAAATGTTTGACGGATTTATTACTTGAGGTATGACCGCCACTCGGGGTTGAGTCCTCGCCTCTATAATCATTTATTCAGGGAAATGAAACCGGAGGAATATTGAATAGTACTATTGGTGCCTGACAAGGCCCACCCCTAATCGATAGCGTCGATTATGCATTAGTGTATGCCTGGGGTGCATATATTCTGAACTTAAGTCGTAGGATACCGAGTAACGACTTGGAGCGGGGCATATTTATTATACGTCTTGGTTTGATTATAGTCTCAAGTAGAATTATAGGAATTTGCAACTCCTATATATTGTCATAACATGGTACTTCCCAAGTATTCAAGTTTTGGAAACTAAAAACCTGTGAACTCACCAATATATTTATATTGACGAAATTTTAAACATATCTTTCAGGTAATTAAATGAAGGCGAACCGGGGCAAGCTGGGTCGTGGAATCCTCCGATACGGCGTTAAACATTTTGCGGGGTTTCACCTTTATTTCCCAAGGCTTTGGGATATATTTGAGAAACCTCTATGTTGTCTTAAAAACAATTTACTTTTATGTAATATTTTGAACAAGATTTGACGCCTTAATAAATGACCCATTTTCTTAAATTACTTGTGTTTAGCATTAACCTTGACTTTATGCTCTTGAACCGTCGCGCCACGTGTTTCCGCCATTGTCGTGGTGTGACAGAAAGTGGTATCAGAGCCAAGGTTATAGCGAACTAGAGTATTTTCCTTAAAGACTAGACTATAACCGGATTTGGTTCAAAAATAAAGTTTTCAAAAAATATACATAGTTGCTAAATGCAATAAAGTAATTTTTCAAGAAGCATTGGGCATGAGGAGATTCCGACCGAGCTAGCCATGGGCATTGTTATGCATTAACGTAGTATTAGAGGTTAGGAAGGATATTGATAATGTACGCCTTAACTATCTAATTTAAAATTAATTCATATATATACATGTACGGTTCTTTTGCCAGGATGTCGGACGCTAGAAGCGTAGCGCCTAGTTATGATAGTAGCTTACAGATCATTCCCGCACCACCGCCTGAGCCAGTCGAGCTGGTTGTACTTGATGCGGAAGACGACGACGTGGAGATGGACGTCGCAGGAGGTTCAGATGACGATTCGGACGAGACGGATCCTAGCGAGGATCCTGACTGGGCACCCGCCGTGGTCGACGCACCACAGCCCGACCTACCTATTGTACCTGCCGCACCTTTAGCCCCACGCCCCATCCGAGCCATCAGGGACTTCCCTGAAGGCTGCGCCGGTCCGTCACGACCGATTCCAGCCCAGTCAGAGACGGCAGAGTCTCCGTTCGACAGACAGGCTCACGTTGAGCATGAGCCAGCACCTGTACCGCACATCCACATTCCTCCTGGTATGAGACTCATACCGATCTCCCGTGGGAGGAACGGGTGGATATCTGATGACTCGGACGACGAGTCCGTAGCCTCGGTTGAGCACATGCTGGTACCCGAGATCCCAGCCGTTCAGGAGGAGCCAGTGGCTCCAATGATAGAGGACGCACCTGCTGACCCCGTAGCCCCACCAGCACCACTTGAGCCCGCATCTCAGGAGGGGCCAGCCATAGCAGCACATGTACTTGAGGGTAGCCCCGCCGGTAGCTCTGAGCTACGCAGGGCAGGTATGGCAGCCTTTGCCACCGCGAGCCCTCCTACCCCCACTGTCGTGGTATCCACCCCAGAGTGGGCCACTGTTTCAGAGCCTCTTGTAGCCCCATTGGCCGAGCCTGTACCACCACCCACAGTAGCCATGACTTTACCGATCCCCACCCTGCCCAGCATGCCACCTGCACCGTACCCTCTGGGTGCAGGGGACCCCTACATGATGCCACCTCACTTTACCCCCAGACCACAGGGTTTTGCCCCGTTACTTCCTCACATACCGATACCAGCCCCCTTTGGCCCATTCCCGTCAGCTCACCCAGATATACCCGGACCCTCCCAGCCACCTAGGATGACACCCCTATCCGGACCAGCGTGGTCCACTGCTATCTCCCTAGAGCGAGACTTCCAGACCCTCGCAGACACGGTGCAGCGCACCGTAAATCAGGTAGAGCAGCAGACCCGTCTGATGTGGACGCAGATGATTGATGCACGAGATGCTTTGGCGCACTATGCGGAAGAGTTACTGAGCATGGACGCACAGTGTGGTATTACAGGTGATGCGCATTTTGCGCATCGACAGTTCTTATATGAGCGCATCATGGCGATTAGCATGACGATCAGTGTGCATGCACCACAGTACCAGTTTCCGCCGCCACCGCCACAGTAGGGATGCATCAGGGACGCACGGAAGAATCACCTGCTTATGTATATAGTAGCAGCAGTATGGTAGTATAGCACGGGTTATGACACTCGTCTGCATTTTGCCTAGCCGTACGGGTACGACGACACATGATATGATGTTTTATTTATTTCAAAAACAATGTATTGTATGAGGGATGTATTCTCCATTTTGTTATTATGAACAAGCATTGTACTCGTACTATTGAAATTAATGAAAAATCTTATTATTATTATGGTGAAATATGTTGTTGTCTACGCTTATTATTGCTTACTCCATATATTGTGATTTGTGTGTTTGTGTGGTGATGTCGTGTTGATTATTATTTATTCTGTATGCTGTGTTGGTATGTTGTGTGATGACATGGTGTTGATTATTGTGTTCATATTCTGGTTTGTTATTTATGCTTTATATTGTATAAATGTTTGCCAAATTAACCTTTGATAATTATTATTGAAGAAAAATGGCACCAGCCACCAGAAGCAACAGCGGCGCAGACGGACTGCCCGCTACACCAGCCGAACTTGAGACCATGATCTCGGAGCGCATAGCCCGAGCGATCGCGGAGCACGAAGCCGCTCGCTCCGAACGGTCACGTGACTTAACTGGGAGCGACCGCCGAGAAACCTCCCCCACTGGTAAGAAGGTTTAAAAATAATTGAAAAAGCGATGGGAGAATATCCTGAAACTCCTATCCCATAATAACATACAACTTTATTAATGCAGAAACGGCCTCGCGAGAGCGTGGCTGCACTTTCAAAGCCTTCTTAGACTGCAAGCCGATCAACTTCAACGGCACAGAAGGATCTGTTGGCCTGGTCAAGTGGTTCGAAAAGACCGAGGCAGTGATCCGTATCAGTGGGTGTACCCCTCGCCAGTCGGTCATGTACTCCACCAACTTGTTCTTGGATCAAGCACTAACGTGGTGGAATGGACAAGTACAATCATTGGGTGACGATACTGCTTACTCCCTGTCATGGGCGGAACTGAAAGAACTCATGATTGCCGAATACCGCCCGGCAAGCGAGGTACAGAAACTGGAAACTGAATTCTGGAACCTTACTATGATAGGAGCGGACGTAACTGGCTACACGTCCCGATTCCATGATCTCGCCAGACTAGTGCCACGTTTGGTTACCCCTGAAAACAACAAGATAGAGCGTTATTTGTTCGGATTAGCGCCACAAATACGCAGCATGGTCACTGCTTCCAAACCTACGACCATGCGCGCAGCTATTGATCTTACGCTAAGCCTCACCGAAGATGCTATCCGCATGGGTACACTGATCCGACAAGTTTCGGGACTAAAAATTTCTGAGGCCAGCAGCGTAGAAGCCAAGAATCAGGGGACAAGCTCAGCAGTTGTGTCGAATGATCAGGGGAACAAGCCAAGATTTGGGAAAAGGAAACGGGATGAAGGGAAGAGGGACAGAGCATCGGGTAGCTCGAACAAGAAGGGGAAGGGATATGTTGCCACGGGACGTGGTAATGGTGGTAAACAGGGTAATCAGGGAAGGAATAATGGGATAACATGTGGAAAGTGCCACCGCACAGGGCACAAGACTGAAGACTGCCGATCTAGAGCACCGAAAAACAGAGGGGCTAGACCTTGCTTTGCATGCGGGTCACTGGACCATTGGAAAAAGGATTGCCCCAAGATCAACAACCAAGCCCGCGGGCGGGCATTTGTGATTGGAGCCGGTGATGCACGACAAGACCCCAGCGTGGTCACTGGTACGTTTCCTCTTAATGGTCATTATGCCTCTGTGTTATTTGATAACGGTGCTGACTTTAGCTTCGTATCCATTGAGTTTAAAAGACTACTTGGATTAAAAACTAGTAAACTAGATACACCCTACTCCATAGAACTGGCTAATGGTAAAACTATTGAAACGAGAGAAGTAGCAAGGGATTGTAAATTAGAACTCTGTGGGCACGAGTTTGGAATTGATCTTTTGCCAGTCGTATTGGGAAGTTTCGACATAGTCGTTGGCATGGACTGGTTGTCCGCGCATCATGCCGTCGTGATTTGCAACGATAAAGTCATTCAAGTCCCCCTCGCAAGCGGTGAAACTCTCTCAATTCAAGGGGAACGAAACGGGACACCGCTAAGGATTATTTCAAGCATAAAGGCTCGTAAGTGTCTAAGAAAAGGGCTTGTCGCGTTCTTGGCACACGTAGTGGACAAGAAGGCCGACGAGCGAAAGTTGGAAGACATTCCAGTAGCTAGAGATTTTCCGGATGTATTCCCAGAAGATTTTCCGGGGTTGCCACCACCTCGACAAGTCGAGTTCCGCATCGACCTCGTTCCCGGAGCTGCTCCTGTGGCGCGATCGCCATACCGCCTAGCTCCATCGGAAATGCAGGAACTATCCAGCCAGCTACAAGAGTTGTTAGACAAGGGTTTCATAAGACCGAGTTTCTCACCTTGGGGAGCTCCCGTCTTATTCGTAAAGAAGAAGGATGGCACATTTCGCATGTGCATCGACTATCGGGAGCTGAACAAGCTAACCATCAAGAATCGCTATCCTCTCCCCAGGATCGACGATTTATTTGATCAGCTCCAAGGATCTAGCTACTATTCCAAAATTGATCTGAGGTCTGGCTATCACCAGTTGCGTATACAAGAAGAGGATGTACCAAAGACGGCCTTCAGAACCCGGTATGGGCACTACGAATTCTTGGTAATGCCGTTCGGCTTAACCAACGCACCAGCAGTTTTCATGGACTTAATGAACCGCGTGTGTAAGCCATACCTGGATAAATTCGTCATTGTTTTCATTGACGATATTTTGATCTATTCACGTACAAAAGAAGACCACGAGAATCACCTTCGGTTAATTCTTGAAGTGCTACGCAAGGAGAAGCTCTACGCTAAGTTCTCAAAGTGCGACTTTTGGATTCGGGAAGTTCATTTTCTAGGCCACGTGGTAAACGAGAAGGGCATACACGTCGATCCCGCCAAGATCGAGGCAATTAAAAATTGGGAAGCCCCTCGAACTCCTACCGAAGTACGACAATTTCTTGGCCTTGCGGGTTATTACAGAAGGTTCATCGAGAACTTTTCAAAGATAGCACAAGCTCTAACCATGCTAACCCAAAAGGATAGGAAATTCGAGTGGACGGAAAAGCAAGAGGCAGCATTCCAATTACTAAAAGAAAAGTTATGTGGCGCTCCGATACTATCACTTCCAGATGGTACGGAAGACTTTGTGGTTTACTGTGATGCCTCACATCAAGGCCTGGGTTGTGTACTAATGCAGCGAGAAAAAGTAATAGCATATGCTTCCAGGCAACTGAAAATCCACGAGAGGAACTACACTACACACGATCTGGAATTAGGTGCAGTGGTATTCGCTCTCAAGATATGGAGGCACTATTTGTACGGAACCAAGTGCACGATTTTCACTGATCATAAGAGTTTGCAACACATCTTTGATCAAAAGGATTTAAACATGCGACAACGGCGATGGGTCGAATTATTAAACGATTACGATTGTGAAATAAAGTACCATCCCGGTAAGGCGAACGTTGTGGCCGACGCCTTGAGTCGCAAGGAACGGGTTAAACTATTGCGTGTCCGAGCTTTGGGTCTGATTATCCACACGAATCTGACTGAACGAATTCGTGAAGCTCAAGTTAACGCCCTTAAACCCGAAAATGTCAAGGGTGAAAGATTACGAAAGATGGTTGATTCACTAGAAACAAAAGCAGACCAGACACTGTATTTCATGAATAGAATTTGGGTTCCAGTGTACGGGGGATTGCGTGAGCTAGTACTGGCCGAAGCTCACAGTTCTAGATATTCGGTTCACCCTGGTGCAGACAAGATGTTCCACGATCTGAAGGAACTTTATTGGTGGCCAAATTTCAAAAGAGATATAGCGGCCTATGTTGCGCGATGTTTGACTTGCGCAAAGGTCAAAGCTGAGCATCAGAGACCTTCCGGTTTGCTCCAGCAACCGGAAATACCGGAATGGAAATGGGAACGAATCACCATGGATTTCATTACCAAGTTACCCAAGACAACAAGCGGCCATGACACAATCTGGGTAATCGTTGATCGATTGACAAAATCTGCACACTTCCTTCCGATTCGCGAAACGGACAAGTTGGAGAAACTGACCCGTTTGTACATAAAGGAAGTGGTGTCTAAACACGGTGTACCTGTTTCTATCATCTCCGATCGAGATAGTCGTTTCACTTCAAGATTTTGGGAAAGTTTAAATGAAGCCCTCGGTACTCGCCTCGACATGAGCACCGCATATCACCCCCAAACGGATGGTCAAAGTGAACGAACCATCCAGACCTTGGAAGATATGTTACGGGCATGCGCGATAGATTTCGGAGGTAATTGGGATACACACTTGCCATTGGTAGAATTTTCCTATAACAACAGTTATCATACGAGCATTCAAGCCGCACCGTTTGAAGCTCTATATGGACGCAAGTGTCGATCGCCGTTATGTTGGGCGGAAGTTGGAGAAAAACAACTCACCGGGCCTGAAATTGTTCAAGAGACGACGGACAAGGTCTTTTTGATAAAGGAACGCCTCAAAGCGGCCCGTGACCGCCAGAAAAGCTATGCTGATATGAGGCGAAAGCCTTTAGAGTTTCAAGTCGGAGACAGGGTCCTACTGAAAGTGTCACCTTGGAAAGGTGTCGCGCGCTTTGGAAAGCGTGGAAAGCTGAACCCACGATATATTGGACCGTTCGAAGTCTTGTCCAGGGTAGGCACAGTGGCATACAAGCTCAAGTTGCCTCAAGAGCTTAGTGGAATACACGACACGTTTCACGTGTCAAATTTGAAAAAGTGCCTATCCGACGAAACTCTCATCATTCCAGCAGACGAAATTCAGATTGACGACAAGTTACATTTTGTTGAAGAGCCAATCGAGATAACTGATTGGAAGGTCCAAAAACTAAGGCGCAGCAAGATCAGATTGGTCAAAGTGCGCTGGAATGCCAAGCGTGGACCGGAGTTCACGTGGGAAAGGCTGGACCGGATGAAGCAAAAATACCCCGCCCTATTCGAGAAGACACCTGTACCGGAGAACTCGAAGTGAATTCCGGGACGGAATTCTCTTAACGGGGGGAGAATGTAACAACCGGCAAAAATAAGGTAATTCCGTACAAATTAATTAATATATGATTAACGTAATTAAATGCAATTATGTGTGATTTAATTATCAAGGCCTTAGGAGATAGCAATTTCCAAATAATGCATAGGAGTGCATACGTTTAATGGTAAAACATGATTGGATCATGTGCGAATAAACTATCCGGTATGGACGTTGGCAATTACCCGGTAATAATTAAATAAACGAAAAGGATCCCGGACACCCAGGATATAAAATAAAGGGTATTTTCACAAAATACAATGAGTTTTGGAACTCCAAAACCATAAGTGGAAACGTCTTGTACAAATCTCCCGGTAACAAATAAAATGCGCGTACCGCACCCGATACGCGTATAACTCATAATTTCCCCCGGCAAAGGCCTAAATAACCAATCAACGCTTAAATTAGACTATATTTAAGGGTTATTAAAGGTATTTTTAATGTCCGAATAACGCGTGATTAAATCCCGAAAAATACCCGAACGACACCCGAACGACGAGGGATTAAACTTAACTTAATAATGGTAAATATTTGAAGTTGTGGACCCCACCTAAACCCATCCAAGGGCCGGCCTAATGGCCTTGTTGTATCCATGCAAGAGTGTTAATAATAATAATCTACAACCTAGGTGAAAAGCATGCATACACAAAAAGCCAAAAGGTGTAAGATCTCTCAAGGACAAAAGCATGCAACCTCTTGTCTCCTCCTTACAATTTTCGGCCAATAGGCCATATAATCCAAGACAAGACCAAAGCTAATGATGTACTAAGTACACACATGCAAGTATAATATCTAGTGAAAGGTTATGAGAGATCACACACACTTAGCAAGATTTGCAAGCAATCCCTCACCCCTCATCAAAACCCACGGCCACCAACACCTTTCCACATCCATCCAAGATCACTTGTGTACTTCTTAAATCTCTTGAATCTTTAGTAATGATCACAAAATCCATGAAAGATTACATGTGATAAGATTATATAAACATGTGTTAGAGACTTGGAGAAACAAAGCAAACTCTTCTCTCCTTTTCCTTCTTGGTCGTAGGTATCCTCTCACCCACACACATATTTCTTTCAAGTTTATACATCTCCAAATCACTCAAAACAATCCATCATCCAAACCCCTATTGTGTGTTTCAAGCTTGGAGCTTAACCATTAAGGAAGAACACACTAAACCCCTCTCAAAATCCAAGGTTTTGTCTTCCCTAGCCTTGTGCTAGTAGTAAGCTTCTTAACCTTGTTTTTGATTATTATTATTCATGTATGTGTTCTTAGAAGCAAGTTGTACATGAAGGGTTTAAAAGGTGGTTTGAAACATAATCTTTAACAGGTTTTACATGAGTAAAATAGAGGATTAAAGATATGTAAATAAATCATGGAATGGATGATGATAAAGTAGTGTTCTTGAAAATGTATAAAATTTACACATACACTAAGTAGGATGATGATTTGATTAAGATTTACGGAATAAACTTGAATGTGTTAAAAAGTAACTTTAATCATCTTAATATGATCATCTAAGACATAATAAATGATGGAACATGTTAGAAGTTCATGGATAAAGAAGATGAAAAATTAAAGTTACTTACTTAGAAGAATGATATTTTGATATAATGGGCAAATATATAAAACACACATACAAGTAGTCTTATATATGAAATATAAGACTAATAAAAGTGTTTTGGTATAAAAATAACTTACCAATAAAAGAATGGATCTTCAAAGTCTACTATTTCGAGTGAAAAATGCTAACTTTAGAAGTTAGAGTGGAAAAATGCAACATTTGAAAGTTAAGGGACTAATATTGTAACTTTGAAAGTTAGAGGACTAAAATGGATATTTTAGAAACTATTAGTCCAAAAATGCAAAGATGGAAAGTTTGGTGTCAAAAGTATAAGTAATAAATTTCTAAGGACGATTTGGGTAAATACTAGTAGATATACTTGGGTATTTTTGTATAAAAGTATATTTTTGAAAGTATAAAAATATGGATTTGTATTAACATAAGGATTTTTATAAAATAGAGATTTTATAAAAATATTAAACAAACTTGAGAAACTTATACAAAAATGAATACTTTTATATAAATGGGAATATAAAAGTATTGGAAACATTTTTGTAGTTAAGTTAACAAGTTGGGTTAAAAATACATAAGTATTATAAACCTTCCAAGTAACATGTGTTAGGAGGAAGGAATATGAATAATATTTCTATAAAACACATGTTGGGAAAAACTTGGAAAAATTGACTAATCGAGCTAAGATATCGAACTAAGACGCGTTAACGAACCGTACACGGACAAAACACGAGAAAAATGCCATTGCGGCAAGATGAGAAAATATATATATTTAGGAAGTAAAATATATATATACATGGGTGAAAAATAATAAACACTTTCCTAAGTGTTGAAGGAATTATTCGTGGGAGAAAAACATAACGTAAGACGTTAAACAAACGTATATACTTAACAAGAAAAACTACACATTTATATATATGTACGCTCGTCTCGGCAAAATTCTAGTATATCTACTTAATGGGAAAGTAGATATGTGAGAAGGAAGGCGAGACGAGTAGACAAAGATATATATATGTGTATGCCGTACCAACAAGATCCTAGTATATTTATTTGAATGGGAAAATAAATATACGGTATGGTGAGTTGAACCGGGCGTTAAGAATATACAATCGAACGACAAGATCTTAGCATACTTGTTTAAATGGGAAAACAAATGTGCGGCAAAGTGAGTCGGGTCGAGTGTTGAAATATATATTACGTCGAGCGATGCGATCTTAAGTATAATTATTTAAATGGGAAAATAATTATATGTTAAGTGAAGTCGAGTCGATAATAATAAGGTACAAGTTAAGGAAATGTTAACAAGAGTAATATATAACTTGTAACACAAAGGGGTAATCTAACGCCAACGAAACCTAGGATACGCGCTTAATTAAACGGGATTTGGAATAACTTGTGGTTGGGAGTTGGGTGTACAACTTGCCAAGGCACATACACTATAGGGATAGTGACTTATACGTCTAGGACGTTTGTAGGTGCGAGACCCTCTTTGCTATCTGCTTAGTGAGCCAGACAGTGTTTCAGGTGAGTTTCACGGCCCCATTTTAAACTATTTTTACGTTTTTCGGGGGAAAGATATGTTAGGGAAAATGTTTGACGGATTTATTACTTGAGGTATGACCGCCACTCGGGGTTGAGTCCTCGCCTCTATAATCATTTATTCAGGGAAATGAAACCGGAGGAATATTGAATAGTACTATTGGTGCCTGACAAGGCCCACCCCTAATCGATAGCGTCGATTATGCATTAGTGTATGCCTGGGGTGCATATATTCTGAACTTAAGTCGTAGGATACCGAGTAACGACTTGGAGCGGGGCATATTTATTATACGTCTTGGTTTGATTATAGTCTCAAGTAGAATTATAGGAATTTGCAACTCCTATATATTGTCATAACATGGTACTTCCCAAGTATTCAAGTTTTGGAAACTAAAAACCTGTGAACTCACCAATATATTTATATTGACGAAATTTTAAACATATCTTTCAGGTAATTAAATGAAGGCGAACCGGGGCAAGCTGGGTCGTGGAATCCTCCGATACGGCGTTAAACATTTTGCGGGGTTTCACCTTTATTTCCCAAGGCTTTGGGATATATTTGAGAAACCTCTATGTTGTCTTAAAAACAATTTACTTTTATGTAATATTTTGAACAAGATTTGACGCCTTAATAAATGACCCATTTTCTTAAATTACTTGTGTTTAGCATTAACCTTGACTTTATGCTCTTGAACCGTCGCGCCACGTGTTTCCGCCATTGTCGTGGTGTGACAGGTGGAGACGAGGATATTAGAAAAGTGCATTGGGTGGCGTGGGATAAGGTTACTACTCCTAAGAAACTTGGGGGGTTGGGTCTTGGTCGTTTGGCTAAGAGCAACAATGCGTTTCTGTTAAAGTGGTTTTGGAGATATAGAGTGGAAGGAGATTCTATGTGGAGACGGGCCATTGATGCTATTCATGGTTCCGCGCGGCAGTGGGAGATGTATCCATTTAAGGCTTGTATCCCGGGTACGTGGTCATAGCAATCCCTTATGAAATGATACCTGATTTCAATATGTTTAGTCTTTGAGAACTGAACAGGATTTTGAATGATGCTAATCGCAGATTTACTGTCTACAAGCAATGGTCTCTTAGTCTCTTTGATTCCATAATAAAGAAGTTGATATTGGAGCAATTGTATCTGTGATGTCCAACTTGCAGCTGCAATGTATTCAGCTTCAGCAGTTGAAGTTGCAACAGATGTTTGCTTCTTTGATTCCCAGGACACTAGACAGTTTCCCAAGAATTGACAACCACCAGATGTTGATTTTCTTAACATTTTGCACCCTGCATAGTCACTATTTGAAAAAGCTGATAACTTGTTATTGCTAGAAGCAGGATACCAAATTCCAAGTGTAGGAGTTCCTTTCAGATATCTGAAGATTCTTTTGACTGCAATAAGGTGTGATTCCCTAGGAGCTAATTGATATCTAGCACAGACACATGTTGAAAACATAATATCTGGTCTAGAAGCAGTTAGATATAAAAGGGAACCTATCATACATCTATACATGGTTTGATCAACCTGTTTTCCTTAATCATCTGGTTCAGCTTGTGTGGTTGGAGTCATGGGAGTGGAACATGATTAACAGTCTTGTAAAGAAAATTTGTTCAATAATTCTTTAACATATTTAGATTGATGTATAAAAGTTCCATTTGTTTGTTGTTTAATCTGCAGTCCTAAAAAGTACTGCAGCTCTCCATTGTACTCATCTCAAATTTTGATTGCATGAGTTTCTTAAATTCATCACACAGTTTGGTGTTTGTTGAACCAAATATGATATCATCAACATAAATTTGAACAAGTAAGACATGATTTCCAACATGCTTTATGAAAAGAGTTTTATCAATGGAGCCTCTTGTAAAGTTATTTTTGAGCAAGAAGTTTGAAAGTGTTTCATACCAAGCTCTAGGAGCCGGTTTTAGCCCATAAAGAGCTTTGTCAAGTTTGTACACCCACTTAGGATGAGAAGGATCCTCAAACCCAGGTGGCTGACAGACATGCACTTCCTCTTTGATTTTTCCATACAAAAATGCACTTTTAACATCCATTTGAAAAACTTTAATTTTGTTGGAAATAGCATAAGCTAGAAATAACCTGATGGCTTCAAGTCTTGCAACTGGAGCAAAGCTTTCATCATAGTCAATTCCTTCTTCTTGAGAATAACCTTGTACCACCAGTCTTGCCTTGTTCTTAATAATCATACCAGCCTCATCTTGTTTGTTCCTTAAAACCCATCTTGTGCCAATTGGTAGCTTGTTTGGTGGTAAGGGACAGATTTCCCAAACCTGTTGCTTCCTAAATTGGAGCAACTCATCTTGCATAGCTTGCACCCAATTGTTGTCTTTGAGGGCTTCTTGATACTTCTTAGGTTCCAACTGAGAAATGAATGCTGAGAAGAAGCAAAAGTTGGAAAGCTGGTTTCTTGTGAGAACCCCTGTTGCAATATCACCCATGATTTGATCCAATGGATGATCTTTGTGTTCAATCAGTTGTTGTAAACCACTGACATGTGTAGGTGGCTCTTGTACTTCTTCAAATAAACCACTGAGGTTTATAATGTCTGGTTCAGCTGTTTGGACATCTTCAGTAGTTGTAGGAGCTGAAATAGATGTTTGAGTTTGTACATCAACAGTTGTTGAATCAGAAGTTTGTGAAACTTCTGATGGTTTGAAAGTTGACTTAATAACTGTATTAGGAGTCCATGGTGATGGATCCTCATCATCAAACCTTTGATCACCATAATAAGTAAGTTTAGATGAAGTGACAGTCTTTTCAGGTCCGAAATGGAAGTTGTCAAGGTCAAAGAGTTCAATAGGATGTGCTGGAATGAGAGTGTGTTTTGACTCATTGAACTTGACATTAAGTGTTTCTTCTTCTATCTCGGCTCTTGAGTTAAAAACCTTGTAGGCTTTTCTAGTGGAAGAGTAACCAAGAAAATAACCTGAATCAACTTTAGCAGCAAACTTTGAAATAGAGTCTTTAATGTTTAGAATGAAACATTGACATCCAAAAGCCTTGAAAAATGAGATAAGGGGCTTAATGCCATGAAGAACTTCATATGCAGTTTTGGAGTGTCTTTTGTTGACAAGGACTCTATTCTTAACATAACATGTAGTGTTGACTGCTTTAGCCCAGAAATACAATGGTAGGTCTGAATCAGCTAACATGGTTCTTGCTGCTTCAATTAGTGTCCTGTTCTTCCTTTCCACTACACCATTTTGTTCAGGAGTTCTGGGAACACTGAATTGTCTAATAATCCCTTTAGACAAACATAATTCATCCAGAGTTTTGTTCCTGAACTCTGTCCCATTATCACTTCTAATGGCTTTGACAGGTAGAGAATATTATTTCTCTATTTGTTGAATGAAGAACTTGATGATTTCAGCTGCCTCATCCTTGGAAAATAAGAAGAATACCCATGTGAATCTTGAATAGTCATCAATGATGACTAAGCAGTACTTCTTCTTACCAAGGCTCATGATTTTTACTGGCCCAAATAAGTCCATATGGAGTAGTTGAAGATATGCAGTTGTTTTAGATTCTTCAATAGACTTATAGGAGGACTTATGATGCTTTCCCTTTAAACAAGATACATAGTGTTCTTGACACTGGTATACTTTCAAGGGTAGACCTCTGACCAAGCCCATTTTTGTGACTTTATTTATGGTTTTAAAGTTCACATGGCCAAGTCTCCTGTGCCAGAGATCAGTCTCTGAAGTTGATGCCCTTGAGAAGAAACAGGCAGTGTTGTTCAGTACTTTGTCCTTTTCAATGTCCACTGCATAGACATTGCCACATCTTTTGGCTATTAACAAAGTATGATCTTCTGACTTCTCTATCAAATCCTGGCCTTCGGGTGATATGATCTTGCATGATGTCTTTGTGAAAAAGGAAGAATATCCTTTATCACACATTTGTGACACACTTAGCAAGTTGTACTCAAGGTTTTCAACCAGATTGACCTTGTCAAACTGTATTTTGCCTGAAGAGACATTGCCATGTCCTAGCACATATCCCTTGGCATTGTTCCCAAAGGATACAGATCCTTCTCTTTGACTAATAAAATTGTTTATTAGGTATCTGCATTCTGTCATGTGCATTGAGCCTCCACTGTCAACATACCAAATGCTATTTAAGCTTCTGGAGACCCTCTGCACAAAGTAGCAAATTAGTTAGATTTGGGAACCTAAGCCAGTTTGGCTTTGGGTTTGCTCTTGAGAACATTAACAGTTTGTTCTTGACCAGGTTAAGGAATCCATGTCTTTTTGGCAATGGATTTTTCATTAAGAGCAATGGTGGTATCCTTTTGAGGACCACCATCAACCTTGGTCATCAGTAGTTGTACCATATTCATGAGGTCTTTAATCTCAGCAGTTTGTGAAACTGCTGATGATTTAGGTCTAACTACTGAAAGAGGATATTGAGAAAAAGACTGTTGTTGAGATTTCATCTTTTTTTGAGAAAAGGTGTTGCCTGGTTGTTGTTTTTTGGGAAGGAAAGTTTCTTCAAAATCATTTTTGAGTTGTTTTCCCACAACCAGTTGCAAATTTTTCTTGTTATACTGAATTCCTAATCTGTATCTACAAAATTCTGTTTTGTGGTTAAACAAACCACAGATTTCACATTCTTTTGCCTTTTCTTTGTCATTTAAAGGCAAATTTCTGACTGTCTTGATTTGATTTAGGTCATTAGTAGTTTTCAGGTTCTCAACTCCTGATGTAGATGAAACTACTGATGGCTTAAAGTCAGATTTTATCAGTACTTCTGAAGAACTTCCTTTTTTAGTTTTTAGAAAGTTTTCATGAAAAGATGTGCATTCTTTCTCTTTAGAGGTTTCATTTTGAACAATTTTTCTCCCATCTTCAGTAGTTTTGGGAGAAAAGTCAGTTGGTGTTTCAGTGTGATTGTACCCTATGCCAAACCTAACATTTGATGCACTTTGTTTGTTAAGCAGCAGTTGGTACCCTTTACATGACTCAACCCATTTCTCACAATCAACCTTGGTGTCAGCAAGCTCTTTTCTGACATTTCCTAGGTCTTCTATCATGAATTTAAGTTGTGCTTGGGTTTCAATAGCATTTTTAGTTAATTTAGAATTTTCTTTTGATTTAGCAGCAAGCTTTCTTTCTAAATCACGTTTCATTTGAGTAAATTTTCTCTTAGAGTCATTGTCTTTGCCTTGTAAATGCACACTAGTCTCTCTTATGAGAGCAAAAGATTCTTACATGAGTTTAAACAAAGTTTTGTTAAAGATTCTTTTGATACCTGAGACAGGGCCGATTTTGAGGTGCAGCCCTAAAATGTCATTAAGGCAAAATTCTTTCTGCCATTGTCAGGTTCTCCCTAGTTGATGTCAAACATTTTGTTGTCTGCATCAAGATTGCACTCAGTTGTGTCAAAGGGAAGACTGCTCCAGTCAACATACCCTGAAGTGAACAGACTTTGTTGTGAGGGTTGCTGAGTTTGTGGAGGTTTTTGAGCAGCTAGAATGGAAGGGATTGATTGTTGGCTCTGCATTTGTTGAGCAGGCATCTGTACATATTGTATTTGTGGAGCTTGTGCCTGTACAAAATGTGCACTTCCCTGTGTTCCATTATTCCTATTATAACTAGGGTTAAACTGACTTCCAGACTGAGATTGGTTATAGCTAGAGCTTCTACACTCTCTAGCAAAGTGTAACACCCCAATCGATGGCGGAAACATCAAGGTGTCACGTAATGACGATTGTTCAAAAGCTCATGGTACTAAAGTGTAAATATTATTTAAATTCATGATTAAAAGTCAAACATCAAAGTCAAACCAATACATCAAGTCTCAAAACAAAACGATACATAAAGCTTGTTTATTATGCCTAAGTCCAAGCCTAAGTGACAATCATCAAGTGTTCCCTGAAACATGTACAAAATAAAACGTCAACAATAATGCTGGTGAGTACACTTAGGCTTGGACTTAGGCATAATAAACAAGCTTTATGTATCGTTTTGTTTTGAGACTTGATGTATTGGTTTGACTTTGATGTTTGACTTTTAATCATGAATTTAAATAATATTTACACTTTAGTACCATGAGCTTTTGAACAATCGTCATTACGTGACACCTCGATGTTTCCGCCATCGGTTGGGGTGTTACAGATTGGTATCAGAGCCGTGGTTATAGGGAATTAGGTTATTAGTAAATGACCTAGACTATAACTAAGAACCTCTACTTGACCTAGACTATAACTAAGAACCTCTACTTGACCTTACTTGTGTTTATTTGTTTATTTGCTCCACTAACCTTTCTCCTTTGTCACCTCTGATTCTTTCCCCTACATCTCTCCATTTCTTTTTTTCTTCATCATTGGCTTTGAGGATGATTTCACTTGGGAAAAGGTCTACATTTTGGAGCATGTTCTATATTCTTGGCTTAATTGCCTAGCCTTATTTTTCATTGATTTTTATCCCTTCAAAGTGTTGAACTCTACGTGAGAGAACACGTGCAATCTGAAAGGGCGGATGCCTGCCTGTACACTGGAATTTCTGGCATAGGCAAAGTATAGCGCATAAATCTAAATCAACTGACGGACCTGTTGTGCTTACCTGGAGATTCCTGGTGTGAGTGTCCGCTTATAGGCTAAAGCACGTCTTCATTAATCTCCAATTGAGTTCGATTCCTTGAACAGTTAAAGTTTTTGTTGGGTCTTATGACTAGACAGGAACAAGCCAATCGTTTAAATAAGAGTTTATGCATGATTAAAATCTGGACAGAATGTTTGGGTCGACTTGTAGGGTCTGTTACGTGACTTAAACATGTTAGTTTTGATGATTTCTTTGCATGCTTGTATTATACATGGTCTTAGCTTTTCATAATGGGCAAAATTATCTGATTTGGACGTCGTTTAATAAGTGTTTGGAATTTTCTTTGATTAAAGGTCATGTCAGATTTTCGGATTAATAAACTGGGTCAACTTTAAACAATCATAACTCGAGTTTTAAAAAGAATTAAGTTATGAAATTAGGATAGTAGGTCAACACTAAAATAACTTGGCTTTTCCAAGTGGATTCATCCCGTTTGGATGAATACACAATTTTTGAGAAGTTTTCTACTAATCTGATCTCTTGTGCGTTGTTTTTGGACATAGCTGTGTTGCGTGATTTTTCATAATTTTTGTGCAAGGGTTTATCACAAACTAAAAATACGGATTTGTCCAGTAGACCTCCTATAATATTTAGTAAAATTTTGGGAGTCTAACTCACTGGATAAGTATTTTTAAGAAATTAGTTTTCATGGCGCATAATCTGTCCTAAAAATGCAAATTGTGTAATGTGTGTTTATGTGACTATTTGGAGTCTTATGTGGTATGTATTTGACATGAACTTGAATGGACACTTATATGAGATGCATATGAAGTGTAAAACTAATGATAACCAACATATTCACCAATGGGTTCGTAGGGTTTACTTATGCATATAGAATCATTAGGTGTCACTTACACAGTTTTGAACTTTTAAACGTCTTGGACAAATGGGTTATATGGTGTAATGATATTACACATATACTCACTTAGTGACACATGTAATAGGGATTCGGTAGCACACCCTACTTTGGAAGTTTGGATTTACTTGCTTGCATACTAAGGTGAGTTTCACTACTTTTTCTCAAAAGCATGCGTCTTGGGGAGACAACTTACTTAGCTTTTCTAGTCCAGGTTTGGACTACTGTTTTATCCCGGGTTTTAGGATGGATTGAGTCCGGGGAGGAATTGGGTTTTGCTTATTCTATCTTGGGTTGGGATACACTGATTCCTGGGAGGAATCGCATTTTACTAGTTTCACATCTTTTGTCCTTGATGAACTAAACTGCACTCTATCACGAAAGTCCTTCACTATTTACCGAATGAGTTGCCGGGTTATGGCAAGCGGGTTACTAGTTGATAGCGCTATTTGAGGGTGTGACACCAATCAAGTGGCATTGCGGAACGAAAGAATCGTACACTAAAGGAAATGATGAATGCCATGTTGATAAGCTCTGGGATGAGCCAGGACATGTGGGGGGAGGCCATTCTGTCGGCCAATTTTTTGTGGAATAAAGTTCCTTTCAAGAATAAGGATGTAACACCATATGAATTATGGTGGGGAAATAAATCATCCTATAAATACTTGAAAGTGTGGGGGTGCCTGGCCAAGGTAATTGTTACGCCTTCCAAGGCTCTTAGAATTGGGCCTAAAACTGTTGATTGCATATTTATTGGATATGCCCAAAATGGGACTTCACATCGTTTTCTTGTGCATGAGTCCAAAAATCCTGATGTTCATAAGAACTCCATAATAGAAACAAGGTCAGAAATGCAACCTATTTTGAAGAGGAGTTCCCAATTTTGTTAGAACAAACTCATGCGAGTTCATCAACAGCGGTTGATAAGGTTGTTTAAAATAAAACCCACGAACGATCAGAGGTTGAAGAGGTTGAGCCAAGAAGAAGCAAAAGACAAAGGATTGAAAAATCCTTTGGACCTGATTTTCTTACCTACATGGTTGAGAGTGATCCTCAAACCTATCAAGAAGCAGTCACCTCTTCAGATGGATCTCAATGGAAAGAAGCCATCAAAAGGGGATTGATTTTGCAGAATCATACTTGGGAGTTAGTTGATCTTCCACCAGGGTGCAAGCCACTTGGATATCGATGGATATTCAAGAAAAAGATGAAAGCTGATGGCTCTGTTGACAAGTATAAGGCAAGGCTCGTAATCAAAGGGTATAGACAAAAGGAAGGTCTTGACTACTTTGACACGTACTCGCCTGTGACTAGAATAACCTCTATAAGATTGGTTCTTGCAATTGCAACTTTGAGAAATTTGGAAATACATCAAATGGATGTAAAAACTGCATTTCTAAATCGGGAGTTAGAGGAAGAGATTTACATGGAGCAGCCTGAGGGTTTCTCTGCTCCTCGTCAAGAAGGCAAAGTATGTAAACTTGTCAAGTCACTGTATGGCTTAAAGCAAGCTCCAAAACAATGGCATCAAAAGTTTGACCAGGTTATGCTTAACAGTGGTTTCTGTAACACCCCAACCGATGGCGGAAACATCGAGGTGTCACGTAGTGATGATTGTTCAATAGCTCATGGTACTAAATGGAAGTTGAATATTACTAAACAATTTACAATTTATCATACAATTTAATAATTACATCTACTTGATTTACATAACCTAGATCCAAAGCTCCTATGTGATCCAAGACTTGTACAACTTCCAAAAGCACATAAAAACCTGAAACATGTTGAGTTGGAAAGATGGGGGGGTCAACTATAAATAGTTGGTGAGAATACATAGGTTTTGCATATAATTGAAAACAATATGTTGTATAGCAATCATGATTGAAGTATAATAATGAGTAATGATAGAATATGAGTCCAACATGTAACAATGCGTCTTTTGTACAATCAAACCTTGTGTCGACTGAGACCTAACTCGCAAGTTAGTAAAAGTGTAACTGTTATCGATCATCCCTGAATTTATGTGGGGGGATGGGTTCGTCAGACCTATAGCGCTATAATCTAAACAGGCGGCTTGATCAATGTTAATGATTGTACTGTGTCTTTTTGTTACAGTCAATGATAGAATGAGTAAATTATAGTGTAATTGAATCACAAGTTTCAACAATGTAAGAATGAGTAAATGATAGTGTATAAAATGTTTAAACATGTTTCACCCCAAAATGTAAAACAGAAAAGGGGGCTATGTAAACTCACATTCGCTAAGCTGAATTATCCTCTAAGCGTTGTGAATGTATGTGATGTGAATCCCAAAGACTCAACAACGTAGCTAGTCCAATTTGAAGAAATAAGAAATCCGAAAAAAAGAAAGAATATCATGCTTCCAATTCGCCAATTACAAGAGCTTATAATCAAAGCTTCAATTGTAGAAGTAATAGACTATAGAAGAAAAGTATGAGGGAAAGTTTAATCGGATTGAAACAATCAATTTAGAGGTGGTAAGTGTAATGGTTCATAGGTGGGTTTTTATACTAGTTTTGGATTCAATTAGCCATTAAAATTGGTCAACACCATAAAGTAAGGTTTTATGATGAATTGACTATTTGACTAGGACTTTGACTGTTTGACTAAGACTTTGACCAGGACTTTGACTAGGACTTTGACCAGGACTTTGACTATTTGACTTTCTTCGCAGACCGCGAGAACTAAAAAAATAAAATTTTCTAATTTAATCAATTTTAAGTTCCGGACTTGTTTTCTTCAGTTTCTAAGTTGTTTTAGGACCGAAGATTACAAGTTTTGAGTATCAAGGTCTGAAACATACGTGCTCGGGTGTAGATGTGAGTATAAAACGTGCAATACTTTTACTTATAAAAATTATAAGTTTTATTAAATTGTGACTTTTGGTCCTATTAAAATAGGAGGGTTAAAAATGAAAATTTTGAAATAGTTGAGGGACCAATTATGCACATTTATGAAAAGTGAATGGTACAAGTTGTCATAGTCTCCCCTACTTTAGAAAATTTCGTCCCGAAATTATTAAAAACACAGGGTTGAGGGTGTTTAGGTAGAAATTAGGGCAGCTGTGGTTTGGGTTAAGGCACGACATGAGTTAGCAAGGAGAATCTAGTAAAACGCTAAACTTTAATTTTTAGGAATCATAAAAGAAATGCATAAGTTGATTGACTATATGAAAACCAAATGAACTACCAAAACCTTATTAGAATTTCACACTACCTTAACGTACCTGTAAATTCATGATTACGTTCCGGACCGCAATCACCAATTTACCTTACATTAGGGTTTTGTGTCCTTCTATGACTCTAAACACACATGTAAAATAATACAATTAACCTTGTGGTTGAATCGTATACAATGTATCCAAAAATAAGTCCAACTGTTGAGCAGGAAAAGACCTCTACCAGTCAGTGAGTAAGAACCTCTACCGATTGTTGAGCAGGTGCGATAGCCTCTACCAGTCGTTGAGCAGGTTGTAGGGCATCTATCGACTGTTGAGCAAGCATGATGACCTCTACCAATCATTGAGTAGGTTATTTGGTACTCTACTAACTGTTGAGCAAGTACTTCATCCTCTATTAGTTGTTTGATTAAGTGTACCAATTATTACACACATAAATTGCAAATTGATAATACATACATGTAAGCAAGTTTGTAAATGCATCAAGTATCAAGTATAGCATAGAGTTGCCCTAGACAAGGTTAATGACTCTAGGTGTGTTTATAGCAAATACTTTATATTCCATGCTTTCAAGTATCATGAATAATCAAATGTTCAAATAGATAAACAAATCCTCATGTATGATAGTTTGGTTGTCATGGGTATCTAGTTCATGTTTGAGAAGGTGAAGGATATGAATCTAATTCTTGAGAGGAAAAATCTTGAAGCAGGACCAAGGTTGTGAGAGATAGTGAATGTGTAGATAGTTGATAAAGAGCTTATTTTATAGTAAGGGGATTATGTAGCAATGTAAATTGTGGGGTTTGGATCAAAGGTTAGAATCAAGTGTATGAGATAACATGATTGCGGCAATACCAAAAATTGTAAAAGTTTCGAACTTGTTGAAAATAAGTAGGTGTCAATGGGGAGTTGGAGATTAAATTTTTGTTCATGAGGTTAGAAAGGTTTTAAAATTGGTTTTATACCTAAAACAAAAGTCGTTAAATAGTACAAACTAAGTGAGCTTTGATTAAAATATTCCCGTTGATTTTAAACATGACATTAGGTTTTGAAGATCAAGGTTCATTTAAGTGATTTTTAATAGATTAAAGCATTATATCGAAAAAATCGTTTGTTATGTCTATAAATAAACAATTGAATTTAAGTTTGAGGCATCTTTTGACAAAAATATGTATTTTGTAAAGTTTCAAGGTAATAAAAATCCAACAAGATTTAGAAATCTTTAGTTTTGTGCTAGGGTATACTCAGGTTATGAGGTTAGAGTTTTAAAAATATGTAACGTGCTGATAAAAACAATAATATGATTTGGGTAGGGTGTTGAAAAACAATCAAACAATTGGCTAAGATGGTAAGATGAAGTGTGATTGTGAAATCCATATATGATTAAGCTGTAAAATTTTGAGATTTTAGAGCTTAGTTTTAAGGAAAGCGAGTGTAATCATTTATTCATTAATTAAAACGAATAAACGAAAACGTTGACGTATCAAAGTTTCTAAATTCTAATAACATAGAGAAGACATGCTTTAGCGTATAAGTGAACACTCATCCCAAATTTTTCCCAGGTAGGCATCCGGGTCCCTCGTCTGATTGGGATTTATGCGCAATGCCAGTCCTAGACAGAAAACTCAAAATACAGGCATTCACCCTTCCATATTGCACGTGTTCGTTATCAAAATCTAGAACTTCGACGGGATCTTCAAGGCAGTTTAGGTTAGGACTTGAGAATTTTGTTCTATTAGTCTAAGGGTAGACCCAGTGATGGAAAGCAATCATCTTGTAGGGGCAGGGATAAGAAGTAGGGTGGAGATAGAGAATAGAAACAAGTAGAGTTGCAAGTAAGAGAAACAAATACTGGTTAAAATCCTAAGGTTATTGTAACACCCCGATGTGTTACGGGTCTCTTAAACGGGTCGGTTCGGACCTGACCACCCGATTACGGAATAAAATATTCCAGTTCGAATCTCGCGCCAAACCGGTTCAACCGAATATAGAGATAATAATTATTGGATTTATTATCCCGGTTAAACGCTCCTTACCTGCTAATTAAAACGCCGCCAAACGTTTTTATTTAGCCTTTATACTCGTTGCCAAATACCCACGTCTCAGTAATTATCCCTGTTACCAAACACCCTCTATTTTAATATCATTATAAAACCACCCTCTCTCTCTTAATCTCTCGCATCCCTCTCTCTTTCAGCACATTAATTCACCACACAACACACACCCTTGTGTGTGTGAGATGAAGACAACCGGAAACCACCACCTCCGGCCGCCGGAACCGCCGCCGCCGCCGGGTCTCTTCTTCTTCCTCATCCCTGGAAAACATACAACACACACATGAGTGCAGCAAGGTGTCGGATAGCCATGGAAGCCGCTGCTGCCTCCGTGCTTCGGTCACCACTGCCGCCATCATCCTTTCTCCGGTCACCTTTCCGGCCGCTACCTTCTTCTCCGGTAAGTCGTCATCGTTGTTCTATCATTCCTCCCGAATCCTCCTCTTCTGATTATGAACTTCTATAGTAACCCCAACAACCCTTACCTTGTTTCTATTGTGAACTGATAACCATCCGAGCACTGTTGAACCCGAACCACGTGAACTATTGACCGGCTGTGTGTCGTGTCTCTGTTGCCTTGACCGGACAGTCACCGAGTCATGGTGACTGTCGTGGGCTGTCGTAAATCCTTACCCGAATTGTCAATAGCTAACCACTCAATAACCTTCTATTACACTTGAATCTTGATAAACCCGTTTGTTATTATCATCGGGTCCTGATCTGTTCTTGATAAACCAATGAACCAACCCTCTGTGTCGTGAGCCTTTTATAACCATCAACCGAACCATAGTCTTGTTATTGTTCCGGATAAGAATCGAGCCCGGTTCCCGTTGGTTATAATCAGTCCGGTTGAATTCCCATCCATATATAAGTTATATATTGTTTGGTGTAAATGATACAATTATCATTGGAGTATTGGGTATAATCTCTTGATTATTAACCTATCTTGGTGATTGTTATTATAGGTACCAAATATGGAAGACGGGTCCGATACCCGGTTTGATATAACGTTCCGGTTAACTTCCAATCATATTCCGATAATAACCCGGGGAGTGTTGTGACACCCGGCAAACTCAGGTTAGTAACGTTGACTAAACTAGTAAGTCTACCTTAGCGAGTCATGCATATTACGTCCTTAACGGGGTCAGTCGAGTCGGTATGATGATTATGGGAATCATCGGGAGTCGTTATGATGATCCGCGGGGTCATCAGGAGTCGGTCCATAACTATGGGTACAAGGATCGGCGATTCGTGGAATCGCCGGGTCTAACGCACACACGAGTCTCGAGTCCCGGGAATTGGTGAACGGATGTAAACGTGTTGGATATCATGCATTATATGTTTGGAATCATTATGTGACTTATCGGTATGTGAATACGTGTTTAAATATGTTAAAATAGTGTTTAACGCGCCAAAAACCCATTCCAGCACCTTATAGGCGATTAGGAGCCTGGGGGGACTCCTAATCGCGTGAACAGTACACGAGTACAAAGGGAATGGGGCGAGTAGGTGGCCAATCGCGTGAATAGTAGCGATTAGGGCCCCTACTCGCGAGTAGGTGGCTAATCGCGTGAACATAGAGGCGATTAGGCCCCTACTCGCCTGATCTGGGTCCCTAATCGCGTATACAGCAGGGCTCGGGTCAAAACACCTATAAATAGAACCCTTAACTCCCCAAACACCTCTAGAACAACCCTAGCTGCTCCCAAGTCGCCCACACACCTTAGAACACATCTGGAACTCATTTTGCTACAAAAATCACCATCCCCAAGCTTACACACCTTTCTTTAGCAAAACCCAAGGTGTGTTCTTCATCCCTAACCTTTGTAAAGTTGTTATTTTGAGTTCCCCTAAAGTTCCAGACCTTGTTTTACCAAATGTGTCTTTAAAAACCTTTCAAAAGAGTCTTAAACCAAGTTTACACCTTAATGCTTGTTATATGTGAAGTTTACATGCATATGTTGGTCTTATTGGTGATTTTAACATGAATGTTTTCAAGATATGATTGTACTTCTGTTATGTAGAGGTTATTAGGAAGGTTGTCTTAGAATCTTAGCCATTATTGTGGTGTTTTGAAGAAAATGCATATTTTGACCCATTTGTATGTTCTTGAGGATTTAGGATGATTATGGTATGATTGTTGATGCAATGTTGTTAGGATTCATGCTAGGAAGATGTTAGATCAGAGGTTTGATGATTTACATGTGTGTAAAGTTTGAAATCTGGTTGTTTCCATTTAAGGAAAGATAAGGTTGGTAGAAGAAACCTAGTACTTTGCCATTTTAGGAAATAATTGCATAGAACATGCTAGATCAGTGATATGTTGGGGGTTTTTGCTTGAAATGGGTTGGTAAATGATTTAGGTTTGATATTGGGTGTTGTTGCATGTTTCGGATCTGATTTGGAGGGTTTAACGCGCGAAAACTCGTTGTACAGCAGCTGCAGGCGATTAGACATCCTAATCGCCTGAGCTAAGGGCGATTATGCAGATTTAGGGGCGATTGGGACCCTACTCGCCTGATACATCAGGCGATTAGGCCCCTAATCGCCTATAGGCTAATGCCTACTCGCGTGTAACCTTCCTAATCGCGTGTACTGCTGTCGTGAACGCGTTTTGACATCCCGGAACACGATTTGACACCTAGGAACTTGTTAGGAACCCCGGGATACACCCAATGACTTAGTAAGACGTGTTCGGACCTGTTTATGCGTTAATTGGACATTATGCTAGACTAGGTGAATTGTTGCGCGTGCTAAGTGTTTAATTGCATATGTTGCATGATGTCTTGCATTCATCTAACACGTGGGATGTCGGGTCACCGATGGGATGTCGGGTCTTGTCTGGCACGGTCGGTTTAACAGTTAAAGGTGTTTTCAAACGTTTATGGTCACGGTCTGGACATTCGGGGACTAGTTAGCCTGCGGGTTATTAGTCCAATACTTATACGCATCTTATGATAGGTCGCCGCTATCTGGGGCTATCATAACATAATCACTTAACTATTTTCAAGTAACGCAAACCAAGGTGAGTTTCACAGCCCCACTTTTACTGTTTTGCTTTTGGGGGAGAAACATGCTTTGTACGAACTATTTAAAGGTCATGTTATACTATGGGCACTTTATGTTACTATACGGCTTTTATGGAAAGTCCCAGGGGGAAACCATGAATGTGCTGGCACGCACAACGAGGGAAATGTGGATAGATCTATTGGGCCTCACAAACCCCACTCGACGGCGGGGCCGGGCGGGTGCATATTGTCTCTACCTATCGGGTTACCGAGGCATCGGTAGCCCAGTCAATCTGGGCTGGTATCAACTTTTGGACACGTTTAGTAATGGGTTCCCAACCGTAGTAGTAAAAACACTTAACGTCTAGCTAACGTTCTCATGACATAGTATTAGCGGGAATGATCTTTGTAAAACTTGTGACAACACTTTATAAAAGAAAACCTGTGAACTCACCAGCATTATATGTTGACATTTTTGGCATGTTTTCTCAGGTCGCTAAGGTAGCGGTTATCGGACTAGGCGCACGAGGTCATGCACGGCGTCTATTATTTTGAAACATATTAAACAATGTCTTTGTAAACAATGATATGTCTTTTGGTTGTAAACAAGAATGCTTCCGCTGCTGGTTTACAGCTCAAAGCATGATATTTTGATTTAAAATATAATTATGAATGCATGTTTGTTGTATGTTTATTGTGATCGTTGACTGAGATCCTGGTGTGTCACGCGCCTCGCGGTAAAACCCCGCACGTGGAATTTGAGGGTGTGACAGATTGGTATCAGAGCCAACGGTTATAGTGAACTGAGACTGCATGTAGAGTCTAGTCTATAACTGAGTCGCACACACTAGACGGTCACAATTAGTCGAGTCTTAGCAAGTAGGTAACAATATGACTTGTCGGGGTGTCGGTGTCATCGTCTACCACGCTACATCATCTATTTACTCTGTGTCATTCTATTTCTTGACTCATCCTTACTATGATTCGATGGCGAACGATATACTATTGAACTTTCTTGACGGCGGTGTACATTGGGGTAGCTTCGGCGTACTCTTGAGATCTGTCCAGAGATTTGGACATCTCCCTCCTATGCCCTAATGAACACGCCCGTTCTTAAGCATACTATCTTGTACTTATACTTATGATAACACCATGATTGGGCGCTAGTGTTCGGTGACTTGAACTTCAAACTTAAAGCGCGCCTGGAGGACCATGTGGAACAGTTTATCATGTCGGGTGCACACGAGATCATAAACTGTGATGCATGGGATCCCTGGCGGACTTTGGGCTTGAACGGATGGACCCGAGCTGGGCTCGGTCTAATTTCTTGAAATTCTTAATGGGTTATACCACGGGCAAGCCTAAATCTTTTGTTTCATGTTGTGACAGAAGATGTCGGGAGCTCGTGGAGGTCGCAGGGGCGGCCGTGCTGGCGGTCGTGCTGGCGGCCGTGGTGGCGGCGGTGGCCGTGGGAACATTAATATGACCCAAGCTGAGCTGGATAATCTGACGCAGCAGCACGTGAATATTGCTTTGGCTGCATTCCAAGCCGCTCATAATGCTATGGGTGGTACGTCGATTCTCATCTATTCTACCTCGTTCTGGGGAACTTTACCTTTTCTTGATACTCACCTGTGTGTCTGTTCCAGGTGGTGCTGTCAATCCTCCTCCATCCCAGTGTTCTTATAAAAAGTTAATGGATTGCAAGCCCCACAACTTTAGCGGCACTGAGGGGGCAGTGGGACTGCTCCGATGGTTGGAGAAAATCGAATCTGTTTTCTCGATGTGCAGCTGCCCGGAAGGCGACCGGGTGAAATATGCTTCTGCGACCCTGGAGGGTCAAGCCTTGACTTGGTGGAACTCCACCACCCAGACTATGGGCATTGGGGAAGCCCACGCCATGCCCTGGGCAGAATTCATTCAGTTGCTGAAAAATGAGTATTGCCCGAGGGATGAGATCCAGAAGCTCGAGCATGAAGTCTGGAACCATAAGATGGTGGGTTCCGAGATTGAAGCTTATACTGCTAGGCACAATGAGTTGGCGGTGTTGTGCCCCGATCTGCACACACCTGAATATCGAAGGATTGAGCATTACGTCGCTGGGTTGGTACCGGAGATTGCTGGGTTAGTTGTTGCGGGTAATCTCACTGTTTATTCTGAGGTAGTTCGGTCGGCTCACAGGCTGACCAACATGAAGGTGACTGAAGGGGTCTTGCCTCCTCGAGGCGCTACTGTGAAGACTTCTGATGGTAACAAACGGAAGTGGGAAGTTGTGGGGAAAGGCTCGAGCTCGGCTCAGCCTCAGCAGGTAAAGAAGTCTGATGTTGGGGGATCATCGTCTGAGCAGAAACCAGGGGGTTATATTGGGAAGAAGCCGAAATGTGACCAGTGTGGATTTCACCACAACGGTCGTTGCGAGGACCGGAACCGTTGCCACAGGTGCCATAAGCTTGGGCACCAGGCAAAGGATTGCAGGGTTAATCTTCAGGGTAACCGGAACCCTCCTACTACACCTACTCCGGCTCCTCCTGTCGCTGCTCCCCAGGGAAATCAGGGCAAACAGGGGTGCTACAATTGTGGTGAACTTGGTCACTACAAGCGGGAATGCCCCAAGTTGAAGCAGGGTGAAGCCGGGAAGAATGGGGCGGGTAATGGAAACAATGGAGGCGGAGGCAGGAATGCTCGCGCCTTCGTGATTGGTTCGAGCGGCGCTCGACAAGACCCCGACACTGTTACTGGTACGTTTCTCCTCGATAATCGCTATGCTACGGTTTTATTCGATTCTGGCGCCGATAAGAGTTTTATATCTCTTGGGTTTAGTCAATTGCTTGATAGGGTACCTACACCTTTAGAGGCTAAGTACTTGATAGAATTGGCTGATGGTAAGAAAGTTGAGGCGACGCACGTCCTTAGGGAGTGTCGCCTTGAGTTGTCGGGTTACTCTTTCCCTATTGATCTTATGCCGGTGTCCTTGGGTAGTTTCGATGTTGTCGTGGGTATGGATTGGTTGTCCCTGTATTATGCTGAGATCGTTTGTTTTGATAAAGTCATTCGACTTCCTCTCCCTGATGGAGAAATTCTGTTGGTGCACGGTGAGAAGAGCGGGATCCCACTGAGTATTATTTCGTGTATGAAAGCCTATAAGTATCTTCGGAAGGGGTATTCTGCCATTCTGGCACTTGTTTCGGTTTCGTCCGAGGAAGAGAAGAAGATTGAAGATATTCCTGTTGTCCGTGACTTTCCCGATGTATTTCCTGAAGACTTACCTGGTCTTCCTCCTTATCGCCAGGTCGAATTTGGTATTGAACTTGCTCGGGTGCGGCCCCTATTGCTCGTGCCCCTTATCGTCTTGCACCTCCCGAGATGCAGGAATTATCGAACCAGTTGCAGGAGCTGTTAGAGAAGGGTTTCATTCGACCTAGTTCGTCCCCGTGGGGAGCCCCTATTTTGTTTGTCAAGAAGAAGGACGGAAGCCTGCGGATGTGTATCGACTACCGGGAGTTGAATAAGGTTACCATCAAGAATCGCTATCCTCTTCCTCGCATCGATGACTTATTTGACCAGCTTCAGGGTTCCAGTTTCTATTCGAAAATCGATTTGAGGTCGGGGTACCATCAGTTGAGGGTTCAAGAAGCTGACATTCCGAAGACCGCCTTTCGAACTCGCTATGGCCATTTTGAATTTCTGGTCATGCCTTTTGGTCTCACCAACGCACCTGCCATCTTTATGGATCTGATGAACCGTGTTTGCAAGCCTTATCTTGATAAGTTCGTGATTGTCTTCATTGATGATATTCTAGTCTATTCTAAGAACGAGGTGGACCACCAGGAACACCTACGTCTTGTTTTGGAACTTCTGAGGCGGGAACAGCTGTACGCCAAGTTTTCTAAGTGTAGCTTCTGGTTGCGTGAAGTTCAATTCCTTGGTCATGTTGTTAATGAGAAAGGAATTCACGTCGACCCAGCAAAGATTGAGGCCATTAAAGACTGGGAAGCACCAAAGACGCCATCTGAGGTGCGGCAATTCCTAGGCCTTGCAGGTTATTACCGTCGTTTTATCGAGGGATTTTCGAAGATTGCTCAACCCCTCACCTCGCTTACCCAGAAGGACAGAAAGTTCGACTGGGGTGATTCGCAGGAGTCGGCCTTCCAGTTGTTAAAGGCTAAACTCTGTTCTGCTCCTATCTTGTCCTTGCCTGAGGGTACGGACGATTTTGTGGTTTATTGTGACGCTTCTATCCGGGGTCTTGGTTGTGTACTGATGCAGCGCGAGAAGGTCATCGCCTATGCTTCTCGTCAGCTTAAGGTTCATGAGAAAAACTATCCCACCCATGATCTGGAGTTGGGCGCAGTGGTCTTCGCTTTAAAGATTTGGAGGCATTACTTGTACGGTACCAAATGCACTATTTACACCGATCACAAGAGCCTCCAGCATATCTTTGATCAGAAGGTGTTGAATATAAGACAGCGTCGTTGGGTCGAGCTTCTTAATGATTACGAGTGCGCTATCAAATACCATCCTGGCAAGGCGAATGTGGTCGCAGACGCCTTGAGCAGGAAGGAAACGGCTAAACCTCGTCGTGTTCGAGCTCTTCAGCTCACTATCCATTCCGGCTTACCTGATCGAATCCGTTCAGCACAGCAAGAAGCTTTGAAGGAGGAAAACCTTAAGGCTGAAACCATGCATGGTGCTGATAGTCACCTTGAACTCAGATCCGATGGGTTACACTATTTCGCTGAACGTATTTGGGTTCCTTTATTTGGGGGCTTGCGGGAGCTCGTTCTTGATGAAGCTCACAAGTCCCGGTACTCTATTCACCCTGGCTCCGATAAGATGTATCAAGACCTGAAGATACTTTATTGGTGGCCGAACATGAAGGCGGACGTGGCTTCGTACGTGAGCAAGTGCTTGACCTGTGCCAAGGTCAAGGTTGAGTATCAAAAGCCATCCGGCCTTCTACAACAGCCTGAAATCCCCGAGTGGAAGTGGGAGCGGATTACGATGGACTTTGTGACCAAACTCCCGAAATCGCCCAGTGGTTGCGACATGATCTGGGTAATTGTCGATAGGTTGACAAAGTCTGCGCACTTCCTCGCTATCAAAGAAACCGATGGTCTCGAGCGTTTGGCACGGTTATATCTCAAGGAAGTGGTCTCTCGGCACGGGGTGCCTGTCTCTATTATTTCTGATCGTGATCCTCGGTTCGCCTCCAACTTCTGGAAGTCTTTGCATAAGGCTCTGGGTACTCAGTTGGACATGAGCACAGCGTATCATCCGCAAAACTGACGGTCAAAGTGAGCGGACAATCCAAACGCTAGAAGACATGCTTCGGGCATGTGTGATCGATTTTGGCAAGGGGTGGGAGAGTCATTTACCGTTGGTGGAATTCTCCTACAACAACAGTTACCATTCTAGCATCAAGGCAGCTCCGTTCGAGGCTCTTTACGGGCGGAAATGCTGGTCTCCTCTTTGTTGGGCCGAGGTGGGTGAGAGTCAACTCACCGGCCCGGAACTTGTGTACGAGACTTCCGAAAAGATCGTACAAATCCGTAACCGCATGGCAGCAGCTCGGGATCGTCAAAAGAGCTATGCCGATCGTCGTCGCAAGCCTTTGGAGTTCGAGGTTGGCGACAGGGTTTTGTTGAAGGTATCTCCGTGGAAGGGCGTTATACGTTTTGGGAAACGGGGCAAATTGAATCCTCGGTATGTGGGACCGTTCGCAATCCTGGAACGGATTGGACCGGTAGCGTACAGGCTTGATCTGCCGGCTGAGCTCAGTAATGTTCATAACGTCTTCCATGTTTCTAATTTGAAGAAGTGCTTGGCGGATGAATCTTTGGTTGTTCCTCTCGAAGAGATCAAGGTGGATGATCGTCTGCGTATCGTGGAGGAACCGGTTGAAATTCTTGACTATAAAATCCGTAGCCTTCGCCGGAGTAAAATCCGCATTGTTAAAGTCTGTTGGAACTCTAATCGTGGACCGGAGTTCATGTGGGAACGGGAAGATCAAATGAAGGCTAAGTATCCCCATTTATTTCCTAAGCGCGCGTTCGAATCAAGACATGTCTCTGCTGAAGCTGAATGAATCTCGGGTCAAGATTCCTTTCAACAGGGGGATGATGTGGCAACCGGAAAATTTTTCTTCTCTTTCGTCTCTTCCTTTTTGGCCTTGGGCAATTTTCGGGACGAAAATTCTTTCAACAGGGGGATGATGTGACACCCGGCAAACTCAGGTTAGTAACGTTGACTAAACTAGTAAGTCTACCTTAGCGAGTCATGCATATTACGTCCTTAACGGGGTCAGTCGAGTCGGTATGATGATTATGGGAATCATCGGGAGTCGTTATGATGATCCGCGGGGTCATCAGGAGTCGGTCCATAACTATGGGTACAAGGATCGGCGATTCGTGGAATCGCCGGGTCTAACGCACACACGAGTCTCGAGTCCCGGGAATTGGTGAACGGATGTAAACGTGTTGGATATCATGCATTATATGTTTGGAATCATTATGTGACTTATCGGTATGTGAATACGTGTTTAAATATGTTAAAATAGTGTTTAACGCGCCAAAAACCCATTCCAGCACCTTATAGGCGATTAGGAGCCTGGGGGGACTCCTAATCGCGTGAACAGTACACGAGTACAAAGGGAATGGGGCGAGTAGGTGGCCAATCGCGTGAATAGTAGCGATTAGGGCCCCTACTCGCGAGTAGGTGGCTAATCGCGTGAACATAGAGGCGATTAGGCCCCTACTCGCCTGATCTGGGTCCCTAATCGCGTATACAGCAGGGCTCGGGTCAAAACACCTATAAATAGAACCCTTAACTCCCCAAACACCTCTAGAACAACCCTAGCTGCTCCCAAGTCGCCCACACACCTTAGAACACCTCTGGAACTCATTTTGCTACAAAAATCACCATCCCCAAGCTTACACACCTTTCTTTAGCAAAACCCAAGGTGTGTTCTTCATCCCTAACCTTTGTAAAGTTGTTATTTTGAGTTCCCCTAAAGTTCCAGACCTTGTTTTACCAAATGTGTCTTTAAAAACCTTTCAAAAGAGTCTTAAACCAAGTTTACACCTTAATGCTTGTTATATGTGAAGTTTACATGCATATGTTGGTCTTATTGGTGATTTTAACATGAATGTTTTCAAGATATGATTGTACTTCTGTTATGTAGAGGTTATTAGGAAGGTTGTCTTAGAATCTTAGCCATTATTGTGGTGTTTTGAAGAAAATGCATATTTTGACCCATTTGTATGTTCTTGAGGATTTAGGATGATTATGGTATGATTGTTGATGCAATGTTGTTAGGATTCATGCTAGGAAGATGTTAGATCAGAGGTTTGATGATTTACATGTGTGTAAAGTTTGAAATCTGGTTGTTTCCATTTAAGGAAAGATAAGGTTGGTAGAAGAAACCTAGTACTTTGCCATTTTAGGAAATAATTGCATAGAACATGCTAGATCAGTGATATGTTGGGGGTTTTTGCTTGAAATGGGTTGGTAAATGATTTAGGTTTGATATTGGGTGTTGTTGCATGTTTCGGATCTGATTTGGAGGGTTTAACGCGCGAAAACTCGTTGTACAGCAGCTGCAGGCGATTAGACATCCTAATCGCCTGAGCTAAGGGCGATTATGCAGATTTAGGGGCGATTGGGACCCTACTCGCCTGATACATCAGGCGATTAGGCCCCTAATCGCCTATAGGCTAATGCCTACTCGCGTGTAACCTTCCTAATCGCGTGTACAGCTATCGTGAACGCGTTTTGACATCCCGGAACACGATTTGACACCTAGGAACTTGTTAGGAACCCCGGGATACACCCAATGACTTAGTAAGACGTGTTCGGACCTGTTTATGCGTTAATTGGACATTATGCTAGACTAGGTGAATTGTTGCGCGTGCTAAGTGTTTAATTGCATATGTTGCATGATGTCTTGCATTCATCTAACACGTGGGATGTCGGGTCACCGATGGGATGTCGGGTCTTGTCTGGCACGGTCGGTTTAACAGTTAAAGGTGTTTTCAAACGTTTATGGTCACGGTCTGGACATTCGGGGACTAGTTAGCCTGCGGGTTATTAGTCCAATACTTATACGCATCTTATGATAGGTCGCCGCTATCTGGGGCTATCATAACATAATCACTTAACTATTTTCAAGTAACGCAAACCAAGGTGAGTTTCACAGCCCCACTTTTACTGTTTTGCTTTTGGGGGAGAAACATGCTTTGTACGAACTATTTAAAGGTCATGTTATACTATGGGCACTTTATGTTACTATACGGCTTTTATGGAAAGTCCCAGGGGGAAACCATGAATGTGCTGGCACGCACAACGAGGGAAATGTGGATAGATCTATTGGGCCTCACAAACCCCACTCGACGGCGGGGCCGGGCGGGTGCATATTGTCTCTACCTATCGGGTTACCGAGGCATCGGTAGCCCAGTCAATCTGGGCTGGTATCAACTTTTGGACACGTTTAGTAATGGGTTCCCAACCGTAGTAGTAAAAAACACTTAACGTCTAGCTAACGTTCTCATGACATAGTATTAACGGGAATGATCTTTGTAAAACTTGTGACAACACTTTATAAAAGAAAACCTGTGAACTCACCAGCATTATATGTTGACATTTTTGGCATGTTTTCTCAGGTCGCTAAGGTAGCGGTTATCGGACTAGGCGCACGAGGTCATGCACGGCGTCTATTATTTTGAAACATATTAAACAATGTCTTTGTAAACAATGATATGTCTTTTGGTTGTAAACAAGAATGCTTCCGCTGCTGGTTTACAGCTCAAAGCATGATATTTTGATTTAAAATATAATTATGAATGCATGTTTGTTGTATGTTTATACTAAACCAGTATTTCGATTTTAGTAAAAATATATATACCCCGATTTTCAAATAACGATTTATTCAAAAGATTGAGAAAACCCGTTAATATTTTTAGCAAATTAAGTATCGATAATCTTTGAAAAAACCCCAGAATCTATCTCAGGTTTATCCAAATTTATCCATTTAACCTTAAAATTTTGATCTCAATATTTTGGGAAATCTATTTTGTTTTATCAATCGGTAATAAGAACTTGTTATTAAAAATTTAAGAATCCTGATATTAAGAAAAGTTTTTACCATGACTCTTATGAATCGTTAAGTTTAATTTTGAAAACGAATATTATCATGAAACTCAAACCAGTATTATTATTATTATAAATCTTCCCTAAAAAGTTTTTATATGAAAAACTACGACCGTATTATTTTTGCCCGAACGTATTTCACTTCATAGTTAGTATCACTTTCATAAACAATCTTTAATCAAATTTATATCCGTATATAAGCTAAAAGTATTTTCGACACGATTTTATAATTATATCCGATTATATATTTCCTTTGATATTTTATTTCGATATGAACAACGAGTATTATATATTACGTTAATAATACAAATCTATCTTCGTATATAAATGAAAATTCCCGATAAGTATTATCATCGATCCTTCCCAAAGTTAAATAATATTTTGAACGGAAATATTATTATTTCGAATTCATGCGACGAAACTAATTGGACTCTATCTAAAGAAATCGAATTCCTATTCGCTCGATTATACGGAAATATAACTACCATCTTAATCCTACGACTCGAATAAGTCGAGGACATTAAAAAGATTGGATTGTTATATTAAATATCCTTTGACGCGAACAAATTCTTGAATGATTAACAGTCTACTTCGTTAGACTTATATCAATATGTTTCTTTCCAGAATATATAATTTCGAATCTAAAAGAAAATAAAGAACAGAATATCGAAATAATATGTAAGGGACACATACCTATTGTGATTAAAATAAACGAATACTGGAATGTTAGGTGAGGTGAAATAGTAATTATGATCGCGACATAATTATGAATGTCACAGGCACAGGAACATTCGAGTAGGAATTTATCAAGATCACAGTTTGTCTGTGTAACGAGCATATTAAAAGAAATAATAAAAGAAGAAATATAAATCCGAACTATCAGCGTATCGTACGTGGAGAATACGACCACAAAACTGGCAATATAGTTGAAATTTCCTTTGTGAAATACGACTAAGAATATATTTGCAGAACACAAACCATCGATTGGTTAAATTCTACAAGTTATAGAAATCAGTTTATTGATTTTTGATTGCCAACCAAAGATAGTGCATGTCCTCTGTGCAATCTCCGGGGCAGATGATATCCGGACCCTTAGAGAAGGTATATCCGGACATTTGCCGCCAAGTCGCAGGATTCCTTGTAAGGATATTTGACACTATGAAAGAATCTTCTCAGTCACTTCCGTATAAAAACTCGCGTGAGTTATTGTACAATCAAATTGGTTAAAACGGTTAAGTGTTACCAAGTTGAACTTCATGAATAAGAAGTGATGAAAGAATTGATAAATCCTTAAAATATAACGGACATAAAATTATATGGATTCCGAAACTGGAAATGGTAGAATCCAACGAATTATTTATCAAATATATCAAGAAATGATTAAATACCAATTGGAATCGCGTAGAGATTCGCAAAGTATGATCGAAATAAAAATGAAAAATGAATAGAATTATGCTCATTTTTCCAGTGAAACTCTCCGGCCAAGGAATTACGAATTTTCTGTTCCGAATTAAAGGTCGTGAGAAATAATTTAAGATATCACTGTTCTGGCAAGAACTATCTATACGAATATCTAGACGAAATAAGCCTTGCTTATAATAAGTTGGATTAAGAAGATATGATATATTGCCTATATACAAGTCTATCGGAACGTGTTTCCAGACACCAATAATATAGACTTTAATCGAATTTATATATAAGAAAGAATTATTCCAAGCAAATATATATTATAGAAATGACATATTTATAGTGTCTACTATAAATGATTATCAGTATTCGCTTGGATATAAAAGAATATAAATCGACAATAAAAAGAATTATAATTTGAAAAGACATCCGATATGTCTGAATAATAATAAATAAGGCATTGAAAATGCCAGATAACACGAGAAGGCAAGCGAAATGCCAAATATATTCAGAAGGCATCCGATATGCCAACAGAAATTAATAAATATATATATATATAGAAAGAAATTAATAGAAAAGAATATAAGTCGTAAGATGAACGACTGGAATTTTATAACGAACGTTTTGCGAAAAGTAATTATAGAATATTTTTACCAAGAGTGTTAACGAATCCCGAAATAGAATTAAGAAAGAATTTTATAGAAATAGTTAATGCAATAAGTATTTGGAATCTCGAATGATAATCATGATTTTGAGAAAGAATAATTAATGTATTGCTATAAGAATCTTAAGTCAAAGAATCGTAACAACGATTGTTACCAGTAGATTTCGAGACTATAAGATAAAGTTACATATATTGACTGTAGAATTGTGAAAGACCTCATTCACGATAATACAATGAGAAAAGTCAAATAATATGTATTAGATACAATGCAGTTAATCATCAATGAAATAGTCAGTAAGATTATTATAGATGATTTGAGAGAAATCTCAATCATCAATGAATTAGTCTTTTCCGGTACCTTTAAAATCCGGATAAGATACGTCTAATAATCCAAGAGTTATCAGAAAATATTCCACTCTTTAAAAATCGGAATTACAATGATGATAAATTCTAACGTTCGAATAAGGGAGGTAGTAGCTCGGATCCCATTCAAGTCATTAAAATGAAGGGACTTCCGTATCTATCTCCTGAGAACTAAATAGAATCCATCATTGTAATTGAAACCGAATATTAAATGAGAGGAATATCGTAACGATTTGAGACTCTAGAAATGTTTACTGAAAGTTTATAAATCTTTCAGAAGAAAAACGATTAGAATCTCAAAATCTTTATATAGAAATAATATCCAGTCTACTTCTTATCCTAATAAGAAAAAGATAAAAAGAATATTATAGAAAATATCAATCTATACCGAGAACCTTTAATAGTCATACCAGGAAAGTACAGATAATCCATATATCTGTATTAACATGACTATAACAAGAAAGGTTAAAACGTAATTAGAAATCTGATCAAGATGTAGTCTTACAGATTGACGTTTCTAATAAGTTATAGTCTTGGATTGATATAAAATCGAGTTAACCACAACCCACAAAAACTGATCATGTCTCGTTGATAAGTGTTCAAGTCTAAATTGTAACATCCTTATAGAATAAGGGTGTAAAGGACAAGATCACTCAAATTTCGGGGACGAAATTTCCTAAGGGGGGGGAGAATTGTAACACCCCGATGTGTTACGGGTCTCTTAAACGGGTCGGGTCGGACCTGACCACCCGATTACGGAATAAAATATTCCAGTTCGAATCTCGCGCCAAACCGGTTCAACCAAATATAGAGATAATAATTATTGGATTTATTATCCCGGTTAAACGCTCCTTACCTGCTAATTAAAACGCCGCCAAACGTTTTTATTTAGCCTTTATACTCGTTGCCAAATACCCACGTCTCAGTAATTATCCCTGTTACCAAACACCCTCTATTTTAATATCATTATAAAACCACCCTCTCTCTCTTAATCTCTCGCATCCCTCTCTCTTTCAGCACATTAATTCACCAGACAACACACACCCTTGTGTGTGTGAGATGAAGACAACCGGAAACCACCACCTTCGGCCGCCGGAACCGCCGCCGCCGCCGGGTCTCTTCTTCTTCCTCATCCCTGGAAAACATACAACACACACACGAGTGCAGCAAGGTGTCGGATAGCCACGGCAGCCGCTGCTGCCTCCGTGCTTCCAGTCACCAATGCCGCCATCATCCTTTCTCCGGTCACCTTTCCGGCCGCTACCTTCTTCTCCGGTAAGTCGTCATCGTTGTTCTATCATTCCTCCCGAATCCTCCTCTTCTGATTATGAACTTCTATAGTAACCCCAACAACCCTTACCTTGTTTCTATTGTGAACTGATAACCATCCGAGCACTGTTGAACCCGAACCACGTGAACTATTGACCGGCTGTGTGTCGTGTCTCTGTTGCCTTGACCGGACAGTCACCGAGTCATGGTGACTGTCGTGGGCTGTCGTAAATCCTTACCCGAATTGTCAATAGCTAACCACTCAATAACCTTCTGTTACACTTGAATCTTGATAAACCCGTTTGTTATTATCATCGGGTCCTGATCTGTTCTTGATAAACCAATGAACCAACCCTCTGTGTCGTGAGCCTTTTATAACCATCAACCGAACCATAGTCTTATTATTGTTCCGGATAAGAATCGAGCCCGGTTCCCGTTGGTTATAATCAGTCCGGTTGAATTCCCATCCATATATAAGTTATATATTGTTTGGTGTACATGATACAATTATCATTGGAGTATTGGGTATAATCTCTTGATTATTAACCTATCTTGGTGATTGTTATTATAGGTACCAAATATGGAAGACGGGTCCGATACCCGGTTTGATATAACGTTCCGGTTAACTTCCAATCATATTCCGATAATAACCCGGGGAGTGTCCGGTTATTAATTGGGTAAGAAGATTCTGTTTGGTTAATTGGTTAATAATCTTATGATTTGATTAATGATGAATTATTAATATAATAATCATGTTGATTGCGAGGTACCGTTAACCGTATCGAGAAATAGAGTCGTTACCGAGTCGACTCAGCGACTCGGTCAACACCCGGAATAGAACCCGGTCCAAGGACTAGACGAGGATTATTATAATTATAAGAATTATATATATAATACGAATAACGTACGGACTTGATAATAATAATAAGAGAATAATAAACATATATAAAATATATATGTTTATATATATAAGATTCGATATATAAAACGATATACTAGACTCGGGTTAGAAGTGTCTAGAGTTCTTTAGGTTCGCGTGCCAAGCTGTAATGGCCAGCTTTATTTCTTTTTGCCTAGGAGGACCAAACCCCGAGTTTAGGACTATCTAATATATATCAGATTCTATATATATATATAAATTGTATATATGATATATATCCTAAGTATTACAATCTAACAAGTTCCACGCGTAAAACGTATCTATATATATATATGAAATATAATTGTAATAAGAAGATTAGCTGAAGATTATAAGCAAACCGGTGAGTATCATGAACTCCCCACTTTTACAGTTTTATTAAGTGTTTTCGGGGGAATACATGTCATTTATTAAAACCAGAATTGCTTTACATAATAAAATGATTACTAAAAAAGTATGAACGGGGACATAGAAACAACGAGGACAGTACTGGACGGTATCCGCCATTTCCTTTCTTGCACCGACTAGAGGGCAGGAACCAGTGTCCAAGTAGAGGACAGGAACAAGTATTTACCATAATCAGAGTGGTACCATCGATAGGAATGGCACGAACTATAATCGATATGATAGAATTGGGATATAATCGAATGAATGTATAATAGAGCTGGTTATATAGAAGTATATTTTCCCCTTCAGAATTATAAATGTAAAGCATGTTTATAAAAGAATGTTTATAAAAGCATGTTTATAAAAGAATGTTTTATATAAAGAATTATTGATAAACGAACTGGCCATTCACTTTATAAAATACACGACCTCACCAACTTTATGTTGACAGAAACTATTTTTGGCATGTGTTCATGTAACCCAACAGATATGATGACGTGGATCCTGAAAGACTAAAGACTGTTATTGCCCTGGATTCCGCTGTGTAGCTCCGATAACCCGACACGACGACCCGGCCACGTCAGGCAGGGTCGTTACAGTTATAGACTAGATTATTTTCTAATAACCTAATTCCCTATAACCATGGCTCTGATACCAATCTGTAACACCCCAACCGATGGCGGAAACATCGAGGTGTCACGTAGTGATGATTGTTCAATAGCTCATGGTACTAAATGGAAGTTGAATATTACTAAACAATTTACAATTTATCATACAATTTAATAATTACATCTACTTGATTTACATAACCTAGATCCAAAGCTCCTATGTGATCCAAGACTTGTACAACTTCCAAAAGCACATAAAAACCTGAAACATGTTGAGTTGGAAAGATGGGGGGGGTCAACTATAAATAGTTGGTGAGAATACATAGGTTTTGCATATAATTGAAAACAATATGTTGTATAGCAATCATGATTGAAGTATAATAATGAGTAATGATAGAATATGAGTCCAACATGTAACAATGCGTCTTTTGTACAATCAAACCTTGTGTCGACTGAGACCTAACTCGCAAGTTAGTAAAAGTGTAACTGTTATCGATCATCCCTGAATTTATGCGGGGGGATGGGTTCGTCAGACCTATAGCGCTATAATCTAAACAGGCGGCTTGATCAATGTTAATGATTGTACTGTGTCTTTTTGTTACAGTCAATGATAGAATGAGTAAATTATAGTGTAATTGAATCACAAGTTTCAACAATGTAAGAATGAGTAAATGATAGTGTATAAAATGTTTAAACATGTTTCACCCCAAAATATAAAACAGAAAAAGGGGCTATGTAAACTCACATTCGCTAAGCTGAATTATCCTCTAAGCGTTGTGAATGTATGTGAGGCGAATCCCAAAGACTCAACAACGTAGCTAGTCCAATTTGAAGAAATAAGAAATCCGAAAAAAAGAAAGAATATCATGCTTCCAATTCGCCAATTACAAGAGCTTATAATCAAAGCTTCATTTGTAGAAGTAATAGACTATAGGAGAAAAGTATGAGGGAAAGTTTAATCGGATTGAAACAATCGATTTAGAGGTGGCAAGTGTAATGGTTCATAGGTGGGTTTTTATACTAGTTTTGGATTCAATTAGCCATTAAAATTGGTCAACACCATAAAGTAAGGTTTTATGATGAATTGACTATTTGACTAGGACTTTGACCAGGACTTTGACTAGGGCTTTGACTAGGACTTTGACTGTTTGACTAAGACTTTGACTAGGACTTTGACCAGGACTTTGACTATTTGACTTTCTTCGCAGACCGCAAGAACTAAAAAAATAAAATTTTCTAATTTAATCAATTTTAAGTTCCGGACTTGTTTTCTTCAGTTTCTAAGTTGTTTTAGGACCGGAGATTATGGGTTTTGAGTATCAAGGTCTGAAACATACGTGCTCGGGTGTAGATGTGAGTATAAAACGTGCAATACTTTTACTTATAAAAATTATAAGTTTTATTAAATTGTGACTTTTGGTCCTATTAAAATAGGAGGGTTAAAAATGAAAATTTTGAAATAGTTGAGGGACCAATTATGCACATTTATGAAAAGTGAAGGGTGCAGGTTGTCATAGTTTCAAAATAAATGAATGTGACAAGTGTGTCTATGTGAAGGACACTTCTAAAGGTTATGTAATCTTATGTCTTTATGTGGATGATATGCTTATCATTGGGAGTGATGACAAGATGATCAGATCTACAAAAGACATGTTGAAAGCGAGATTTGACATGAAAGACATGGGTCTAGCTGATGTAATTCTTGGAGTGAAGATTATTAGAACCCAAACTGGTCTTGTGTTAAGTCAATCTCATGATGTGGATAAGATCCTTGAGAAGTTCAATTCGGAGGACACAAGTGTGGCTCAAACCCCGATTGATACCTCTTAACATTTGTCAAAGAATAGAGGTGAGGGTGTTGCTCAATTGGAGTATTCAAGGATCATTGGCAGTTTGGTGTATCTCATGTCATGTACCAGACCAGACTTAGCATATGCTGTGAGCAGGCTAAGTAGATATACTAGTAATCCTAGTGCTGAACATTGGAAAAGCATGACAAGATTGTTAAGGTATTTGAGACACACAAGGAATTATGGACTGCATTATGGCCAAGATCCAGCTGTTGTGGAAGGATACACGGATGCCAACTGGATATCCGATATGAAAGATTCTAAATCCACAAGTGGTTATGTGTTTACCCTTGGAGGAGCAGCTATAGCTTGGAAATCGTCCAAGTAAACTCTTATAGCTAGGTCCACAATGGAATCTGAATTTATTGCTTTAGATAAAGCTGGAGAAGAGGCAGAGTGGATACGTCAGTTTTTGGAATATATTCCAAGATGGCCTAAGCCTGTGACAGCTATTTGCATACATTGTGATTGCCAGTCGGCAATTGGTAGAGCTCAAAGTGCAATGTATAATGGCAAATCGAGGCACATACGACATAGGCATAATACAATACGACAACTGCTCTCAACAGGGGTTATCACTATTGACTATGTGAAGTCAAAGGATAACATCGCGGATTCGCTTACAAAAGGCTTAAGCAGAGAGGCAGTGCATAAGTCGTCAATAGGAATGGGACTAAAGCCCTTGGAGTAAGTTTGTACAACGTAAAACCTATCCTAGAAGATTGGAGATCCCATGATCTAGGCTCAATAGGACCACCTAACTATACGGACTAAGATCACTGTGGGGGAATACTCCAAAACACAAAGGGAGTTGCATACTTCCTAGTCCGTCCTTAAAACAAATCAGTGATGTCAAAGGACGATAAGCATATGGCTTTTAATGATTTTGGTAAAATCACCTATGTTAGAGAGAAGTGGGGTCGCTTCAAATGGAATTGTGGGGGGCGCAATTCCTAGAGCTCTCGCAGAACCAGGATAGTGTTCCATGACCATAAACAGGACACGACAATGAGGAGTTAACCAGACCAGGAAGAGTAATGTGTGATGTGTAATAACGTCTACGTAAAAAGGGGTTGGTTCAGGGACATCGCGTCTACTAACCGCTAGGAGATAAAGTACACATCACAAAGGAGGGTTCAAAGGGAATACCTACCTATCCTGCATTGCTTAACTGCTGAAATTTTATTGTAACACTTGAGTGTGTGGGGCGATCTCCATTTATGTGGGGGATTGTTGGAAATTTATTAATTAATTATTATATTTATGTGTAATATAATGATAATTAATTATAAAGCTAGATGAATGAGAGATCTAAGCTTTAAGTGTGTGTGGTGAAGAAACTTTAGTGTTGTGGGAATTTGTGCTTGTCCCACATTGGTGGAAATATAAATCTTGTGTTGGTTTATATGTAGAATTCTGTAGAGGAATGTATTCCTATACTACAGGACACACCCAATGGTAGCCAGGAGGGTGCGAAGCACCCAACGCGCGCGCGCCCGGGCACGGGCTCGGGACCAGGACCGGGACGAGGGCGATGGGCGTAATGTGGCGTTTTGATGGCGCACTTTGCACTTTTAAATAGTAATCAAGTCTTGTAATTCAATACAGACTTAAATACCAATGAATTCTGTATTCATGAGAGACTCTTGGCATGGTTTCGTGTAGCTAACCAATACAGAGTGTGGGCTCTGATTGAAACAGACCAAAAATTCTCAGAATTCATGTTCACGAACCACCACCTCCTGTCAGACGATTTCCCTAATTTTTTTGCCCTCTACGCTCGTGTTTCAGGTGCTAGGTTCACTCCGGCAGTGCATTCTGCTTGGGCTGTTGTACCCTGGGAAACAGACGGGTTCACCTGGGTGGCCCAAAATCTGTTTTAAGGGAAGCGTGTTTTACACGTGCCTCAGTCACCTCGAGTTTTCCTTGTGCTTGTTTCGTATTTTTTCATTCTTCTTGTAATTTTAATTTCAGTCATTGTATTCTGTTTACTTTTTATTTGTGTATTGTAATACGAAATTCCTTAATAATATTAGTATTTCTTTTATCTGTGAACGGTGTTTCTACAGATGTTAGATTCATAAAGAATGTTAAAAACATATATTGTTTGAAGCATATATTTTTTGTGATTTGAATTTTGAACCGCAAAATAACTACAATAAAAGTTTTTGAGAAAATATCGAAGCAGGCAAATTCACCCTATTAATAATTGCGAATGAAAGAAAAACTAAGACAAAACTACAGTATTTTTTTTCTCATACTTCTGTAAAAGGTGTTTGGATCTAAATTTCATATGTGTTGACAGTACGAAGGAAATTGAAGTAAAAGTACTTGCAAAAGCCATATTTCTACCTTTATTAGACCGAAGACATTGTTAGTTAAAATTACAAATGTTTAATTGTCAGTGGACATTCATGATATGATATATCCTTTAAAGTTTGTTATCAAGATATAGTTCGTCTCTTACGAAGATACATTTGAACGCAATCAAACAAAACATTGTTTTCGTAGGGATGAGCTCAGTACAACAATATCATACTGAACTGATACTGAAAAATGCTAACATGGAATATGGTACCGCTACCAGTTCGATATGGTATTTGAAGATAAATCAAGCCAGAATACCGGTACCATACCGAATTGATACCAAAAATATCTTGGTACCGTAGTTTTCGGCACCCGGTACCAACTATTCATCCATATTCTTTCGAGTTATAGCATGCGTTATATTTTAATCCTCATGTCGGTTTTGTCTCAACATGAATACATATTATTGTTCAACACATTCACTTAATCGATATTATATATGTGTGCGCGCTCTCGCAAGGGGAGTGTTTGTATGTATTATCATCTATGACTTAGGGGTGTCAATCGTGTCGGGTTGATGGGTTGGCGGGTTGGCGGGTTGATGGGTTGAAATGTGCAACTCGAACCTGACCCATATTATTATTCGTGTCAAATATTTCAACCCTAACCCGACCCACATAAAATCCGGCTCAACCCGAAGACCACCCATTTAACCCATATTTTTAAATGAGACATACATGTTCATGAGTTATAATTGGGTTGTTGGGTTGTAAGCGGGTTATCAATAAAATGTTTAATGGTGAATATATAAGTGTGACAAATAAATAATAAAGTGTGCCAAAAATAACACAATTATAACTAATCATGTAAATAGAAATGAAAAAAAAAACAAAAGTTTAATAGATTTTTTTTACTAAATACTTAAACGGGTTAACGAGTCAACCCATTTTATATATGTGTCAACCCGAACCCGACCCATTTTTAAACGGGTCGTGTTACTTGACCTAAATCTGTCTTTTTTTTCGTGTCGAGTTCGGGTCGTGTCAATGATTGCCGCCCCTAATTGTAACACCCCAACCGATGGCAGAAACATCGAGGTGTCACGTAAGAATGAGTATACAGTAGCACATGGTAACCAAATTTTAATTGAAATAAATTTAAAGTGCAAATATCCAAAAATAGAAATACATAATGAGTTTCAATGTGGAAATCTAATACACCACAAAGTTCAAACAAGCATAGACTTCAAATTGTCTTCATTAAAATACTCTAGTCTTCATGCATCATTATTTCCTGTTGAGTTGTAAAAATGGGGGGGGGTCAACTAGAAGTTGGTGAGAATACATAATCCATGTTAAGCAAATAGTTTAAGTATAAAAGTTTAGCAATTCATATGTCTATCGTAAGTTTAAGTCTACATGAATAAGCATAATATGTTGAATCGACATAATCAAACCTCCGACTAGTTTAGGTCCATCCCGTCATCCACGGTTCACCTTAGTAATATGTTGGAACGATAACAATCACCCACGCTACCTATGTAGGAGGTACACGTATCCGAATGGGATTGTCAATCCAATAGATCTATTATTGAGTATCGCCGGCTTGGACATAGCTAATGATTATGTAATGTTGAAACTCGTTGAAACTCGTTGAAACTGTTGTTGTTGTCTAATTCCAGCCTTCACATGGTTATCTGTTAGGGTGGCAGCCAAACGCTTTGCTTCTTCCAAAGTAGCAGGGTTCCTTCCCCACACCGTGTCTTGAATCTGCATCGGTAAACCACCAATGTATTTTTCGATAGCAATGGGCAAAGGGGTGACTTTGTGGGGTAGCAGTAAGCTAAGTTCGTGAAAACGAGTGTTGTAAGCAAGGTTTTCCCCACTGTCTTGAGCAAGATCATGAAATTCATCTTCCAACTTCTTAATTTCATTACGAGGGCAGAACTCTGCCTTCATAATGTCTTTAGCTTGATCCCAAGTTAAGGCCAGTGCAGCTTCAGCTCCACGGGTGCGTTTTTCCTCATTCCACCAGGTGAGTGCTCGTTTGTGAAGTACACTCATAGCATAACGGACTTTAAAGTTGTCGGGGCATTCACTGTTGATGAAGGTATTCTCAATACCCTCAAACCATTGTAGGAGTCCTGTAGCTCCTTCTTCTCCACTAAACTTTGGGGGATGACAGGAATTGAAATGCTTAAGGGTGCAGGCTGGGGGTCCATTTCCATTACCATTGCCGTTTCCGTTCCCGTTGCCGTTCCCGTTGCCATAACCGTTCCCGTTGCCGTTCATTTGGATGACTTGAGCTAGTAAGTTGGGAACCAGAGTTGCGATTTGCTGTGCCATTTGTTGAGAAATGATTGCAGCCAGTTGGGCATCGACACCATTGTTGTTGTTATTGTTGTTGTGGTTAGTGTCATGGTTATGGTTGTGATTGCTACTCCCTTCATCATGATTTTCACCACTGTTAAGACGAGCACTGCGACGTGGAGGCATGATCTGTAAGAAACACAGTGAAATGAATGAGATTATATAAGGAGTGTAATCATTTATTCATTAATTAAAACGAATAAACGAAAACGTTGACTTATCAAAGATTCTAAATTCTAACAACATATGAAGACGTGCTTTAGCCTATAAGTGAACACTCATCCCGAGAATTCCCAGGTAGGCATCCGGGTCCCTCGTCTGATTGGGATATATGCGCAATGCCAGCCTAGACAGAAGACTCAAAATACAGGCGTTCACCATTCCAGATTGCACGTGTTCGTTATTAAAATCTAGAACTTCGACGAGATCTCAAGGTGGTTCAGGCTAAGCCTGGGGAATTTGTCCTATTAGTCTAAGAGTGGATCCAGTGATGGAAAGCAACCTTCTTGTAAGGATGAAAGTAGGGATAAGTAGTAGGAGGGAGATAGAGTATAGCAAGTAGAAGAAGCAAGTACTGATTAAGTCCCTAAGGTTATAGTCTAGATTATTTCTAATAACCTAATTCCCTATAACCAAGGCTCTGATACCAATCTGTAACACCCCAACCGATGGCGGAAACATCGAGGTGTCACATATGAATGAGTATACAGTAGCACATGGTAATCCAAATTTTAATTGAAATAAATTTAAATTGCAATATCCAAAAATAAAAAAAATACATAAGAGTTTAAATGTGGAAATCTAATACATCACACAAGAATCAAGCAAGCATAGACTCCTTATTGTCTTCATAAACACTCAAATCTTCATGCATCATTATTACCTGATGAGTTGTAAAAATGGGGGGGGGGGTCAACTAGAAGTTGGTGAGAATACGTAATCCATGTTAAGCAAATAGTTTAAGTATAAAAGTCTAGCAATTCGTATGTCTATCGTAAAATTTAAGTCTACAAGAATAGTATAATATGTTGACATAATCAAACCTCCGACTAGTTTAGGTCCATCCCGTCATCTACGGTTCACCTTAGTAATATGTTGGAACGATAACAATCACCCACGTTACCTATGTAGGAGGTACACGTATCCGGGTGGGGTTGTCAATCCAATAGATCTATTATTGAGTATCGCCGGCTTGGCCATAGCTAATGATTATGTAATGTTGAAACTCGTTGAAACTGTTGACTAATTCATGAGGCAATAAAGTTTACTACTAGACATGCATGTTGAATTGCTTAAAATTGTTGCAAGTATAAAGAATCGCATAAACATGGTTACGTAAACTCACCTTGGTATAGTATTAGGTATTGAGGAATAGTATAAGTGTAGCCCAATAGATTGCCAAGTATTACCCTATGTATAAGGCAACAAATAAGTCTAAGTCTATCTAGTTTATAAGTATATTCTGGGGTTTCGATTTGGGGATATCCAATTGTTGAATTTATAATAAAATGTTAATTAAATAAAAGGGAAATTTGATAATTAAATAAATGAAAATCTTTTTATAAAGTTTGAATATAGGATGTTCACAATAATGTGTTTGAAGTATAAAAATAATTTCTATAAAATTATTTTCTTTAAAATAGATTATTAAATCTATTTATTACAAATTGCCAAAATTAAACTTTAATATTTAAAAATACTAAAATTAAAGAATTATTATTTTAAAAATCATATTTCTGTTCCAAATATTCATAAATAATTTGTATAAAATTTTGGTGCAAAAATAATCAAAATTGAATTTATTATGATTTAATTATGATTAAAACTAACAAAAATTGATTAAAAATATAAAATAAACGATTTTTCTGAATTAAAAATCATTTCAGTAAAGTTTAACATTGTACAAACATAGGATAATTTTTGTAGAAATTTATAAAATTGTTTTGATATTTTAATGGATTTTTATAAATATAATAGTATAAAATTGATTTAATTATTAGGGTGGGGTTCTTGTACAAAGGGTGTTTTTATGAGAAGGGTAGGAAGGGTTTTGGGCCATTAGATTGTTTAATGGATGGTTAAGATTGATCAATGGTAAAATTGTAATAAATATTTTAATTTTGTTTGACTTAGTTCACTATACAGGGATATAGAGGTCATTTGGTGCTTTTAAATATGGAAACCAATTAATTTGATTAGTGGCAATAAATCACCTTCTTTATTTTGTCTGACAACTTTAATCGAGTTTCTATGTCTTCTTCTTTATTTTGTCTAACATCATTCTTCATCATGTTTCTATGTTGCCGAAATGTTTTAATCGATTCTATATCGTTGAGGTGTTTTAATTAATGTAAATATTTAATTTTGTAAATTTCTAAATGAGGTATTTTAAAATGTTTAAGATGTGTTTATACCATTGTGTTTTGATGCACTTAGTTGTGTGTATTGTGGTGTTCTATACCATGATTATGAGAATTCTAGGTCACTTAATGTATCAATTTTCATATCATTGTGTTTTACTTTCATCTTAAAAGTTTGTATTATATTCATATCATTGTGTTTTATTTTCAAATACGATCATATTGGTGTGTTTTATTTTATATACCATAAAAAATTATGATTGATAAAAACACCATGTGTGACTAACGCACGCCATTGACATGAATAATAAAACACCACACGCTATGTGGAAAAAAAATAGAATATCTACTTTAAATATAAAACACTATCTGTATGTATAAAACACTCTCACTATGAATAAAACTAATTCATATAAAACACCTTCATATCAATTAAAACACATAACAACAGAAACATCAATGCATAAATTGAATTATAATAAAACAAACTTGAAACATGATTGGCCATAGCAATATCCATCTAAAAATGATAAAAAAAAACAAGGTCTATTTTTTTTCAAACCGTAAATGACTAATTAAAGAGTTTTGAATCTGTGATTTTTGAATATAATGATATATAATTTTGGTTTTGAATATAGATTAGGATAAAATTCCTAAAACAACTCTTTTCTATTAATTTCATGATTACTTCTAATTTTAAAATTGAATAAAATTACCTAATTACCCTTATTATCTAATTTAAATGTCTGCCACTTGTCAACACTAGAGCCCTTCTTACCCTTCTCACACATTTTAGACTTTGTACAGGAACCTAAACCTTAATTATTATACATATTAAATAAATGAATTTCAGAAAACTAAAAATTGTAGATAAATCTTTTACATCAGATTTGATAAATATAATTTTTTTAGAATTTATAAAAAGGTTTTAATATTTAAAAATGAATTTACAAGTTTAAATGTAATATATGTAATTTGGTTTGTTTTAAAAAGGTTAAAAAGAAGTGGAAAAAGGGGCGCCCAAGCCGGGACTTGAACCCGGGTGCCCTTGGTTACAAGCATCGATCACAACCACTTGGCCTAGGCCTGTGGTTGTGATTTAACCCTGTTTAAATAAAATAAATACGCTATATCAAATCAGTTTATCCCCAAATCTCAATCACGAGCCCTAGCTTTTCCAATCAAGCGATTCACACATCAATAACCTGATTAATCTTAGGGTTTTTGATGTGTGAATGCCGATGAACAAACCCCACAACAATAATTATGCTTACAATGTTGATTCGATGCTCGATTGGCCGGTCAAGACCACAAGTCAAAATTGAATACGCGAAGGTCAAACAGAGTATAATAATGAAGATTGGAGGTTGAGAAGAGATTAATGGCGAGTTGTGAAGGCTTGGGGATGACCAATTTATAGTGTGGATGCATCAATGATTAATTCGGCAAGGTTGACCATGCTTTAAAGTTCATACGCGTAATATGATAAATTGGTGGACAATTGATTTGAAATTGGCGTATTGCTTAGTCAGACAAGGCCGATAATCAAGTAAAGATGCCAAACATCAATCAATTATGAGTTAATATGATGGATTTAGGCAAGTCATTCATCACAGTTGACTTTGCGAGTCAACTGTGAAAGTTTTGAGCTATGTTATATTTATAACGTGCCTGGATTGAAGCAATGATGTTTGCTAGGTCAGGTGGTTTGTGTGTTGGTGTTGAAAGGTTGAACCGGCTGAGGACTCGGGTTCGAACCCCGGCCTCAGCTTGTTTTTCTTTTTAAACAACGAATGGAGCGGGAGAAAAGAGACTAATGGGACTGTTCCTTGGGCTCTTGGGCTCGGCTTCGGGTTTTAAAGGAAATAATGGGTTTTGGGCTTTGGTTTGTTTGGGTTAAGGGGGGGTTTAACAACTAGTTTTATTATTGTTATTATTATTATTATTATTATTATTATTATATTTATATATATATATACATATATATATATATATAAGTTGTGTGGTCGGAAATAAAACTTAAGCACATTATGAAATAAATATAATATACGTATTAAAATTTGAAAAATTTTGCGATGTTACAGTCTCCCCTACTTTTAGGAACTTCGTCCCGAAGTTAAGAGAAACACTAGGTTACAATTGGTCAACTACCGAAAGACTTGATAAAGTTTCACACTACCTTAACGTACCTGTAAATTCATGATTACGTTCCGGACCGTAATTACCAATTTATCTTACATTAGGGTTTTGCGTCCTTTTATGACTCTACCGATTGTTGAGCAGGTCTGATAGTTTCCGCCAGTCGTTGAGCAGGTTGTAGGGCCTCTCCCGACTGTTGGAAAGACATGATGACCTCTACCAATCGTTGAGTAGATTGTTTGGTAGTCAACTAATTGTCGTACAAGTAAGCAAGTATGATTATAGATATAGCAATCAGTTCACATTCAAACAAGCATGCATACAGATGTTATGATAATACTTGAATTTATTATTTGAATCAAAAGTGGCAATACATGGAATTAAAGAGAAAGTAGACATTATTCAAATGGTAGGGTTTGCTGTTAAGTAGCTGGAGGGTTTCAAGCGGGGTTATTTGGAGCATCAGGAGCGTTTGTAGCAGGGATTCGACAAGCATCTGCAAGATGCCCATACCTTTGACAATTGGTGCACTGTCGGCAGGGTACTTGAGTTGGATGGTGATACTGGCAGGTGTCATACTTAGGTAGGTTCCCATTGTATTGTTTCTTGGTGGGTGGGGCAGTGGTGTCTATTGCAAATTCCTGACCTTGTTCTTCCCGTTGGTTGAGGCCTCAGTTTTGATATCAACGGCAGGTTGGGGGGTATCCTTTTTCTTTTCCCCTTTACGAGTCAGGGTTCCTGCCTTCACATGGTTATCTGTTAGGGTGGCAGCCAAATGCTTTGCTTCTTCCAAAGTAGCAGGGTTCCTTCCCCACACCGTGTCTTGAATCTGCATCGGTAAACCACCAATGTATTTTTCGATAGCAATGGGCAAAGGGGTGACTTTGTGGGGTAGCAGTAAGCTAAGTTCGTGAAAACGAGTGTTGTAAGCAAGGTTTTCCCCACTGTCTTGAGCAAGATCATGAAATTCATCTTCCAGCTTCTTAATTTCATTACGAGGGCAGAACTCTGCCTTCATAATGTCTTTAGCTTGATCCCAAGTTAAGGCCAGTGCAGCTTCAGCTCCACGGGTGAGTTTTTCCTCATTCCACCAGGTGAGTGCTCGTTTGTGAAGTACACTCATAGCATAACGGACTTTAAAGTTGTCGGGGCATTCACTGTTGATGAAGGTATTCTCAATACCCTCAAACCATTGTAGGAGTCCTGTAGCTCCTTCTTCTCCACTGAACTTTGGGGGATTACAGGAATTGAAATGCTTAAGGGTGCAGGCTGGGGGTCCATTTCCATTACCATTGCCGTTTCCGTTCCCGTTGCCGTTCCCGTTGCCATGACCGTTCCCGTTGCCGTTCATTTGGATGACTTGAGCTAGTAAGTTGGGAACCAGAGTTGCGATTTGCTGTGCCATTTGTTGAGAAATGATTGCAGCCAGTTGGGCATCGACACCATTGTTGTTGTTATTGTTGTTGTGGTTAGTGTCATGGTTATGGTTGTGATTGCTACTGTCACACCCCGACTTTTCCCTCGTCGGTTGCGACGTTTGGTGCCTTTGCCAACGCAGCGGAAAGATGCATCTAAGACTCTGGTTCCCTGAACGCCAATTCTAAACCTCTAGGATTCCCGATCCCAACTGTCACCTACTCCAACCGTGCCGTTACCAAAGTTTAAACCTGAAAGACATACTTAAAAAGTCAACATAAAGTTGGTGAGTTCATAAGTTTTGCAAAATGGTATCAAACATTACCAAGTTCCAAAAGTGTTACCATGTTCACCCTGTCAATACTATGCAAAATGTATACCAAAGTACGCTAGCTAGGCGTATGTACTGTTACTACTACGATTGGAAAACCATTACTAACTCGCAAACCAGATGTTGTGCCCGAATAGTAAACTTGTTCCTGTTTGAGACAATATGCACCCGCCCGGCCCTCCAAGCCGACGAGTGGGGTTGGTCACTCCCAATAGATCTATTCACATTTCCCCGTTGTGCTAACCCGCACATTCATGGTTTCCCCCGGGACTTCCAGAGATCGTATAGTAAACCATAGAAACCCATAGTATGACAGTTGTTACCAAAACATAAGTTTAACACATGTTTTCTCCCCCAAAAAAGTGAAACCAGTTAAAAGAGGGGCCGTAAACTCACGCAACCCGTTTCATTTTCCAAAAACTTGTTCGTTTGGAATTCCTCAGGTTTTCATAAAAGAAGCATGTCTTCCACCCCGAAAACATTTATAAAACAGTAAAAAGTGGGGTCATGAACTCACCTTAATGTCCATGCTAAGCTAGCAAACAAAGCCTGAAACCTCGACCGACTTCCTCGAGCCCTAATTACCAACAAAGGACACCTTAACAGTCTATCACACATAAGCCTAGCTTATTAACCGCTTAAAAGATAGTCTACCCGACTGCCTAGACTCGTGTGTACCAACACGGGTCTCAAAACGTTTCAACTCGACGAACCGATCATGACTTACCTTAATTCACAAGTTACATACAACATAGTACCCAAGTTTCACACTTGTCACTATTCGTGTGTAAACCTTGTTGGACTAGTACCCCGAAACGTATATTATCCTGAATCGTAGCTCGTCTCGCAAATCATGTAAATGTATTTGTTTTGCGTAATTATATTTTAGAAAATACCCTTTGAGGAAATACAAATTTAGTTATTAAACCGATCAATGACATTTGTTACTTTTTCCCAAATATTGTTTGAAATCATCTTTATTGCTACGAATAAATAGTCCTTAAAAGCATTTCGATTTGTATATAATAATGCATTTGTCCAAAACACTTAGGGGAATTTATTTATAAAAATGGTAGTTCGTTACGCTTTGATTTTATAAAAATTTGGGCAGAGTTTCCTCTGTTTTTGTACAAACCAGACAACACCCGTTGTCTACAATTTTCCCCAAAATCAACTTTCAAACACAATTCCTCAAATCCTTTTATCCACAATTCCGATTCACGAGACTATACGTTTCGTCACCTATGTATACTTATTTATATATATATATATAAATAACAATATATATATATATAAAATATAGTCCGACAATATAGTCCAATGTTATTTAGTCCGATGTTCAATATCATAAGTCACGTTAAGTTAACCCTTTACCAAATCGTTCGTAATATAATATAGTTACCGTTTATTATTCGGATCGTTCGCGAGTCAAAACTATTTCATCCATATCAATATATTTATAAACTTATAATATTCATAAATATAACAATATTTACAAATACATAACATTTATAAATATATTGATATCTAATAATAAGATAAGAATAAACACGAATATAAGTATACCGAATCACACGCGCGTAACCCGAAATCTGGCCCGCGAGACGGTCGAACAGATCTGACCCGAGCCGACCATAACCGCGACTGAAACCCGAACTGAACCCGATCCAAACCGAATAACGACCAGATCTAACAGACTCCAACACCGCGAGCCAAAAGCCACATCAAACCGCCTGTTGAACCCCGAACCATAACCGGCACGCAACCGACTAGAACCCAACCCCGACCACACTACACCTGACCCGAACCCGAGCCTCGTCTGTCCCCTGAACCGGACCCAAACGCTCACTGTTGCAACCCGACTCCAAACAACCAAAACCACCACCATCTGTCACGACACCATCATACCCGTACCCGAGGTCCAAGTCACCGGGATCCACCTTCGTCGCCGCGTCAGCCCTCTTCCCCGACCAAGAATCACCACAAACAACCAAACCAAACCTGACCCATAACCCTTGATTTCTGCCCGATCTGCTCTCTTCTTGGGCCTGGAACACGATGCCGCCCCTGTTGCTGCCTTCTTTTCACAGCGCTGCCACCACCAAGAATGGTGGTGGCCGGCCGTTCGTGCTTCACAGCGAGAGGGAGGGAGCCGGGTGAGAGAAGGAGGGTGTAGAGAGAGAGAGGGCAGTTTAGAGAGAGAGAGAGTAGAGAGAGAGGGTAAGGGGTTGCGGCTGCAACAAATGAGGAAGAAGGAGAAGAATGCTCCTTTTTATACCTAGGGTTTAGGTAGGTGGGCTTCTACCGCGTATCGAACCCGTACAAACGTAAAACGTCTCGGTTTTATTTAGGCACGATAATTAATTATAAAAATTTATCGGTTTTGTTTGAAATCTTAAATAAAGCTAAACCGAGCAAAAATATAATTATTTCCGTCGCCTGGAACGTGCGTTCGATGCACGAGTTTAAATCACATTAAAATATTCGATCACGGTTTCCTTAATGAAATTAACAATATTTAAAGTGAATAATTATTTCACATAATAAAAATCACATCTGTATTGGTCGGAAGTTGCCGGTTGTCACAGCTACTCCCTTCATCATGATTTTCACCACTGTTAAGACGAGCACTGCGACGTGGAGGCATGATCTGTAAGAAACACAGTGAAATGAATGAGATTATATAAGGAGTGTAATCATTTATTCATTAATTAAAACGAATAAACGAAAACGTTGACTTATCAAAGATTCTAAATTCTAACAACATATGAAGACGTGCTTTAGCCTATAAGTGAACACTCATCCCGAGAATTCCCAGGTAGGCATCCGGGTCCCTCGTCTGATTGGGATATATGCGCAATGCCAGCCTAGACAGAAGACTCAGAATACAGGCGTTCACCCTTCCAGATTGCACGTGTTCGTTATTAAAATCTAGAACTTCGACGAGATCTCAAGGTGGTTCAGGCTAAGCCTGGGGAATTTGTCCTATTAGTCTAAGAGTGGATCCAGTGATGGAAAGCAACCTTCTTGTAAGGATGAAAGTAGGGATAAGTAGTAGGAGGGAGATAGAGTATAGCAAGTAGAAGAAGCAAGTACTGATTAAGTCCCTAAGGTTATAGTCTAGATTATTTCTAATAACCTAATTCCCTATAACCAAGGCTCTGATACCAATCTGTAACACCCCAACCGATGGCGGAAACATCGAGGTGTCACATATGAATGAGTATACAGTAGCACATGGTAATCCAAATTTTAATTGAAATAAATTTAAATTGAAATATCCAAAAATAAAAAAAATACATAAGAGTTTAAATGTGGAAATCTAATACATCACACAAGAATCAAGCAAGCATAGACTCCTTATTGTCTTCATAAACACTCAAATCTTCATGCATCATTATTACCTGATGAGTTGTAAAAATGGGGGGGGGGGTCAACTAGAAGTTGGTGAGAATACGTAATCCATGTTAAGCAAATAGTTTAAGTATAAAAGTCTAGCAATTAGTATGTCTATCGTAAAATTTAAGTCTACAAGAATAGTATAATATGTTGACATAATCAAACCTCCGACTAGTTTAGGTCCATCCCGTCATCTACGGTTCACCTTAGTAATATGTTGGAACGATAACAATCACCCACGTTACCTATGTAGGAGGTACACGTATCCGGGTGGGGTTGTCAATCCAATAGATCTATTATTGAGTATCGCCGGCTTGGCCATAGCTAATGATTATGTAATGTTGAAACTCGTTGAAACTGTTGACTAATTCATGAGGCAATAAAGTTTACTACTAGACATGCATGTTGAATTGCTTAAAATTGTTGCAAGTATAAAGAATCGCATAAACATGGTTACGTAAACTCACCTTGGTATAGTATTAGGTATTGAGGAATAGTATAAGTGTAGCCCAATAGATTGCCAAGTATTACCCTATGTATAAGGCAACAAATAAGTCTAAGTCTATCTAGTTTATAAGTATATTCTGGGGTTTCGATTTGGGGATATCCAATTGTTGAATTTATAATAAAATGTTAATTAAATAAAAGGGAAATTTGATAATTAAATAAATGAAAATCTTTTTATAAAGTTTGAATATAGGATGTTCACAATAATGTGTTTGAAGTATAAAAATAATTTTTATAAAATTATTTTCTTTAAAATAGATTATTAAATCTATTTATTACAAATTGCCAAAATTAAACTTTAATATTTAAAAATACTAAAATTAAAGAATTATTATTTTAAAAATCATATTTCTGTTCTAAATATTCAGAAATAATTTGTATAAAATTTTGGTGCAAAAATAATAAAAATTGAATTTATTATGATTTAATTTTGATTAAAACTAACAAAAATTGATTAAAAATATAAAATAAATGATTTTTCTGAATTAAAAATCATTTCAGTAAAGTTTAACATTGTACAAACATAGGATAATTTTTGTAGAAATTTATAAAATTGTTTTGATATTTTAATGGATTTTTATAAATATAATAGTATAAAATTGATTTAATTATTATAAATATTAAATAAATGAATTTCAGAAAACTAAAAATTGTAGATAAATCTTTTACATCAGATTTGATAAATATAATTTTTTTAGAATTTATAAAAAGGTTTTAAAATTTAAAAATGAATTTACAAGTTTAAATGTAATATATGTAATTTGGTTTGTTTTAAAAAGGTTAAAAAGAAGTGGAAAAAGGGGCGCCCAAGCCGGGACTTGAACCCGGGTGCCCTTGGTTACAAGCATCGATCACAACCACTTGGCCTAGGCCTGTGGTTGTGATTTAACCCTGTTTAAATAAAATAAATACGCTATATCAAATCAGTTTATCCCCAAATCTCAATCACGAGCCCTAGCTTTTCCAATCAAGCGATTCACACATCAATAACCTGATTAATCTTAGGGTTTTTGATGTGTGAATGCCGATGAACAAACCCCACAACAATAATTATGCTTACAATGTTGATTCGATGCTCGATTGGCCGGTCAAGACCACAAGTCAAAATTGAATACGCGAAGGTCAAACAGAGTATAATAATGAAGATTGGAGGTTGAGAAGAGATTAATGGCGAGTTGTGAAGGCTTGGGGATGACCAATTTATAGTGTGGATGCATCAATGATTAATTCGGCAAGGTTGACCATGCTTTAAAGTTCATACGCGTAATATGATAAATTGGTGGACAATTGATTTGAAATTGGCGTATTGCTTAGTCAGACAAGGCCGATAATCAAGTAAAGATGCCAAACATCAATCAATTATGAGTTAATATGATGGATTTAGGCAAGTCATTCATCACAGTTGACTTTGCGAGTCAACTGTGAAAGTTTTGAGCTATGTTATATTTATAACGTGCCTGGATTGAAGCAATGATGTTTGCTAGGTCAGGTGGTTTGTGTGTTGGTGTTGAAAGGTTGAACCGGCTGAGGACTCGGGTTCGAACCCCGGCCTCAGATTGTTTTTCTTTTTAAACAACGAACGAATGGGGAGAAAAGAGACTAATGGGCCTGTTCCTTGGGCTCTTGGGCTCGGCTCCGGGTTTTAAAGGAAATAATGGGTTTTGGGCTTTGGTTTGTTTGGGTTAAGGGGGGTTTAACAACTAGTTTTATTATTGTTATTATTATTATTATTATTATTATTATTATTATTATTATATTTATATATATATATACATATATATATATAAGTTGTGTGGTCGGAAATAAAACTTAAGCACATTATGAAATATATATAATATACGTATTAAAATTTGAAAAATTTTGCGATGTTACATATCTAGTCTACAAGTATATTCTAGGGTTTCGATTTGGGGATAAACATTTGTTGGATTAATAATAAAATGTTTTAATAAATAAAGAGAAATTTGATAATTAAATAAATGAAAGTCTTTTTATAAAATTTTAATTTAGGATGGTCACAATAATGTGTTTAAAGTATAAAAATAATTTTTATAAAATTATTTTCTTTAAAATAGAATATTAAATCTATTTATTACAATTTGTTAAAATTTAACTTTAATATTTAAAAATACTAAAATTAAAGAATTATTAGATTAAAAAATATATTTCTGTTCCAAATAATCAGAAATAATTTATATAAAATTTTAGTGCAAAAATATTAAAAATTGGATTTATTATGATTTAATTAAGATTAAAACTAACAAAAATTGATTAAAAATATTAAATAAATGATTTTTCAGAAATAAAAATCATTTCAAAAAAGTTTATTGTTATAAAAACTTAGAATAATTTTTGTGGAAATTTATAAGATTATTTTGATATTTTTATAGAATTTTATAAATAAAATAGAATAAACTTGATTTAATTATTATATATATTAAATAAATAAATTTTTGAAAACTAAAAATTGTATGTTAAACTTTTTCATCCGATTAATATAAAATAATTTTTGTAGAATTTTTAAAAGTGTTTTAGTATTTAAAAATGAATTTATAAAATATAAGCAATATATATATATATATAGTTGATTGTTTCAAAAACAAAGAAAAAGAAAAGAATTGGTGCGGCTGCTAGGATTCGAACCCGCGTGGCCGGTTCAGAAAGCACCAAGCACAACCACTTGGTCCAGACCTGTGGTTTTGTTTGGGTTTTGTTTGTTAAAACTTTATAATTATACGCGAAACAGTTTTCTTCCCCAAATAAACCCACGAACCCTAGATTCAGCAATCGAATGATTTACACAACATTAACCCAATTAACCTTAGGGTTAATGTTGTGTATTCGCCGAACATTAAAACCCACCAAAAAATACAGACTTACAATCTCGTTTTGTGCACGATTGCTCAGTCAACCTTATAAGTCAAAAATGCGATTGAATACCAAGAACAGAGGATTATTATGAAGAATTGGGGGTTGAGAAAGATGAATTGGCGAGTTGTGATCGTCCAGGAATGCCCAATTTATAGTGTACTGGTCTGGAACGATGAATTGGTAAGGTTGACCTTGGTTTTAATGCGTGACGTGTAATTAAGCATAATTAGGATGATTTAAACGGCAATTGATTGTGTGATGACTCGTAGATGGCCGATAATCATGAACCCATTCCATTCTTGGATCAATTACGCGTTTGTGATTGATAATTATAGATGTTGGCTGTCATAGTTGACTTTCCATGTCAACTGTGAAGGGCCAAGGTCGGGTTAAAAGAATAATAAACAGGTATTGAAACAAGTTGGTTGTGTGGATCAGATGGTTAAGACTTTGTGTATAAGGGGCCGGCTTGGGCGCGGGTTCGAGTCCCGGCCCAAGCAAATCATTTTTTAATAATTATAACATACATATAAGTGTATTATTTATAATTAATATAGTATTAGGATTCCCAAAATGCCACAATAATAAATAAATGCGAATAATAATGATAGAACTTGACGTTTTTATTAATGATGATACGTAACGTACAAGTATAAATGCGTAATGTTACAGTCTCCCCTACTTTTAGGAACTTCCTCCCGAAGTTGGAGTTGGAGAGTCTGGTGGAAAAAGATGTGGGTACTTAGACTTCATCTGGTTTTTACGTTCCCAAGTGAACTCTGGACCTCGTTTAGATTCCCAACGAACCTTAACGATCGGAATGCGACTGCGCTTGAGTTTCTTGACTCCAGTATCAACAATCTCGACGGGTTTCTCGATAATGTGCATAGTTTCATCGATTTGCATATCCTCAAGAGGAACATGGAGGTTCTCGTCTGCTAAGCATTTCTTGAGATTCGAAACATGAAAGGTCGGGTGAACATTGCTTAGCTCAGGTGGAAGATCAAGTTTGTAAGCCACTTTTCCAACTCTGTCAAGAATTTTGAATGGGCCTACGTATCTAGGAGCTAGTTTTCCCTTTCTACCGAAACGAATCACTCCTTTCCAAGGAGATACCTTAAGAAGTACAAGGTCCCAACTTGAAATTCCAAGGGTTTACGACGTTTATCAGCATAACTCTTCTGACGACTTCTAGCCTTGAGAAGATTATCTTGAATAAGTTGGATTTTGTCTGTGGTTTCCTGGATTAGTTCGGGTCCAGTGATACGGGCTTCACCAACCTCAGTCCAACAGACGGGTGAACGACATTTACGACCATAGAGTGCCTCGAAAGGAGCCATGTTAATGCTGGCGTGATAACTGTTGTTGTATGAAACTCAACCAAAGGAAGATGAGAATCCCATGCGCCACCAAAATCGATGATACATGCCCTGAGCATATCCTCAAGTGTCTGGATGGCCCGTTCAGTCTGACCATCTGTTTGAGGGTGATAAGCAGTACTCAGGTTCAACTTGGTACCCAAAGCATCTTGTAACGAATCCCAAAAGTGAGAGGTGAAACGACCATCACGATCAGAGATAATGTCCAAAGGTATACCATGACGACATTCGATTTCACTCACGTACATCCTTGCCAATCTTTCCACGGAATACTTCTCACGAATAGGTAAGAAGTGGGCTGACTTGGTCAAACGATCGACGATTACCCAAATGCTGTCAAAACCTTTGGGTGTACGCGGGAGTTTGGTGATGAAGTCCATAGCTATGCTCTCCCATTTCCATACAGGAATTTCTGGTTGTTCGAGCATACCAGATGGTCGTTGATGTTCAGCCTTGACCTTTGAACAAGTGAGGCATTTTGCAACGAAAAGAGCAATGTCTTTCTTCATACCAGGCCACCAATAAGAATAACAGAGATCTTGGTACATTTTGTCAGCTCCAGGATGAATAGAATAACGAGACTTATGAGCCTCGTTCATGAGAAAAGTACGAAGATCATCACGGTCAGGAATCCACAGTCGATTAAGAAAATAGAGCAGCCCATCAGGTTTGGTTTCAAGTTGAGTCTCAGCACCACAAGACATTTCATCGTACATGTTACCTTGGGTGACTGATGTATGTTGAGCCTGGAGAATGCGATCCTGAAGATCAGTACGAACTCTCGCACATTGAAGTTTGATACGCTCTTTACGACTAAGTGCGTCAGCCACAACATTCGCTTTGCCAGGATGATAGCGAATTTCGCAATCGTAGTCGTTAAGTAACTCAACCCAACGTCGTTGCCTCATGTTAAGATTTTTCTGGTCGAAGACATGTTGGAGACTTTTGTGGTCTATGAACACCATACATTTGGTACCATAAAGATAGTGTCTCCAAATCTTAAGAGCAAAGACAACAGCGCCCAATTCAAGATCATGGGTGGTATAATTCTTTTCGTGAGTCTTGAGTTGTCGAGACGCATAAGCAATAACCTTTCCTCGTTGCATGAGAACACAACCAAGACCTTGGTTTGATGCATCACAATAGACCACGAAATCATCATTACCCTCAGGTAGAGACAATATAGGAGCTTCACAGAGTTTCAGCTTAAGGGTTTCAAATGCTTCCTCTTGCTTTGGTCCCCACTCATAGGGTTTACCCTTGTGAGTTAAGGTAGTGAGAGGAACAGCGATCTTGGAGAAGTTGGCGATGAATCGACGATAATAACCAGCCAAACCAAGGAAGGAACGAACTTCTGTTGGAGTTTTAGGAACACTCCAATTCTTCACAGCTTCGATCTTTGCAGGATCAACATGAATCCCGTTCATATCAATGACATGTCCCAAAAATTGAACTTCCTTAAGCCAAAATTCACATTTTGAGAACTTGGCATACAGTTGTTCTTTCTTTAGGAGACCCAAGATGGAGTGAAGATGTTGTTCGTGATCGGATTTTGATTTAGAGTAAATCAAAATATCATCGATGAAGACGATCACGAATTTGTCGAGGTAGGGTCTACAAACCCGATTCATCAAATCCATAAACACTGCGGGAGCGTTGGTCAATCCAAAAGGCATGACCATGAATTCATAGTGACCATATCGAGTACGAAAGGCTGTCTTGGGAATATCTTCATCGTGGACTCTAAGCTGATGATAACCAGAACGAAGATCAATCTTCGAGAAGTGGGTTACTCCTTGAAGTTGATCGAAAAGATCGTCAATCCTAGGCAAGGGATAACGATTCTTGATAGTGAGTTTGTTGAGTTCGCGATAGTCGATACACATCCTAAGAGATCCATCTTTCTTCTTAACCAACAAGACAGGGGCTCCCCATGGAGAAGAACTGGGGCGAATGAAACCTTTATCAGAAAATTCCTGTAGTTGACTGGCAAGTTCTTGCATCTCAGAGGGTGCAAGACGATAAGGAGCTTTAGCGACAGGATTAGCACCAGGAACAAGATCAATTCTAAATTCCACTTGTCGAGCAGGAAGTAAACCAGGTAAATCCTCTGGAAAGACTTCAGGATAGTCCCGAATGATTGGAATGTCTTGGATACTTTTGCCTTTGTCCTTCTTCTCTATCACGTTAGCTAAGAAGGCTGTATACCCCTTTCGTAAGTACTTTTGAGCAGTAGTACAAGACATGAGCTTAAGCTCGCCACAAGGCTTCTCACCATAGATCTTCAAAATCTCACCAGATTCGAGAGGAATGCGTATGACTTTCTCAAAACACAGAATTTCAGCACGATGGGTTGACAACCAGTCCATGCCTACTATGACATCAAAACTTCCAAGATGCGTAGGGATGAGATCGATAGAGAAAGTATGATCGTCGAGGTTCAACACACAACTACGAATAATAGAGTCGATCGAGATAGACTTCCCATTAGCTACCTCTACCACTAAAGGTTCCTCTAGGTTAGTGTGGGGTAAGTTAAGTAAAGGTTCAAACTTCAGTGATACAAATCACTTATCAGCTCCCGAATCAAATAATATGGATGCATAGTGGTTATTAATGAGAAACGTACCATTCACCACCTCGTTGTTGTCACGGGCCTGGTTAGCATTGAGATTGTAGGCGTGGCCTCGAGCACCTTGGTTCTGGTTGCGGTTCTGGTTTTGGTTTTGGTTGCGGTTTTGGTTTTGGTTTTGGTTTTGGTTGCGGTTTTGGTTCTGGTTCTGGTTTTGGTTACGATTGGGGCAATTGTTGATATGGTGGTCAGGGCTGCCACACTCGTAGCATTGACCACGAGCAGGCCTGTTGTTTTGTTGGTTGGGAGCTGGGGCATATTAGGCTGGGTTGTTTTGGTTGTTTTGGGCAGCAGGGGCTTGGCAAGCATTGGTGTAGTGTCCATACCGCTTACAGTTATTGCATTGGCGGCATGGTCTGCCAGGAAGATGATGGTATTGACAAGTGTTGCAGAGAGGGTGACTCCCACCATACGGTTTCTTGGCTGGGTTTTGGGCAGCAGGTGGAGTGGTAGCAACCATGTAGTTCCTAGCCTTGCGCTTCTTGTTGCTTGAGGTCTCAGGCTTGACTTCAATAGCGGGCTGAGGAGTATCTTTGGCAACAGTCTTCTTAGTGCCCTTGCGGAAGAGAGTACCGTTCTTCACATGATTATCAGTAAGAGTAGCTGCCAGACGTTTGGCTTCTTCCAAGGTGGCAGGATTCCTTCCCCAAACGGTGTCCTGAATTTGCATGGGCAGACCACCGATATACTTCTCGATGGCTACGGCAGGGGAGTGACTTTGTGAGGCAACAATAAGCTAAGCTCATGAAAGCGGGTGTTGTAGGCAAGGTTTTCCCCACTATCTTGAGCAAGGGCGTGGAACTCATCTTCTAGCTTCTTAACCTCGTTGCGAGGACAAAACTCTTCCTTCATAACCTCCTTGACTTGGTCCCATGTCATAGCAAGAGCAACTTCAGCCCCACGAGTGCGCTTTTCTTCATTCCACCAAGTGAGTGCTCGTTTGTGAAGAACACTCATGGCGTAGCGAACCTTAAAGTTGTCGGGGCACTCACTGTTGATAAAGGTATTCTCAATACCCTCAAACCATTGTAGGAGTCCTGTAGCTCCTTCTTCTCCACTAAACTTTGGGGGATTACAAGAATTAAAGTGTTTGAGTGTGCAGGCTGGAAGACCAGTCCCATTCCCGTTGTGGTTTCCATTTCCATTACCATTTCCGTTACCGTTCCCGTTCCCGTTACCGTTCCCGTTGCCGTTCATCTGGATGACCTGAGCTAGTAAATTGGGAACCAGAGTCGCGATTTGCTGCGCCATTTGTTGAGAAATGATCGCATCCAGTTGAGCATCGACACCATTGTTGTTGTGGTTAGCACCGTGGTTATGGTTATGGTTGTCGCCACCTTCATCGTGGTTCTCACCATTGCTATTGCGAGTGCTGCGACGTGGAGGCATGATCTGTAATAGACACAATGAAATGAATGAGATTATATAAGGAATGTAATCATTTATTCATTAATTAAAACGAATAAACGAAAACGTTGACTTATCAAAGATTCTAAATTTTAATAACATATGAAGACATGCTTTAGCCTATAAGGGAACACTCATCCCGAGAATTCCCAGGTAGGCATCCGGGTCCCTCGTCTGATTGGGATATATGCGCAATGCCAGCCTAGACAGAAGACTCAGAATACAGGCGTTCACCCTTCCAGATTGCACGTGTTCGTTATTAAAATCTAGAACTTCGACGAGATCTCAAGGGGGTTCAGGTTAAACCTGAGGATTTTGTCCTATTAATCTAATGGTGGATCAGGATTGCAGCAGACGAATAAGAGTAGTCACTTGTAGGCTTAGGGTTATATAAGGTATAGGATAGGGATAAGATTAGGGAAGCATTTAGGGTTACAAGTAAGAGGAGCAAGTACTGTTTAAGTCCCTAAGGTTATAGTCTAGATTATTTTCTAATAACTTAATTCTCTATAACCAAGGCTCTGATACCAATCTGTAACACCCCAACCGATGGCGGAAACATCGAGGTGTCACGTAAGAATGAGTATACAGTAGCACATGGTAACCAAATTTTAATTGAAATAAATTTAAAGTGCAAATATCCAAAAATAGAAATACATAATGAGTTTCAATGTGGAAATCTAATACACCACAAAGTTCAAACAAGCATAGACTTCAAATTGTCTTCATGAAAATACTCTAGTCTTCATGCATCATTATTTCTTGTTGAGTTGTAAAAATGGGGGGGTCAACTAGAAGTTGGTGAGAATACATAATCCATGTTAAGCAAATAGTTTAAGTATAAAAGTTTAGCAATTCATATGTCTATCGTAAGTTTAAGTCTACATGAATAAGCATAATATGTTGAATCGACATAATCAAACCTCCGACTAGTTTAGGTCCATCCCGTCATCCACGGTTCACCTTAGTAATATGTTGGAACGATAACAATCACCCACGCTACCTATGTAGGAGGTACACGTATCCGAGTGGGATTGTCAATCCAATAGATCTATTATTGAGTATCGCCGGCTTGGCCATAGCTAATGATTATGTAATGTTGAAACTCGTTGAAACTCGTTGAAACTGTTGTTGTTGTCTAATTCATGAGGCATTAAAGTTTACAACTAGACATGCATGTAGAATTGCTTAAATGTTGCAAGTATAAAGAATCGCATAAACATGATTACGTAAACTCACCTTAGTATAGTATTAAGTCTTGAGGAATAGTATGAGTGTAGCCCAATAGATTGCCAAGTATTACCCTATGTATAAGGTAACAAATAAGTCTAAGTCTATCTAGTCTACAAGTATATTCTAGGGTTTCGATTTGGGGATAAACATTTGTTGGATTAATAATAAAATGTTTTAATAAATAAAGGGAAATTTGATAATTAAATAAATGAAAGTCTTTTTATAAAATTTGAATTTAGGATGGTCACAATAATGTGTTTAAAGTATAAAAATAATTTTTATAAAATTATTTTCTTTAAAATAGAATACTAAATCTATTTATTACAATTTGTTAAAATTTAACTTTAATATTTAAAAATACTAAAATTAAAGAATTATTAGATTAAAAATTATATTTCTGTTCCAAATAATCAGAAATAATTTATATAAAATTTTGGTGCAAAAATATTAAAAATTGGATTTATTATGATTTAATTAATAATAAAACTAACAAAAATTGATTAAAAATATTAAATAAATGATTTTTCAGAAATAAAAATCATTTCAGAAAAGTTTATTGTTATAAAAACTTAGAATAATTTTTGTGGAAATTTATAAGATTGTTTTGATATTTTTATAGAATTTTATAAATAAAATAGAATAAACTTGATTTAATTATTATATATATTAAATAAATAAATTTTTGAAAACTAAAATTTGTATGTTAAACTTTTTCGTCAGATTAATACAAAATAATTTTTGTAGAATTTTTAAAAGTGTTTTAGTATTTGAAAATGAATTTATAAAATATAAGCAATATATATATATATATATATATATATATAGTTGATTGTTTCAAAAACAAAGAAAAAGAAAAGAATTGGTGCGGCTGCTAGGATTCGAACCCGCGTGGCCGGTTCAGAAAGCACCAAGCACAACCACTTGGTCCAGACCTGTGGTTGTGTTTGGGTTTAGTTTGTTAAAACTTTATAATTATACACGAAATAGTTTTCTTCCCCAAATAAACCCACGAACCCTAGATTCAGCAATCGAATGATTTACACAACATTAACCCAATTAACCTTAGGCTTAATGTTGTGTATTCGCCGAACATTAAAACCCACCAAAAAATACAGACTTACAATCTCGTTTTGTGCACGATTGCTCAGTCAACCTTATAAGTCAAAAATGCGATTGAATACCAAGAACAGAGGATTATTATGAAGAATTGGGGGTTGAGAAATATGAATTGGCGAGTTGTGATCGTCCAGGAATGCCCAATTTATAGTGTACTGGTCTGGAACGATGAATTGGTAAGGTTGACCTTGGTTTTAATGTGTGACGTGTAATTAAGCATAATTGGGATGATTTAAACGGCAATTGATTGTGTGATGACTCGTAGATGGCCGATAATCATGAACCCATTCCATTCTTGGATCAATTACGCGTTTGTGATTGATAATTATAGATGTTGGCTGTCATAGTTGACTTTCCATGTCAACTGTGAAGGGCCAAGGTCGGGTTAAAAGAATAATAAACAGGTATTGAAACAAGTTGGTTGTGTGGATCAGATGGTTAAGACTTTGTGTATAAGGGGCCGGCTTGGGCGCGGGTTCGAGTCCCGGCCCAAGCAAATCATTTTTTGATAATTATAACATACATATAAGTGTATTATTTATAATTAATATAGTATTAGGATTCCCAAAATGCCACAATAAATAAATGCGAACAATAATGATAGAATTTGACGTTTTTATTAAAGATGATACGTAACGTACAAGTATAAATGCGTAATGTTACACTAATCTATTTCCAACACCTATCACACTAATTTTCTTATTAACTACCTTTTTTGACCATTGGGGTTGGTGGTCCAATGGCAAGGCAAAGCCTTTTAATACACTAAGAGTGTGAGGTCTTAAGTTCAAGTCTCACAAGGAGCAAGAAATTTACCTTTAAAAAAAAAAAAAAACTACCTTTTTTGTTGTATCGGAATTTCTTAATTGATATTCAATGGTTGAACACTTGAACCCATTGTTTGGTTAAAAAAATGGAATGGACGATGAACAAATATATATAGATGGTTAGGTTTTTTTATTCTTTTTAAATATTTTTCTTTTCTTTTTAAATATGACCGTTTTAACAGTCAAAATATTTAAAATATATTAAATGCCACAAAAGATTTTGTTGCCTTTTGTTATTGTGCCAACATCGTCCCTGAGGTTTGGGCACTTTTACTACTTCAGTCCAAAACCCAAACCTTTTAAATATGGGTCCATTGACTTTACATTTTTTGCCACATTCGTCCCTGACACTAAACCTAGTTAAATATTAACGTTAAGTTTGGGGTATTTCTGACTTTTTGCCTACCCTTTTATTTTTTAATATTTTTACTTAATAAGTGGGACCCACCTCCCCCACCTTCTTCTACTCTAAACCTGCCACCATCAGACACCACCATTATCACCACCACCACCACCACCATAGCCTCCAACCTTCACCCTCACACAACCACCCTATCTGGAACTCATAAACCCGTGTTCCACCTTCCATCATTCAGTCCATCATCACCACTAAACCCGTCTTCCATCGATCAGAAACAGAAAGAGAATCAGTGGGTTTGGTAGCCGGAGAACTCGCCGGAAATACATCGGGGGTTGATCGAACCTCCGGTTACCTTCACATCATCGATACTATCTCTCTAACCACCCCTCCGTGTGTGTGTGTGTTCCAGGTTATAATACCACACACACAATCGGTGTGTGTGGGTGTCGAGTTAAAGGGTTGGATTCGATGGTGGTTATCGGTAACAAAGAAGGGACAGGTTCGATTGGCATATTATAAGGCTCGATGACAGTCACCATAGCTTGGTGACTGTTTGGTTATGATAATAGAGAACCAAATCCGGTTATCTATGATGATAATATCAAGATGAAGGAGGAGGATTGGTGTTAATCGGGTATAAAAGAGATTAAGGAGGATGAGGGAAGGATGGTTCGCCGGAGAGAGTGGCGGCGGCGGCTGGTGCTAGTTGTCCGGTTAGGCTCTCAATCAGAACACACACAAGTGTGTATATGTGCTTGTGGGTTTCTGCAGAGAAGGAGACAAGAGATAGGGTTTTTATAGGAGATTCCAAATTGAGAGTGTTTGGGAACGGGTATAGGAGCTGACAAGGAGGGTGTTTGGCTGCAGGAATAGAGCTGTTGTACATAGAGTGTTTGGTGATAAGTTTAATAGTAGATTAAGGGCGTTTGGGTGTGATAAGTTTAAAAAGTAAAAAATGCCCCCATAGTTAACAAGATAAGTTAACTGGGTTTAATGTCAAGGACAAATGTGGCAAAAAATGTAAAGTCTACGGACCCAGATTTAAAAGGTTTGGATTTTGGACTGAATTGACAAAAGTGCCCAAACCTTAGAGACGATTTTGGCTATTAACTCTTATTGTGCTAACGGACGAACAATAGTGCCCCTTAATGGTGCTCAGAAAACAGAGGGGGTTATTGAGTGAAAATTTGCCTAGGTAGCATGGGCACTACCATTACACCGGATAGCCTTACAGATGTTAAAATGGTTATATGAGGGTGTACGAACTAATGAACATGAACAAGCCTTGTTTGTGTTCGTTTGTTAAGAAAATTATGTGTTTATGAACAGTTCATGAACACTTACCAAACGAGATTTTCTGTTCGTGTTCGTTTGTTAAAAAAAAACACTCATGTTCGTGTTTGTGTTCGTTTGTTAATTTTTTTCATCAAAGCACATGAACACAAATGGACATTAATGAACACAAACAAGTGTTTAGAACGGAAACAAACACAAACGGACATATTAATATTAACATTTGAATAACATCAAATTCCCATACATTAAGACATTATCTAGATCCACCCAAAATATACCTAATTTTCCAAACATTCTTAGTACTGGATAAGGGCGTCGGAGGTGGATGGCAGAGGGCGTTGGAGGTGGAGGGCATCAACGCTGGAACGTAAAAACATATAATGATCTTCAGTACAAAAAATACGTTTATTGCTCTTATATAGTCATATATTTACCTCATATATATTATTTATTGGGTAAAATAAACAAAAATAAAAAGTATAAAAATTAAAACATTAATAAACTATTGAACATAAATGCACACGTTACTAGACGTTCACGTACATAAACGAACGAACGCAACCTACGTTTATGTTCGCTCGTTTAACTAAACGAACGGAATTTTTTGTTCGTGTTTATTCATTTATTAAACGAACGAACACAAACATATTTTCTACCAAAAAATTCATGAACTATTCGCTAAAAATTCAGTTTAGTTACAGCCCTCTCCTGAGTTAAACCAATAAAGAAACCATTTAGCATTATTTATTCAAAAAATTCATACACAAATCGCAATTATTTCCCAAACGGCAACAGAAGATTCCGTCAAACACACTAACACCGTCAAAACCAAACAACTTAACAAAGAGGCACTAACGGGGTTAAATAAAAGCATGACAAATTTTACACCGTACGTAACAGCTGAACGTCAACAAGATCACATCTCGACCGTTGGATCACACATCAACGGTCAGAGATCATATCCTCCCCTGTTCGGAATACTTACTCTCTTTAAACCAGAAACAAGACACCATTATAAAAACAGGTTCCAAACACGTCGTTCGCACAAGCACAACAACACCAACCTCTTCATCTTCTCTCTCACGAAAAAAAAAAGAAGAAAAAAACAGTTTTTTATTCCACTAATAATAATTATTTCATAAAACGGAGATTAATATTATATTTATCAGAATTCGGTTAGTGAAATGTTGAAGTTTGGTTTAATGTTATCTATATGACCTGAATTAATCGGAGGATTTGTTTGATTTGCTGATTGATTGATGATTTGTTGTGTTTTTTCTTTTGCAGATTATTTATATATGAATTGAGAGGATTTTGAGGAAGTGGATGCAGTTTTGAGCTTCGTGTTCATGTTTTGTTAATATTTTTTCTAAAAACAGTTTTTATTTCACTAATTGTTTGATGAAATAAAGATTATAAAGAGATTTTGAAGGAGAATTTGGTGAGTGAAATGTTGAAGTTGTTGTATGATTTCATCAATTTGTTTCGGATGCATTTGATCTGGTTGTTGAATTTTGGTTCTATGTAATCGTTTTGTTTTCGATTTGTTTGAAGATTTTAGCAAGTAATCGGACGATTTGTCTGATTCACTGATTAATTGATGATTTGTTATCGTATTTTGTTTTGCAGATAGATTACACGAACAGAAAGGATTATGTTGAATTGGATGCAGTTTTGAGCTTCGTGTTCTTGTTCTTGTTCTTGTTCTCTTCATCTTCTCTCTAAAACAGCTTCTATTTCGCAGAAGAATTCGGTGAGTGAAACATTGAAGCTATTGTATGATATTATATTACAGAGTTAGTTTTTATGAATTTGTTTCGTACACATTCGATTTCGTTGATGAATTTTGGTTCTGTGTTATCCTTTTGTTTTCAATTCATATAATTTTTAGGAATTAATCTGAAGATTTGCTTAATTGATGTTTTTTTGTTTTTTTTTTTTTTTTTTTTTTGCAGATTATTTATATGAACAGAGGATTTTTTTTTTGAAGTGGAAGCAGTTTTGAGCTTCATGTTCATGAGCTTTTCACAGTCCTGGATTTGAAATCTCAAACAGATAATTGAAGATATTATATAAGTTTGCAGGTATGCGTTGTATAATTCGTTTGTTCAACGCGATTTGAAATAAATCCGATTGATAAACAAAATCTGACGAAAGAAGATGAATTTGAAGATGAATGTTCATCGTTTTTCCAAAGTTTCTGAAGAACTAAGCTTTTGATTTTCAATTCTCAACTCAATCACATGATATTGTAAACTAATCTATCGAAATAAAAGACAAACAAGCGACAAACTGCGTCGCTAACCCTTTCTTATTGAAGTTTTTTCTTGTAATGTTAATAATAATTCTGTCACAATCCTCTGCATCTTCATCTTCAACGTATTATCCGATGATCTATTCGATTCTCTCTTCTGATCATGAATTACTCAATAATTTCATAGATATTAACGCAATGACGATCTAATTTTAAATTTTTGTTATCATTCCATTGTTTTTCTGTGTAACTCTGGTTAAGAGAAAGTGTAAAGAGGTTGTAACTAAACTAACCATGGTTAGTTAATGGGTAACGTGACAGGTGCATTATTATTATTATTAAAGGTAACATAATGGAGAAGAATATCTCTAATACCACCAATACGACGACGTCTTCATCGTCAGACTTCGTACTGCAGTGGGGGAACCGGAAGCGGTTACGTTGTATGAAGGTTCAGCAGCAGCAAGCTAAGGAGAAAGAATTGGCTGCGGCGTCGGCCACGGTTTCCGGTGCACCGCCAGTGGGTCTACGGTCGATCACAGCTCGAATTGATCGGAGGGTTGTTAGATCGCCTAGTCATCAGAACAAGGAGGTGGTTAGTGGTGCTAACGGCGTTAGTAACGGTACCGGTTATATTAATCTTCGGCAACGGTCTTCTTCGCCGGCTCATCGGGTTCTCAGGTAATTTTGTTATTTATTAGGCACTTATGATTTCTTTTATTTTTTGGTGTTTGGTGGTATGTTAGGAATTTTTTTGTGTATTTGACATGTGATAGACATTGATTTGGGTTTGGGTTTAACTATAATATGAGGTTGCGGTTTATGCTGGGTTGGACAAAAAGGTGGCAAAAATTCGCAAGTTGAGGTTGCGGTTTCAGAATGAAGATATCTTATTAAAATAAAAGGCTTCATTAATATCGTGTCACACGAGCATAAACTCGCAAGTTGAGGTTGCGGTTTGTCTGCGTAAGCATAGGTTGCAGTTACACCAAAACCACTAAAAACGAAAAAAAAAATCGTCAGTTATGTTCGTTTTGTTAAAGTCTTATCATTTGGTGTTTAATTTAGCTTAAACATGAGAATTACAAGGTGGTAATTTGTGACATGATTGAAAACATGTAACGGAAAATAATTAGAGTTTTTTAGTTTTTTGTAAATAACATTTTTAGTTTTTGTATTTAACATGTTTAATTAGCCGGTTGTGTTTAAGTTCAGCTTATTAAAAAATGCTTTGATTAAATATAGTAAATAGCTTTAATTGTATAGGTATGTTATTAACATATTTAAACATGAAAAGAGAAAAACATACGAGGGTTAACTTCTCAACTCATTTTCAATTCTTATAGCATACCAGTTTTTATACCATACTAGCTTAGGCTCAAAATAGTTTAACTGGTCAAAACGGAGGATTTAACTGGTTTTACTAGCCGGTTTGAAACATTTTTTAAAAGATTGGTACAATGAGTTTGCTTTTTAGCTTTTTGACTCGTTGAAAAGAAATGACTTTAATGCTAGTAATAAGAGAAAATATAAGATCTTATAAAATATTCCTGTATTTTAAGTTCTAGCTTAAAACTATAAATATTTAATTAAATTTGTTTTTATTTAAAATATAAAAAAGATAAAATGAATACAGGATCACGTATTACTGTAATGTGTACATTGTCAAAGTTGCCCAACCAAATCATATGTGGAAGACTACAATATTTTTTTATATTACATTTTTGATAAATCTTTAATTGTTGATTTTAATTTTCCTAGTTATGACATCATATGAATAACTTTGATTTTGACTTTTCAATTTTTTCAACGATATTTTCTGTTTTCTACGATATATATATTTTAAAAATACACTCTTTTCGTTCTTTTAACCAGATTCACATAAGGCCATAATAATTAAATAATAAAATGCATATTTATATTGTCCGTCGTTCCTTTGTATTCTGCAAAATAGCATTTTTTTTATTTAAGTAATAAACAAACATAATACCTAGTTTTACATATTTATTTAAAGTTAGGACATGATCTTTCCATCCAAAAGAGCATGTCTTTATCTATTTCATCATTATTTTAGCAATTAAAAATAATTAAATTAAATGATTTATTTTTATAAAATAATTAAGTTTAAGAAGGGGGACAACAACCAGTAGAAGTTATCCATCCAACCACGTGTGACACAACCCACTACTACTTCCACTAATCACCCATTTCCCACCGTTGGATCCCACTCAACAATAATTTCATCACCTTTAAGATCCCTACACGTGTCCACCATAGAAAGACACCCCAAATGATCCGACGGTTAGATCTCTCCACGAAACCAACGCCACCTTTTTCCCAATCCTTTTATTAATATTCTTTCCCTGCGCCGCTGCGCATGTTATCACAGATCTCTCTTTCCATTGCCCAACCATGAGCATAAAATAGAAAAAAGAATAAAAAAGTTTATATATAAAAAAAAAAACAAAATAAAAAACACACACATTCATTATTCATGTCCTTCATTTCATCTCTCCCCATAACAAGTTAACAACCCTCTGATCTCGATTTCTGTGTGATCACAACATCCACAGGGGTATTCTCGTAATTTACCACTTTATATATTTTTTTAATATTACTTTTCAACAATATTATTTTATAAAACTTGTGACTGATTAATATCTTTTTGTTATTTTTTATAAATAAATTGTAGGAATTCTGAGAATTCAATTACAATGAAGGGTCAGAGCAACGGTGGAAGAGGCGTTTGTTCACCGGAGAGAGGGGGTGCGCACGATAAGAGAACGGCGCATCATAGCAACAACCACCACCATAACAACGGCAAAGCCAATAATCACAACGGTGGTGGTGGTGGGTCGGCCTCATCGGAGACGGCGCACGATAGCAAAAAAGGAGGGGCGTCGCCGGTGAATGAATCTTTACCGATCGTGTGGCCACCAAAATTTGCGATCGGATTAACGAATAAGGAGAAAGAAGAAGATTTCTTAGCGATTAAAGGGGCTAAACTTCCTCAAAGACCCAAAAAACGTGCAAAGTTTATCCAACGTACCATTAATGTACGCCTCACAACCCCTTTTTATCCAATTATTGAATTTTTATGGGTCGGGTTATTAGCGTTGTCTATGTTTGCGGGCATGGGCGGAGGCTTGGGTGACCTTTTGTCATTGGATTTACCCGAATGATCGGCTTTTTTTAATATATGTTTGCATTGAATTAATTAATTTTTTTTATGTGAATAGTTGGTGTGTCCTGGTGGTTGGCTATGCGATCTAACTTTGGAACGGTATGAAGTTAGAGAGAACACCAAGAAGATAACAAAGAAGGTATCTTTTGGTTTAATTTTCTTTTAATTTAAAATTAATTATTCTGATTGTTGCGAGTTGAAGTCGTTTTATTTAGTTTTAATATTTATTTAAAAAAATATGAAATATGAGTTTTGGAGGTTTGGTCGTTTGTCCATTTATCAATTCGTAAAAAATAGAATTACTAGTTACTTTTAAGAAAATCAACGATCATAAATATTTATTACGTTAAGTTTCTTCCTTTATAGTCAGCAAATACAAGAAATGAATTTGTATTAAAAATGTATTTTTTTATTTAACTAATATTGAATTCGTCTTTTCTTTTTCATTTTAACATTTTTAAATTCTGTTTGTTGATAATAATAAATAATTTTTTTAAAATTATATTATAAAAATAGACGAGCGTGGATGACGTAACTCAAAATAAATTTAAAAATAAAATGGGTAACATCTTATATAATGGTTTGGTGTCTGCTATCCTAATATGTATGTCCTTTATGAATTGAAAAATTAGTCCATTAAAAAATGGTTTGTATGAATTTAAATTCATTAAAATGTTATTATCAATTTTTATATTGCTTATAATGTAATTTATCAATTGATGTAATTCTTGTCTTCATTCAAATATGATCAAAAGATTTCGTTTTTTTTTTTCAAATTTAACAAGTTAAGCAATTCTCGCAATAAATCTATACATATAATAAACCAAAGCCATTTTAATGACAAGGCACTCAAAGAGGCAATCTCTTCCTTGAGTGTGCCATGTGTCTTCCCATGTGACATTGAGATATTTTAGGAAAAAAATAATTTAAAAACAAAATTGGATTTTTCACCCTTATGTTTCCTCCCATAATTTTTAAACGTTAATATCTTTAATATACGAGATTTTTTAAAGAAAAAAATTACACCACATTAACGAGCGTTTTATTATCTTTTCAACGAGTACCATAGTGCTATATAAAAACGAAGAAATTTTTTTGTGTGGTTTTGTTCATATAGGAAAAAAACACAAAGTGTTCAGGTAAATCATTAATCATGTATAGACAAGTCACTAATTATGTTTAAATCAGTAAATATGAAAAAAAAAATTCAACCAGAGTCGAATAGGTTAATAAAGTTATACGTTGTTTTAAGTTAGATATCAATATTAGTATGCTAGAGTTGTACATTTGTTTAGTCTTTAGTATATGTGTTAATATTAGAGTTACATTAAAGTTCTACATTATTTTAGGTTAGGTGTTAGCATTGGAGTTGTACATTGTTAATTTGTTTTAGGTTAGATTTTAATATTAGAGTTATACATCAGTCTATTTCATATGTAAAATTGATGTATCATAATAAATTTCTTAACCCGGGACGCTTCCGGGGTATAACAAAATATATATGTTCGGTTTTTTACGTGTAAAAATTTGTTAAGTGACTTTTACGAGACAACCGATAAAGTATGCTATTTTTTTTAGCGTTTGCCTTTTTTCTGCATAAAGTTTTATATGTGATTTTTTGTATTTAATCTCACATAGACAATTTCAGTATTGACAAATGTGTCAGGTTTTCACATTCGTAAGAATTTAATGATATACAAATTCATAAAGACATAATTAAATGGTTTTTTTTTTTGTTGTTATTTTCTAAATTTTATAATATGAATAAAAAGTATAAAATGCATTAATTCTGATTTTATCCAACGGGTTATGTATTAATCGTACTCAAAAGTTTTTGTCACGCATTCTTTTTGCATGCATCCACTTTATTCTCTTGAAACTGGCCTACGTTTTATTCTTAAACATTTTTCATGGTTTGACATAAATAATGAAGTGCAAACTTACGTGAAAAATGTTTTTATTAATTAATGGTTTTCTGAATTTTATAATAGATAACAAGTATAAAAAATGCACTAGGTTTGATTTAATAAACGTGTCTATTATTATTATTTAACAGAGACCTAGAGGATTAAAGGCTATGGGAGGCATGGAGTCAGAGTCAGAAGAGTAAAGGTTTTGTTTTCATGTATAATGGAACCAAATGTGTTCTAGTCGGTTATATCTAATATCATTTGGTATTGTGTTATCTATATAAATTAATAATTAGACCTATGTTTGTTTTTTTAGGAGGAGAAATATTGAGCTTTGTATTTAGTAAATTCATCAATTTTCTCCTTTCTTCAAACGTTATAAATCAAATGTAGACAAGTTGAGGTTTTATTTTACATGAGAAGAATTTTATTTAAATCGCCTTTAAATTTATTTGTTTGTTTGATATTGTTTAAACTTATTACAAACAATGGCACATATCGACTTTCAAATTTCTTATTTAAATTGGATAATTAACAGCTAGAAAGCTATAGAAATGGTACGGAGGTACATCAATTTTTAGCCAAATTGATTAAGTAGAAAGGTAGAGTAGTGTATAAATAAAAACTTAATTATAAATTTTTTATCAATTGATATAGACGTAAATTGAAAAAAATCGATAAAAATTCTAGTATGCAAGTTATTTTGCTTACTGAATGTTAATTAATGCAATTGATATGGATTTTGGTTTAATGAAAAATATCATATAGACTTTTTATGTAAAGCAATCATGGATATCCACCAATTAAAGTTTGATTTGACAAAATTTATAAACAACTCTGGAATCAAATAAATATTATCATACTAGATATTTGCCCGCGTTGACACGCAGTTCAACAACGTACGATTATTTGGAGTAGTATAACGTATAAGAAAAATAAAGTAGAAGCATTTTATTAAAATTTAAAAGCAACGAATACACATTTATTCAAATATCGCTGAAAAATTCCTTATAAACCACATTTTTTTTTTTAGTCATCACTTTCCCACCAGCATCAAGTATAAGTAACTTCACGCCTGCCCTGCTTTTAACTCTTGACAATGCGACATAAAGCTGGCCATGTGAGAATACAGGGTTTCTTAAATACAATCCAACCTGAATAAGGCGACTTAAAAGGTATGTGTTAAAAATAGACTTATGGCATATTCAACAATAAGAAAGTAATAAAAATGAAAATAAGAAACTAACTACCACCTAAATTTCACAATTTAATTTGACACGTCTGAGAAGATGAGCATTACCCATATCGACCCGCTAAAAAAGCTTCGAGCATATTTTATTCTATTTTACACATTTGAAAAGGCAAACATTACTCAAATCGACCCGTTAAGAAAAGGGAAGATTGCCCCAATTCACCTATGGCCTATGTATAACTAAAAGGAACTTTAATCTAATCAAAACACCATAAACACATTGTTGGCAATATTGTGTAACTCACGATAAATGCTAATTATACGCTCCATATTTGCGAAATCGTTGCTAACCCCACATTGTGTAAATCTTCTTCCACATTTTGCTTCCCGGACTACTCCACAGCCGGGTGTTTAATAACTTTCCTAAACACTATAATCCATAATTTTTAATTTTTTTAAAATAAAAACATTTAATAACTATTCTATTTTTAAAATTCAAAAAAAAGTCATTAATGTTTTTATAAATGTTTTTTATTTTTTAAAAATCGAAATCATTCATTAATGTTTGGGTCAACGTGTTTAATAACTTTCTTAAACACTGTAATCCATATTTTTAATTTTCTTAAAATAAAAAACATTTAATGACTATTCTATTTTTTAAATTCAAAAAAGAGTAATTAAAGTTTTTATAAAATTTTTTATTTTTTAATAATCGAAAATTATTCATTAATGTTTCGGTCAAAGTGTTTAATAACTTTCCTAAACACTATAATCCAGATTTTTAATTTTTTTTAAAATAAAAAACATTTAATGACTATTCTATTTTTAAAATTCAAAAAAGAGTCATGTTTTTATAAAAGAATTTATTTTTTAAAAATCGAAAATCATTCATTAATGTTTCGGTCAACGTGTTTAATAACTTTCCTAAACACTATAATCCAAATTTTTACTTTTTTTAAAATAAAAAACATTTAATGACTATTCTATTTTTAAAAGTCAAAAAGAGTCATTAATGTTTTTATAAAAATAAATATTTTTTAAAATCGAAAATCATTCATTAATGTTTCGGTCAAAGTGTTTAATAACTTTCCTAAACACTATAATACAGATTTTTAATTTTTTTAAAATAAAAAACATTTAATGACTATTCTATTTTTAAAATTCAAAAAATAGTCATTAATGTTTTTATAAAAAAAATAATTTTTTAAAAATCGAAAATCATATATTAATGTTTCGGTCAAAGTGTTTAATAACTTGCCTAACATTGTAATCCCGATTTTTAATTTTTTTTAAAATAAAAAACATTTAATGACTATTCTATTTTTAAAATTCAAAAAAGAAGAAAGAAAAATCTAACCTCGTATGCAAGACGGATGCCTTTGAACACCTCACCAGCTTGTGAATCCTTGTTAACATTAAATCCACAGTATTAAACGGATTATTATGAAATCATGAAAGAGAAAAATCTTATAAACAATCGGAAAAATCTGAAAATAATTATAACGAAACAACAATATATAACAGGAATCGTATGAAAAAGCAAGAAACAATCGTTACCTTGAAGGAGAGAGACGAAGAACATGAAACCTAAACCCCCAAATCTGCAAAATTATTTAAAAGCAATCAACAATACAAAAAAATAGGTTAATATCAACAATCGATTATCCCTGAAAATCATTAAATATGGAAATCATTATAAGAAACAAACAATCGCCTAAATATGAAAATCATTATAACAAACAAACAATATATAACAGGAATCGTATTAAAAAAATTGAAACAATGGTTACCTTGAATGAGTGACACGAAGAAGATGAATGATCGGAGCCGACGAACACACACAAAACAAACAGACTCATTAATGATTTTATAAAAAAAAATTATTTTTTAAAAATCGAAATCATTCATTAATGTTTGGGTCAACGTGTTTAAAAACTTTCCTAAACACTGTAATCCAGCTTTTTAATTTTCTTAAACTAAAAAACATTTAATGACTATTCTATTTTTAAAATTCAAAAAAGAGTCATTAATGTTTTTATAAAATTTTTTATTTTTTAATAATCGAAAATTATTCATTAATGTTTCGGTCAAAGTGTTTAATAACTTTCCTAAACACTATAATCCAGATTTTTATTTTTTTTTTAAATAAAAAACATTTAACATGACTCTATTTTTACAATTCAAAAAAGAGTCATGTTTTTATAAAAGAATTTATTTTTTAAAAATCAAAAATCATTCATTAATGTTTCGGTCAACGTGTTTAATAACTTTCCTAAACACTATAATCCAAATTTTTACTTTTTTTAAAAATAAAAAACATTTAATGACTATTCTATTTTTAAAATTCAAAAAAGAGTCATTAATGTTTTTATAAAAATTTTTATTTTTTAAAATCGAAAATCATTCATTAATGTTTCGGTCAAAGTGTTTAATAACTTTCTAAACACTATAATCCAGATTTTTAATTTTTTTAAAATAAAAAACATTTAATGTGATTGATGTTAAAATAAGAATATATCAAAAGATCAACCGTAAGCAAACAAATATCACTTGCAATTAGAAGAAAAAAAAAAGTCAAAAAGTTCGGTAAATATTATAAAGTTGCTTACATAGATTGCAAGTTGCTAAGATTTCCAATAGCAGGCGATAACGTCCCTGAAATATTCTGACCAGGCATCCCTCTGAGGATTGAAAAAAACAACATTAAAAATTGAACGCGCGACAATTAAAAAAATTATGTGAATTTAGAAACTCACAGAGCAGAAACAGATCCATCAGAGGTGCAGGTAACCATCTTCCAACTACAAGGATCAACAGATGATAAATCCCAGTTGTCAAGAATTACATATTTTGACCCATTATTAAACTGTGTCATTTTCCTGAATTAGACTTTATATCGAAAATCTATTTATACACCTTCATGAATTTTAGATTTAACCTCTTTTCCTTTTCATTTTTTCTACTTTTGATGCTGTAAAAAAACTAACAGAGAAAATGAAAACAGGGTCAAAAAACACACACACATATAGGGTCAAAACGCTCAAAAGCTACCATATTGTAACAAAAATCAACATAATCAAGTGAGGAATATTAAGAAGAACTTACGTTTGAGGAGCATGAGTAAACGCCACTCAGTATTGCACCGGAAAATGGGGGCGATGAGGTTACCTGAGTACATTTAACAAATACAAAAAGCGTTACATTAAATCACACAGATTATAGATATCAATTTAAAATACCAGCCATACGAACATTAAATAATTAACTACCTTGGCAATGATGATGTCTTGGTTTAGATTAGTAAACAACACAAAAACCACCATCAACAAACAGTAACTTCAAATCACCTTGTTCCTGAAATCAGTTAAGCAACAATAATGAAGAAAATTTAAAAGTTTCTAAACCATGATAGCTAGTCTAAATGTAGAGAAAGATATTTACCAAGCCCTCGATAATTCCAGCAAGTTTCTAAACCCTGTCAGCTTGTCTAAATAAATTATAAAATGCCTATGACTGTGTATCCAGTGTTTTTTTTGAAGTCCTGAAATAGAAAGAATGTTGGGAAATTAAATAAGTTCTTAAATACTGAAAGGATAAACAAAACAAATGGTTTGAAAAGATCAGAATCGGATCTTCGAAGCCTGTCTATTCTTCTTCATAGCTGACTTTGAAACCTTAAGGCTCTCGTTCACAACACTCAGCCTTGCAAGAGCAGTCTTCTTCACAACAGAGAAACACTAATCTGACTTTGAAACCCTAATTCAAGAAATCGAAAATAAACCTAAACATACCTTTCCATATTTAATATAAGTTGCAATCATCAAAAAACATGAAATAAAACAGAGAAAAAGAGAGAGATGAAGAACGATTGACTTGGCATAAGAATGGAAGAGAAAACACCTCGGAGAGGAGATGAAGAACACGGTTTTGGATGGTCTGATTCGAGCAGATCGATGATGATTAGGGTTATGTGATAAAAGGGGGTTTACGAATGAAGAAGATTCTTGGGTTAAAGAAGGTTACAAATGAAATTGTGATTTAGGTGTGAATGAGAAGCTTTGACCAAATCATAATGAATTACCTAATTTAATATAATTACCTAATTTAATATAATTAATGATTTTTGATTTTTAGAAAAAAGAAAAATTTTATAAATTCTCACAATGGGGACACTTGGCACAATATGATAGGCTACACAATTGAGGATGAATGTGGGAGTGCCAAGTGTCCTCATGTACTTTAGTTTATTAGATGTATAGATATATTCTAATGGAAGTTAAATGAACATGAACATTCAAAACGATTAAATATGGTTTACCAAAACATACAAAATAATAACAAAAAAAAATTCCTTTTAAATTTGATAGAAGGCAATTCCCCTTGCTTTGTGTTTCAAAACCAATCGGTGGTTTGGTATTGATAGCGCAACATACAACTGTCGATGTGAAAAAACAAGATCCTTCAAATACAACCCAACTCTATATAGGGATTGTCCTTGACTGTTGTTTATTGTCATTGCGAAACACAAAGCAAGGGGAATTGCCTTCTATCAAATTTAAAAGGAATTTTTTTTATCAGGATGGGACATACTAATTCTTGGGATAAACGTTTGCATTCCAATGTTACTTCTTGAAATTATTTTAGCGCACGTTCCCCATTTTGACAACTTGTAATCTTGTCTCGTTACACAAAACGCTTTTCAGATCAATGTTTATTAGTAACATTACTGGAAAACCAACTTTCAAAACCAATCGATGGTTTGGTATTCTGGATAAGTTAAGACCATTAAGAATATCAGGTGAATGCAATCTTTCATCAAGCATCTCATTAACATTTTCAGACTGGAAAACACTATCCGAACTTAGATATTTCATTTCCTCACGAGGAACAATGAAAGCCGTTTCTTAGAAACCCGTTATCTTAGAAACCCGTGAACTTCATGGTTAAACAAAATATAAAATGAATAGTGACTTTAGATGTAAATAGAACGAAATAACTTTATCAGATAATTAATACTTTAAAACATTACATTAATCAAAATATCACATGATAAAGTAAACAATAATTACGAGGGAAAATAAAGTAAAATACATAATCTACTTCATCAATAAATATATATAATTAGCATCAAATAGCAACAATACAAACTCATTATCAATATAATATGCTAAACCAATATAAACCATGTGTATGCGCGTAGGATCGTCTAAACAACAAAGATAATGATCAAACAAGTTCAATTCAGGTGCGGAATCCCTGAATTGATCACAAAATGATAATAAAACTAGCAACACGCAGAAATCATCATAAACATATTCAATTCATTCACTTTGATAATCAATTACACTTGAAAATGTAGTTTATAATGATTAAAACACTTTTATAGACTCAATAATAAACCTAGGGAGAACACACACAGGGAGGGACAACAAAATGTCAAAAGTTACAATTCAAAAATCAACTTGACCTTATATAGGCATGCACATTCGCCCAAATCACTTGGTCGAATGTGCAGGTTCGACCATTCGACATGGTCGAACCAAGACATTACAACAGATAAAATCTTCCTTCGACCTCCCTGTGTACCTTCGACCCTTTAGCTCCACCTTCGACCGTTCATAAATCTTCATTCGACCGTTCGATAGTTGACAAAACATTATGTAATCCGCAATCCAATAGCATTAGTCGCAATATATGCATCTACAAACTCCCCCTCGACTATTGCTTGGATTGCTTGAGTTTACGTTCTTGGTCCATCGTCTTGTTCATAAGCTTGATGCGCAATAACGTCTTCTGTTCCTTAGTCATCACTGGTTCATAAGTTTGTTTCGGCTTCTTCTTTTTAACTTCCTAAACCTCCTGAACTTTCACAAACTTCCTCAGTTTCTTATCAAAATCACATCCAGCATTCACATCCCATGCAAAGCATAAGAATACCACACGTTGGTATTTGCTTGCCTGTTCACTATCCTTAGCTTCGTAGTAAATCGGATTATAATAAAGCATTATAATATCCTCATGCGAACAGTTGATCAACCACATAGGATCAAAGATGTGAATCTTCTTGAAGTCCTTTGCACCATCCTTCAACACGATAATAGCCTCTGCAGTTTTCCAATCGTAGTACCACCACATGAAGTCTTTAGAAAAGTGTTGTGGGATCTGCATCAATGGAATATGTTTCAACACTTTAGGTGGTTTATACTTTAACGTCACCTTGGGCATCCCAGTAATATCATCCTTCTCTTTCTTATGAACAATCCTTTTTGGATACTGTGGAGTAAACAAGTTCCACTTCGTTCTGCTTTCTCTCGACACACGTTCTGCAAAGTAAGCAACATGATCGTTTACAGAACCTGCCATCTCATGTCTACAAATATCACGAATAGCCCAGTATGGTAGTGTATTCAAGTCATGGAATCTGTCAAAGTACAGAATTCCTTTTTCCCATTTTACAGCAACACACTTCAACTGTTTCACGAACTTCCATCCAAGAGCTTTCCCTTTAAACAAGTCATTGTGAAACTTGTAAAAGCTACCTTGAACTTCTCTCTTTGGACGGTTAGCTTCTTTCTCTTTAAGTTTCCTTAAGAGTTCTTTCAACGCGTCAGATTGTTCAGTGTTTGGCTTATTACAATCTGGAAATACTTCTTCAACAAACCTCTTACTCTTTTCATGAGCAAGTTTCTCAGCCTGGCGTAACAGCTCATCAGTGAATTCGGGAAATCCAGAATCTTTGTTCTTTTTGAAGTATTCTGGATATTCCTCACTCGTGATATCCTCAATCTCTACCTCCTCAAATACTGGCACGTCTCTGTCATCGGAGTGATTACCTGCTTCTTTCTCAGGTATGTTTGGAATCTGATTATCAGCCATCAACTCCTCAAGAGTCTTACCAACCTGTTTCGCCAGTCCTTCCAAAATCTCCTTAGACATGGCTGCATAAACTTCACCATCTTCTAAGTCAGGATCATTGTACTCCAACTTAAATCTCATATCATTAGACTCAAATATCTCAGGGAATCTGTCAGTCATCTCTATCGTCCAGACTCTGTCAGTCAAAATCTGGCGATACATGCTCTTGTCATCATCAGATAAAGATCTGATCTTCTCATTCCAAAAGATATTATCATCATCAACTGTACCACCAGGAGCTTTCGAACTGGATTCTCCTGTATCTTTTCCCGATCCTCTTTTCTCACACTTGTACTTGTCAGTGTCATCATCATCATCATCACTGTCAGAACTCGCAGAGCTATTACCTTCTCCTGAATCGTCTCCTGAACCATCATCATCACCATCTTTCTTCTTCTTCTTAGGAGCATTACCAGCATCCTCATCCAACTCATCATCTTCTTCTTCCTTTTCATCAGATGGTTCAAAATCAACTTCTTCTTCATCACGCTCTTTATCTTCTTCACCAGCTTGTAATTGAGGAGCTTTAGTGTACAAGTCTTTAATCAGATTATCCATACTCTTGTTACTTTCTTTCAGCTTCTTGTTCTCCTCTTTTATAGCAATGTATCTCCTGGTGTTTCTTTGTTCATGCTTCAACAACTTCTTGTTTTCTCTCCGAAGTTGTTTAATCTTAGCTTCTAGAGCCTCATGATTCTCATGTGATGTTTCAACAACGTCTAACATCTTTTTGTCGTTGTTTCTCAACTGTTCAATTTCTGCTTGTTGCTGATTAATAATTTTCATCATGTCAGCAAGCTTCTGGTTCACTGCAGTCATCACATCACTGTCTACAGTAACCTTAGGTGTCGAAGCTTCAGCAACAGGAATCTTCCCTTTCTTCAACTTCTTTAACACTCTATCCAGTGCACTGTTAAATTCATTAGTTGGCAATTCAGTCTGTTTAGCAGCAGATGATGTCTTTTGCTTCTTCGCTGCTACTACTACTACTACTACTACTACTACTACTACTACTACTACTACTACTACTACTACTACTAATAATAATAATAATAATAATAATAATAATAATAATAATAATAATAGTAATAATAAAATGAAAAATTATGAAGACTGTTACATTTTGTCTTGTGAAGGAACAAAGAAAAGAAAAGAAAACAAAGTGAAAGCAGATGAAGTCAAACACATTTTGGCTTTTTCCTTCGGTACTTGACAGGTGTAAAGGCCTTCATTCCGGCAGTAGCCTACGCCTACAACAGCAGCAAAGGTCAAAGCATTGGCGGTCATTCTCCTATTTTTTTGGAAAGTTGTTTGTTAAAATATAAAAGGCTAAAACCTTAACCTAGTCGATATTCAGCCTCCTTGAACGAAAAAGAGGAATCCTTTGGAGCAATTTTGAGTGACAATCATCATTCATTCCTACTTTCAATTTCGATCAACATGTTCGGCATTATTATTGAAATTTTTGAGTTGTTTCTTGTTATCATGAGTGGCTAAACATCTTGTAATCACCTCCGGGTGTATGGTTTATTTGTGAAATCTCAACTCTTGTTTGATTTGGTTTATGGATTGTTTTTTCAGTTAGTTGAAGAATATTTGTGGTTCTTATCATTTAAACGATTCACTTGTTTTCATTTGCTTATCTTTTTATCATTCACATTCGGTTTTTCTTGCATCGTGAGTAGTTTGATAATTTGGAGGGTAGGTGATACTTGTGGGTTGGTAATTGAATTGTACAGGTTATTATTAAAAACTTGTGTTTGGTTATCACTTGATTTGAACCGTCCAACAAAACTATGTCTATGTAGTATCCAATCATTTAAACAAGAGTAGGGTGGATCATTAACCGGAAACTTGGAGGGGATTACTTCTTTTATATTATTGTTTACAATTTCTTAAATTCATTTTCTTAAAATTCCAAAGCAAACAACAAACCAATTAGACTTTAATTTTACTAGTTAAACTACAAAACTATACTTTCCACCAATTCCCTGTGGAGACGACTCACTTCCACTTTACTACTTATTTTCATTGTTTTTGACCGACCCAACGACATCGATCAAAATGGCGCCGTTGCCGGGGAATCGGTGCACTTAGTTAGATAGCTTTGTTTTAGTTTTTATTGCTTTTCTTAAAAAAAACCAAAATATATATATATATATATATATATATATATATTCTAGTCTTTTAGTTTAATTTTTTTTTTGCTTTATTTAGTTCGGTATTACGTGTGATTTGCTTGTTTGTGTCTGTGCAGGTAATTCAGTTGCATGCATCATACACGTTATTCGGGCAAGACTTCACCGCTAATTTACGATCCGGAAATTGAAAAGACTGCTAGAAAGAACAGAACCATTCATTAAACCCGACCAACACCAAACATGAGCCATCACAGTAACCAAGATACCCAACCTCCACCAAACCAACCTGACCCAATACCACCACAACAAAACCCATTGGGCGATATGCCTCCACGACCATTTCAAACAGCACCAACTCCAAGACAACAACAACCATTCCCACAATTTAACCCAGATCCGAACGCTGGTGGTTCTAGACAATTTTAGCAAGGCCATCAAGAGCATGACGAGTGGGACGAACATTATGAAAATGATCAAGCTTTTGAGGCCCCACAACAGCAACCCAACCACCCATTAGCCTTAAATCGACAACCACCACAAAACCACAAAACCGAAACCCAAGATCTAACAGTAATAGAGCAACTGATTCACTTCATGGAGATGACAGTATGCAGGGTGTAGCGGGCACTTTTAATGGTAGAGCTGCTGATTGGGATGGAGGAGTTGCAGATGATGGATACTACATGAATCAGGATCAGTTCGACTATGATGAGTATGATGAGTTTGGTCTGCAATATCAGCAGCAACATTAGCGAGGGTTTAATATAAGGGGACATGATCAGGGACAGAGAGGGGTCCCTCGGAATCAACCAAGAAATCAAGTGCGAGGGAATGGGCAGAGGCAATATGTAGATGGAATACCTCGGGTGAACTACAGACCTCCTGTAAATGGCGTTGGGAGCCATTTTATTCCGGTGGCCACCGAGCACACTTCACCTGTAGTACCACCGCATCAGACGGAAGGAGCTTTGAGGTTAGACCCCAATATTTAAACCACCTTCCGAGTTTCTATGGTAAGGCAACAGAGGAACCCTATCTACACATTGCGGAGTTTGTGAGTATCTGTAACACCATTGGGGGCCATGGGTTTAGTCAGGATGAAGTGAGGTTGATGATGTTTCAGTTCACCCTCAAGGATTAAGCGAAATTATGGTACCATTCATTACCTGCGGGGAGCATATTCACATGGCAAGAGCTTCAACAGCAGTTCTTAGAGGAATATTATACTATGACTCACACTACTGATGCTCGGGAGGCTATCAGAACCTTCCAACAACACTCGGGAGAACCATTTCATGAAGCCTTCACGAGGTTTAAGGAGTTGTTAAGGAAGTGTCCACATCATGATATACCTATGTGGGAACTGATTAAGTCGTTTTATGACGGCTTATTACCCGAGGATGTTAGAGATTTGAATGCCAACAGTAATGGTACCTTTTTGACTAACCATGAGGATGTGGATTGGGAGTATATGGAGAGGTTGGCAGTGACATCAAAGAGACAAGCTCGTGCTAGTAGAAGAAGCCGAACAGGTGCAACTAAGGGTGTTGATGTAGAAGCTGAAAAGAGAATAGCAAGCTTAGAGCGACAGATTGCACAGTTGAGAGCTGGTAGAGGCGCAGGAAGGAGTGATGGAGCAAAGGCAGCTAGTTCTTTTACAGTTTGCTCTATTTGTGATGATCTGGGACACATGGATGCTGATTGTCCTACGCATCAAGGGAAACCTGAAGAAGTGAATCAAGTTTATGGACAACTGAAGCCATATGATATGAATTCTAATTCATATCACCCAGGTTTGCGAAATCACCCTAATTTTAGTTACAGTAATACTTCTAACCAGTTGAATCCTCTATCACAAGTATCTAATCAAAACAACCAGAGAGGTTATTCAGGCCAAGGGAACTACAACAATCAAAGAAATTATCAGCAAGGATCTGGAAGCAATCAAGGGAGTTCTCAAGGCAACTGGAGAAGTCATGTAACACCCCAACCGATGGCGGAAACATCGGGATGTCACGTGTTGATGATTGTTCAGTAGCTCATGGTGAATAATAAATTTCATTAACTGATTTAAATAAGTTACATACAATTGATCTAAGAATTTGTACATCAAATTGAATAAAACTATGAAAATATCTTCAAGCATCAATTCAAATCTTCAAGCAAGTAGAACCTGAAACATGTTAAGTTGAAAATGTTTTGGGTCAACAAAAGTTGGTGAGAATTACATAGGTTTTGATAATCGAATAAAATTGTTGTGCAATTCATGTGTCATGGCAATCTATTCCATATGCGAAAACATACTAGAAGTAAATCGAGTGCATAATCAACCTTGTGACTGTTGAATTGTGGTACATCCCATACGCTCATGGTTCACTCGTTTATATTGCAGTAACAAACACTCACGTAACCTTTGTAGGAGGCACGTATCCGGGTGGGATTGTCAGTCCAATAGATCTATCAATGTATACCGTTTGGCTGATGAATGTTTATGCTAGAATTGTGCTTACCCTAGTCATGTTCAAGACATAATGCAACATAGAAATACACATAGACACATTGATGATTGAATTGCATAAATAATGTTGTAACATGTTTCACCCCAAAAATGATGATAAATAGAAAAGGGGCTATGTAAAACTCACCTTAGCAAAACGTTATATCTGTTGAAAATTTGAATAATGGTGTTGCCCAAATGTATCAAGTATCACCCTATAATAAGGTAATAAATATGTCTAAGTCTATCAAGTCTACAAATGTATAAGTTTCTAGGGCTTCGAATTGGGATAAATGCTTGTTTGATTAATATTAAAAATGTTTGATAATTGAGAGAATATTAATAATTAAATAACCAAAAATCTTTTTATGAAATTTAAATTTAAGATGGTCACAATAATGTGTTTAAAGTAAAAAAATAATTTTTACAAAACTATTTTCTTTAAAATAGAATATTAATTCTATTTATAACAATTGTCAAACTTTAACCTTAATATTTAAAAATATTAAAATTAAAGAATTATTATTTTAAAAATCATATTTCTGTTCCAAATAATCAGAAATAATTTCTATAAAATTTTGGTGCAAAAATATTAAAAATTGGATTTATTATGATTTAATTATAATTAAAACTAACAAAAATTGATTAAAAATATTAAATAAATGATTTTTCAGAAATAAAAATCATTTCAGTAAAGTATATTGTTATAAAAACTTAGATTAAATTTTGTGGAAATTTATAAATTTGTTTTGATATTTTACTGGAATTTTATAAATATAATAGAATAAAATTGATTTATTTATTAAATATATTAAATAAATAAATTTTTGAAAACTAAAAATTGTAAGTTGAACTATTATATCAGATTAACACAAGATAATTTTTGTAGAATTTTTTAAAAGGTTTTAGTATTTTAAAACAAATTTAAAATACTAATAACTATATATATGTATTTAGCAAACAATAAAAAAAAAAAAGAACAAAAACGTTGCCATCGCCGGGACTCGAACCCGCGTGGCTTGAGTGAAGGGTAGCAGTCACAACCACTTGGTCTAGACCAGTGGTTGTGATTGTTTTCTGTTCGTTTAATATTTGTATGTTACACGAATCGCGTTCTTCCCCAAATTGAGGCTTACGAGCCCTAGCTTTGAAATCAATCGAATTACACAACATTAACCCAATTAATCATGGGGTTAATGTTGTGTAGGTTCCGATTAACAAAACCCACTACAATAATTACACTTACAATTTCGTCCGGTCAAGGCTCGGGTCAAAAGATGAACAAAAATCCAAGAACAGCGGATAATTAAGAAGAATTGGGGATTGGGAAAGGTGTATGAGCGAATTGAGATGGTTCACAGCGGTTCAATTTATAGTAGTTTGGTCTGGATTCTCGAATTGGTATGTTGACCTTGGTTTTAAATGTTGACACGGTTAATTGGCTCAATCAATAGTGATTAGATCATAATTATCGCGTTTAAATAGTCAAAGGCAATTAAACATGACTAAATTACAATGTTTCTATATAGCAATTCACGATTTTTTTAAAAAAAGAAATTTCCTTTTGGTCTGCTATCTCGCGTCTGCTACTAGGAAGGAGAAGAGACAAGGTTTAGTGGTGTTAAATACATTTTAAGTTGGGTATAAATCAACTAAGAGGTGTGGAGCAGATGGTTGTTCGTGTGTGTGTTAAGCTTTGGACGCCTTCTGCCCGGGTTCGAATCCCGGCAGAAGCAAGATTTTTATTTTTAAAACCAGCGAAGGAAGGGAGGAGGAGAAATAAGTTGGGCCGGGCCTGATGGGCTTGGGCCAGGCTGTGGGCTTCTGAAAAACAAAGGAAGATGGGTGGGCTTGATCTTGTGTTTGATCCAAAATGAGCAAGTTATGTTTTGTTTTTTTTTAAACAAAAGGTATTTATTATTATTATTATTATTATTATTAACCTTTATATAAATATATATATATATATATATATATATATTTTAGTTGTGTGGTAGTAAAGTAAAGGCTTAGGCACATTATAATAAAAGAAAATATGTATTAGGATTTGGGAAAATTTTTGCGATGTTACAGTCTCCCCTACTTTTAGGAACTTCGTCCCGAAGTTAAGAGAAAACCAGGGTTACAATTGGTCAACTACCGGAAACCTTGATAAAACTTCACAGTACCTTAATGTACCTGTAAATTCATGATTACGTTTTGGACCGTAATTACCAATTTACCTTACATTAGGGTTTTGCGTCTTTTTATGACTTTACCGATTGTTGAGCAGGTTCGATAGTCTCCACCAGTCGTTGAGCAGGTTGTAGGGCCTCTCCCGACTGTTGGAAAGACATGATGACCTCTACCAATCGTTAAGTAGGTTGTTTGGTAGTCAACTAATTGTTGTACAAGTAAGCAAGTATGATTATGGATATAGCAATTAGTTCACATTCAAACAAGCATGCACACAAATGTTATGATAATACTTGAATTTATTACTTGAATCCAAAAAGTGTTAATACATAGAATTAAAATAGACATCATTCAAATGGTAGAGTTTGCTGTTATGTAGCTGGAGGGTTTCAAGCGGGGTTATTTGGAGCATCAAGAGCGTTTGTAGCAGGGATTCGACAAGCATCTGCAAGATGCCCATACCTTTGACAATTGGTGCACTGTTGGCAGGGAACTTGAGTTGGGTGGTGATACTGGCAGGTGTCACATGTCACACCCTCAAATTTCCACTGCGGGGTTTATACCGCGAGGCGCGTGACATACCAGGATCCCATAGCCATAAGTCACAGGAACGAACTCTAAATGCCCAAACCATTTAGTTCGTTTTCAAAAACCAAGTTTAGTTAAGCTGCGGAAGCGTAAACCAAATTTAAAACCTTTTAAAACTTGCGCAAAACAACGCACCCAAATTAAAACCATACGAAAGCATAATATATAATTTATGTGTATGCCCGAGAGCCCAGATGCAGTGAAGTGTACAGTGCTTTCTAATCCTGGCACCGGAAGCTAACTACCTGCAAAAGCATGTAAATCGTGGGTCAACAAACAATGTTGGTGAGTTCACTAAGTAAAGTAGGTGAGTAAGTAAAAGCGTAGGTTTCCCAAACCATGTAACCAAATGAAAACGTCGGTCTCCCAGACCACATAACAGTACGTAAGAACGTCGGCCTCCTTGGCCACAAGTAAATAGCTAATTCATATGCCAGGGGTAGCTAGCCCACTCATGATAACTAAAACCGGCGAATACCGAACTACTAATGAACAAGTTCCCATAACCGGGAGAAAAGTGCCTTGCGTCATTGCCCATCAACAATGACTATGTTTGAAGCTAATAGTTCACATCCGTGCTCCCAGCACGATGTGAGGTTTGTTAGACCTAATAGCGCTATCAACTAATTAACCCGCTTGCCCAACCGGCAATTGATTCGGTATTTTGAAGGACTTAAAAGATGTGTTTGGTTTAGTTCATCAAGGACATATATATGAATTAGAAAAAGTAGATTTACCTCGTAAATCATGCACCCCAAACCCGGGATGTGTAAAAGTAGTCCCAACCCGGACTAGAAACGTTACGTAAGTTGTCTAAACCCGAGACGCATGCTTTTGAGAAAAGAGTAGTGAAACTCACCTTATCGCGTAAGCAAAGAATCCGAACAGCAAGTATTATATGCTACCGACACCCTAATAACAGTGTCACTACGTGAGTATAGGCGTAACATCATTACACCATATAACTCGTTTGTCCAAGGCGTTTTAATATTCAAAAGTGTGTATGCGACGCCTAGTGATTCTACATGCAATAGTAAACCCTACGGACTCGTTGGTGAATGAGTTGGTTATAATTAGTTTCTACAGCCCGTATGTGTCATAAACATGTGTACTTCCGTTATATGTCAATTTTAGATCACCTAAGACCTCAAGTAATCACATAAGCACATAATACACAATCTGTGTTTTCAGGACAGATTGTGCGCCATCAAAACGAATTTATTTAAAATAGTAAACCAGTGAGTTATCCTCCCAAATTTTTACTGAATTTTCTTTGGAATTCACTTGGCAATACCTATTTTTGTTTTGTCTTAATTCCAAACACAAAAATTATAAAAATTCGTACAACACAACAGTGTTCAGAAAATTTCCTCAACAGGTCAGTTTAGTAGGAAAATTCTTAAAAATTGTGTATTCATCCAAACGAGATGAATCCACTTGGAAAAGCTCTATTTTTCCAGTATTGACCTACTGTAAAAATTTCATAACCTAACTCCTTGTAAATCTCGAGTTATGACCATTTAAAGTTAGCCCAGTTTACAAATCCGAAAATCTGATATGACCCCTAATCAATTAAAATTCCAAAAACGACTCAAACGATGTCCAAATTCGATGGTTTTGCCCATTATGAAAAGCTAAGACCTTGTACGTTACAATCATGCAAAGAATCGATCAAACCAATTATTTTCAAGCCACGAAACAGACCCTACAATTCGACATTCAGAATCTGTCCAGATTCTGATCGTGCAATATTATCAATTATATCAAACCCTAGTTGCATATTATCAATCAATAACACCTAATAATCATCATACAACTTTCCTAATACCTATTCCCATCAGATCCTATTATCAAACATGTCAAGATCAAAGCTTTTAGGATCAAAACACCAATAACTTGCGCAACAAGCATCCTATGATGTTACTACGCGTTTATTAATAGGTTTAATCCGTTTAATCTTCAAAAAGACTCATGTTTTAATGTTTATTAAACCCATTCAGACCTGGACAAACTTGTTATATGATTTTTACAATAAAACATAAAGTAAAAAGCGTAAGAAATCATGAGTTATACCCTTAGCTCTTCAAATCAATCAATCGCGCGCCTTGGAGCCTCCCAATTGATGATCTTGAGCCTTAGCAGGAGTTTTTGGAGTGAAATATTCGTGTGGGGCAGTAAGGGGGCGATTAGGGTTGAGTATGAGGGCTGCATGGGGGTTAAGGATGCTTATATACGAGTTTGAGGCGGTTTAAACCCGTCAGATAGGTTCGAGCGGCCGCTCGGAGCCTGTGAGCGGCCGCTCACAGGTCCGGGTGGCGCGCTTTTGCCTCGTTTCGCCTCCCGACGCGTTATCCTTCGACGTTTTCGTTATTTCGGACCGTAACAAGTGTAACCCCATGCATTAAGACCCTAATCAACCTCATGCTCCACTTTTAATGATTTCTATTAACGTGTTCGGTTTAGGTTCACATAATCACGTATGGTTTTCACATAAGTTTGTTAGGTATCACCGAGACACATAAGTTTATTATTCACCAACGTCCGAGGTTCACTAATCATGCAATCACACCTTGACTCATAACCATGCACGTATGTCTTATCTAACTAACCCTAGTTAGGTATAATGCAAGGAATGTAACTAGAGTTTAGTTAAAGTGAGAACCTGAATTTTCGGGGTATCACATCATCCCCAAGTTGAAAAGAATTTCGTCCCGAAATTCAGCAAGTAAACAGTAAAGCCAGCTAAAAAAAATGTATGCTTGGTTTCCGGATGTCACATCATCCCCAAGTTGAAAGGAATTTCGCCCCGAAATTCACTTTGAGCGAGCTGCTTTATGTTCGGCATTTGATCTATGCACAGGTTCAGGTTCAGAAAAGAGGTGTGGATATTTGAGCCGCATCTGATCTCTGCGCTCCCACGTGTATTCCGGTCCTAGACGGGAATTTCATTGTACGTTAATAATAGGTATAGTGTTCTGTTTGAGTTTCTTGACGCCCCGCTCAAGAATCTCCACTGGTTCTTCCATGAACCGTAGCCGATCGTCCACCTGGATCTCCTCCAGTGGCACCATTAGTGTTGTATCCAACAGGCATTTCTATAGATTCGGTACGATATGTGGGATACATCGTGTATCCTACCAAGTTTGTTAAGCAGGTTTAACCTGTAAGCTACCAGACCAATCCCATCAACCATCTCGAATGGTCCAACGTTTTACGGGTTCATCTTCCCCCGTTTTCCAAAGCGTGTCGCACCTTTTCAAGGTGACACCTTTAATAGTACCTTGTTCCCATTCCGGAGCTCTAAAAGTTTCCTACGCTTATCAGCGTAGCTTTTCTGTCGCTCAAGAGTAGCAGCCATCCGTTTTCTGATTGCACTATCTTCTCAGAAGTTTGGTGCACAAGTTCGGAACCTGTCAGTTGGCTATCCCCAACTTCAGTCCAACATATGGGGAATTTGCACTCCCGTTCATAAAGTGCCTCAAAAAGTGCACACTGGATCGAAGTGTCATAACTATTGTTATAAGAGAATTCAATCAAAGGCAAGTGCTTGTCCCAACTGTTTCTAAAGTCCCCCACGCACGCTCGCAGTAGATCTTCTAGTGTTTGGATGGTACGTTCACTCTATCCATCCGTCTGGGAGTGATAGGCTGCGCTCATGTCCAAATGAGTTCCCAAAGCAATTTGGAGAGTTTCCCAAAAATGGGAAGTAGATCGCGCGTCGTGATCCGATATGATAGAAGTTGGCATCCCATGCCTAGAGACAATTTTCGTAATACAAAAGCGGCTAGACGTTCCAACATGTCCGCCTCTCTAATTGCCATGAAATGCGCTGATTTGGTCAAACGGTCAATAATGACCCAAATCATATCGTGCCCGCTGGGCGTTTTAGGAAGCTTCGTAATGAAGTCCATGGAAATCCCATCCCATTTCCACATCGGAATCTCTGGTTGTTGAAGTAGGCCTGAAGGTTTCTGATATTCAATCTTAACCTTCGCGCAAGTCAAGCACTTACTAACATAAGTGACTTTTCTCAGCTTTCATGTTTGGTCACCAGTAAAGAGTTTGAGATCTCGGTACATTTTATCCGAACTAGGATGTACCGAATAACGAGGGGTGTGTGCCCCATCGAGCACTAGTTGTCTGAGATCTCCAACACGTGGAATCCAGACTTGATTCATGAAGTGCTGAAGACCCTATGTCCTCCACTCCAGGTGCTTATCAGCACAGTGCAAGGTTTCAAGCCCGATGTTTTCCCTTTCAAAGCCACGCCCTGGGCTTTACGTATCTTAACATGAAGATTAGATTGTAGGGTAAGTTGCAAGGCTCGCACTCGTTTGGGTTTTGTTTCCTTACGACTCAGGGCATCTGCTACTACATTAGCCTTCCCTGAATGTTACTTGATGGCACTGTCATAACCATTCAGGAGTCTGACCCATCGGCGTTGTCGTATGCTTAGCACCCTCTGGTCGAATATATGCTGGAGACTTTTATGATCTGTGAAAATCGTGCACTCTGTCCCGTAGAGGTAGTGCCTCCAAATTTTGAGAGCGAAGACCTCCGCTCCCAGTTCCAAGTCGTGAGTGGGGAAATTTTTTCTCATAAACTTTTAGTTGTCGTGAAGCATATGTGATCACCTTTTCGCGTTGCATCAAAACACACCCTAGACCTTGGATAGATGCATCATAGTACACCACAAAGTCCTTCGTACCCTCAGGTAGTGATAATATTGGAGCACCGCAAGGTTTAGTCTTTAGTATCAGAAAAGCAGGTTCTTGGGCATCTCCCCACTTGTAGGTAACCCCCTTCTGTGTCAAAGCAGTGAGGGGTTGAGCGATTTTTGAGAATCCCTGAATGAATCTGCGATAATAACCTGCAAGGCCAAGGAATTGTCGGACCTCCGTGGGAGTCTTAGGGGCCTCCCATCTTTTAATCGCATCAATCTTAGCGGGATCGACCTGTATTCCTACCTCGTTCACCACATGACCCCAGAATTGGACCTCACGAATCCAGAAGTCGCACTTGGAGAATTTTGCATATAACTGCTCACTTTTCAGAAGTTCCAAGATCAGTCGTAGGTGTTGCTCGTGCTCTCCCCTACTCTTGGAATAGATCAGAATGTCGTCTATGAACACTATGACAAATTTGTCTAGATAGGGTTTGCACACATGGTTCATGAGGTCCATGAACACAGCTGGTGCATTGGTCAGCCCGAAGGGCATTACCAAAAATTCATAGTGCCCATAACGAGTTCGAAAGGCTGTCTTTGGCACATCCTCCTCTCGGACTCTCGGTTGGTGATACCCCGACCTCAAGTCAATCTTGGAATAGAAACTCGACCCCTGGAGCTGGTTGAATAAATCATCAATACGAGGTAAAGGGTTCAATTCCCGGTAATCGATACACATACGGAAACTCCCATCCTTTTTCTTAACAAATAAGACTGGAGTTCCCTAAGGTGAAGAACTAGGTCTAATGAAACCCCTATCCAATAGCTCTTGGAGTTGGGTGGATAGTTCTTGAAGTTCGCCTGGTGCTAGGCGGTATGGTGCACGCGCAACTGGGGCGGCTCCTGGTGCACGGTCAATTTGAAATTCCACTTGTCGAACAGGTGGAAGTCCGGGTAATTCCTCTGGGAAGACATCTGGAAAATCCTGAACTACAGGGATATCCTCAATTTTTGTTTCAACTTCAGCTCGAGTATCAGAAATGTTAGCCAATATGGCTGGGTAGCCCTTCCGAATACACTTCTAGGCTTTCAGGAAAGAGATGATGCCCATCATGGCACCACCAGGATCACCCTGGACAGATAAGAATTCTCCACTAGGGAGAGGGATACGAACAATCTTCTCTTGACAGAGAATTTTCAGCGTGTTACTTGGACAACCAATCCATGCCAACCACGAGATCAAAGCTTCCTAGGGTGATAGGTAAGAGGTCGATGGCAAAGAACTGTCCATCTAGTTCGAGCTTACAGTCACGATGGATGTGGGTTACCTTAACAGGCTTCCCATTAGCTAACTCTATAAAGTACGGGGTATCAAGAAGTGTAGGAACTATCCCTAGTTGTTTGCTAAGTTTTGATGACACAAAACTATAGTCTGCACCAGCATCATATAAAACAGAAGCGAGAGTGGCGTTTAAGGAACACGTATCCGTCACGCCGTTGTTATCAGTCCTGGCCTCCCCAGAGCCCATCACAAATGCTCCTCCACGAGCCCCATTGTTGTTGTTACTGTTGTGGTTATTGTTGAAGGACTTATACCGCATACTATCCCACGTTCTCTTGTTGTCACCAAAAGTAGAAGATGAAGCACCCTGCTTCGGAAAAGTACCATGCTCAACAGCCTCGTCGGTGAGTTTGTGAGCCAGGTGAAAGGTTTGTTATATTCTGGGTAGGTGAGCCGTAGTAGCCATGCTACGAACCTGTGGGATAACCCCTTTGGTGTGAAGCTCGATCCGTTTGTAATGTAGGTTAAATATGTATGAGCATGTAGTAGCTAACTCCTGTAGCTTGGTAGTGTAGGCGTCGATTTCAGACCCATCCGTCTTTAGGTAACAAGTTTCTAAATTTCGTCATGGGGGTTACATTCTCCACCCAAGTATACGTAACTCATCGAGTGTGCATGTGGCATACATTACCTCATCCTGCCTGGGGGCAAATGCACAGAGCAAAGACTTATACTACCGAAGCAATCAGACGGTCTCCTTCAGTTCCGTTGGAGTTATCGAGGTTTACAACCAATAAAAGGCTTGGAAATACAATGTGCGTTCAAGGTATAAGAAAGTTCAAATGTGGAAGTCAGGGGAAAAGAATGATTTAGCAAAATAGATCTTTACTAGCTTGGAAAGATGCGAGGGCCTCAACCACCCTATCGTTGATCATAAGAACTCAGTCTTATCTAAGTTAGCAAAGGAAAATGAAAGAAAAGATAGGTAAGAAAAGGTAAGAGCCAATCGTCGCCATGCTCTGTCTAGATAGTAGAGCCTTCATCGTCACTTTCCATGTGCTCGTCCTGCTCAGGTTCCCCTTCCATCTCTTATCCTTCCTCTTTTGCGATGTCAGTGTTATATGGTTCTCATCACGTACAATCTCCTTCTCTAGTCCTATGTGAACCAGTTTAGTGGTAAGCTGTACCACTCGTTCCTCCAATCGTGGCTATCAGCCATTAGTAGGTTTCATCCTCCCTTGTGATGTTGCATTACATCGCAGGCTTTACGTAACTCCCCAAGAGTGTGTAACAAGTCCCGATCTAATGTGTTCCCATGAATCTACCATATACTTATGAGTAACAGGGATATGCAGTCATACGTCCGCCCGCTCATACTAGGCGTAAGGTACTAAAGTAAGAAATAAGTTCTATATGCGTAACCCAGTCCCGTCTGAGTTTCGAATGGGGGTAAGAAAGATCAAGTAGCAAGGAACAGAAACTAATTGTCTCCTTGCTAAGTGACAAAAGATAAGTCTCAGCATTCGAATTCCTTCATAGTTGATTTAATGGTACCATGTCATGCGCATCGTGCAGCTTCCTGTGTACGTGTGCCATAACGCTCGCAAGGCTCCCTCCCTTGTACTATTGTTGTCTCCTCGTCCATGAGGTTAGTTAGGATATTACTCCCAGTAATGCGCCACCTGGTGTAACCCTAGGTTCCCACCATTGACGTGTTAAGAATTTAGTCTAGAACTAGGAGATAACATATCTCCCGAAATCATATGTTGTAGATATATGTAGCTAATAGCTAGTTGTGCACTTAAGTTGTGAGTGTACTTATGCTATAATGATTATAGACTAGACTCAACATGCAGTCCTAGTTCACTATAACCAATGGCTCTGGTACCAATCTGTCACACCCTCAAATTTCCACTGCGGGGTTTATACCGCGAGGCGCGTGACATACCAGGATCCCATAGCCATAAGTCACAGGAACGAACTCTAAATGCCCAAACCATTTAGTTCGTTTTCAAAAACCAAGTTTAGTTAAGCTGCGGAAGCGTAAACCAAATTTAAAACCTTTTAAAACTTGCGCAAAACAACGCACCCAAATTAAAACCATACGAAAGCATAATATATAATTTATGTGTATGCCCGAGAGCCCAGATGCAGTGAAGTGTACAGTGCTTTCTAATCCTGGCACCGGAAGCTAACTACCTGCAAAAGCATGTAAATCGTGGGTCAACAAACAATGTTGGTGAGTTCACTAAGTAAAGTAGGTGAGTAAGTAAAAGCGTAGGTTTCCCAAACCATGTAACCAAATGAAAACGTCGGTCTCCCAGACCACATAACAGTACGTAAGAACGTCGGCCTCCTTGGCCACAAGTAAATAGCTAATTCATATGCCAGGGGTAGCTAGCCCACTCATGATAACTAAAACCGGCGAATACCGAACTACTAATGAACAAGTTCCCATAACCGGGAGAAAAGTGCCTTGCGTCATTGCCCATCAACAATGACTATGTTTGAAGCTAATAGTTCACATCCGTGCTCCCAGCACGATGTGAGGTTTGTTAGACCTAATAGCGCTATCAACTAATTAACCCGCTTGCCCAACCGGCAATTGATTCGGTATTTTGAAGGACTTAAAAGATGTGTTTGGTTTAGTTCATCAAGGACATATATATGAATTAGTAAAAGTAGATTTACCTCGTAAATCATGCACCCCAAACCCGGGATGTGTAAAAGTAGTCCCAACCCGGACTAGAAACGTTACGTAAGTTGTCTCAACCCGAGACGCATGCTTTTGAGAAAAGAGTAGTGAAACTCACCTTATCGCGTAAGCAAAGAATCCGAACAGCAAGTATTATATGCTACCGACACCCTAATAACAGTGTCACTACGTGAGTATAGGCGTAACATCATTACACCATATAACTCGTTTGTCCAAGGCGTTTTAATATTCAAAAGTGTGTATGCGACGCCTAGTGATTCTACATGCAATAGTAAACCCTACGGACTCGTTGGTGAATGAGTTGGTTATAATTAGTTTCTACAGCCCGTATGTGTCATAAACATGTGTACTTCCGTTATATGTCAATTTTAGATCACCTAAGACCTCAAGTAATCACATAAGCACATAATACACAATCTGTGTTTTCAGGACAGATTGTGCGCCATCAAAACGAATTTATTTAAAATAGTAAACCAGTGAGTTATCCTCCCAAATTTTTACTGAATTTTCTTTGGAATTCACTTGGCAATACCTATTTTTGTTTTGTCTTAATTCCAAACACAAAAATTATAAAAATTCGTACAACACAACAGTGTTCAGAAAATTTCCTCAACAGGTCAGTTTAGTAGGAAAATTCTTAAAAATTGTGTATTCATCCAAACGAGATGAATCCACTTGGAAAAGCTCTATTTTTCCAGTATTGACCTACTGTAAAAATTTCATAACCTAACTCCTTGTAAATCTCGAGTTATGACCATTTAAAGTTAGCCCAGTTTACAAATCCGAAAATCTGATATGACCCCTAATCAATTAAAATTCCAAAAACGACTCAAACGATGTCCAAATTCGATGGTTTTGCCCATTATGAAAAGCTAAGACCTTGTACGTTACAATCATGCAAAGAATCGATCAAACCAATTATTTTCAAGCCACGAAACAGACCCTACAATTCGACATTCAGAATCTGTCCAGATTCTGATCGTGCAATATTATCAATTATATCAAACCCTAGTTGCATATTATCAATCAATAACACCTAATAATCATCATACAACTTTCCTAATACCTATTCCCATCAGATCCTATTATCAAACATGTCAAGATCAAAGCTTTTAGGATCAAAACACCAATAACTTGCGCAACAAGCATCCTATGATGTTACTACGCGTTTATTAATAGGTTTAATCCGTTTAATCTTCAAAAAGACTCATGTTTTAATGTTTATTAAACCCATTCAGACCTGGACAAACTTGTTATATGATTTTTACAATAAAACATAAAGTAAAAAGCGTAAGAAATCATGAGTTATACCCTTAGCTCTTCAAATCAATCAATCGCGCGCCTTGGAGCCTCCCAATTGATGATCTTGAGCCTTAGCAGGAGTTTTTGGAGTGAAATATTCGTGTGGGGCAGTAAGGGGGCGATTAGGGTTGAGTATGAGGGCTGCATGGGGGTTAAGGATGCTTATATACGAGTTTGAGGCGGTTTAAACCCGTCAGATAGGTTCGAGCGGCCGCTCGGAGCCTGTGAGCGGCCGCTCACAGGTCCGGGTGGCGCGCTTTTGCCTCGTTTCGCCTCCCGACGCGTTATCCTTCGACGTTTTCGTTATTTCGGACCGTAACAAGTGTAACCCCATGCATTAAGACCCTAATCAACCTCATGCTCCACTTTTAATGATTTCTATTAACGTGTTCGGTTTAGGTTCACATAATCACGTATGGTTTTCACATAAGTTTGTCAGGTATCACCGAGACACATAAGTTTATTATTCACCAACGTTCGAGGTTCACTAATCATGCAATCACACCTTGACTCATAACCATGCACGTATGTCTTATCTAACTAACCCTAGTTAGGTATAATGCAAGGAATGTAACTAGAGTTTAGTTAAAGTGAGAACCTGAATTTTCGGGGTATCACATCACACTTAGGTAGCTTCCCGTTGTATTGTTTCTTGTTGGGTGGGACAATGGTGTCTATTGCAAAATTCCTGACCTTACACTTCCCGTTGGTTGAGGCCTCGGTTTTGATTTCAACGGCAGGTTGGGGAGTATCCTTTTTCTTTTCCCCTTTACGAGTCAGGGTTCCTGCCTTCACATGGTTATCGGTTAGGGTGGCAGCCAAACGCTTTGCTTCCTCCAAAGTAGCAGGGTTCCTTCCCCACACCGTGTCTTGAATCTGCATCGATAAGCCACCAATGTATTTTTCGATCGCAATGGGCAAAGGGGTGACTTTGTGGGGTAGCAGTAAGCTAAGTTCGTGAAAACGAGTGTTGTAAGCAAAGTTTTCCCCACTGTCTTGAGCAAGATCATGAAATTCATCTTCCAGTTTCTTAATTTCATTACGAGGACAGAACTCTGCCTTCATAATGTCTTTAGCTTGATCCCAAGTTAAGGCTAGTGCAGCTTCAGCTCCGCGAGTGCGTTTTTCTTCATTCCACCAAGTGAGTGCTCGCTTGTGAAGAACACTCATGGCATAACGGACTTTAAAGTTGTCGGGGCATTCACTGTTGATGAAGGTATTCTCAATACCCTCAAACCATTGTAGGAGTCCTGTAGCTCCTTCTTCTCCACTGAACTTTGGGGGATTACAGGAATTAAAGTGTTTAAGAGTACAGGCTGGAAGTCCATTCCCATTCCCGTTGTGGTTTCCATTTCCATTCCCGTTGCCGTTGCCGTTCCCGTTGCCGTTCAACTGGATGACTTGAGCTAGTAAGTTGGGAACCAGAGTTACGATTTGCTGCGCCATTTGTTGCGAAATGATTGCAGCCAGTTGAGCATCGACACCATTATTGTTGTTGTTGTTGTTGTTGTGGTTAGTGTCATGGTTATGATTGTGATTGCTACTCCCTTCATCATGATTGTTACCACTGTTAAGACGAGTGCTGCGACGTGGAGGCATGATCTGTAAGTGACACAATGAAATGAATGAGGTTATATAAGGAATGTAATCATTTATTCATTAAAACGAATAAACGAAAACGTTGACTTATCAAAGATTCTAAATTCTAATAACATATGAAGACATGCTTTAGCCTATAAGTGAACACTCATCCCGAGAATTCCCAGGTAGGCATCCGGGTCCCTCGTCTGATTGGGATATATGCGCAATGCCAGCCTAGACAGAAGACTCAGAATACAGGCGTTCACCCTTCCAGATTGCACGTGTTCGTTATTAAAATCTAGAACTTCGACGAGATCTCAAGGTGGTTCAGGTTAGACCTGAGGATTTTGTCCTATTAGTCTAAGAGTAGATCCAGTGATGGAGAGCAATCTTCTTGTAAGGATGAAAGTAGGGATGAGCAGTAGGAGATAGAGAATAGCAAGTAAGAGAAGCAAGTACTGGTTAAATCCTATGGTTATAGACAAGATTATTTCTCTAATAACCTAATTCCCTATAACCATGGCTCTGATACCAATCTGTAACACCCCAACCGATGGCGGAAACATCGGGATGTCACGTGTTGATGATTGTTCAGTAGCTCATGGTGAATAATAAATTTCATTAACTGATTTAAATAAGTTACATACAATTGATCTAAGAATTTGTACATCAAATTGAATAAAACTATGCAAATATCTTCAAGCATCAATTCAAATCTTCAAGCAAGTAGAACCTGAAACATGTTAAGTTGAAAATGTTTTGGGTCAACAAAAGTTGGTGAGAATTACATAGGTTTTGATAATCGAATAAAATTGTTGTGCAATTCATGTGTCATGGCAATCTAGTCCATATGCGAAAACATACTAGAAGTAAATCGAGTGCATAATCAACCTTGTGACTGTTGAATTGTGGTACATCCCATACGCTCATGGTTCACTCGTTTATATTGCAGTAACAAACACCCACGTAACCTTTGTAGGAGGCACGTATCCGGGTGGGATTGTCAGTCCAATAGATCTATCAATGTATACCGTTTGGCTGATGAATGTTTATGCTAGAATTGTGCTTACCCTAGTCATGTTCAAGACATAATGCAACATAGAAATACACATAGACACATTGATGATTGAATTGCATAAATAATGTTGTAACATGTTTCACCCCAAAAATGGTGATAAATAGAAAAGGGGCTATGTAAAACTCACCTTAGCAAAACGTTATATCTGTTGAAAATTTGAATAATGGTGTTGCCCAAATGTATCAAGTATCACCCTATAATAAGGTAATAAATATGTCTAAGTCTATCAAGTCTACAAATGTATAAGTTTCTAGGGCTTCGAATTGGGGATAAATGCTTGTTTGATTAATATTAAAAATGTTTGATAGTTGAGAGAATATTAATAATTAAATAACCAAAAATCTTTTTATGAAATTTAAATTTAAGATGGTCACAATAATGTGTTTAAAGTATAAAAATAATTTTTACAAAACTATTTTCTTTAAAATAGAATATTAATTCTATTTATAACAAATTGTCAAACTTTAACCTTAATATTTAAAAATATTAAAATTAAAGAATTATTAGTTTAAAAATCATATTTCTGTTCCAAATAATCAGAAATAATTTCTATAAAATTTTGGTGCAAAAATATTAAAAATTGGATTTATTATGATTTAATTATGATTAAAACTAACAAAAATTGATTAAAAATATTAAATAAATGATTTTTCAGAAATAAAAATCATTTCAGTAAAGTATATTGTTATAAAAACTTAGATTAACCTTAATATGGTCAAACTTTAACCTTAATCTAAGTTTTTATAACAATATACTTTACTGAAATGATTTTTATTTCTGAAAAATCATTTATTTAATATTTTTAATCAATTTTTGTTAGTTTTAATCATAATTAAATCATAATAAATCCAATTTTTAATATTTAAAAATATTAAAATTAAAGAATTATTAGTTTAAAAATCATATTTCTGTTCCAAATAATCAGAAATAATTTCTATAAAATTTTGGTGCAAAAATATTAAAAATTGGATTTATTATGATTTAGTTATGATTAAAACTAACAAAAAATTGATTAAAAATATTAAATAAATGATTTTTCAGAAATAAAAATCATTTCAGTAAAGTATATTGTTATAAAAACTTAGATTAAATTTTGTGGAAATTTATAAATTTGTTTTGATATTTTACTGGAATTTTATAAATATAATAGAATAAAATTGATTTATTTATTAAATATATTAAATAAATAAATTTTTGAAAACTAAAAATTGTAAGTTGAACTATTATATCAGATTAACACAAGATAATTTTTGTAGAATTTTTAAAAAGGTTTTAGTATTTTAAAACAAATTTAAAATACTAATAACTATATATATGTATTTAGCAAACAATAAAAAAAAAAAAAGAACAAAAACGTTGCCATCGCCGGGACTCGAACCCGCGTGGCTTGAGTGAAGGGTAGCAGTCACAACCACTTGGTCTAGACCAGTGGTTGTGATTGTTTTCTGTTCGTTTAATATTTGTATGTTACACGAATCGCGTTCTTCCCCAAATTGAGGCTTACGAGCCCTAGCTTTGAAATCAATCGAATTACACAACATTAACCCAATTAATCATGTGGTTAATGTTGTGTAGGTTCCGATTAACAAAACCCACTACAATAATTACACTTACAATTTCGTCCGGTCAAGGCTCGGGTCAAAAGATGAACAAAAATCCAAGAACAGCGGATAATTAAGAAGAATTGGGGATTGGGAAAGGTGTATGAGCGAATTGAGATGGTTCACAGCGGTTCAATTTATAGTAGTTTGGTCTGGATTCTCGAATTGGTATGTTGACCTTGGTTTTAAATGTTGACACGGTTAATTGGCTCAATCAATAGTGATTAGATCATAATTATCGCGTTTAAATAGTCAAAGGCAATTAAACATGACTAAATTACAATGTTTCTATATAGCAATTCACGATTTTTTTTTTAAAAAAGAAATTTCCTTTTGGTCTGCTGTCTCGCGTCTGCTACTAGGAAGGAGAAGAGACAAGGTTTAGTGGTGTTAAATACATTTTAAGTTGGGTATAAATCAACTAAGAGGTGTGGAGCAGATGGTTGTTCGTGTGTGTGTTAAGCTTTGGACGCCTTCTGCCCGGGTTCGAATCCCGGCAGAAGCAAGATTTTTATTTTTAAAACCAGCGAAGGAAGGGAGGAGGAGAAATAAGTTGGGCCGGGCCTGATGGGCTTGGGCCAGGCTGTGGGCTTCTGAAAAACAAAGGAAGAGGGGTGGGCTTGATCTTGTGTTTGATCCAAAATGAGCAAGTTATGTTTTGTTTTTGTTTTTTTAAACAAAAGGTATTTATTATTATTATTATTATTATTATTATTATTATTATTATTATTATTATTATTATTAACCTTTATATATATATATATATATATATATATATATTAGTTGTGTGGTAGTAAAGTAAAGGCTTAGGCACATTATAATAAAAGAAAATATGTATTAGGATTTGGGAAAATTTTTGCGATGTTACAAGTCAGGGCAATCAACAGGGTGGATCCTCGGGGCAGGATGTATCAGTGAAGGATATGTTGACTGAGTTTATGAAGTCAACAGGAGATTTCATGAAGGAGATTAGGAAGGACAACGAAATCAGAGACAAGGAGTACAAGGCCTTGGCAAAGCAAGTTGGCCAAATTGCTGAAGAGATGTCCACCATGCGTCGAGATCCAGGTAAGTTTCCTAGCACCACTGCAGTGAATCCAGCACATCAGGCGTCAACCACGAAGAATGTGCACATCAACGCGGTAAGTATTCTCTCCAATTCTGAAGATGAGCAGGAAACGTTTTCACAATCAAACATTAAAGTTAAAAATTTGAAAAAAAAGGTTTTGTGAAAAGTTTTTTGAGGAAAATGTGGATGCGGCCAAGGATAAGTGTGGGAAAGTAAAAATTGCACCATTCCCTTCGGCCTTATTAGCACCAGAAAAAATAAGGGCTTTAAGTAAACGGGACCCATCGAAGGTCGGGGGTGGGAAACCTTTAAACATGTTAAAATTAATTTACCATTACTTAATGTCATTCAAGAAAGTCCTGCTCATGCTGAAAATTTAAAAGAATTAAGCACCCAAAATCGGCACAACAAGCTGCCAAAACAGTTTGTCTTACCGGCGCATGTGCGTGCCGCGTTATCTGTCACACCCTCAAATTTCCACTGTGGGGTTTATACCGCGAGGCGCATGACAAACCAGGATCCCATAGCCATAAGTCACATGAACGAACTCTAAATGCCCAAACCATTTAGTTCGTTTTCAAAAACCAAGTTTAGTTAAGCTGCGGAAGCGTAAACCAAATTTAAACCTTTTTAAAAACCATGTGCAAAACAACGCGCCAAAATTAAAACCATATGAGAGAAAAGGTAAAAGCATAATGTGTAATTTATGTGTACGCCCAAGACCCCAAATGCAGTGAAGTGTACAGTGCTTTCTAATCCTGGCACCGGAAGCTAACTACCTGCAAAAGCATGTAAATCGTGCGTCAACATAAAGCTGGTGAGTTCACAAAGTAAAGTAATTTAATATGCAAATGCGCTGGTTTCCCAAACCACGTAAATAAGTAAGTTGAGTTGGTGCCTCGCACCGTGTAACCACTAGTTCATCGCATGTCAAGGGTAGCTAGCCCATTCATGATAACTAACCGAATATACCGAACTGCTATGTACGTGTAGCCACATAAGTGTGCCGCATGCCTGACATCATTGTCTATCCACAATGATAAAGTTTCGTTAAGTTATAGTTCACGCCCGCGCTCCCCGAGCCGGTGTGAGGTTTGTAAGACCTAATAGCGCTATCAACTAATAACCCGCTTGCCAACCCTGGCAACTCATTCGGTACGTGAGGACTTACAGATGATAGAAATGGTTTAGTTTATCAAGGACACAATTGCGAACTAGCAAAGTGACCGACCCTCATAAGGATCCATGGCATCCCAACCCGGGATGTGTAAGTAGTCCCAAACCGGACTAGAAAATGTTAAGTAAAGTGTCTCATACCTGAGACGCATGCTTTTGAGAAAAAGAGTAGTGAAACTCACCTTAGGTTGCAAGTGAATAATCCAAATTCCACAAATAGTGAAGTGCTACCGACTCCCTATTACAAATGTCACTAGGTGAGTATATGTGCATAACCAACACACCATATAACTCGTTTATCCGAGACTTTTAAAAGTTCAAAACCGTGTAGTGACACCTAATGACTCTACATGCTCAAGTATGTCCTACGTATCCCGTTGGTGATCATAGTGATTATTATCAGTTTAATACATCAAATACGTCTCATACAAGTTTTCACACAAGTACATGTCAATTACATACCACATACAACTCCAAATAGTTACATAAAGACCCCGTAAACAATCTGCGTTTTTAGGACAGATTGTGCGCTGTGAAAAATGAATTATTTAAAATACTTAACGAATGAATTAAAGTCCCAAATTTTTACTTAGTATTCATGGGGATTCGGTTGCAAGTCCATATTTTTTTTTTGTCTTAAAACCAAACACAAAAATTATGAAAATTCGTATAACACAGCTATGTCCAGAAAATTTCCACAACAGGTCAGTTTAGTAGAAAAATTCCCAAAAATTGTGTATTCATCCAAACAGGATGAATCCACTTGGAAAAGTCGTGTTTTTCCAATGTTGACCTACTGTAAAATTTTCGTAAGTTAATTGTTTGTAAAACTTGAGTTATACCCGTTTAAAGTTGACCCAATTTATAACTCCGAAATTCTGATATGACCTTTAATCAAATAAAATTCCAAAAACATATCAAACGACATCCAAATCAGATGATTTTGCCCATTCTAAAAAGCTAAGACCATGTACAATCCATTCATGCAAAGAATCGATCAAAACAACCAATTTAACAACACAATACAGACCCTACAAAACACCCTAACGAATCTGTCAGAAAACTGAAACTTGCACCCCAAGTTATTCATAAACCCTAATTATGCATAAAAATCTCTAACACATGCATAATCCATATTATCATCATCAAACACATATATTATCATACAAAAACCCTAATTATGATTACTAACAACAATCATCATCATCAAATCACCATGAACATTCAAGAACTCCCACTAACACATGTATGCGATTTTTATATATATGTATACTCTATGATTTTTAAACTTTTCAAGCATTATAAATCATTATAAAACATGTGAAAATTATACCTTTCCACGCAAGAGTCCTCCAAGCCTAGAGATTTCACCCAAACTAGCTTGAAGAGATGATTAAGATTGATGTTTATTGAAAATTAAGTGTGTGTGTGTGTGTGTGTGTGGGTATTCACGGCGCAAGGGTGGTTTAGGGTTAGGGTTTTATTATTTTTTTCATCAATAATTATAAGGGGATTTGGCTTGTTGCCCAAGTAATTGGGTATTAGGGCCTTTTAGTCTACTAACCGGACTCGTTAATCATGTTTTAGCCCAATACCGGACCCGATAATATTAACCACCCTAACTTACTTAAAAATCATTGTTTTTATCATCTCATAACATATTAATCATAGAATGCACGTAATTTGCATGGTTTACGTACTAACTATCAGTTAAGCAGTAATTCGCATAAACACGTAATTCACATAAACATGTTACTTCACGTTCATCATATTTCAATTGTACACATTATCATGTATGCTAGACAAATCACCAACGTTTGGGATACAGGACTCGTGTGTGCATTGTGATGATAATTTTGGCGCGTTGTTTTGCGCATGGTTTTTAAAAAGGTTTAAATTTGGTTTACGCTTCCGCAGCTTAACTAAACTTGGTTTTTGAAAACGAACTAAATGGTTTGGGCATTTAGAGTTCGTTCATGTGACTTATGGCTATGGGATCCTGGTTTGTCATGCGCCTCGCGGTATAAACCCCACAGTGGAAATTTGAGGGTGTGACAGATGGTATCAGAGCCACTCCTGTGCCGTTCGGGATGGTGGGTGCACACCTCATCAGGGACGATGAGACTCTAACAGGGGGTGAATGTGACACCCTAGGAAAATCCCACATCGGCCGTGGCCAGGAGAGATCCTTGGTTCATAAGTAATGTCTTGCCTCTTAAATAACCAACGCGTTTTGGGGCTTAATGTTAGTGGATGAGAGGAGAACTCCACAGTTAAGCGTGCTCAGGTGGGAGAAATTTCAGGATGGGTGACCTCCTGGGAAGTCTCCACTTGGGCAACCAAAAACAAATCCGTGAGCTCTGGATGGGCAAAGCGGACAATATTGGTGATGAGAGGGGCGGGGTGTTACATTATCAGGTACAGTTCCACCCATGCGCCAAGATCCGGGAGCACCCCTTATTTCAATACAAATAGGGGAGCTTAAGGTTGACCGGGCACTTCTAGATCATGGAGCTTGTGTTAGCATTCTCCCGGGAAGTATGTATGATCAACATGAATTTGGTCTATTACAAAAAGTTGACACCACAGTGGTGTTGGCTAATCAAAAACCCATACGTCCCAGGGGAATGTTAACTGATGTGATAGTCAAGGTGGAAGACTGTTACTACCCGGTGGATTTCTTGGTGCTAGATTGTGAGAAAAATGTTAAGAGTACACCACACACAGTTATTCTTGGTAGACCGTTTTTAGCAACTGCTCATGCAGTAATCAACTGTGCTGATGGAATGGTAAGTATGAGTTTTGGGGATAAGAAATTGAGTTTAAATGTGTTTTCAACTGTTACTGACCCAAAAACCGAGGAGGTGTGTTGTATGGTTGACAGGATGGCAAAGATTGGTGAGAAGCCAAAGAAGAAGAAGAAGAAGAAGAAGAAGAAGAAGAAGAAGGCTAAGAAACCGCCTGAATTGGAACAAGAAAATAACGGGTCAACAAAAGAGGATTCAATGCTGAACATAAGTTATGATCTACATGAGTACAAGCAGAAGATGTGCTTGGAAGCTGAGGGAGGCAAGCATCCCGTTCGACCACCATAAAAGCTATATCAGGTACAAGTCTAGCTGAAGACTCATAAACTTAGCGCTACCGGGAGGCAGCCCGGAGTTTTTATGTTATTATTTGCATTTTATTTTTAGTGCTTTTTTATTTATTTATGTGTTTTGGGATGTTAGTCCGCTTGGGTTGGTAACATTGAAACTTGAGCATGTTGAGTGAGAGAAGTTTTGAAAAGCATGAAACACCATACATTGGGGACAATGTATCCCAAGTGTGGGGATGGGAGATCCGAGGGAAGTAAGGCGAAGTTACTTACCGTAGCAAGAAAAATGTGAAATTTTGGAAATTTTTGAAAAATTTTAATGAAAAAAAAATAAAAATCTTGCAAATTTGTCCCTTTTTCTGCTTAATCAGACACAAAAGCCAAATTTTCAATCGCCAAAGAGTCTTTTGCCAAATGAAAGTACGAGATCCCCAATCATGGTTGTCCCTTTAAGTTTCATGAGAGTGTTTCTGGTGAGCATTTTTAGAGGAAATGAAAAGAGATGCCTAACTAGGGGTAACATGCTTATAGGACTTGCATATGCTACATGTCGGCAACCTATTTCCCTACACTGTGAGACTTTGAGCCTACTAGATATTTAGTGATATAAATGCTTCGTTTCATGAGAGTAGGCCAAATGCTTCTTCGTTGCAGAATTTGTGTAATTCGATACATGCTAAAGCTTTAGGCATTACGTGTGCATAAATGAGAAAGGCAATGTAGGAAACCACTTGTTTGTTGATACCCTTGTGTTATTCGTGTTGACCCGTTTGTTAAACTTTACCATTAGTAAACCATGTTGAGCCTAAACCTTTCAATTGTTAAACCTACATTACAACCCAAATTGACCCGCTTACCTTTGTGAATAAAAATGTTGGCATCCAATGTGTTCGTGTTGTTTACTGTTTGACTTATTTATTATTGAAAAAAAGAAAAAAAAAGAAATATATATATATATATATATATATATATATATGAAAAAAAGAGAAAAAAAATGAAAAATCAGAAAAATTACAAAAATAGAAGTTATTGTTATGGGTCATTGTGCCCGAGTTTGTGTGTTAGTGTGTTCTTGTGATATGTGAATAAGGATGTTCAAGCATTTGTGTTAAACCCGTTGTTTTGAACCATTTGTGAACCAAATCTATCCTACCTTTACCCGAAGCCCAAAACCCGTAAGTCCTTTTGATATGTGCACGGTTTATAGCTTATGTGTGATTGTTATACAAACCTATGATAACGAAGTCGCATTCTTGGTTTTATGAGTGTTATATACTAGCACACTACACGCTAGTCCAGATATTAAACCGAGAGGAGCGAACATTGTGAGGGGTGTGTAGCAAATGTAGATGATAATAAGCATGTTAGTTTTGGATAGGCAAGTCTTGTTTTGAAACTGCGCAACACTTGTTCGCCAGATTGTCAATCTCGATTGTGTAAGTCTATGGGACGGGTATGATTGGGGACCTTGGAAAATCAATAGGTGGAGGAATTGGAGGTGATTTGCTAACTAGGTGAGTCGTGTTTTGAGATGGTTTGATTGGGGACAATCAAAGGTAAGTGTGGGAATGTGATGGACAGGGTCAATCATGGTGTTTTATATGCTTAACTATGTGTTTTTAATGTTGTTTGAGTGTTTATATGCTTTGAATGTGATAACTACGCAACTTTGTGTGATTATAGGTTAAATGGCATATTTGGATGGATTTGGAAGCTTAAACGTGGTTGAGGTTGAGTTTGGATTGTGAACCGAAGATATGAAGGTATTCATGGATGTTGAAGCGTTAAAGAGGAATTTTGGATAAGCCAAGAACACCCGAGTCGGAGGCTACTACTACTACTACTACTACTACTAATAATAATAATAATAATAATAATAAGAGACCATGTCTCGTTAATAATAATAATAATAATAATATATAATAATAATAGTAATAATAAAATGAAAATTTATGAAGACTATTACACTTTGTCTCGTGAAGGAACAAAGAAAAGAAAACAAAGTCAAAGCAGATGAAGTCAAACACATTTTGGCTTTTTCCTTCGGTACTTGACAGGTGTAAAGGCCTTCATTCCGGCAGTAGCCTACGCCTACAACAGCAGCAAAGGTCAAAGCATTGGCGGTCATTCTCCTATTTTTTTGGAAAGTTGTTTGTTAAAATATAAAAGGCTAAAACCTTAACCTAGTCGATATTCAGCCTCCTTGAACGAAAAAGAGGAATCCTTTGGAGCAATTTTGAGTGACAATCATCATTATTCATCATCATTCATTCCTACTTTCAATTTCGATCAACATGTTCGGCATTATTATTGAAATTTTTGAGTTGTTTCTTGTTATCATGAGTGGCTAAACATCTTGTAATCACCTCCGGGTGTATGGTTTATTTGTGAAACCTCAACTCTTGTTTGATATGGTTTATGGATTGTTTTTTCAGTTAGTTGAAGAATATTTGTGGTTCTTAACATTTAAACGATTCACTTGTTTTCATTTGCTTATCTTTTTATCATTCACATTCAGTTTTTCTTGCATCGTGAGTAGTTTGATAATTTGGAGGGTAGGTGATACTTGTGGGTTGGTAATTGAATTGTACAGGTTATTATTAAAAACTTGTGTTTGGTTATCACTTGATTTGAACCGTCCAACAAAACTATGTCTATGTAGTATCCAATCATTTAAAAAAGAGTAGGGTGGATCATTAACCGGAAACTTGGAGGGGATTACTTCTTTTATATTATTGTTTACAATTTCTTAAATTCATTTTCTTAAAATTCCAAAGCAAACAACAAACCAATTAGACTTTAATTTTACTAGTTAAACTACAAAGCTATACTTTCCACCAATTCCCTGTGGAGACGACTCACTTCCACTTTACTACTTATTTTCATTGTTTTTGACCGACCCAACGACATCGATCAGGATACAAAGGATTATCTGGATCTGAATCACTATTAACATGTCTAACCTCATCCTTGCCTGGATCTACATACCCTGGGTTGATCAAATGACCAAACAGGTTCTTGTGAGGTGGTCTCTCATTCAACGGCACACCCTTATAACCCTTCATTCTAACAAGTGTATTCAGGTTCATATGATCCTGTACAATAATCTGGGTAGGATCTCTTCTCAACTTCTTATGCTTCTCATCAAGTATCATCTGAATGAACCTCGGATAAAGCAAAAACTTCTTGTTCTTCAAGCCACTAAGTGGTTCTAACATGTGTTCCAATATCATATCAGCTACATTGAACGGCTTGTTCAATATAAGAGCCACCATCAAAGAACTGATGCTCTTTCTCATCACATCATACCCTCCACTCACTGATCCGAATACGTGCAACATAACGTGAACGAGATACTTGAACTGAGGGCATAGCTTCCCTTTGTGTAACGAACCATCAGTTATCGGTCCGTTGTACTTCATTTGTAAGAAGCACTTTCTCTGTTCTATCCACGATAGTTCTCCAGGATCTGTCTTCTTCTCATCATACAACTTTAGTGCCTCACGGATATCATCTTCAGAAATGATTACCAGCTCCCCTTGAATCGTACTGACCACAGCAGATTCGTTGTTCCAGTAGTCCATTCTTGCATTCTTCCAGAACTCCTGTTGATGATCCTTATAAATGATGGCGGGGGTAGCTAATGCAACAATCACTCGGCTTCTCTTCAAGAAATCTACGATACCGGTGAACTCTTGATGTTTCTTCAAATCGCCCATGAATGCACAGCAGTTGTGCGCCGGTTCAAATGGTAGTTCTTCCATCTGTTCCTTTCTAGTTGCCTTTTCAGAAGATCCAGCGGGAATATCAGCACTTTCATGTTCAGACATTATAAAGCTGCAAAACAAATCAAGCAAACATGTTAAAAACAGACAAAATAAACAAAACTTTGAAATTTTTGATTTTCAGATTCTACATTCGACCGTTCGTTGGTTCGAATGTGAAATCAGAGGTTCGAATGTAGAATTTAAAGGTTCGAATGTGAAAATCATTTTATAAAAGTGTACATTCGACCGTTTGTTTCCAGGTTCGACCGTTTGAACATCTACATTCGCCCAAAATGTCACATTCGACCGTTTGAATTTGGGCGAAGGAGACTGTTCATCTTCTTCAACATCAAATTTTGATTTGGTTTGTTTTATCATGCCATTTTGATTTGAATACTTTCTAACATGACCAATTAATTATTTCCAATGAACAATTTCAATTATTATCCAGTGATTATGTGTTTTCTAATAAAAACTAGGGTTCGAATGTTTTGAAACATCAATTGACCAATCTGATTTGATTTAAACTCTAGTTTTTGTTTATTCTCCCCCTAAAACACATAAGCAATGAATCCTTATCAAAAATTTTGATAATTAACAGGTTAAAATTGAGTTTTAATGTTAGTTAGGGCTCAGTCACAAAATCGATGATTATGATCTGTATAATTGATGATAACCTGCAAATGATATGGCAAAATGACCAGTGAATCAAGACGAACACAATGGTATGATTTTTAATGCACGGGCAACAAGATCAATTTAGCTCAGAATTTTGAAATTTTTTGAAAGTGAGGGTCGAAAGTGCAGATCTGATATATATAGGCTCCACATTCGACTGTTTGACTAGGGCGAATGTGAAACTTTTTCCACCTTCGACCCTATTGAAAGGTTCGAATGTAGAAAAAGGGTTCGAATGTGAAAATGTCACATGAACACTCACATTCGACCGTTTAAAAGGTACGAATGAGCAGATACAATTCCACCTTCAACCCAACGAAGGGGCGAATGAAAATTGGAATTTTTGAAAATTTTACCAAATCTCAAAATCGAGTCCCGTTCAAAATATTTTTCAACTTTTAAGCATCCGACATTCATTATTTCTCATTTAAAGATGACAAAGCTCAAATGGTCCATCAAGTTTTAGAAAATCATTATCAACCACCATCAGTTATCAAAAATAAGATAGAAATGTAAAATCTTTTGGATTTTCTAAACTTTTTGTTAAAACACACCTAAAATCTTTTTGAGTTTTGTATTTTTGACGAGAAATGTAAAATGCACAAAATGTAAAGATAAAGCATTAAATGTTTGGTGATTTTCGGTAAAGGGATCATATCAGTTATTGAGAAATCTGATCACACCGTTGATCTTTTGATTTATTATCATTAAAGACAATGTGTGATCTGGTAACTGCTGATATTGTGATCCACATAAACTCACATGCAGACTGTTGTGCAGTGCTTTAAACTGATACTATTATTTATAGTATAAACTCAATTGTCTGTGGTTCCCACACACACGACATACTCCCGTATCAAGAAATAAATGCACAAAGACTCATTGTAACGCGTGATTATGCTTTCGTCATCTGTAATTTACAAGGTATGAGGCACAGAGGTATACAGGTCAGCAAATCAATGCAACAAAGTAACATGTGCACTCTACCAGGTTGAGGGCTAATATCAATCATGATTTGCATCATTGATTGGATACGATGTAATAGATAATCTTTGATTATCGTCATACATGAAAGTTCCTCAATTCGGTAACTTTAGGATTTGGCTTTACAGCTCTTTTATATAGATACCCTGTTTGATCTAGGTCCGTAATGACTTACAACAGAAGATCAAAGAGGCTATCCCTAGACAACTAATAACATAACGACCCGAAACCTCCGAGTTTTGTACAAATACCCTATCAAACGAAATTACGGTACTAAGACCATATGCCCATGAGGAGTTCATCCACACAACAATTCGTTTGATATGTATGTATCAGGCACGCAGTAATAGGTCTACGAAGCCTATCAACACATCACACAGACTCAGACACACGCCTTATATTGCATTACATTTCTTTAGAATGTGTCAGATACCCACTGATGTACTATCATTTCCCCTTTTTCTCCAGGAAATCATTTTGGGTTTTTCTAATTTTTATGGGTTTTTTTTTGAATTTTTCAAAGAACCGTAGTCCACCATCTGTTGTTATATCCAAAGAACCTGTGAGCAGTAGCTTGATGCTGAGACGTATTCTGCTTCACATGTGGATAAGGCAACTGCGGTCTGTTTCTTGCATTGCCAGGTCACGAGCCTGCTCCCCATAAACTGGCATCCAGCCGTTTTGGATTTGCTGTCTTTGTCACAGCCACCCCAATCTGCATCACTAAAAACGATTAGGTCAAAATTATCATCATTAGGGTACCATAGTCCTCTCGATGGACAACCCTTCAGATATCTAAGGATACGTTTGACAGCTGCAAGATGACTCTGTTTCGGCTTCGACTGATAACGTGCACAGAGACATGTGGCAAACATTATATCTGGTCTGGAGGCGGTGAGATACATCAGAGATACACCGATTGCTCTGTATGTAAAAGGATCAGTTAGCTCCCCCTTAGCATCAACACCAAATTCGTGATTAGGTTGTATTGGGGGTATCCATCGGTTTTAAATCATCCATCTGGAATCGGCTCAAGACTTCAGAAACATATTTCGTCTGGTGAATAAAGATCCCCGTTGGTCTTTGTTCCGCCTGCAAGCCTAGGAAAAACTGCATCTCTCCCATTGCACTCATTTTGAACTTTTCCTGCATAACACGTTCAAATTCTCTGCATAGAAGTTCGTTAGTAGAACCAAAAATAATGTCATCAACATAAATCTGCACTAGAAGCAAGTCATCCCCTGTTCGTTTTGTGAACAGTGTGCAATCTACCAACCCTCGTTTAAACCCTTTTGTCAGAAGATACGTGCTCAGCTCCTCATACCATTGCCTTGGAGCTTGGTGCAACCCGTAAAGAGCTTTGTTTAGAACGTAGACCTTATCCCGGTGAATAGGATCCTCAAAGCCTGGTGGTTGACCTACATAAACTTCCTCCTTGACCACACCGTAAAGAAACGCGCTTTTGACGTCCATTTGATACACCTTGAATTTCTTATATGATGCAAACGCCAAAAACATTCGGATAGCTTCTAAACGTGCAACCGGTGCATAAATCTCGTTGTAATCAATTCCTTCAACTTGATGAAAGCCTTGTACAACCAAACGAGCTTTGTTCCTAACAATCATTCCTCTGTCATCTTTCTTACACTTGAACACCCATTTCGTTCCTATCTTTTTTCCGTCCCGGGGGTAAATCTGTCAGTGTCCACACTCCGAGTTTCTGAAACTGTAATAACTCCTCCTGCATAGCCTCTACCCAAGCATCATCCAAAAGAGCGTCCTTGTAAGTCCGCGGCTTAACCTGCGAAACATAACAAGCAAAAGACCAGTAATTTTGAAAACCTGATTTTTGAATTTTGGCATATAAAGCAAGAGCGCCAAGGTTTTCTGGTGAGTTAGCATTCCTCAGTTGACCTCTCGTCATCACACTGCTACCAGGATCACCAATAACCTGCTCAATCGGGTGAATCCAATGTATCCGAGATTCCGGATAATCAGGTATTTGTACTCCCGTCTGAGTAGTTAAGTTCTCTGTTGAATCCAGATCATTACCCACGTTCGATGATGAAGCACCATGTGGATTTGGGTTCACTGGTGGTGTCTCTGTAGCAACATCTTGAACAGCTTCACTTGTAACATCATCGTCATCTTCAGATTCCGATGAATTAAGAGTTGTGGAAGCTTCCTGAAATACCTCTTCTTCAGCTGCAGGAGCGTTGGTATCATTAGAAGCTGTTTGGGGGTTTACAGTGATCGGACGCACCAACGGTGATGTCACTGCATTTTTGACCTCGTAATATAATCGTAGTACAGCTTCTTCAACCAAGCTATCTAGATTGAATGATTCAAAGAAATCCTTGTAATCAAACATCCAGTCTGGACCACTACCATGTACATTCTGAGTATATCTCTGAACTTCGACATACATTCTGAGTACATTCCGAGTTCGTTTGTTGAAAACCCGTTTGAGCGGGGTTGCATATCCAGCAAAGAATCCTTCTTCAGCCTTCGGTGCGAACTTCTCAGATGGATTAAGCATTGTACATGGGGCTCCAAACGGTTCTAGATACTCTAAGTTCGGCTTTCGTCGATTCAATAGCTCATAAGAAGTTTTGCCAAACTTCTTCACTGTTAAAACACGATGAAGAGTATAACAAGCTGCGTAAATTGCTTCGTTCGAGAACATTACTGGAAGATTTGAGTCCGCGAGCATTGTTCTTGCCGTTTCAATTAGAGTCTTGCTTTTGCGTTCTACGACACCGTTCTGTTGTGGGGTATATGGAGCACTGTATTCATGATGAATACCTTTGTTTTCACAAAGAGCTTCCATCTGTGCATTCTTAAACTCCGTCCCATTATCACTCCTAATTCTCTTGATCTTGAGACCATAGATATTTCCAATCGAGTGAACAGAACTTTTAAATTATCAAATGTGTCGCTCTTATGATGCAAGCACATAACCCATGAAAATCTGGAATAGTCATCGGTAACCACAAGACAATACAATTCACCAGCATGACTTTTACGTTTGACCGGTCCGAACAGATCCATGTGCAAACGCTCAAGTGGCAGTTCATCGGAATTGACTTTCTTTGGTTTTATGGGATTGTTTGTGCTGCTTACCTTTCTTGCAACTCACACACTTGTCATTTAAATGAAAATGTTTAAAATTCACGCATGTGACAAGTTCATTCTTCACCAATTGATTCATCTTTCGAAGGTGAATGTGTCCCATCCTCCTATGCCATATGATTGATTCTTTTTCAGTAGCCTTGGAGAGAAAACACGTTACTTGGCCTTGTGTTATTATAGCTTTTGACATGTCGAGAATGTACAAATTGTTCACTCTCGGTGCCTTTAACATCACCCACTCTTTTGGTAAAACGAATCCTGGCTTGAGTATATAGCAAGATTTGTCATCAAAGAATACTGAAAACTACTTATCACAAATCTGACTGACACTGAGCAGATTATAATCGATTTGCTTCACGTACGAAATCTTCTCAAAACTCACTATCCCATTACTTACACTACCCTCCATGGTAATGTATCCACCCTTGTTTCCAGCAAACGCTACATAACCTCCATTAATATTTCTGATATCGAACAGTAGCGATAGATCCCCTGTCATGTGACCAGAAGCTCCACTGTCAACAATCCAAAGACTGCTCACAGGGCCAGCTGAAGCTCCCTGCACATATCAAGTAAAAGATTAGATTTTTCGGGGGACCCAAGCCTGCTTGGTCTTGGGTCTTTGAACTTTGTGTTTCAAAGATTCTTTCTTACAATCAGATTGATTTGAGTTGATCTTTTTCGGATCAATTAAATCTTTTTCAGTTTCAGCTTTGACATTATCATTCACCTGTGAAGATGAAGCACCTTGTGAACCCTTTGGTGACCAATGCTGTTCTGAACGTTTCAAGATCCGAATTTGAGATTTTGAGGTCTCAACCGGTTTCTTTACTTCGTTTTTGAATGAAACTTTCTTGGTTACCTTCTCTGATTTAACAGAGACAGGTCCAACTGTTGGTTTGACAGTAGGTTTTACAGGAACCTTTTTCTTGTCAACAGTCGTGTTCACCATCGGTTTCTTAAGTGGTTTCTCAATTGCTATCCGGTTACGACGATCATATGTCATCGAATGATTATCCCTTCTCTGATAAAAATGATTTTGATTATAAAAATGTGTTTGTTGAGGGACAACACGTTGTTGTGGATAACATTGATTATCGACTGGACGTTGATGATTTTTCTTCACTTCCACCTCGTGCCTTTTGTGCCTAACATACGGGCAGTGAGCAAGTAAATGCCCTCTCTCCCCGCATTTATAACACGCACGGTATTCTTCAAAGTTATTCTTGGCGTTCGACTTAGAGTATGTAGTGATAGGATATTGATCCTCCACACATTTCCGTCTAAGACTCTCAGGAGCTGGATCCATAGAGTAAGTCGGCTCAAGAAAACTGTTAGCCTTATTCTTTGGCTTGATAAACTCTGTGACATGAACTTTCGGTTCTTTTGGAATATCCAAGTAAATTCTTTCTAAAACCTCTGGAGGTACATCATTTGTTCGCTCATGCTTAGGGAACCAAATGGTACTCTCCAACCAAATCTTTTCAATCTTTGAATAATTGGCAAATTTGATTGGATATTCCTCGTCAGACATTATCTTATCGGATCCAATCATCCGATAGAAAATCTTGACGGGTTTGTCACAGGATTCATTTTTCTTTTCAACAGGCTTAACTGATTGATTCTTTCTATGAGCGTTAGCCATAGGATGCACAATCTGAGATGGTGACACAGGTTCGTTTGTAATTATGTGATTTTCAGCAGGAATATCACACACCTTCTCAGATTGATCATCCTCAGAATCGGAATCATCAGTTATAACAACTACACCTTCATTGTTTAGTCCAAAATTGATCGAACATCAGAATTTGGGTCTCCCACACTAGAAGTGTTCGACTCATCATCCGATGTCGAGTCAGACTTAACTGAGCTCTCCAGCGTTATTGAATGTAGAGTATGGTTTTCAAATAACACTGGAGATGGGTCGGCCACGTAGTTTGCACTACTAGACTGCGAAGGCTCCTCTATGATATGATCAACAACATAAGATATATGCTTATAACTCTCAAGTTTCTTATTTACTTTTTCCGCAAAGCACTTGATGGTAGCCATTTCAAGTTTTGTATTTTCTAAATCATTGATGTAGTTGTTTATGGCTAGTTGTTTCAAAGATAAAGTCTTTTTCAGTTCTGAAATATCTTTCTTATAACCATCAAGTACTCTGTTAAACTCACGTGCTTCTTTCTGATATGATTGACAGTTGATTTTAGCACTCTCAAGCTGAACCCTGAGTTGCTTATTATCCTCTGTCAATCGATCACATGCACCACAATAATTCTTACTATTCTTATCAAGATTAGACTCAGTACTTACCTGCTTTGGAGGTTATGTCATCGCCATCAGTGCAAAGTGTGCTTCCTTACCAGCGAAAAAATTTGAATAATCAATTCTGGTACAAGCCTCATCCACCATGCATGATTTGCGGGTCATCAGAAAGTCAGCTTCAGCAAGCAATTGGTCAGTATCATCATCCAGTGAGTTAACACTAGATTCAGAATCAGACTCACTCTCCACATCAGAATAAGCTGAATCATACTGTTCTGGCACATCATTCACCGAATCAAGAATCAAACCAGACTTCTTCTCTACACAATCATCACTTTCTTCACTCAACTCTTCGATTTTCACTTCAGACATCTTCTCAGTCACCATCTCCTCTTCAACACATACTGGCTCATCCAGATCCATTTTCTGTGCAACACATGCCACATTCCCAGTGGTAATCTCCTCAACACCCAACTGCATACCCGTCCAATCAAATCCCTCATCTTTCTGTATCACCAAGGCCTGGTTTTGGTTATCTGATTGGGTTTGTGTGTTTGGTGTAGAAATAGGAATGATTGTTCGGTTTGGATTTTGTGGTGTTTGGTTTTGATTCTGGTTTTGTGTAGTGGTTTGTCTAGCAATGTTGTTTTGTGAAGTATTTTGGCGGTTCTGGTAGGTATTTTGTGGTTGAAATCTTGAAATATTAGGACTTTGGTAAGATACATGGTTTTGGGTTTGACGGTTTTGGTAGTTGGTGTTGAAAGGATTTTTGTTCCCCTGTTGTGCTGGCTGTGTACATTCCCTCTTAAAGTGACCTTTCCCAACACAATTGAAACATGTCACTTTGGCTTTATTGAAGCCATATGTGGTGTTTGGGGAAGTAGAAAGATCAGTTCTTCCAGTCTTCTCAATGAATTCAATAGCTCTTCTCATAACACTAGCAAATGCCCACTGGATATCAATAAGCTCCATCTCTTCTTTATCAATCTGTGCGTAGTCTTCACTGGTCAAGTTGTTATTACCAATTTGACTCGCAACCAGCCCATTATACGAAGCTACCATAGCTGACACCAATGCTACATGTTGTTGTGCAATCTCAACAGTAACATTGTTCAAGTTCGAGGTTTCCAGCACAATTGAACTCTGAGTGGGTTGAGTTTGGTTTATCTGGGTTTAATTCACTTGAGGAATATAGGATTGTTGTTGAGGTTAGTTTAGATTAGCAGAATAACAAGCTGCTTGTTGCATTGGTGAGAATGGTGGGATGAAAGTTGTAGTAGGATATGATGGTGGGGTATATTATGAAGTTTGAGCAAGGTAATTGATGGGTGTTTTGGATAGTTCAACATGGCTAGAAACGCACGCAATGTGTGGCGCAACATTTGAACTAGAACTTGAACCAGCAAGAGATGAAGAAGCATTACCATGATATAAATCTGGATTCTGAGGAACTTGTGCTCTTTTCGCCTTCCTCTTTTCTTCCATCTCCTTATTCTCAAGTTTCTGAATAAACTCGTTGATGGTCCAGTATTGGTACGCATCCTTTTCCTTCAGTACCTCGATGTGTTGATTCCAGTATGGTGGCAACGCATCAGCAAACTTGTCCACCAGCTCTGACATTGGTATGTTTATCTCATAGCTTGAAAGCTCGGTCAGTAAATGACAATACCTCGGAATCAACTCCTTCAGCGTCTCATTCCCCATATAGCTGAAGTTCTCAAACTCTTTCCTTAGTTCCTCCATCCTCAATTTCCTCGTCTTCTCATTCCCATCATGACGATTTCTTAACATGTCCCACAACTGTTTAGATGTAGTGCAAGACCCAAACTGATGTAGGAGATCAGTATTAATGGCCTGGGACAGTTGAGAAAAAGCCTTCTTCTCAATAGCAAATTTCTTTTTCTCATCCTCAGCAAGATTTTCCAACGGAATTGGCTCACCCGTGTTCTCCAAGATCGGAGCAACATAGCCCTTAGCAATCATTTGCCAAGCTTCCGTTCCTTCTAATCCCATTCCCTCAAGATGGATCTTGAACTTGGTCTTCCATGTGTTGTAGTCTACCATTTCCATCAGTTTTGGTGGACGGCTTCCACTACCCGAAGATAAGTCTTGAATAAGAGTCGAGATCGCGTTGGTAGTGTGAGAGTGAACTGCCGCCGCTGCTACTCCCCAATAATCAGCCATCGGTTGTGGTTGTGGTTGTGCAACTTGTTGGGGGCATAGAACTAGTCATTGCCATGTAGTTAATCGGTTGGGATGGTTGACTAGACTTTTGAGCAGCTATCGACCAAGGATCCATGGTTGTCTGCTGTTGTGGTGTTGTACTAGGTCGTGGTGTTGTAGGAAAATTCCACATATCGATCTTAAAATGATTAAACATGAAACGATTAGAAAAATTTTATAACAGTTTCTACGTTCGACCCTTTGTAATGATCGCGTGGTCGAATGTGAAAATTAGTCCATGTTAGACCGTTTGATAAAGTTCGAAGGTAGAAAATAACAAACTCAGTTCACTTTCGATCGTTTAAACCCACGTTCGACCACTCGATTGGTCGAATGTACCCAATAAGGTCGAATGAACAATAACACACTAAAACTTTCTAGATTCGACTAAATACTCTCACTTTCGACCAAATCTCCCTAGGTTCGACCCTTCATGTTTGAAAAACGGTTATTCTTTGAAATCAGTTATTTTGATCAAAAATTTTCAAATGTTGATGAAATTTGATGATCTTAATCAGGTTTTGCTTCGGATTGGATTTGGAACAAGTTTAACAAAGAGAATTTTGAGTTTTATCCATGAAAACAAGTTCAAATCAATCAATTTAACACCAAATTCAGTTTATCAATGAAAAACAGAAAGTTTTGATCAAAATTGGGTCCAAATCAGCTGTAATATTATCAATTTGTGGTTGTTTGATCCAAATGGCTCTGATACCAGTTGAGAATCCGGTAAAAAACCGAATCGATGGATCGATTACGCAAAAACAACTCGGTTTCAGACGGAAGATTCGAGACGAGACAGAAATATACGATAACAAAATCATCACAGATTCGTATTACATCAGAAACGGTTACAGACACTGTCATCAGTAGGATAAACATCTATCTCGGGGCCGGGGGAGGTCGGGCATGACCTCCCCTTTGAGAGAATTCAAAGCATAAACTCAAATCACTAAATGAAAAACACACATGAGATTGCTATTTATAGTCCAACATCTAAAGCCACCTTCGCCCTTATGATTAGGTCGAATGTGGAACTTTTCCACATTCGACCCTTTTGAAAGGTCGAATCTAGCTTATGATTATGGTCTATATTTACAAATGCATCAGATCCATAAAATGCCCTTATGGATCACCACAATCTCATGTAATACAATACAAGACTCAACCCTAATAATAGTGCATCAACAATCTCCCCCTTGGACGTTGCTGGCGAATCCACAAATCTCTTGCACATCAACAGTCAAAATCACAGGTCTCCCCCTTAATACATGCACTATTGCATTGAGTTAGAAATACAATATCCTTCGTGAACTGACCAGGTAATGCACTTACGGATCCTCAACATCAATACGCAGGAAGTCAGCTAGACCATGTATATCTTTTACGAAATCAGCAAGCTGCTGAATTACAACCAGATCACCTAGTTACGTCAATGTGAAGTTGACAATGTAATGCACTGCAGTCTCGTAGCATCAGTACCCAGGAATGTGATCTTGACCAAGTACATCACGCGCAATCCAACTAGCCTGATAAGACCCCTGCTAGAAGGATTCCATACTGACCGATCACATATTCAACGTAACACGTAGGTACTACCACTAATTCACGTCTCATATCTGCACTTAACCTTTGCATCACCCTTCACACCAACTGGAGAAGTCTAACTGTCAGTACCCAATTAAACATCTCAAATGTGACTATGTGCAAAACAATCCACTCGGACACTTGTACTTCTATGAAATTCTTCATCTGTGCTAACTGTGATTGCATTTACACATTCTTCTCTTTAAATGTTCTTGAGTAACTTCATTTGTTCGACAGAATACTAGCCGTAGACTAGTGAATCAAGCAATCAGAAGTTTTCAGCAGGAACTACCGGTACAATTGTGGACTTGAAATGCTTCAGAAACTGAAGTTTTCTATAGGGCCAACAATAACCACCAACAGCTCTTGAAATTCTTCAGGACTGTAACCTTGAAACTTTCATTGAATCTACGTGCCACATGACTCCTACTGGGATCCCTCATTACTTTCGGAACATTGAGATCTCAGTCTTGATATGCTTGTACATAACAACTTTTTTTGAACAAGTTCCTTCAATCACACTGGAACTGGGTTGAATGTTCTTCATCTTGCGGAATAAAAATATATCTGATTTTTCTGGCCCATAATAGTCATTTGAATCTGATTATCATACTGTTGATTCTCATGACTACCCCACAATAAAACGTTTCATCATCATCATTTCTTCAACAATTTATGTAGACATCATCACCATTCTCCCAAAAATCTTCAAAAATTGCCATTTTCGAAATTTTTTACCCCTTAAAATACCAATTTTTCATTCTATATGTCGAGGGGGCGAAGGTGGAAATAAAGCTACGTTCGACCCTTTTGTAAGGACGAAGGTACATTGATTGGGTCGAACCAAGTTTGTTTAAACCTGACTAAAACTGACATTCCACGTTCGACCTATCGTGAGGTCGAATGTGGAAAACTTCCAGGTTCGACCTCTGTTATCAACACAAATTAGCAGATTCGACCCCTAAATCCTACATTCGACCGTTTACAACTCACGTTCGACCACTTATAAGGTCGTATCTACTGCACATTCGACCGTTTGCAGAAAAACGTGTTCTTCTTCAATATTTTCTGCAAATCAGCCCATAAACAATCTGATTGTTCGAATTTGATGATGAAACTTGTACAGAAAGGTGCGGAAATGAAAACCTAACCCTCGAATTAACAGAAACATGTAAAAATCACATGATTTTGGGTTCAATTAAGAATCTAGGGTTTCTAGGGTTTCAACCTTTCAATCAAAAACTGAATTTTAACGTCTGAAATCATGAAAACGAGCTGTGATTGATTCAAACGACTGTTAGATCGTTCAGATCGGTACCATAGCTCTGATACCACTTTGTATGCGCGTAGGATCGTCTAAACAACAAAGATAATGATCAAACAAGTTCAATTCAGGTGCGGAGTCCCTGAATTGATCACAAAATGATAATAAAACTAGCAACACGCAGAAATCATCATAAACATATTCAATTCATTCACTTTGATAATCAACTACACTTGAAAATGTAGTTTATAATGATTAAAACACTTTTACAGACTCAATAATAAACCTAGGGAGAACACACACAGGGAGGGAAAACAAAATGTCAAAAGTTACAATTCAAAAATCAACTTGACCTTATATAGGCCTGCACATTCGCCCAAATCACTTGGTCGAATGTGCAGGTTCGACCATTCGACAAGGTTGAACCAAGACATTAAAATAGATAAAATCATCCTTCGACCTCCCTGTGTACCTTCGACCCTTTAGCTCCACCTTCGACCGTTCATAAATCTTCATTCGACCGTTCGATAGTTGACAAAACATTATGTAATCCGCAATCCAATAGCATTAGTCGCAATATATGCATCTACACCATGCCTTCAAAAGTATTAGAATTCAAACCAAACAAAATAGCAAAATCACTATTCATATTACATTCCAAACCAGAAAATTGGCACCTCCAACCATAAGATGTCATGTTCGAAGTTCAAAAAACAACCAAACCAGTCAACATTCAGATTAAGAGTTAAGTAGGAACCATATATCCAAAATGGTTAAAAAAAAGAAAATAAAAATCATCCATACTAAAAACACTTTATCTTTTTTAATTAAAATCTTTTCACAAAATGTTTACCACCTTATTTTAACCTCTCTTCACAATGCTAGTAATCATAAAATACCCATTGTTTTGAAATACCTAAACTCACACTGGTCATTTAAAACCAATCATTCGTCTGTAGCAAAGGTCACACTGATCACAGAATATCTAATTGTTCTTTGTCCACAAGATAAACAATATTTATCAAGTAAAAACAAAATGAGCACATAATCTATCTATACATATAATAAAAGAAAGCAATGTGGGACACATAGCACTCCCACATTATACCTCAATCTCTTCTAATCCCACATTGTGCCACATCTGATCAGTGTTAAAAGATATAAACAGTCGTTGCGAAACAACGTTTCTTTCAGCAGACGTTTGCACTGTTGACGTGTCGGTCAGTCGGTGGTTAATGAAACAACTGTTCGAAAGAAACCGTTGAATTGATGTAATGAACAGAGTTGCGAAACGAACTGACGTTGACTTACAAACAGTTTAGTAACAAACGATCTACTGCGTCAGTGTATTATTAACTGATGTTGTGAAATGAACAGACGTTACTAAATACAGTTTTTCTTTTACCGATAGATGGAGTGTTTTGCAGAATTTGGTCTACCGACGCGTCAGTGGTTAGCGTAGGGCGGATAAGGGTTGGTTAACGTGCAGGCAGTCTATTGGTTGGGCTTAAAGCAGGTTTTGATCCTCCCGTGTGTTTCCACACGGATCTCACCTAGTAAAAGAAAGCAATGTGGGACACATGTGTAACACCCCAACCGATGGCGGAAACATCGGGGTGCCACGTATTGATGATTGTTCAGTAGCTCATGGTGAATAATAAATTCCATTAAATAATTTAAATGGATTACATACAATTGTTCTAGAATTTGTACATCAAATTGAATAAAACTATACACATTCTTCAAGCATCAATTCAAATCTTCAAGCAAATAGAACCTGAAACATGTTAAGTTGAAAAGGTTTTGGGTCAACAAAAGTTGGTGAGAATTACATAGGTTTTTGATAATTGAATAAAAATGTTGTGCAATTCATGTGTCATGTCAATCTAGTCCATATGTGAGAACATACTAGAAATAAATCGAGTGCATAATCAACCCTGATGACTGTTATAATATGATACATACCATACGCTCATGGTCCAATTGAATATGTTATGCGATAACAAACACCCACGTAACCTTTGTAGGAGGCACGTATCCGGGTGGGATTGTCATTCCAATAGATCTATCAATGTATACCGTCGGCTTGTACGGAGTTAATGATTATGCTAGAATGGTGCTTACTCTAATCATGCTCAAGACATAATGCAACATAGAAAACACATAGACACATTGATGATTGAATTGCATAAAATGATGTTGTAACATGTTTCACCCCAAAAATGGTGATAAATAGAAAAGGGGCTATGTAAAACTCACCTTAGCAAAATGTTATGTCTCGTAAAAAAAAATAGAATAATGTGTTGTGAATGTATGCGAGGCGAATCCCAAAGACTCAACAACGTAGCTAGTCCAAATTGAAGAAAACGAAAAAGAAAGAATATCAAGCTTCCAATTCGCCAATTACAAGAGCTTATAATCAAAGCTTCAAGTGTAGAAGTAATAGACTATAGAAGAAAGGTATGAGGGAAAGTTTAATCGGATTGAAACAATCGATTTAGAGGTGCCAAGTATAATGGGTCATAGGTGGGTTTTTATACTAGTTTTGGAGTCAATTAGCCATTAAAATTGGTCGACACCATAAAGTAAGGTTTTATGATGAATTGACTATTTGACTAAGACTTTGACTGTTTGACTAAGACTTTGACTAGGACTTTGACTATTTGACTCAAGGCTTTATTTAAAAAAATCTTGTATGTGAAAAAAAAAAGAATTTAGAATCATATTATTATTATTATTATTTATATACATTTATGTATTTATATAAGTTGTGAGTTAGGATAAATAAAGACGTAGGCACATTTGTATAATATTAATGATAAAGGTGTAATAAAAAATATATATATATATATATATATAAGGGCTTTTTATGTATTAAAATTTTGGGGAAAATTTTGCGATGTTACAGTCTCCCCTACTTTTAGGAACTTCGTCCCGAAGTTAAAAGAAAAACACCAGGTATACAATTGGTCGACTACCGAAAACCTTGATAAAATTTCTCACTACCTTAACGTACTTGTAAATTCATGATTACGTTCCGGACCGCAATCACCAATTTACCTTACATTAGGGTTTTGTGTCCTTCTATGACTCTAAACACACATGTAAGTAATGCAAAATAACCTTGTGATTGAATCGTTTACAATGTATCCAAAAATGAGTCCAACTGTTGAGTAGGAAAACGACTTCTACCAGTCAGTGAGTAAGAACCTCTACCGATTGTTGAGCAGGTGCGATAGCCTCTACCAGTCGTTGAGCAGGTTGTAGGGCCTCTACCGACTGTTGAGCAGGCATGATGACCTCTACCAATCGTTGAGTAGGTTATTTGGTACTCAACTAACTGTTGAGCAAGTACTTCATCCTCTACCAGTTGTTTGATTAAGTGTACCAATTATTTCACACGTAAATTGCAAATTGATAATATGTACATATAAACAATCAAGTATCAAGCATAGCATGCGAGTTGTAATAGTGTTGTCCTAGACAAGGTTAATGACTCTAGGTGTGTCTATAGCAAATAGTTTATATTCCATGATTTCTAGTATCAAATGTTTAAATATGGTAGATAATCGAATCCTCATGTATAACTAAGGATTAAGTTTGATGCAACACACAACAAAGTTTCAATAGTTTGGTTATCATGGGTAACTAGTTCATGTTTGAGAAGGTGAAGGATATGAATTTAGTTCTTGAGAGGATGATGAAAAATCTTGAAGCAGAATTAAGGTTGTGAGAGATAGTGAATGTGAAGATAGTTGATAAAGAGTTTATTTTATAGTAAGGAGATTATGTAGCAGTGTAAATTTTGGGGTTTGGATCAAAGGTTATAATCAAGTGTATAAGAAAACATGATTGTGGTATATTACAAATATTGTAAAAATTTGAACAAGTTGAAAATGAGTGAGTGTCGATGGAGAATTTAGAGACTAGATATTATTCCTATGGATAAAAAAAAAATCCTATTTTCAAAATTGGTTTTATACATAAAGCAAAAGTTGTTAAATAGTACAAGCTAAGTGGGCTTTAGATTAAAATATTCCCGTTAGTTAGAGATTTCAAACATGACATTAGGTTTTGAAGATCAAGGTTCTATTAAGTGATTTTTAATAGTTTAAAGCATTATATAGAAAATTGTTTGTTACGTTAATAAATAAACAATTGAATTTAAGTTCGAGGACATCTTTTGACAAAAAAATATGTACTTTGTAAAGTTACTTGGTAATGAAAATACAACAGGATTTAGAAATCTTTAGTTTGTGCTAAGGTATGAGGTTATAGTTTTTATAAATAAGTAACATGTGGAGAAATGAAATAATATGATTTGGGTAGGGTGTTGAATATTTAAAAAGTGGCTAAGATGGTAAGGTGAAGTGTGATTGTGAAATCCATAGATGGTTATGAAATGAGATTGATTTAAGCTGTAAAATTTTGAGATTTTAGAGCTTAGTTTAAGGAAAGTGAGTGTGATCATTTATTCATTAATTAAAACGAATAAACGAAAACGTTGGCTTATCAAAACTTCTAGATTCTAATAACATAGTGAAGACATGCTTTAGCTTATAGGTGAACACTCATCCCGAGAATTCCCAGGTAGGCATCCGGGTCCCTCGTCTGATTGGGATTTATGCGCAATGCCAGTCCTAGACATAAAACTCAGAATACAGGCGTTCACCCTTCCAGATTGCACGTGTTCATTATTAAAATCTAGAACTTCGACGAGATCTTCAAGGTGGTTCAGGCTAAACCTGAGGATTTGTCCTATTAGTCTAAGAGTAGATCTTGTGATGGAGAACAATCTTCTTGTAGGGACTAAAGTAGGGATAAGAAGTAGGATAGAGAATATAAACAAGTAAGGTTGCAAGTAAAAGGAGCAAGTACTGATTAAAATCCTATGGTTATAGACTAGATTATTTTTTTTTTCTAATAACCTAATTCCCTATAACCATGGCTCTGATACCAATCTGTAACACCCCAACCGATGGCGGAAACATCGGGGTGCCACGTATTGATGATTGTTCAGTAGCTCATGGTGAATAATAAATTCCATTAAATAATTTAAATGGATTACATACAATTGTTCTAGAATTTGTACATCAAATTGAATAAAACTATACACATTCTTCAAGCATCAATTCAAATCTTCAAGCAAATAGAACCTGAAACATGTTAAGTTGAAAAGGTTTTGGGTCAACAAAAGTTGGTGAGAATTACATAGGTTTTTGATAATTGAATAAAAATGTTGTGCAATTCATGTGTCATGTCAATCTAGTCCATATGTGAGAACATACTAGAAATAAATCGAGTGCATAATCAACCCTGATGACTGTTATAATATGATACATACCATACGCTCATGGTCCAATTGAATATGTTATGCGATAACAAACACCCACGTAACCTTTGTAGGAGGCACGTATCCGGGTGGGATTGTCAGTCCAATAGATCTATCAATGTATACCGTCGGCTTGTACGGAGTTAATGATTATGCTAGAATGGTGCTTACTCTAATCATGCTCAAGACATAATGCAACATAGAAAACACATAGACACATTGATGATTGAATTGCATAAAATGATGTTGTAACATGTTTCACCCCAAAAATGGTGATAAATAGAAAATGGGCTATGTAAAACTCACCTTAGCAAAATGTTATGTCTCGTAAAAAAAAATAGAATAATGTGTTGTGAATGTATGCGAGGCGAATCCCAAAGACTCAACAACGTAGCTAGTCCAAATTGAAGAAAACGAAAAAGAAAGAATATCAAGCTTCCAATTCGCCAATTACAAGAGCTTATAATCAAAGCTTCAAGTGTAGAAGTAATAGACTATAGAAGAAAGGTATGAGGGAAAGTTTAATCGGATTGAAACAATCGATTTAGAGGTGCCAAGTATAATGGGTCATAGGTGGGTCTTTATACTAGTTTTGGAGTCAATTAGCCATTAAAATTGGTCGACACCATAAAGTAAGGTTTTATGATGAATTGACTATTTGACTAAGACTTTGACTGTTTGACTAAGACTTTGACTAGGACTTTGACTATTTGACTCAAGGCTTTATTTAAAAAAATCTTGTATGTGAAAAAAAAAAGAATTTAGAATCATATTATTATTATTATTATTATTATTTATATACATTTATGTATTTATATAAGTTGTGAGTTAGGATAAATAAAGACGTAGGCACATTTGTATAATATTAATGATAAAGGTGTAATAATATATATATATATAAGGGCTTTTTATGTATTAAAATTTTGGGGAAAATTTTGCGATGTTACAACATGACACTCCCACATTGCACCTCAATCTCTTCTAATCCCACATTGTGCCACATGGCAATTTGTGAGATTTTATAAAAATTTCTTTTTTTTTTAATCAAAAATGGGAAAAATATATAACCCTAAAAAAACACACGCTCATAACCTAATCCACAGATCATACGTCTCCTCCTTCCAAATCAAGAACCCTAATCAAGCTAATCAAGGGCGATCCAAGGTTTTCTTCATCTCCTCTCCAAGGTTTTCTCTATTCCATTCTTATTTCAATGAATCGATCTTGATCTCTCTTTTTCTCTGTTTTTTGTTCGTTTTTTTCTGATTTCTTTGTCGATTAAAGGTTTTTTTTCTCGTTTTTGAGTGATTTTGATTATTTATCATTCAATAGTCGAGTAATGTTCAGGTTATTACCGATTTTTTTGGTCTTATGGTTGATGTTTTAGGGTTCAATGTTTTTAGATCAAAATACTCTGTTTGAAACTGTTTATTGATTAGTTAGACTGAAGGTTTGCATTAGCCGTGTATGTAGTGGTTGGTTTGAGTTGAAGTTTCTGAAATAATATTCATCATGAGTTCTTTGAGTTCATAAGGATCATGCGTTTTTTGTTCCACTATATCTTTTGATGAATGTTTTGGTTGAATGATCTTTGAATATGTCTATAACTGGATGGATATTGTTTATGGGTTTGAACAGATCCTATTGGATTTGGTATGATCCAAAATTTTGAATGGCCATTGAATGAGTTTCCATAAAATGAAGATTACCACTTTGGAAAGATAATAATGGGGATTGAATGAGAGCCGAAAATTTCCTTGAAGAATGCAGTAATTAAATATTAATTGCTTATTTGTTCTCATCGATTGAAGTATCAAAGTTAAACTAAAACTTATTTTTTTTTTAAGAATGCAGTAATTAAATATTAATTGCTTTTGATTTTACAGTAATTATCACAACTTAGGTTTAGATTATGTCCACACTACTTGAAAGAACGACAATTTTGGAGAATTTATTTTACTCTGGTGAAGAATCATGTTGCAAAGTAAGTCCTACCATTTTTGTGCTTTTAATGTCTCGTGATTTTATTCTCTATAGTAGTTTAGCATTGCTACTATCTTTGGAATAAAAGCAATGGCTATTATTCGTGGTGACTACGGGTCTCGGGTCGATCTCAGTTTCGATGATGGTTCAATTTTTGGTTTCGGTTCGTTTTTTGTTGTTGATCGGCTGAAGTCTAGAGTTTAGAAAGATGCAGGAAGATGATAAAAGATATACAATGTTGTTCAGAGAAAATTACAAAGCTACCCCTACTGTTTCAAGAAAATTACAAAACTGCCCTTACTGTTCCTAAGCAACCTCTTTTGTTATATATAATAATTGATATTTATTTTGGGTTTGTAAAAAGATAGAGGTGAAATGAAAAAAAATGCCCTCACATGACTTGCTTGTGAGGGGAATTAACCAATAAAATTAAACGAGTTAGTCACAAAGGTTGGAACCTGTAGTAAAATCAATAGGTAAAGGTTGATTTTGGTGCAAATAGAACATAAATGTTGAATTCTGTAATTTTGTCTTATTTTAGATTAAGTTACACTTTTGTTTACTAGATGTGTAAAAAGCATACATTGCATTTTTCAACTTCAATAACTATACCAAATCATCATTTATGTTTAATGTTTGTCACACATTTCGTTCTTTTTATGGTTGAGTGTTAGGTTGTCTGTCGGTTTTAATTATGTGCAATGCGTATAAGGTTAAATGTGTCTTTTTAAACTCTTACTAAACAAAAATAAAAAAGAAAAAGAAAAACAATTAAAATAACCCCACCCACATGCACAACAATGGTCTCGTTCCCATCTTCCTCAAGATTTGACCTCGTTTCATTCCTCTGCAGCTCAGTTACCGCCCTTAAATCTTAAGATCGATTCAGTTCTTCAAATAGTATGTATAAACTTCCATGCTCTCCAAATTTACTAATCCTCGAATCTTCACATTGATTCGATTTAATAGTAGTTAATTAGTTATGATTTGGATATATTTATTGGTATGATATTTGAGCATGTGTTATGAAATTCTCTAGCAACCGCACCATATTTTTTGGTAGAGAAACCTAAAATTAGTTCAAACTTATTTGGTATGATATTTGAGCATGTGTTATGAAATTCCCTCATAAATAACATGATCATATTTCTTAGGATGGCAAAAGAACTCGAACTTTACGGGTATACTCAAAACCTGAAATATTTGAGACGAGTATACGCAATACCTGATGGGTACGGATCTGGGTTTGGGTTAAAAAAAATTTGGGTTCGGGTTTAGGTATGGTATATTGCGATACTCAACCTGATTACCCGATATATGGATATCCGATTACCCGCAAAAATACCAGATATAATTTATTTATAATATATAAGTTTTTTTATACATTTAGTATATGTTTGTTTCTTTGTATTTCTAAAATATCATTTCCTTAAATATTTATTGTTTCCAAATTTTCCCTAATCCTATTAATTTATGTCATAGAATAATTAAACGTTAAAATTTTATGGGTATTTTCTACTACAAATCCTAACGGATATTTTTTTTAACAAAATAACGAGTATACCTAGGGTTGTGCAACGGTTCAGAACCGGACCGAACCGAACCGAATCGAACCGCGAACCGTTTATTCCAAAATATGAGAACCGGAACCGATAATTACTAAACGGTTCGGTTCCAAAACCGGGTGAAACGGTTCTAGACCGGAACCGCTTGTCAATAAAATCCTAAAATTAACATTAACAATTAAATAAAAAAAATAAACAAACACAATGATTTTTCTTAAAAAAATTATCAACAGTTTGTGTTAAACATGGTTACTAAAAGTATAGCAGTTTACGTATCAAAATATGTTTTGTTCGGATCAGATCATTCTTTTTATATAGATTAAACGGGTCAGAACAAGCTGTGCTGACTGTTGACCATCACATAAGACAATACTCTACATTCCTACCTAATAAAACAATTTAAAAGTCTTAAGAACTATAAAGAAGGAAACAACACATTCTATTTCAAACTAATAATAGAATATTTAAATATTTAATTTAATTCAAAACGGTTCTAACGGTTCTTAACCGGACCCGTCGGTTCTAACCGGAACCAAACCGGGAACCGATTATGCCAAAATATGAGAACCGGAACCTATAACATTAATTCGGTTCGGTTTTAGCGGTTCCGGGGTCGGTTTCATGGTTTTCGCGGTTCGAAACCGTTTATTGCTCACCCCTAAGTATACCCAATACTCGTGGGTATAGTGGTATACCTAATAACCGATGGGTAATTACCCGACAATACCAGATGGGTATCGAATCGGGATTGGTATACGGTTTTAAAAACGGGTACGGGTTTGAAATTACCAATACCTGAACTCGACCCATTGCAATCCCTACATATTTCATGTAAAAAATAAATATCAAATAAGGATTCTTATATAAGGAGTAAAGATCAAATACATATAGTTTTTTTGTAAGAACTGTGAGAATCAAAGGGGGTAAAAAAATTTATTTTTTTTTTAGACTTTTTTTTTTCCCATGTGCTTAAATATTCTTTCTAGATGAATAATACAAAAAAAAAATTTAAAAAAATTTTTTTTTTAGTGTAATTACGTCATTAAGGTAAATACATTAGTTTACACTAGAGTAATTATATAATTACTCTACACGTAATTACTCTACACCAAATTTTTTTTTTTTTTTTTTTTTTTTTAGTTTTCAATACTATAATACATGTTTAACAATATAGGAAAAAAAAATTTGAAAAAAAAAAATAAAAAACAAATACCCTCCTTTGATTCTCACAGTTCTTACCAAAAAAGCTATTTGTACCGGATCTTTACTCCTTATATAAGAACTAAAACTTAATAAGATTAGATTGCAATATTCTCAACCCAATCAAACTAAGAGGACTATATTGCAATATCTTCATCACTAATATCCTTTTGCTTGTTGGGTTACATTTCATGTTAAAATTAAAATAATATGAACATTCGTGCTCCTATATGCGCCTCAACGCCTCTCTACTCCAATCTAACAACCCGGTAACTATTTTCTCTGCGGCATTTCGTCGAACACCTTATGTGCTATATATCTTTTCCCACTTATTGACCAAAATATTCGCTTAATTTGCTAATTGTGTTATTGGGTTTTCAATTTTTCATGTGATGTTCCAATTACAGGAATAATAATGCTGTGGGTGCTGACAATTTTGCAATTGAAAGTCATAAAATAAGCTATTCGATAAAGAATGAAAGGGGGATAAAGGTTCCGATTATAAAGGATTGTTCGTTGAATATACCATCTGGGCAGTTTTGGATGCTGCTTGGGCCTAATGGGTGTGGGAAATCAACTCTTTTGAAGGTATAAAACCAATTATATTAGCTTGAAAATTGTTGAGCAAGTTTTTTTATTGGAAACCACAGGAATTCTAGTTAGTGGTGGTGCCATGACAATGTTTAATGATAGGGCTGGCATATCGTGTCTGACACGACACGACACGACACGATAAGACACGATGACTTGAAGGGCTAGACACGAACACAGGCCTATTTATAGCAGGTTAACACAATAAGACACCTAATTGTGTTTAGTGAAACAAAAGTCGTCGAAAGTTAAGAAAAGTCATAAATAATGCGTAAATACATAATCATTTTTCATTTTTAGGGTTCCTTTCCTTGGCAGCGTATGTGTGTAATCCCCATCCCACATATCCTATTTTTTTAAAACAAAAATTATTACCATGTTAACATGTCTTTTATATGTTTGACACGAAATTTAACAGGTCTTATCGTGTAGACCTGTTTAAGTTACAAAACTTGTTAAGGTCGTGTAGGTTTGTGCTGTGTTATAGTGTCTATGTCTGAAATTGCAGCCCTAGTCTACCGTTTACGGTCCGGTTTAGCTGGATTTTATGAAAAATTCGAGCCGAGTAACTGCAGTTTTGGGAATAAAAAAACAAACCAAACTAGGTGTTTTTCACGATTTACGGTTTTAGACAAAAAAAAAATTTGAACATAATTTTGTATTATATTTAAAAAATGATAAGGATTGTTAATAGATATACTACATATACATAACTTTATATTTGTAAATTAAAAATAATATTAATAATGTTAAACGGCCGGTTGTAACTTCTGAACTGTAAACCAGCAAACTGTTAAAGCCGAACCGTACTTCTAACCGGGCGATTTTATTCAGTTTGGCGGTTTGGGCAGTTTATGAACATCCTTATTCAGTGTTGGTCATGGTTTAAAAGAGTGCAAGGTACAACCAAGTTAGCTTTACAACCAGAGGCATACATAGTAAATATTAGGTTCTGTTACGGTGTACGCTTAGAGTTATTCATGTAGCAAGTTATGTGCAGATCTTGGCGGGTCTACTAAGCCCAACAGACGGTTTCGTGTATGTGAGGAAACCAAGAAGTTATGTCTTCCAAAACCCAGATCACCAAGTTAGTTTTTCTAATCCTTTTATCCACCGATGTAGTTTATATGAATTATGATTATATATATGAATCGAGTAGGGAGGGACTTTTTACATTTTTGGTGTAGAACTATAGATGCATGACAGTGGCGAAGCTTGAATTTTTGGATGGTGGGGGCCGAAAGTCACGAGATCCAATTTTTGTTTTAAATCGGTGGGTGCCGGACTCTGAAAATACAAAATTTTTGGATAAAACCCGGGATATTTACACTAATGAGTTAAAAATCGGTGGGGGCCGGGGCACCCCCTGGCCCTCATTAAGCTTCGCCTATGGATGCATCCATGGGGCATTTTGTCAGTTAAAAAGAATAACAAAATTTGGGACATTACTGAATTGTATACGTGTATGTGAGGTAGTTTAAGAGATCCCAGATTCATGCTTTTAGGTCGTTATGCCTACCGTAGAAGCTGATGTGGCATTTGGCCTAGGACGGTTCAACCTGACGAATGATGAAACAAAACTGAGAGTTGCAAAAGCGTTAACCGCTGTGGGCATGTATGATTATCTGCAGGTATGATATGAACCTGTCTTGTCTTTTATAAAGTATATAAACCATAAGCTTCAAGTATAATGGAAAACATTAATTGACTGTTTATAGAAGAACACAAACACATGTTATGAGTTATGACATGCATCTTTTGAGTTATTTTGTTTATATACAATATATAGACATAGATTTATATATTTGTTTTGATTAGTCATTCTTCATGACTTGTAGTTACTTACTTACTTACTTGTGTGCATGGCCAAACATTAGGTATATCTTATTGAGATGCGGACAACTTAGTATATTTAGACATTCATATATGTTAACTTTGCAAATAGTCTTTAAAGAGTTTCGGGCCCTCACTTTATTTGGTGTTGAGCTCTGTAAAACCTTAAACAAATCCCACATTGGGCGTGGAAAACAGAGATGTTGGTTTCATAGGGAATGTCTGGCCTCAAATACACCAACATGTTTTAGATGTTTTGGCCGTGGATAAGAGGAGAGACCCCCGTGCACTTAAGCGTGTTTGGGTGGGAGCAATCTAGGATGGGTGACCTTCTGGGAAGTTTTTACTCGATGTTATAAGTTCTTGGTTATTTATACAAGGACTAGTTGACCATGCAATCCTTGCTACTTTATAAACTCTTTTTTTTTTTTTCGAAAAGAAATGTTGATAATGATAATTCATATAGAATTTCCTATGCCAGTTACATGTTTATATATTAAATCTTGGTCGCTTAATGTTGTTAGAGGCCGGTACAAACTCTTAGTGGAGGTCAGAAACAAAGAGTTGCAATTGCTGGTGCATTGGTTGAGCAATGTAAAGTATTGTTACTAGATGAACTCACAACATTCTTGGATGAAACCGATCAGGTATGAACTTTTATTACTATTACTGCTACTGTTACTGTTATTGATATTGTTACTGTTAATGTTATTTTTTGTATGTCCGTCAAGTGAATTAAGCATCTGATTGAATATTTTTTAGCTTGGGGTGATTAAAGCCGTGAAGAACACGTTGAGTAGTTTTGAAGACGTGACTGCATTATGGGTAACACACCGTTTAGAAGAACTTGAGTATGCAGACGGCGCTGTGTATATGGAAGATGGAAGGGTGGTGATGCATGGTGAACCATCCGTCATAATGGATTCAATTGAAGCGAGGAAAACCTCTTACACCGACAATATCAACGCATGATAACAATTTGCTCATTTCCTCATATGTAACATCGCATCACTAAATTCAACTCGTCTTCGATTGTTCTCTTTTGATATACACCGAGGCATCACTGTCACACCTAGGTTCGCCTTGTATGGTAATATATCCTGAAAGGGTTCCAACGTTGAACCCAACCCGATCTTGTTGCTAGGTTGGGTTGGAATCTGTTTTAAGATGCACATATCAACTTTTTTCTACTTTTGTCCATGAAAAGCAGCTTTGATGTGATGATCAAAAAGTTGGATTAAAATCTTCACAACAATATTTCTGTGAACTTTAAAACATCACAACTAACATTATATTTGGAGACATCTCAAAACTTGGACCGTGTTAGGATCCGTTGAGTGAATCAAGCTCCAATAATTAAGAAGAAAATAAAGAACACGGCAGTTTGCAACAATTTTTCTCTTACTCATCTCAATTGAAATTACAAGACTTTAAATAGAAAAAATACAAAACTTTAAATAGAAAAAATACAAGACTAATGCACCTACTCTACATACTCTTTATTAGAAGACATGGACTGAATGGGAAACGTGCAGCATGGAGGAAGACTAACTACCCCTTATCTAACCTACTAACTTGTGTAGTAAACTAAATGGGTTGATTGGGCCTTGGATCTTTGACGTTGGAAGTAGGCTTAAGGTCAGCTCCAATACCTGTTCTTGCATCAGGCTGTTGGGCTTGGGCTCCCGAGTCTGGGGTCGTGTCGTAACAATGCCCACCCCTAGAGAATAGACCTTGTCCTGAAGATGGCGTGGAAACAGGTGGAGTCGTTCCCTTGAGAGTTACGGGCTGATCTTTATGACGGAAACTGAGTGAAGGGATCGAAAAATCGGTTGTGATGGGACCTAATAAACGAAGCCACTCGAAACCCAGAATTAGCTTAGAACCCTTGAAAGCCAAGAGAAATAGGGGCACCTGAAAAGAAACTTTGGCCATTACCAATGGAACTGCTGGGAAAAAACCTTGACACCGGAGAGGTTCGTCGTTGCCCACAAGGACCGAGAAAGCGCAAGTATGTTGTACTATAAGTTGTAAGAGGGATGCAACATGGGGCTGGATGAGGTTGTGAGTACTACTAGAGTCAATCAGGATGCTAACCGGATGGTTGTTGATGAACCCGATGAGTCGCATAGAAGTGGACAGAGTAAAACCAAAGTAGAGTGTCGGGGTGAGACTAAGAAAGCGAGGAACATGAGAGATATCCTCGAGGATGGGATGTGGAGGAATGTTTGGAATGTCAAGCGAATTTTCAGCGATAAGCAAAAATTGTAGGGGTTACACCGGTGACCGAGTAGGTATTTTTCTGGTCATCGGAAATAGAGACCAGCAGCACGACGTTGTTGCATCTGTTTAGACGTCAATCGAACACTGGGCAAGGAATTGGTAGGGGAATTTGGGGTTGGCAATACTGAAGGAAGGGTGGTTTTGTGGGTTGCAAGGTAGTGTTGTTGGAAGAGGTTAGTGGCGCCACTTGTAGGGAAATGTTCAATTTGTCTTCAATGAGTTTTGATAAGCCATAGGCCTGGTGAAGTGATGTTGGTTTGAGGACTGCTAATTCTGTACGGATATCTGGTGTTAACCCGGAGATGTAGCAATTGAAGAGGGCTTCGTTAGAGAGACCAACAACACGATTACAAATCTTCTCAAATTCCGCTTGATAAGTCGTAACTGTCAATGTCTGTGTGAGTTTAAAGAGCGTGGCCTGGTGATTCTCGTAGGTGGAAGGACCAAAGCGAAGTTCGAGGGCTCCAGAGAATTTAGGCCATGTACCTAATATGTTATTCTTAGCCAAGTACTTGTACCGGCTTAAGGCTTCCTCGACAAAGGAAAAGACGACGAGGGAATGCGTTCCTCCATTGGGGTCTGGTAGTAGGAAAAGAAGTTTTCCGCCTGAAAAATCCAATCTAACGGGTTGGAACCGTAGAATGACGGTAGGACGATCTTGGGAGTATAGGGGTGGTTTGAGTAGTGGGTCAACTTTTGGTTTGAAATTGGCTAAGGTTTGGTTAGAGGCAGTAGTGTTGGTGGTGATTTGTTGGGTGAGAAGGTCCTGCAGGTTTTGGAAATTAGCTGCAGTTTGAGCAGATGTAGCAGCATTATTGGTGAGCAATTGGTCGAATTTCTCCATGAGGGTTTGCATCGCGTCATCGTCGGGACGGTATCTTTAAGAGGAGGTATGGTAAGAGGAATGAAAGCACCAATTGTTAGGATCTGTTGAATGGATCAAGCTCCAATAATTAAGAAGAAGAAAAAGAACACAACAGTTTGCAACATTTTTTCTCTACTTATCTCAATTGAAATTACAAGACTTTAAATAGAAAAAAATGCAAGACTAATGCACCTACTCTACATGCTCTTTATTAGGAGACATGGACTGAATGGGAAACATGCAGCATGAAGGCTAACTACCCCACTATCTAACCTACTAACTTGTGCAGTAAACTAAATAGGTTGACTGGGCCCTGGATCTTTGACGTTGGAAATGAGCTTAAGGTCAGCTCCAATACATGTTCTTGCATCAGGCTGTTGGGCTTGGGCTCCCAAGTCTGGGGTCGTAACATACCTCTAGTATAGGGGTGTGGGATATATTCAACCAAACTAGTTATATTAAGCTAGTAGTTAATAAATAGTTAAACGCGTATAGATAAACGCACAAATAATGAAAAATTGCAACCCTATAACAAATTTCGAGACCCTATACGGGATACAGAAGGGAGGTGATCTTTTTTTCTCTCTCTACTTCTCTAGGCTTGAGACCGGAAATGAACTAATAACAAGTTTTCCGATTCAACCAAAAAAGAGAAAAGAAAGCACTATTGTATGAAAAATAAAGTGTTTTTGATATCGTATACTATGCCAAGTATCGATACTGTAAGTGTATGGTGTTTGGTTTCATATTTAATTCAAAATTTGAGTTGTGTTAATGTTCACTAGGTCCGCCAAGTATATATTCAACACCTACCTATAAACACTTTCTAACAAACGCATAACAAATTGTACTACTAACATATGTTCTTCGGTTCCTTCAGGTACCAATACAGGACCGATAATAGAAATAATATTAAAAAAATACCGGTAGCTAAAGTTTACCACTCATCATCACAACCTCATTTTGTAGCTCGTAAACAACTTTTATGTAATTCAGTTACTACTACTCCAATATTTATTTTATGTTTTGTTTGTATCTCTCTCTCTCTCTATATATATATATAGTCGAGATCCTGTGCAAAGTGTGTTTTGTGTGAGAAGGGTAAGAAGTGTTTTGGACCATTAGATCATCTTAATCAATGGTTTGGATTAATTAAGTGGCATTTTAGTAATTAGTGTTATATAATTAATAATAAATTACATGGCTGAGGGGTATTAAGGTAATTTAGGCACCCTCATTAATATTAAAAAAATTAATAACCGTATGAATCTCATCTCTCTCATAATTGACAAACAAAAACCCCTTATTTTTAGCATCTTTCTTTCTCTCTCACCCTCTCTCTATCCTCACGCCCAAATCCAGAGATTCAAGAATGGATTTTATCCCTGTTTTCAATTATTCATACAAAGGTTTGTGCTTTGTGTGACTTTTTCAATTAAATTCCAAAATTTGCTTTTTCTTTTAGTGACCTTGACTCCATACGAATCATTACTTACACATTTTATCATCCATGAACTAGTATTCCTATTTGAATCTCACAAACACAACTCTGGAGTATTATTTTAAACACATGTCTTATTTATTTAGTATGATATACGAATAATTCTATCTTTGACAATTTTATAAAATAATTTTACTATTAAAGCACTTTATAAAATAATTTTATGTGAAGCACGGATAATCTTGAACTATTAGTGTAACATACATTAGTTCGATAAAGTGATTTAATAAATAAATAATATAACAAATTAATACTTCACTCGATCGTTACTTACAAAAAGCACATCATTTGGAAGGTTTTGAGTATAAAACACACTATGGAAGATTTTGAATATAAAACACACTCTGTATGGTTTAAGTATAAAACACACTCTGTTCATAGTGTTTTAAAAGTCGTAACACTAGGTTGTTTTGTTGTTGGATGGTTTGAGTATAAAACACTTTGGATGGTTTTGAGTATATAACGCACTCCGGATGGTTTTGAATATAAAACACACTCTGTTCATGATGTTATAAAGTCATAACACTAGGTTGTTTTGTTGTTGGATGGTTTGGGTATAAAACACTTTAGATGGTTTTGAGTATAGAACACACTCTGGATGGTTTTGAATAAAACACCATAATATGATATTTTGATGATCGATGTAGTTGAATATGAATTTCAATACGTGAAGGTTCTTTATAAAGAATTCAGTAAAAATTCGTTTAAAATTAAAACAAACGTCCCTAATATTACTCATAATTAATAACAAAATTAATTAGACAATTATCTACTAAAAATAAGATTAGCAATACAAATTACAATTATGCCCTTCTAATTAAAAAAATTGGTTGCCACATGTCACTTTAAGATTGGTTCTCACACTTCTCACACAAAAATGGTTTTGTACATGATCCTAAACCTATATATATATATATATATATATAGGCCATTTATAAAATGAAAACCTTGTTACGTTGAGAAAACTCCAGAAACCCAAATGAAAAGCTTAGATGGAGCTACATATATCCTACATCGCACTCAAAGAGGTCATTCCCCCTTGAGTGTGCCATGTGGCACTAAGTAATTAAAAAAAACCATCATTCCATATAAAATTTTATCCTCATCCCAAACCCTAAAATCTCACTCTCTCCTCACCCCCCCCCCCTCTCTCTCTCTCTCCCTCTCTCCACAAACCCTAGAACATCCGACCATGACTCACCGGTGGCCTACTCGCCGTCGACTTAACCACGTCAAACGACTCTCCTAACGAGTCTCCGGTGGTGGTTGGATTTCTCAACTACAATCTAATAATCTTTATCTTTCTTCATCTTCATTCTATATTCATTTACAGTCCAAGATTTTTATTTTTATTTATATTTAGATATGTATATACAAAACTGAAAACCCTAAAAATCCCACTTCAATTTCTTAATAAAAGTCTCTTCTTTTTTAGTTTATCTGATTCGTTGCTTTGTAAATATATCACCCAGAAAAAAAAGATCAATTCTTTGTTTTTTCTAAGGGATTCTAATTTCTTTATTAATATTACTGTTCATTAAAAATTTTTATTGGATGTTTGTGAATTTGTAAAAAAAGTGGTTTTTATTATTTATGTGGTTAAGATGATGATCGGTGCAAAAGGGTATATTTTATGTTATTTTCTTGTAGTTGGGTTAAATAAATAAAGATTAGTTTTTAAAGAGACTTTTCGGGTGTGTGATGAGGAAGACAGATCAGAAGCGTACGTAGTGGTAACAATGGGTTGATACCAACTTATATTCTTTCGTTTTCGAGTTATTTAAGGATTGTGTCGTCTGGTGCGTCTACTGTTGCTAAAACAATCCCTCCCCTAGCACGGTTGAAATGAGTTGTTTTTTAAAGAAAAGGGGTGACGGGTGGAAGTGGAGGAAGCGGCGGCGTAGGAGATAGTGATGTTGGCTACAAATAATTGTTGTGGATGGTGTTAGTTAGAAGGTTTTTTTTAGAAGTTATGCAAACTTGCACATTGTTTTAGGTTAGGTAGTGAATATTGATATTAGAGTTATGCATTTTTCGCATTTATGATATGTGTTAATATTATAGTTATACATTGTTTTAGGTTAGATATCAATATTAGTATGTTAGAGTTGTACATTTTTTAGCCTATACGATAGGTGTTAATATTAGAGTTACATTGGAGTTATACATTGTTTTAGGTTAGGTGTTAGCATTAGAGTTGTACATTGTTTTAGGCTAGGTTTTAATATTAGAGTTATACATTGTTTTATGTTAGATGTTAACATTAGAATTATACATTGTTTAAGGTTAAGTGTTAACAACGGAGTTATACACTATTTTAGGTTTGGTGTTAACATTGGAGTTTACCTTGTTAATTGTTTTAGGTTATGTGCTACCCGAAGTTTTCCTGCATGTAAATGTGAAACGCATCAGTCTATTTCATATACTAGCAGGAACCTGCACGTTCCTTGAATGGGCCACGTGACATAATGAGGTGCGATTTTTTTTTAATTTTTTTTTTGTTTTTTTTATTAAATCACATAAAACCTACCAATTAACGTATATAATCATCTTCTTCCCACCCCAAACCCTAATAATCTTTTATTCTCAATCCCTTTATCCTTCTACAACCCTAGCACTCTGTTCCAGAGTTTCATTAAAGGATGGAAGAGAAAGGATCTCCCACCTCTTCCTTTCTCTCTGGTTCATTTCAAATTGGAAAGATTGAAAATCACCCTAAAAACCTCTTTATTATCCCTCTCATTCCCTCCCCTTCCATCCTACAAAAAACTCTGTAACACATTTTTTCTCACTTCCTTTCCAATCATTTCTCTTCCATTCTTTAATGAAACTCTAAAGTTTAGCTCAAAATCTCTCTCAAGGGACCAAACCACAAGCCGACGACCTAGCCCTTTTCAACGTTTAGCTCACCCACCCCTATACACGCACGTACCTGCCTGTTTACAATCCTTCCCACCTGTATTCCATTTATTCGTCTACATATTATATATATCTCTGCTTAATGCTTGTCCAACGATTGTTTTAGTCTTTTTATGAGCCTTTGTAGACGGCTTATTATTTGTAATTGCAAACTGAGGTAATTAGTGTTTTATGTATGTCAATGGGTATTATTGGCAGAGAGAGAAGAAAAATCTGCAAGATCTCAATGGCGTTTATGTATTTAATGTTGCCGAGAGAGAATATCTGGACAACCTCACAACACGGTTTATAAAAGAATTTGATCGTGTAGAAGGTATGCTTGTGTTGTAATCTTACTAAGTTCAGATGATCATGCTTTAGGATTCCAAAGTCTTCTATATAATTTGTTTGGTAGTTTATATATATATTACTAGGCTTTTGTGCATTTTACTTAGATTTTGTTGGACATGATCAAATTGTACTGTTTTAAAAGCAGAATCTGGACAATGGTCAACTATATTGTATACCATAATAATGGATTTAGAGTGGTTAAAGCTTTTGCATTCAGTCACTTTTATGCAGTTATGCAAATCACTTATGCAGAGTCTTACAAATTGTTACCTTCCCTAAGACGTAAAATACTGTATTTCAGGGGTGTTTGGATTTGCATTTTAAAACTAAAGAAATAATCAATTTATAATCTTTCGATAAACAAATTCTGCTTTGATTATTTGACTTGGGGGTCTGATATTCGGTATTGGATAATCATTTTTGTACTAGCTGCAAAAATATTGACTATCAAAGGGTAAAATAGAGTTATATTATTACCCTTTCTTTGAATTTTCTTGTTTACATTATGTCTGTTATATGTATGCAGAATCCTTCAGTAAAGTTATTGGGAGCGAGTATCGCATTGTTCCCGGATCTAGGGATAATTCTTTGTACAATGCGATCTGGGTTGCACAAGCACTACTGCATAAATGGTATGTTTTTTAATGTTTTTACTCCCACAATTCGAGCTTCCACTTTATATAATTACAATTAGTGTAAAAAAATTGATTAGGCAAATTATAAGAAATTGATAATCATGATTTTTGTGTACATTAATTCTTCAGATCTGCCAAAACAGCTGATAAACGCATCTTGCTGCTTACAAATGAGGTTGACCCTTTTGGAAGTATCAAAGGAATGACAAAACTAGACATGACTAGAACCACATTGCAGCGGGCTAAGGTGATAGTTAACTAATGAAAAAAGTTTTAGTTAAGGCAATTATCAAAAAATGAAAATATGATAATAACCTGAGTTTTGTTTACATACAAGATTCTTATTTTCAATTGTTGTAGGATGCACAAGACCTTGGAATAGCAATTGAACTTCTTCCTTTAAGTAGGCCAAATGAAGAATCTAACGTCTCACTTTTTTATGTTGTATGTTGACTTTATGAATTTATGTTTATATGATATATTTATGGTTATGTAAATACCAATATACCATTGCATCAATCTTAAATATATCAGGATTTGATTGGATTAGATGGTAAAGAGCTTGCTCAGTTCATGTCGTTGGCTAGAGAAAGGTATGCACTGTTTTAAGTTATTTAGTTTCATCTGACCCCCTGGTGTTCTTTGTGAACATATGAATATTAAAGCAGAAAAGTACAAACATAGATTTATCTGACCATGACAAGTGAAGGCTTATAATATAACAAAGACAACAATGAATAAGAATTATCACTTATCCATAATTACATTCTATAATAATTCTTCATGATTTTTGAAAGCTATTGTCAAACCTTTGCCTTGATTTCATTGATAACTCCCAATATATAATACATAACAAGATCTCGTATATTTGTGGAGAGATATGCTACAATCAATTACATTCAATTTACTATATTTACAGATATACTATTACGCCCCCGCAGTCGAAACTTCAGATGGACCGATGCTGAGACTGGAACGAAAATCGTCAAACAATACACGAGGGAGTCCTTTTGTGAAGATGTCGGCAACCTGATGACGAGAAGGCACATGTAGAACCCGAACGTGTCTGCGTTGAACCTGCACGCGAACGAAATGAATGTCAAGCTCGATATGTTTGGTGCATTGGTGTTGTACTGGATTGCCGGAGAGATAGACAGCACTGACGTTATCACAGTAGACCAAAGTAGCACGAGACAAAGGATGACGAAGTTCGAGCAAGAGGTTTTGAAGCCAGCAAATATCAGCGACAACATTAGCAACACCCCGATATTCAGCTTCAGCACTCGACCTGGAGATGGTAGCCTGGCGTTTGGAGGACCAGGAGATAAGATTATCACCAAAATACACGCAATAGCCAGAAGTTGAGCGGCGAGTATCTGGGAATCCAGCACAATCTGCATCTGTATAAGCCACTAACAAAATATTGGGGACCGGACCAAGATGAAGACCATATCCATAAGTGCCCTGAAGATGGCGGATAATGCGCTTTAGCGCATTCCAGTGATCCTGTTGAGGGTTGTGCATGTGCATACATATCTGTTGAATAGCATAAAGATGTCCGGTCTGGTGAAAGTGAGATACTGTAAGGCGCCTGCTAGACTTCTATAGGTGGTAGGATCATCATGAGGAGGACTGGAGGTAGCAGAGTGTAACATCGCGAATTTTCCCTAATTTTTTTTTTGATAAAAAGAATGCATTGTTTTAAACAATATATGTTTTAAATACCTTAAACTAATAATTATTTGTATCTCGACACTTTTGTACGTTTTAAAAATATTTCGAGTCACTTTCGGGCTTATATAATCATATTATGAATTTAGAATAATATAGTTTTAGGGAAATAATTGCCAAAAAAAAGATTTGTGTGGACCGGGACTCGAACCCGCGTCCACAACCAACCAACACACAATGACAACCAACTGAGCCAACTATCATCTTGTGTAGTATTTCAGAAGAAAATAAACTTAACACATTCCTTAAATTGATTAGTCAAAGTCTTAGTCAACCAGTCAAAGTCTTAGTCAAATAGTCAATTCATTATAAAACCTTACTTTATGGTGTTGACCAATTTTAATGGCTAATTGACTCCAAAACTAGTATAAAAACCCACCTATGACCCATTATACTTTGCACCTCTAAATCGATTGTTTCAATCCGATTAAACTTTCCCTCATACCTTTCTTCTATAGTCTATTACTTCTACAATTGAAGCTTTGATTATAAGCTCTTGTAATTGGCGAATTGGAAGCTTGATATTCTTTCTTTTTCGTTTTCTTCAATTTGGACTAGCTACGTTGTTGAGTCTTTGGGATTCGCCTCGCATACATTCACAACACATTATTCTATTTTTTTCACGAGACATAACATTTTGCTAAGGTGAGTTTTACATAGCCCCTTTTCTATTTATCACTATTTTTGGGGTGAAACATCTTACAATATTCTATATGCAATTCAATCATAAAGTGTCTATGTGTTTTTCTATGTTGCATTATGTCTTAAACATGACTAGGGTAAGCACAATATTCTAGCATAATCATTAACATTGATCAGCCGACGGTATACAATGATAGATCTATTGGACTGACAATCCCACCCGGATACGTGCCTCCTACAAAGGTAGCGTGGGTGATTGTTATCGCATAACATAATCGAGTGAACCATGAGCGTATGGGATGGACCACAATATAACAGTCACAAGGGTTGATTATGCACTCGATTTACTTCTAGTATGTTTTCACATATGGACTAGACTTGCCATGACACTTGAATTGTACAAGTTTTATTCGATTATCAAAACCTATGTAATTCTCACCAACTTTTGTTGATCCAAAATATTTTCAAACTTAACATGTTTCAGGTTATAGCTTGCTTGAAGATTAGAGTTATTGCTTGAAGATGCGTAGCTAGTATTTTTCATTTTGATGTACAAAATTCTTAGAACAATTGTATGTAATTTATTTAAATCATTTATTGAAATTTATTATTTACCATGAGCTACTGAACAATCATCAAAACGTGACATCCCGATGTTTCCGCCATCGGTTGGGGTGTTACAGATTGGTATCAGAGCCATGGTTATAGGGAATTAGGTTATTAGAAAAAAAAATCTAGTCTATAACCATAGGATTTTAATCAGTACTTGCTCCTTTTACTTGCAACCTTACTTGTTTATATTCTCTATTTTACTTCTTATCCTTACTTTAGTCCCTACAAGAAGAGTGCTCTCCATCACAAGATCTACTCTTAGACTAATAGGACAAATCCTCAGGTTTAGCCTGAACCACCTTGAAGATCTCGTCGAAGTTCTAGATTTTAATAACGAACACGTGCAATCTGGAAGGGTGAACGCCTGTATTCTGAGTTTTCTGTCTAGGACTGGCATTGCGCATATATCCCAATCAGACGAGGGACCCGGATGCCTACCTGGGAATTCTCGGGATGAGTGTTCACTTATAGGCTAAAGCATGTCTTCACTATGTTATTAGAATCTAGAAGCTTTGATAAGTCAACGTTTTCATTTATTCGTTTTAATTAATGAATAGATGATTACACTCACTTCCCTTAAAACTAAGCTCTAAAATCTCAAAATTTTACAGCTTAAATCAATCTCATATCATAACCATCTATGGATTTCACAATCACACTTCACCTTACCATCTTAGCCACTTTTTAAATATTCAACACCCTACCCAAATCATATTATTTCATTTCTCCACATGTTACTTATTTTTTAAAAACTATAACCTCATACCTTAGCACAAACTAAAGATTTCTAAATCTTGTTGTATTTTCATTACCTAGTAAATTTACAAAGTACATATTTTTGTCAAAAGATGTCCTCGAACTTAAATTCAATTGTTTATTTATTGACATAACAAACAATTTTCTATATAATGATTTAAACTATTAAAAATCACTTAATAGAACCTTGATCTTCAAAACCTAATGTAATGTTTGAAATCTCCAACTAACGGGAATATTTTAATCAAAGCTCACTTAGCTTGTACTATTTAACAACTTTTGCTTTATGTATAAAACCAATTTTGAAAATAAGATTTTTTTTTTCCATAGGAATAATATCTAGTCTCTAAATTCTCCATCGACACTCACTCATTTTCAACTTGTTCAAATTTTTACAATATTTGGCATATACCACAATCATGTTTTCTTATACACTTGATTATAACCTTTGATCCAAACCCCAAAATTTACACTGCTACATAATCTCCTTACTATAAAATAAACTCTTTATAAACTATCTTCACATTCACTATCTCTCACAACCTTGATTCTGCTTCAAGATTTTTCATCATCGTCTCAAGAACTAAATTCATATCCTTCACCTTCTCACACATGAGCTAGTTACCCATGATAACCAAACTATTGAAACTTGATTGTGTGTTGCATCAAACATAATCCTTAGTTATACATGAGGATTCGATTATCTACCATATTTAAACATTTGATACTAGAAATCATGGAATATAAACTATTTGCTATAGACACACCTAGAGTCATTAACCTTGTCTAGGACAACACTATTACAACTCGCATGCTATGCTTGATACTTGATTGTTTATATGTACATATTATCAATTTGCAATTTATGTGTGAAATAATTGGTACACTTAATCAAACAACTGGTAGAGGATGAAGTACTTGCTCAACAGTTAGTTGAGTACCAAATAACCTACTCAACGATTGGTAGAGGTCATCATGCCTGCTCAACAGTCGGTAGAGGCCCTACAACCTGCTCAACGACTGGTAGAGGCTATCGCACCTGCTCAACAATCGGTAGAGGTTCTTACTCACTGACTGGTAGAAGTCTTTTTCCTACTCAACAGTTGGACTCATTTTTGGATACATTGTAAACGATTCAATCACAAGGTTATTTTGCATTACTTACATGTGTGTTTAGAGTCATAGAAGGACACAAAACCCTAATGTAAGGTAAATTGGTGATTGCGGTCCGGAACGTAATCATGAATTTACAGGTACGTTAAGATAGTGTGAAATTCTAATAAGGTTTTAGTAGTTCATTTGGTTTTCATATAGCCAATCAATTCATGCATTTCTTATAAGATTCCTAAAACATAAGTTTAGTATTTTGCTAGATTCATATGCTTCTTGCTACTTCAGACGAACCTAATCCAATCCTTAAAACTCACATCTCAAACCTCTTATCCAAATTATTTGAAACAAATTATTCTATTACCTATAAACTCATGTCGTGCCTTAACCCAAACCACATCTGCCTTAATTTCTACCTAATCAACCTCAAACCTGTGTTTTTAATAACTTCGGGACGAAGTTTCCAAAAGTAGGGGAGACTGTAACATCGCGAATTTCCCCTAATTTTTTTTTGATAAAAAGAATGCATTGTTTTAAACAATATATGTTTTAAATACCTTAAACTAATAATTATTTGTATCTCGACACTTTTGTACGTTTTAAAAATATTTCGAGTCACTTTCGGGCTTATATAATCATATTATGAATTTAGAATAATATAGTTTTAGGGAAATAATTGCCAAAAAAAAGATTTGTGTGGACCGGGACTCGAACCCGCGTCCACAACCAACCAACACACAATGACAACCAACTGAGCCAACTATCATCTTGTGTAGTATTTCAGAAGAAAATAAACTTAACACATTCCTTAAATTGATTAGTCAAAGTCTTAGTCAACCAGTCAAAGTCTTAGTCAAATAGTCAATTCATCATAAAACCTTACTTTATGGTGTTGACCAATTTTAATGGCTAATTGACTCCAAAACTAGTATAAAAACCCACCTATGACCCATTATACTTTGCACCTCTAAATCGATTGTTTCAATCCGATTAAACTTTCCCTCATACCTTTCTTCTATAGTCTATTACTTCTACAATTGAAGCTTTGATTATAAGCTCTTGTAATTGGCGAATTGGAAGCTTGATATTCTTTCTTTTTCGTTTTCTTCAATTTGGACTAGCTACGTTGTTGAGTCTTTGGGATTCGCCTCGCATACATTCACAACACATTATTCTATTTTTTTTACGAGACATAACATTTTGCTAAGGTGAGTTTTACATAGCCCCTTTTCTATTTATCACTATTTTTGGGGTGAAACATCTTACAATATTCTATATGCAATTCAATCATAAAGTGTCTATGTGTTTTTCTATGTTGCATTATGTCTTAAACATGACTAGGGTAAGCACAATATTCTAGCATAATCATTAACATTGATCAGCCGACGGTATACAATGATAGATCTATTGGACTGACAATCCCACCCGGATACGTGCCTCCTACAAAGGTAGCGTGGGTGATTGTTATCGCATAACATAATCGAGTGAACCATGAGCGTATGGGATGGACCACAATATAACAGTCACAAGGGTTGATTATGCACTCGATTTACTTCTAGTATGTTTTCACATATGGACTAGACTTGCCATGACACTTGAATTGTACAAGTTTTATTCGATTATCAAAACCTATGTAATTCTCACCAACTTTTGTTGATCCAAAATATTTTCAAACTTAACATGTTTCAGGTTATAGCTTGCTTGAAGATTAGAGTTATTGCTTGAAGATGCGTAGCTAGTATTTTTCATTTTGATGTACAAAATTCTTAGAACAATTGTATGTAATTTATTTAAATCATTTATTGAAATTTATTATTTACCATGAGCTACTGAACAATCATCAAAACGTGACATCCCAATGTTTCCGCCATCGGTTGGGGTGTTACACAGAGAGTTTGGACTGTGTATCAACCGAGGTTGCCACCGATTTGCAGGAGTCCATGGTAGCACGATGAATGATGTCCTGTACGTATGCTTGTTGAGAGAGAAACATTTTGTTACCATCTCTAGTGACTTGAATACCCAAGAAATAAGAGAGAGGACCCAAGTCTTTCATAGCAAATTCACCAGACAAAGTATGTAATAACTGCACACAAAGGGCCTCAGTGGATGTAGTGAGAAAAATGTCGTCCACATAAATCAAAAGATACGCAATGTCAGACCCATGCTGATAAATAAATAATGAGTTGTCTGATTTGATTTGTATGAACCCGTGCATGGTGACGAAGTCTGTGAAGCGCTGATACCAGGCACGAGGAGCCTTCTTGAGGCCATATAGTAACTTCTGTAGGCGACAAACATGGTCCAGAAAATCACGATGGCGAAAACCCATGGGTTGATGCATATAGACGGTCTCTTCCAAGTTGCAGTGCACGAACGCATTAGTGACGTCCAACTGATGAATGGGCTAAGACTTGGAGAGAACCAAGGAGAGAATCACCCGAATGGTAGAAGGCTTTACAACCGGGCTAAAAGTTTCGCCACAATCGATACCCGTCTGCTGTTTACGACCATCACAAACTAAACGAGCATTGTAACGCTCCAAGCTGCCATCTGACCTGAATTTATGTTTAAATAACCACAAGCAACGTATAACATTCATGTCAGGAGTCCTAGGTACAAGCTCCCAGGTCTTGTTTTTAATAAGCGCACTAAATTCATTGGTCATGGCATTATGCCATTCAGGAGAGGACAAGGCAACCTGAGGGTTCTTAGGTAGTGGGACGATGGTGGCAGTGTAGAGGTTGAAGTGTTGTTTAGGTTTGTGGATACCACTCATGGAGCGAGTGTGTATGGTACGGGTGGGTGGAGGAGGTGGTTCGGGTATAGGAGGGATTGGTACGTGAGGGTTAGGAGCAGGTGGGTCAGTAGCCGTTGGGCCTGACGTCTATTGGGAAGTGGACGTAGAGGGGGTGTGCTAAGGAGGACGGGTTGGGCTGAGTGGTAGATGGGCCGGATGGATGGGCCAGGGTGATAGGAAGATGGGAAGTGGTGGGCGGTGATGTAGGTGTAGTAGTATTGGGCGGTGGTATTGGACCAGAAGAGTTGGGCCGATGTGAGGGAGTAGTGGGTGGAAGGTTGTTTGGGTTGGGAGCGGGTGTGTTTGTGGGAACAGGGGACGTTGTGGTTGGGTTAAGTGAGTTTTTATTTTGTAGGTAATCCCAAACCAGTGGATTGATTGTGGGATTAAGAAACTCGTAGGATGGGGGTTTTGTTGGGGATTGGATGGTGTAGGGAAAAATGGTTTCTTCATAGTGTACATGTCGTGAAATTATGATTTGGTGAGATGAAAGATCAAGACATTTGTAGCCACAATGATTAGTGGGGTAGCCAAGAAAGACACAAGGTTGGGATCGATAATCAAGTTTGTGTATGTTGGTTGATGGTGCGAGTGGGTAACATAGACATCCAAAAACACGAAGATGTTCGTATTCTGGAGTGCAATGGTAAAGGAGGGATGTAGTGGATTTGAAGTTGTGAGTTTTGCTAGGTAGGATGTTTAGAAGATAAGTGGCGGTTTCAAGGGCATGATGCCACAGGTTGGGTGGGAGAGAGACTTGAGCAAGGAGGGTGCGGATCATGTTGTTAATGGTACGGATTTTGCGCTCCGCTTTACCATTTTGGGATGAGGTGTAAGGACATGAAAAACGAAATTGCATGCCATTATGATTGCAAAAGTTGTAGAAATTTTGATTTGCATATTCTTTTCCATTGTCACATTGAAATTGTTTGATTTTACTATTAAATTGTGTGTTGATTAAGTTGTGGAGGTTGGTGAAGGTTTGAAAGACTTGAGCTTTAGTTGATAAGGGAAAGGTCCACAAGAAATTAGTAAAATTATCCAAAAATAAAATGTAATATTTGTGACCTCCCGTACTAAGTATGGGAGAGGTCCATAAATCACTGTGAACAATGTCAAAAGCAAAACAAGTTGAATTAAGCGAATCATAAAATGGTTGTCTAACACTTTTGCCAAAAACACAAGACTCACAAAGTGACTTATTAAGTTTTCCATAATCAATAAATGAGGACAATTTCAAAGACTGCAGTAAATTGTCTCTGGGATGACCCAAGCGTTGATGTCAGCGATCTTGAGAAACAGCAACAAAAGAGGAAGGTTGAGTGGTCTTGAGGGGGAGTGGTTCAGTCAAGGGATATAGATCACATGTGCTATTGCATCGTAGGATAGGAGCCTGAGTTTTAAGATCCTTCACAAGAAAGCCAAATGGGTCAAATTCAATAGAAACCAAATTGTCGGTGGTAAGGCGACGAACAGAAATAAGATTTTTGATTAAATTGGGAGCAAAAAGGACATTGCTAAGTTAAAGGGGAGGGTATGGTGGTGGGAGGACTTGGTTGCCTTGGGCCACTATAGGTATGGTCATGCCATTTCCAACAATAATAAATTTATTAGTGCACGTATTAAAAGTAGACGGGGAGTATATACCTTGCTCGTAGGCGGAGTGAGAGGAGGCGCCAGTATCCATCACCCCATGATCCGGTGGGTTAAGAGCCAGTGAATACAATGCCTGTTCAATATCTGTTGGAGAGTAACAGGGAGAGGGCCAAGAATCCCTTGAGAGTCGTGGGTGGCGGGTCTAGATGGGTATGGACACGGTGGATGAGTGGACGGGTTGCGTGTGGGGTTATTATTTTTAAGTATGGAGGCCCACTGGGATGAAGTCCAGTTACTGGGAAACACAATATACGGGTGACTCGGGGTTGTTTGGGTACTGTTGGAGGATCGGTTTTGGTTGTTAGTTGGCCGTCCGCGGCCGCGGCCACGGCGAGGCCTGGGACGGTTAGCATCAGAGGGGTTATGGGAAGTGGGTTGGGATGACTGACTTGGGTTATTAGTGGTTGTGGTATGTAGGGCAGTTGCGGCTGAATGCGCGTTCCGAGTCACTTGACGCTTTTTTTTGCTTTCCTCAAACGTAAGACGTGATCGAACCTCATTAAAATTTGGTAGCGGCTCACGGTTTTGGAGAACCGTTGAGATGCTATCATATTGTTCAGTGAGGCCGGTCAACACCTTAAGAACAAGAATCCGGTCAACACCTTAAGAACAAGTGTTTGGCATGTTCACAATAATCTGCCATAGACGAAAAATTTTCAAGACATAAGTTAGCAAATTCTTGACCAAGAAATACCGCACGAGTATTTTGATTGTCATTGAACTCGTGTTCCACAGCAGTCCACACATCATAGGCCATTTGTCCCGGCTGAATTATGAACCGTAACAGGGGCTGAGCAAGTGTAGCATAGATCCATTGCTTCACTAATGCATCAATACGATTCCACAGGTTGTCGGCTGCAGTGGCAGCCGCCGCTGCCTTGGCAGCGACCGTAGGGTCTGACGCAGACGGAGGAGCAGCAGGAGGGAGTCTGGGAGAAAGATGGTCAGCGACTTCATAAGCTTCACAGTGTACTTAAAAGAGAGTCTTCCATGTAGAGTATGATGGTGAGTCCTTTTCAAGGGAAATCAGTATATGTGATTTAATATTTGTTACGGTTAGAGCAGGATGAAGGGGTGAGGAGTCCATGTTGAACATAGGAAGGAAACAGAGAATAGAATAGGGCAGAGGTGGTATGCAGCGGTGCAAAGAGGCAGCCGGCCGAAGGAAAGAGGACGCAGGGAAGTAGGGTTAGGATCTTAGGTATGCTACCATGAAAGCTATTGTCAAACCTTTGCCTTGATTTCATTGATAACTCCCAATATATAATACATAACAAGATCTCCTATATTTGTGGAGAGATATACTACAATCAATTACATTCAATTTACTATATTTACAGATATACTATTAATTTTTTAGACTAAATCAATTTTTATGAGAAAAAGTGTTTGTTAAATTTCAGGTTTGAAGACATGAACAAACAATTAAGAAAACGAATGTTCAAGAATCACAGAGTTTGTAGGATCAGTTTTATCATTGCAGATGGATTATCTATTGAACTGAATACATATGCTCTCATTGGTCCCAGTGTTCCAGGTCAGCAAAGTGCCTTCATTTTTCTTCAACCAAAAAATACAAAATGGAAATTAGGGGCCTTGAGGACTGATTCTTTCTTTTTTTGTTATTGTTGTTTTAGGGAAAGTTACATGGCTCGATTCTATCACTAATCTTCCTTTAAAGGTAATTAAATGGTTGCTTTCTCTTATTTGATTCTTGAAGCCATTTTGGTTAACTCACAAAATCTGTTTGTAACTTTGCATAAAATGACAACAGTTTCACAAAACCAGTTGGTAGTTTTGCATTTGGGTTCGCTCCATCTATAGACCTGGGTTCAAACTCAAAAGTCGAACGATACCAACTCGGGATTTGGTTTGCTGATATTCCTGGAGATCGTACTCTTGCTTGGTCAGCATATTTGTAAGTTTAGTAGTTAGGCATATTGTTTGGCAATTTTTGTTTGAGCATATTTTTCTTTTCTTCATAATTGATATTAACTGAATTGTTATACATATATTACATAGTTTATAGATTTGTGTGGTTTATACCTACATTATTATTATTATTATTATTATTATTATTATTATCATCAATCAATCAGGTCCCTTTCAGATTTGCACTTTCTTAATTTAATATGTAATACTTTCATGAATTAAGGATTTGTTTGTTTGTTATAAATTGTAGGATGATGCTACGAAAGTGAAAGATGTAATGCCTATTGCCACTGGTCACGAGCATGCGGAGCTTGAAGCTGAGCTTCAAGTCTCTTTTAATTGGTTTAGACTTTAGATGTTTTAATATGTTGACATTTGTATTGACTGGAATCTGTTTCTTTTTGTGTAATAATTAGGGTTGGGATATTTTTTATATCAATTTTCCTGAAGGACCCTTCGGAACCAAGGCAAGTCGAATGATTATATAGTTTGATTTTGCTGACTTAGGTTTGTTTTGTTTTTGTTTTGCTAATAAGGGTATATTTTAAAATTTTATCTTGTCTTTGATTCTTTCTTTGTTACTAGGTTGTGTTTGGCTGGATATGATTTTAGATGTATGAGGTTGTTTGTGTGTTTTTTAAAGATATATGTGATATTTTATTTATGGGGTTGGATATGTTAGTGTTCATTGTTTAATAGTGTTATTATACATGCTTCTATAGAAATATTATTTGAATCTCAATGTCGAATGTGTTGTACAGATGGCATCGCAGGCGGCAAGTCCTGGTGCTGTTCTTTCGAGTGCTCAAGTTATTGGCAATGCATTTGCGGAGCAATACTACCATATTCTTCATACGGTGGCGGTTACAGTAGTTATGGGATCTGGATTCCGTTTATAGTTCCGATTAGGACCTGATTATGGTGGTAAGTCCCATAACTTCTCTCCATTCCGTTTATGGTTACTGTTAAGTAAAACAATATTAGGATTATGGTGTTAGCATTGGATTTATAGATTGTTTTAGGTTAGATATTGAATTTTGATATTAGAATTATGTATTTTTTTAGCCTTTATGACATGTATTAATATTAGAGTTATACATTGTTTTAGGTTATGTATTGAATATTGATATTAGAGTTATGCATTTTTTTAGTATTTATGATCGGTGTTAATATTATAGTTATACATTCTTTTAGGTTAGGTATCAATATTAGTATTTTGAGACTTGGTATATAGATGTGATAAGTTTTTTAATGGTTACAACTTCCAACTTAAGTGTTTGTTTAGTTGATTAGGTTAAGAATTATAAGAGTCATTAGAGATTGATGAGTTTTTGAATAGTTGCAACTTACATAAGTGATTGTTGGATTAATATGTACGGTCTCGATAACTCAACGATGTCGACTGAGTTGTGACCCGTAAGAGTTAAACATTGGGTAGCGAACATTAAATCCACTTAACTAGATTAACTTGTAAACACAAACAATTAACGAAAGGAGTGGTTTTATTATTTATACTGTTTATAAATAATAAATAAAGTTTATTTACTAGTTAAATAAACGGGTTGCAGGTTGCGTATCATGTCTTGAACTTGATCTAAGTGTATTGAGCTTGGGGCCTGGTGAGGATTAACATGTGATTAGATAATGATTGTTTTAAACTCATCATTATCTAATAACCAATTATATCGTAATAATGATTTGATGATGTGTTATATACAGTGTTGTAGAACTCGCTAGGCGCTAGTCAGCCGATGGGGTAACGACTAAGGATTAATCGGGATTAATCAGATTTGATTTTTATATATATATTTCCAAATTTATACGTATATAATGCTAATTTTATACCTTATATGTATGAATTTAGAAGTTTAGGGACCAAATATAAACTAGTGATTATGGAAAGGGGTTTAATATTAAAATAGTTAAACTTAAATAACCTTAATCACCTCCATCATTCACCATATCTCTTTTTTCCTCCTCATTCATTCTTTCATCGTAAGGAACCATCAGACGCAACTAGAGTTCATGGAGTTTCATCAATCTTGCTTTTAAATTATGGATTATCATCCATTTTTGAGATGAGAACTTGTTTTATTTATTCGATTTGCTCCAGTTTTAACTCGTTCGAATTCCTTTTTACTGAATTTTGAGTTTTTTAGGTCCGACTAGGAACAATTTGGTCCGACTAATCGGTGATTAATCGTGACACCAATTAATTGAGTGATTAGCCCAAAATTAATCAGTAAAGTAAGGACTAGCGATTAATCACCGATTTACAACCTTGGTTATATATATATATATATATAACATTGATCTGCCGCATCATATAAAGATACATACATTATCACAAAAGTCATATACCCCAATTCCCACTTTTATAATATTAGTCGCAAGATTGATTTTTTGACCGTCTGTTTTCGGTCGAGCATAAGCTGCACCCCGCTTCATATGGCGCCACCACCCAACCTTTCAAGCCGTACTCGTTTTCTCTCATGTTCGGTTCTAGCATTAGTTCGTTGTACCTCGGTGTCTCAAACGGTTAATTATTAACCACTCAGGTATATCTATCTCATTGGTAGATTAATAATTTTATATTGTATTTGTATGTTTTGTAACCAAATCCTATTCGGCTGATTATTTGATGTTAATCTCTACTACATTATAAAGGAGGAGAGATGGCTAAAATAGTCACTTCATGTCAATTTTAAGATGGCATACAAAAAGTCACATTAGGTAAACAACTATCTTTTTGCCAAATCCTTCCCTTTATGCCTCTATGTGCAACATTTAATTACAATTGTACAAATGACTAATGCAAGTCATCTCTGTTATTATTTGCTTCACCTTTTGATTTTCTCATCTTTAATGAATTGAATTTGAGATTCAATGCCTCACCTTTTCCTTTTCTCATATTCAATGATGAATTAAAATCCACATCCCTCAATTTAATCTCTAAAACCTCTCATATCATTGCCTTATCACACCATTTTCTTTATATCTCTTGGAAGCAGTCATTGAATGATATTGTTCAACACTTGTAGTCTTGCACTATCGATTATTATGTTGGTAAGCCAACACTTGTAATCTTGTATATTCTTTATGTATATTTATTTATTTAGTTTTTAAGCTTTTTGTTAGTTCTTATATATGTTTTTTTCATTATTTTGTCCGTGTTTTCTTTCACATTCCTTTTATTTCAATTTCTGTAAATTGTGGTTTCATGTTTATCATTCAATTGAAATGTTTGTTTTTTAGGATCAAATCTGTTTTGTTTTGGAGACATCACAACTCATCAACCCATTTCTATGTACATACATATTTTAGTTTATGTTATATTCTCTAAACTACACTTATTTTCTTCTACGGTTATAATGTGATATTCGCTTCCAATTGTCATTTTCATTTTACCCGCATGGTATACAATAAGGAGAGGGAAGCAAATCCCAACTTATTGACATTTGATAGTGATGTGTGTGAAAGATTTATATTGTAATCTATCTTGTCAAGGTGCATAAGCACACTCATAAGAGCTAGAAACCGTGTCTTTCAGTTAACTACTCATATGGTGCGTTGAGCTGAGCTTGAGCACCGCGCCCCTGACGCGCACCTTTGACAACTTAGATTATAATTGGTGCTCACAGTCATGCATTCCTATGTCATCATTTGAGTATAAATTTGAACTTTTGTTGATTTCATTTGAAATTTTAAAAATAAATTACAAATTTTTCTCAATTTACTTTAAATGATGACATTAGAGCTTTAATGACAATTTTCATTTTTTTTATAGATCTTAACATTATAAGGGGATGGCAAAACAATCCGAGCCTGATGGGAAGTTTGAAATATCACGCCTGTATATCGCATTGGCGTGTTCGATGGGAAGTTCAGTTGGGAAAATTGTGACTCTGTATCGCATAAGTGTGTTCGATAGGAAGATTGGTTGGGCCAATTCATGGGAAAAATAATCTTTGTTGTGTTCAGAAAAACATTACAAACAAAGAATAAGATTACAACTACGACTCACCTATGTAAATAAAAGAAGAAACATAAATGATCAAATAAGACATCTTACAATCAATTACATCGCAACTGTAAATACTCGAGGTTGTTTTTTTAAGTTTGGGTTCAAGAGTTCTGTGAAAAAAATACTCTCTTCTAATTTGGAACTAATGCTATAATGATTTTGATACTTATTTGACATCTTTGTATTTTTTAATTTACACGTATGTGTATTGGATCTTTATGACACTAAAGTTGAATTTGCCAGGTAAAATTTGTTTCCTAAAAGGATTTTCCTCTCAAATTCTGGTGTTGCTTTAATTGATCATTGACTATGTGTGTATATAAGCAAGAGGAGGACTTACTTAAGAAGCGTCAAGAACTACGCTCCCCATATCATTTTCTTAGAACTTTATACAAGTCGACCAATACGAACCAAACTTCAAGGAATACATGTTTGTCGACAGGATTTACCCGCTGCAATGCGCGATGAGAAAACTGCTAGCGTATTACAAGTTTTTTGGATCCCGCCGCAACGCGCGGGTAAACCCACTAATATTTATAAACATTCCGTTGCGTTTTAATTAATTATATATTTAATTAATAACAACTATATGAAACCCGTTTTTAATAAAAAGTAAAGTTGAAATCACTATAACCCAACAATAATTTCATCCAAACATCTAGAGTGCTTAAAATCTGCAATTATCTACCCGCAACAATAAACGAAAGGTATAACCCCACTAAACAAAAAATCTCATAATTACAGGCCTTTACATCGATAATTAACAAAATATTTGTCATGAGCTTATCCCAATCTCTCAAAGTCTCAATGTAACATATTTATCATCCCTAATTTAAAATTATTATTTTGACAACTATGGTTGGACATAGGTATAAGCCTTTTTCTGAAATGAACCATCTCCTATGTCATCATGCATACATCAAACATAGCAAATAAGGCTTTTTCCCAATGTTAAAAAATTAAAAAAAAAAAAGAAAAAAAAAAGCTTGCAGTGTGGACGCGAGCTATCACCTTTAAAAGCATTTCTTATCAATATTTTAACTTCTATAATATACGGATATAGAATGTGAGAGAAATGGAATCCAATATAAATATAGTAGCACTAAATAATCATAGCAAACCGGCAAGAAGTTGGGAAACAAAACAACAGATTGCAAAGCTGCAACTATGCTAAAGTCTACCCAATCGGCCCAACCAATAGGCTTGTCACCAGCCCCATTCTTAAAGGTATTTAGGATTCATACACCATTTATTTAGAAATTATACACCCTGGCTCACATCACACACCAATAAGAGGCTGCCACATACCCCAGAATGTGATGTCACACCCCCAGAAAGTGACGTCACATGGTGTATGAATCCCATAACCCTTCTTAAACCATATAAACAAACAAGTCTTCCTTGATTCGCTCCACCACCTTCAAGATAGGCATCGACTTACCCATTGGCGAAGGTTATTGAAGGCCAACGGTGGCCCCTGCCCCCTCCGTTTTTTGGCTTACTAGTGGAAGTTTGTGATTTTCGTAGGTAATTTTTATATGGGTTGAGTTTGGCCCCACCGATTTGATCTTCCACCCCCTATCGATACGAAAAAAATTGAGTCCGGCCCCCGCCGATTTAATCACTTACCATTAAATTCCATATTGTTCTGGACATTCCATAGCGTCCAAAAGGTTGGAATGGCCACCATGAGGACAATTTTCTTCCACTCCCTTGACTTGATTTGAGCGGTAATAAGGTCAATAATCTGCTCAACCGAGTCTATGTCAACCAAAATTGACGCCTTCAGCCATCTAAAAATTTGCCACCAGACTATAACCAACTTTTTTATTGTCAAGCCCACACGTTTTAAGTCTGTTACTAATAATTTAATAACCCGTTAAATCTAACGTTACGGCCTAAGAAGCCGTCTAAGAGGGGTTTTTTTTAAAAAGTTATGCTAATCATTTTCTTTTATTTTATTTTTTTTATATAATGATATAATTTTTTTTAATGGACCTTATTCTATCTATACATATTATAAAAGGTAAATTACATAAGGATAAGGATGATAAGATGTAGCTACGATTATGACGAAAGAAAAGAGATAATTTTTTGGGGTGTGATTTATTTATTTACCAACAAATTAGCAAATTGTATATATATTAATGAAAAGACACTTTAATAGTGTCTTAAACTAACATATGCAGCCAACCCAATTTACTATTTTGCCCCTTCAAAGTACAGAAATTACACAAAGAGAAAAAAAATAGTGATGAACTGGGCCACGTACCGACAAACCTCTTGAGGCCCAAATTTTGTATATTACACTAACTTTACTACTAACCTTTGTACTTTAATTTTTTTCAATTTGATCAAAAAACTTTTAGTTTTTAAGATTTCAAACTTTGACCACCATACTTTTAGCCTTTAGCCGCGAGTAATTTTTTAAAGCCCACGCGAGAATAACAGTCACTTAATATAATCTTTTATGTCCACGAAACCCTCCATGCAACAGGAGCTCCCACAGCGATGCACGATCTTTAATGTTTAACAAACACTCAACGCAACAGGAGCTCCCGCTGCGAAGCGCGGGCAATAGAATCATAGTTGAAAAAAAAAAGACAGATAAAAAAATATATTATTAGTGGTTATCCTTTGGGCAGAATAATTGAAGTCCCTCCTTATTAACATCTTATATTCTATACCTCCTCTGCATCAAAATCAATGGCTTCCCTGCTACCTGTTCTCTTTGAGAAGCTGACCGATGCAGCTTTGAAAACCATTGCTCGGCACAAAGGGATTGATGCTGAGATCAAGAAATTGCAGAAATTGTTAATCTCAATCCAACTTTACCTTACTCATGCTAATTCCCAGATGGAGATAACCCATCCATCTGTGAAACAACGGCTCAATGATCTCCAGCATCTTGCTTATGACATAGATGACGGTTGGCTGTCCGAAGCCATGCATCCTGAGTCCACCCCCGAGTCAGAAGGCAGGTTCACCAGCAAGGTAATAATGCTCATTCCAAACCAACTTGTTGCACTAATTTCTCACGGACTGCTTCGCTGATTGCTGACCTAGATGATATTTCCACCAAATTACAACATCTAGTTAAGAATAAAACTGAGCTTGGTTTAGATATTCTTGGTTTTAAATTGGAAGAGGGAAATAATAATAATAATAATAATAATAATAATACCAATAGAAGATTTCAATCCTCTGTTGTCGACCCGTCTAGTATTGTTGGGCGGCAAGACAAGAAAGCTGCACTAGTTCAACAGTTAGTGTTACCGGCAGATGAACCATGTGATCAGAACTTTAGCATTGTTCCCATAGTTGGCATGGGTGGGGTTGGGAAAACCACTCTAGCAAGACTTTTGTACAACGAAAAGCAAGTCAATGATCACTTCGAACTCAAGGCATGGGTTTGTGTCTCCGATGAGTTTGATAGCTTTCGTATAAGCAAAGAGATCTTGCAATCTATGGCAAACAAGGAAGTTTCAAATTTTAATCAGCTTCAAGAAGCTCTTGGAGATACTGTACGGGGTAAAAAAATTCTGTTGGTACTTGATGATATATGGAGTGAAAGTTACGCGGATTGGGAAACCCTGGTTAGACCGTTTTATACATGTGCTTCCGGAAGTAAAATCATCATAACAACACGAAAGGTTCAGTTAGTCGATCAGTTGGTTCACAACCCTCTAAACAAGCAGTTGCTAAGACTCTCAGACGATGATGCTTTGTCTTTAGTTGCTCGACATGCATTAGGTGTGAATAACTTTGATTCACATTTGTCACTCAAACTCTATGCTAAAGATATTGTGAAAAAATGTGGTGGGTTACCTTTAGCGTTGGTAGCACTTGGTAGATTGTTGAGAGCAAAACATGATGACGAAGAGCACTGGAAGAAAGTGTCAAACAGTGACATATGGAGATTAAAAGACGAGGGTGGAATTCTCCCAGCCCTAAGACTAAGCTACGATGATCTTTCTGCACCTTTGAAAAAGTTGTTTGCATATTGCTCCTTGTTTCCTAAAGACTTCCTGTTTGACAAGGAGGAACTGGTTTTGTTATGGATAGCCGAAGGGTTCTTACACCAGCCAACTCAAATTGATTCAACAGAAGAAGAACTACAACGCTTGGGTCACGAATTCTTTGACGAGTTGTTGTCAAGATCATTTTTTCAACATGTGCCTAATAGTGAATCATTATTTGTGATGCATGACCTCATGAATGACTTGGCAACATCTGTAGCTACCGAATTTTTTATAAGGTTAGACAGCAACTCAGAGAAGAATATTTGGAAGATGAAGCTAGACAGGCACCGCCATATGTCATTTGTTCGTGATAAATACGTAGCTTACAAGAAGTTGGAGGAATTTGAAAGAGCCAAATGTCTGAGGACATTCTTGGCAACATCTGTTGGGGAAAGTTGGGAATATTTCTACATATCCAACAAGATTCTTACTGATTTATTTCCCAGGTTACCATTATTAAGGGTACTAAGTTTGAGTGACTTTAGAATAAGTGAGATACCTGAGTCCATTGGTACTTTGAGGCACTTGAGATATCTTAATCTATCTTCAACTAGTATAACTCATTTGCCTGAAATAGTTTGCACCCTCTATAATTTACAATCATTGATCCTAGCTGGTTGTGTGAAATTAACTAAGTTGCCCAACAACTTCCCAAAGCTTAAAAACCTGTGGCATCTTGACGTTAGGGATACCCCGCTTTTGTTTAAGACACTATTAGAGATTGGCAAGTTGAAAAGACTACAAATTACTCTCTCGAAAATCAATATTGAAACTGAAAGTGGAAATGAAATAGCCAAATTCAAAGACTTTAAAAAAATATACCGGAAAATGTCCGTTGTAGGTTTGGAAAAAGTGCAAAATGCAATTTATGCGCATGAGGCGGATTTTTCACAAAAGATGATAAGTGAGTTAGAGCTTGTATGGAGTGATGAGTTCAGTGATCCACGAAACGAATTGCTTGAAAAAGAGGTCCTAAATGAGCTTAAGCCATGTGATGATAAGTTAATAAAACTCAAAATTAGGTCATACGGGGGAATAGAGTTTCCAAAGTGGGTTGGGGATCCCTTGTTCCTTCATTTGAAGCATGTGTCAATAAGTGGTTGTAAGAGATGTACATCTCTACCACCACTTGCGCAACTACCATCACTTAAGGAGTTGTTTATTAAAGGCTTACATGAGGTGGAAGTTATGGGTTTTGAGTTAGTTGGGGCTGGTCGCACATTTCCTTCACTTGAAATTCTGAGTTTTAAAGATATGTGTGGGTGGAAGAAATGGTCTGGGGTTGTGTTTCCATGCTTGCAAAAGCTTCATATAAAAGATTGTCCTAATTTGGTTGAAGTCACACTTGAAGCTTTACCTTTATTGAATGTTCTAGAAATATATAGTTGTCCTAGCTTGGCAGAACTCAAACTTGAAGCACTACCTTCACTGAATGTTTTAGAACTAGAAAAGTGTGATAGTGGTTTGTTGGAAAGGCTGGTTGAAATAGCTTCAAGAGTTACCAAGTTGAATATATCATCTATTTTAGGGCTTAATGATGTGGTGTGGAGAGGTGTTATAGAGTATCTTGGGGCACTTGAAGAATTAGAGATACGAAAGTGTAATGAAATAAGATACCTGGTGCAATCGTATGCAGTTGCAAGTAAGGTTCTTTTGAAGCTGAGGAAATTGAAATTGAGAGAATGTGATAATTTGGTGAGTATAGGAGAGAACGAGGAGGAGGAGGAGGAGGAGGATAATTGTAGGAGCAACCTCCTACCTTCTCTTAGGATTTTGTGTGTAGAAGGTTGTAAGAATATGGAGCGTTGCAGTTGTCCATATGGCATTGAGGAGTTGAGTGTAGAAGATCGTAGTTCAATTAGAGTTGTCTCCTTTCCAAAAGGAGGACAAGAGAAGCTCAGGTCACTCTATATCGGAAATTGTAGTAAACTATTGGAAAGGGAGTTAAGAGGACAAGAAATGAACAACAGCAGAAGCAGCTTTCGGATGCTTGAACTGAATTGTTGTGTTCATCTCACTAGATTGAGAATAAGAAATTGTGAAAGTCTGGAGTCATTTCCTGACAGTTTAACCTCTTTAAAGGAACTGGGAATAAGTATGGATGGTTCGTCCTTTGTTGGTGACAAATTAACATCGTTGGAGAAGCTAGAAATATACAATTCTAAAAGTATGGATGCTTCTTTACCTGGTTGGGTTTGGCCTCCCAATTTGCGTTCTTTATATATTCACAGGTTGAAGAAGCCATTTTCAGAGTGGGCCCCACAGAATTTTCCAACGTCACTTGTGGACCTATACTTGAATGGTGACGGTGAAGATGGAGTTGATAGTTGTAGTCAGTTTTCTCATATTCTTCCTTCATCTCTTACTTCTCTTTGGATAGGTGGATTTGCGAAGTTGGAATCGGTAGTTTCAATGGGACTCCAACACCTCACCTCCCTCCAACATCTCACTTTTTTTTGTTGCCCTAATCTGAAGGAAGTGTCTTTACATCCCCAACACCACTCCTCCCTCCAACATCTCACTTTTGATGATTGCCCTAAGATGAAGGATCTACCAGAACTGTTGTTGCCTTCATTCTTGAGCTTAACCATCAGGGGTGATTGCCCAGCTTTGAAAGAAAGATGCAGTAAAAACGGGAGTTACTGGCCCCGAATCTCCCATATCCCCTGTATCAGAACGTCATTATGGGACTGAATATGAAGGTCTCTCTCCCTCTACCTTTAATGATTTAATATTAAATTACTGTTTTATTTTGCTTGTTATTAAATAGACGCTTTTGAATGTATTTACAAATATATGATTTACTGTTTTTTTTTTCTTGAAAATTGTATGTTAACGAACACAAACATGTTAATTCTAGTGGGTTTTGTGATCATTTAGAATGTTAAGTGTTAACGAGCACAAACATGTTAATTTTCTTAATGAACAAACATAAACGAACAAACATAATAATTTTCTTAATGAACGAACATGAAAATGATCCGTTCGTTTAATTTTTCATGTTGGTGTTTGGTTAAAGTTAAATGAACAAACACGAAATGCCCTTGTTCGGTTCGTTTACAGACCTAGGTGAGATAGCAATGCAAATTTCAATGATCAGGTCATCCAGTTTGAACGAAGAACACTTGTTTTTCTTCTGATAATGGTGGTTATCAATTATGAATGATATAATGGATGTTTGATAAAATTAAGGATAGATATTTAGAAACGAATGAGATTATTGTTTATACCAGATGCATCTTTTGAAATGTGATTCTTGATGTGTTATCTTAGTTTAAAAAAGTGCAGGGCACATCGAGGTCTTAAAAGCCGAGGCACAGCTTTTCGCCACTTATGTGTTTTCCAGAGCACCTTGCGCAACAGACCTTTTTCTAAAACCAATTGTGCTATCTTGTGAATAGTGGGTTCTGTTACATGTTACACTTAGAGTTATTTATGGTAAATTATGTGCAGATCTTGGCGGGTGGGTCTACTAAGCCCAGCAGACGGTTTCGTGTATGTGAGGAAACCAAGAAGTTATGTCTTCCAAAACCCAGATCACCAAGTTAGTTTTTCTAATCCTTTTATCCACTGATGTAGTTTATATGATTATATATATGAATCGGGTATCGTTTAAAAGTAATAAAGGGAGGGACTTTTTACATATTTGGTGTAGATGCATCCATGGGGCATTTTGTCAGTTAAAAAGAATAACAAAATTTGGGACATTACTGAACTGTATATGTGTATGTGAGCTAGTTTAAGAGATCCCAGATTCATGCTTTTAGGTCGTTATGCCTACCGTAGAAGCTGATGTGGCGTTTGGCCTAGGACGGTTCAACCTGACGAATGATGAAACAAAACTGAGAGTTGCAAAAGCGTTAACCGCTGTGGGCATGTATGATTATCTGCAGGTATGATATGAACCTGTCTAGTCTTTTATAAAGTATAAACAATAAGCTTCAAGTATAATGGAAAACATTAATTGACTGTTTATAGAAGAACACAAACACATGTTATGACTTATGAGTTATGACATGCATCTGTTGAGTTATTTTGTTTACAGATAACATATAGACATAAATTTATATATTTGTTTAGTCATTCTTCATGACTTAAAGGTGTAGTTGCTTGTTAATCTAGTAATAAACGCGCACGGCCAAATATTAGGTATATCTTATTGTGATGCGGCCAAATTAATATATTTAGACGTTCATATATGTTAACTTTGCAAATAGTCTTTAAAGAGTTTCGGGCCCTCACTTTATTTGGTGTTGAGCTCTGAACCTTAAACAAACCCCACATTGGGCGTGGAAAACAGAGATGTTGGTTTCATAGGGAATGTTTGGCCTCAAATGCCACCAACGCATTTTAGATGTTTTGGCTGTGGATAAGAGGAGAGACCCTTGCACACTTAAGCGTCAGAGCCGTCCCAAGCAATTTAGGGGCCCAAAGCGAATACTAAAAGCGGGGCCCTTTTCGTAGAACTTTTTTCGATTATGGCTAATGACTTACCAAATTACTAGATTGACCCGATAGTGAGTGAAATTGCTAAAAGCGGGGCCTTTTTCGTAGAACATGACGATGAAAACGTGAATGGTTTGATGACCCTCAACAAACCTAGCCATGTTGTTGTCGTATATTATTAAAGAAACATAGTAATTAAGTGCGACATCCATTTTGAAAATAACCGTGCTCCATACAATCCTACTCTTTTCACATATGTTTATATGAAAATAGAATGTATGCAAACATGGAGAAAGAATCAAAATGCAACAAGAGGAAGACAATTAAATAAATTAAATAAGTCACTATCTTGTTTGCAATTGCAAATAACTTTAGCCATATTACTAGATTCAAGTGTAGGCTTACAGTCCTACAAAATTTTTCCATTCTCAATGGCATTAGCATCTGGAAAATCTTAAACTGGTAGGTATATATATTAATAATGAAAGTAGGAAATAATAAAACTGATCAAAAGTTTACAAACTTACACACGCAATGTATCCTATATAATGAAGTATTCAAAGCCAATAACTTCACTAGAATGGGATTAAAATGTTGGAATTCTGACAATATTACACTAAAAAAAGCAATGATACAAAAAAAAAAAAACAATGAAAATTTAACATTTAGGTGAGTTATTTTGTTGAGTGTCTGTAATATTCAGGTAAGAATCCTAGTAATCCATCAATGATTCAAAGCTTTGGGGGCCTTTCAAGATGGGGGCCCTAAGCAATTGCCTCACCTTGGTATAGAGAAGAGCCGGCTCTGTTAAGCGTGTCTGGGTGGGAGCAATCTAGGATGGGTGCAAGGGCGAAGCTTAGTGAGGGCCAGGGCCACCGATTTTTGGCCTAATAGTGTAAATTTCTCCGGTTTTATCCAAAAAAAAAATATAATTATTTCTTGAGTCTGGCCCCCACCGATTTGAGAAAAAAAAAAGGTCTCGTGACTTTTGGCCCCCACCATCCAAAAGTTCAATCTCGCTAGTTGACCATGCAATCCTTGCTACTTAGTTTTTTTTTTTTTTCGAAAAGAAATGTTGATAATGATAATTCATATAGAATTTCATGTGGCAATTGGTAATTAGGTAACTTATTTACTTCTTTTATCTTTTATACCAATTACATGTTTATATATTAAATCTTGATCGCTCAATGTTGTTAGAGACCGGTACAAACTCTTAGTGGAGGTCAGAAACAAAGAGTTGCAATTGCTGGTGCATTGGTTGAGCAATGTAAAGTATTGTTATTGGATGAACTCACAACATTCTTAGATGAAACCGATCAGGTATGAACTTTTATTACTGTTACTATTACTACTACCGTTACTGTTTAGTGTTATAATTAGTGAATTAAGCATCTGATTGAATATTTTTTAGATTGGGGTTATTAAAGCGGTGAAGAACACGTTGAGTAGTTCTGAAGACGTGACTGCGTTATGGGTAACACACCGTTTAGAAGAACTTGAGTATGCAGATGGTGCTGTGTATATGGAAGATGGAAGGGTGGTGATGCATGGTGAACCATCCGTCATAATGGGTTCAATTGAAGCAAGGAAAGCCTCTTATACCGACGATATCAACTCATGATAACAATTTGCTCATTTCCTCATATGTAACATCGCATCACTAAATTCTACTCGTCTTCGATTATTCTCTTTTGATATGCACCGAGGCATCACTGTCATTCGTAATTGGCATATATGTTTTGACCACCTAGGTTCGCCATGTATGGTAATACATCTTGAAAGGGTTCCAACATCGAACCCAACCCGATCTTCGCCATGTATGGTAATACATCTTGAAAGGGTTCCAACGTCGAACCCAACCCGATCTTGTTTGTTGTTGGGTTGGGTCGGGTTGGAATCTTGAAATTAATATATTTCTAGGCCCTCTACGGGATACTGAAGGGAGGTGATCTTTTTTTCTCTCTCTTCTTCTCTAGGCTTGAGGCCGGAAATGAACCGATAACAAGTTTTCCGATCCAACCAAAAAAGAGAAAAGAAAGCACTATTATATAAAAAAATAAAGATATCTTATACTATCCCAAAGTATCGATATTGTAAGTGTATGGTGTTCGGTTTCATATTTAATTCAAAAATTGAGCCGTGTTAATGCTTACTAGGTCCGCCAAGTATATATTCAACACCTACCTAAAAACATTTTCTAACAAAAGCACAACAAATTATACTACCAACAAATGTTCTTCTGCTCCTCTAGGTACCGATAATATAAATAATAAAAAAAATACCGATACCTAAAGTTTACCACTCATAATAAATAACCTAATATTTGTTAATTTATAATCTTTATCTTTATTATATACATAATAAATAAAAATCTTATAATTATCTCAATTCTTTCTCATATTAAATAATACTAATCATAATTTCACGTTTATCTCTTATTTATTTTCTCAACTATTTTTTTTATATTTTTGCTTATAAAACCATTTAATATTTTACTGATCCAATCTCACGTAATATTAATTTTTCTAACCTAATAATAAATAAAAAACAAAAAAAAAATATTATAACCTATGGGATACACAAGTTTCTAATAATTTTTTTTACACTAAATGAAACTGTAAATGAGAGTTATGTTTTCATCCAGAGCAGAATAGGTTAAAAACAATCGTTTATTAAAAAAACTGCACCTTCAAGACCACTACATCCAGGGGCGGATTTAGGCCCTTTCGGTGGATTCCCGAGAACCCACTCGGTTAGTAATTTATAGTGTTAATGTATATAGAAAACTGAAAAGGAACCCATAAAAAAATAATCATAGGAAAGGTTTTTTTGTTTTTGGCTTCTATTTTTTTTTTTTTTAATTCACACCTAGGGTTACCCAAACCCAACTCCTCCACAAACATAAGCAGCAGTCTCACTCCTGCTCTCGTCCTGTTACCTGAATCTAAGCCTCAAAGGTATGATCTTAATTACCTAACCTAGTATTCGTGTATATCGATCACGAGTGTGTTTGGTGCTGCTCATAAAAAAAATACGAGGTTTTTTTAGTAGATCCCTTAAGTTAGTTTTTGGGTGGATATTATTATATATATAGTCTTATTATGCTGAGAGTTATTTGTTTAAACTATTTTATATGATGTTAGTGCCACCAAATATTTTTATTGATTTTGTTAATCGATATATCAAATAGTCTTATACTTTAACCTTGATTGCTTTTATAAATTCAAAAATTGTATGATGTTGCTTACTGCAGTTTATGCTTATATTGCTTTTTAATGAAATTTGTATGTCCCTGCACTTTGATTTAGTATGTATGTATGTAAATGAGTTCCGATTAGTTGTAATTGTGCCTAAAAACGTTTAATATAATGTCATCATCGCCCTGTAATCGCGTTGATATTTTTGTCGCACAAGCTCGCAGGGGAACATCCGTGGGCAAAATACTAGTTTCTGTAATTTATAAACCTTTTGATCAGGTCTTAAAATTGAAGTAAAACATATGTGATTGTGACATAAAACATATTTCAGGTTGATTTGTACACTCGACGCTATAGCATACCACGTAGGGGCAGCGATGCAAAGCGCCAGAGTCACCGAACGATTTTGAGCATCAAAGTAGGCGATATTTGAGGTAAACCTTCTTTCATTTTTTGTTTCTAACACAAATACTCAATATAAGATTGAAATTGGATTTAAAATTAAGGTCATTATCATGTTTCGTGATCGGTGACCCGACCCGACCCAACCCGGCCCAAACCTCTAAAGTACGGTTGTGAAAATCTAAACATGCAAAAAAAGGAACCCATAGGAAAAAAAAAATCCTGAATCCGCCACTAACTGCATCAACCACGTCCTGCAATAATTGCTTCTGCCTTTGCTCCTCATCCCAACATACATTCTCTTTTTAATATACATTTTTATTCACATGATTAAAATTGTTGTTTTATCCTATTACAGTACATTAATTTTCATGCTACATTAAGATACATTTTGCATATCCTAAAAAGATCCTGGTACAGCTATAAGTTTTTTAATTTTTTTAATTGAGGAAAATAACTTAAAAAAATAAATAAATTACGTTACATATTAGTATTATTAAGGTGGATTTTTAGCCTGTTTAATCCAACAATTCGCCGCCGCTGTCGTCTCTTGGTCCACGCTTCGTACGTTCTCTCAATTCCTGCATCACTAATTCATCTTATTTTGTTACATTATTATATTTTATGCTATCTATTGATGTTGTTTAGGTCATCGGCTAATTAGGGTTCCTCTTTTGTGATTTTAGTTGGTTAAAACTGTTAATTTACCAAATGTTTTGGTGATTTGTTGTTTAATATTTAGAAGTTGTATGGTAGGTAGTTCTTTATCATTATGCTCATAGTCAAATGTTAGACCGCATTGGTCGCACGAGGAGCTTACGAATTTGTTTTTGGTTATATGAGTGGAGACTTTAGCCGAACATGTTTAACTATGGAGTTTTCTTCTTATCTACAACTAATGTGCCCAAAACACGTTGGTGGTGTTTGAGGTCCGATATTCATGTGATACGGCACCTCTCTTGTGGACGAGACAATTTGAGATTTCCGTAATGCGCAAGATGTTTTAAAACCAAACCACAATGAGTGATAGGGTTAGGGTCAAGGGCGAAGCTTTTTGAGGGCCCCGGCTCCTACCTTTTTTTGGCACAGTGGTGGAATTTTGTGATTTTCGTAGGTAAATTGAGTCTGGATTGAGTTCGGCCCCCACTGATTTGATCTTCCGGCCAATACCGATTGAAAAAAATTGAGTCCGGCCTCCACCGATATTCGAGAACCAAGCTTCGCCACTGGTTAGGGTTTTCCTTAAAGTTAAGTTAAAGGTTTAATTTTCTAACATAAAACAAACTAATGGAAATACATTATGGTTGTGATTGACATGTTTTATGCTTTTACTGTGTGAATATTGGCCTTTGATCAGCTGGATTGAATGGTATGGCACTATGAATATTTTTGGAGATGATTCTTGCATATGGACCGTTCGTGTTAGAAAATGGTCAATGAACTTGATGGAAGGAATGGTTTTGTGGCGGTTTATGTAACTCAATCTTAGGGTTAATCTGGAAGTTGTATACCAAAACCATAGATTTTTTATTAATCGGCAAATATGATACAGGATCCGTAGTATGCACAACGATCTAATTTATTGGATAAAATGGTTTTTGAGGTCTTATGCATTATTACATCAAAGATATACTTTGGACGATTTTTGACCCATTTGACCCGTTTTCATTTTAGCCTTATTTTTACATTTACGTGTTTGACTCATCGGAGGTAATGCATCGCCTGATATTATATGTTTATAAGTAAATAGCTCGAAATTGCCACAACTAATCAAAGTTTAAAAGAACGGAAACGAGCCTCGAGGCGTTTTCCCTTCGCCTCACGAGGCGTAAGCCTCGAGGCGAACCGAGGCGTAAGCCCGAGGCGGAATTAAAAAATTAAATAAATAATTATATATCTTTCAAAAAATAAAATGCTAACTAATTTCATCATCAAATTCATCAAAAACATCAAAAACACACATAAAAATGACATAAAATGTCACAAAAAGTCTAAAACATCAAAAATATACCTGAAAACCCCCTGAGGCGCACCTGAGGCGCAACTTTTCATAGCGCCTCAGTCCTGTGAGGCGCATACCACTGTTCAAACACCTGAGGCGCCGCCTCAGAAGCGTTTTCAGACCGAATCGCCTTGAGGCGCACCTCGAGGCGCACGCCTCAAGCGTTTTTTTAAACCATGCAACTAATTACTTGTTTCAATTTTTTCATTAATTTAGTAAGAACTTCATAACTCAAACATGATCTCACCTTATTTTTGTTCAATGTTTGTAGATCGGTTAACGTGTTTGTAGATTCGCTATACGGATAATGCCTAAAAAGAGTTCATCCAAATCCAAACCAGGGCTGCAGGACCCTAATGTAGCTAGTTGGGACATGTCAAAAAAGGCGATATCTAAATCACCCAAACCAGTGTTAAAAAAACCGACTTCTGCAAAGGAGAAACCATCCTCGACACCAAAACGATACGGGCAAGAAATTGATGAAATCTTTGGTAAGAAAAGAAAGAAACCCGAGGAGCAGAAGGGCAGCAAATCGGATAAAAAACCGAGTAAAGATTCAAAAGATGATGAATCCGTGACCCGAAAGAAAAAGAAGAGTAGGTCTGGAGGTTCTAATGTGGATATGTTTGAAAATGAAGAGACGGCTAAACCGAGGCGGAAAACTGCAGACGGGCTAACGATATACACAGAAGAGGAGTTGGGGTTCGGTAAGGCGGATGCTGGACGAACTCGTTTATGTCCTTTTGATTGTGATTGTTGTTTCTGATCTTATATTAATATCAAGTGTTTTATGTTAAACATAGTTTTGACTTTTTTTAATTTAATTGATTTTGCAATCATGTCACTTTAGTTTTTGGTTCTCGTTTGTGACTTTGTGCCTAGAGTTAGTAGAGGTGTACCAAAAAATAGTTCCAAAACCGGGTATTGAGGAACCGGTTCCGTATCCGGTCTCATCTGCTATCGAGTATGATTTGACATTGGTCCCAACCCGGTTATAACCGAGCCGGACCGTTCATCTCTCTCTCAAGAAACCGATATACCCGACTTGGTCATTGATTGGAACCGCAACCGGTTCCACTTCTGAGTTGGAACCAAGTTAGATAACCCGTTTTTTGCACCTCTGTAAGTTTAAACGGTTGAATTAAAGATTAGACTGTTGTGCACTTGAAATTGCTATTTTGTGGCTGATCTACTCATTGCGTGTGACACCTTACGTGAATCGATCTCCCAGTCCATAGGAGAGGTACCGGGTGATAAGGAAAGTCCTATCGGTACCGGGTGATAAGAAAAGTCCTATCTCAAATACCATAACGTGTTTTGTGTACACTGCTTGTGGATGAGAAGAGAACTCCCAATTGAGGTGTTCGGGTGGGTAACTCTAGGATGGTGATTGACCTCTAGATAGTGCTAACATCCTCTAACATGGACCCGTGAACAGGAGACGGAGTTAAACAAGTTTGGGTTATTCATGTTTCGGGTCTAAATAGGTCACCTGTTAATGGGATAATGGCACAATTAAATTCGTGTCTAAACATGTCGTCTGTTGGTTGGTGTGGTTATGGTCCTAATCAACGTTATCGTTACAACACTCTATCACTCAATCACCAGCCTATATGGTGTGATGATGGTACAACCCCCACCTCCAAAATCCCCTTCCTATTTTTTTATTACATTTTAACAAAATAATTAATCAATTTCACTAGACATTTTAATAACTAAAACTAAAAGGTATCATATAAAAAACCATATATACATAACTAAAAAAATTGAAAAGAAAATATACCTCCAAAGTTCAAAACCCACATCTTCCTCTACCTCCAAAGTTCAAATTGTAGAGAAAGACAAAAGAGAAAGAGAGAAAATTGAAAAAGGTATGGAGCGTGACGCCACGACCCATGTGGCATCTCCACAACCCGATCCATGGAGCCCACACCGTATAGCCTAAGCGTTATGACAATGACCGCTACCCTTTGATTGGTCCATTGGGAACATTTTTTTCATCGTGATTGGACCTTCTGCCATGTCGTTATGGCCAAATTTATTGTGTGGGCTTAATACTTGATTTCTTATCGGGCTCTTATCGGGTTTCAGTTTTTGTATGATCAAGTCGGGGGCGACCCTACCTCTTCAAATAGAATGAAAAAAAAAAAAGCTTATATCAAAGTAGGGATGACAATGGGCCGGATTTAAGAAATCCCAATCCCAAACTCGATTATCTTGTCCCAAACCCGCCGGGATCCCACATGGTGTCGGTAAACCTGTTTATTTAAATTACCTAAATGCGTATAAAAACTACTCACATGCATAGATAACAAACATTATGCTAATATTATACACACATAGTGGCATATTCAGAAATTTTTGTGACGGGGGACACAAAGTGGGTCCACTCAAAAACAAGTTTAATTAAATCAATCGGTTCAAAATGGATCGGGTATATTCAGTTAATACTTATCTACTTATACGTGTAAATATAAATGATTAAACACAATAATATGCCATAAGTAAAAAAATACTTATAAACCACAAGTCGAAATATTAGACCCTGATAAATCAATTCACTAATTAATCAATTATAAAACATATTAGTCATCTACAATATATAATTAGTGATTTGATTTATCAGGATTATTTAAAAAATCAAATCAAATAAAATGCTTACTAGAAGGTTTAATATGAAAGTGGACATTATTTTCTAAATCCACTCAAGACATTTTGGGTTACCCATGCCACTTTCTACAGCATCTTCTCTATCCCTCTTTATCTTTTTCTCAACTAAAAGCTTCCATGGCTTTTCTACCTGAGATACATGATACGTTTCTGCTTACAGTTTTCAATCTAAAACAACAAGACAACTATATGGAATTCTTAACTCATAGCATGTCAACAAAAGGCACACTAAAGATCAATATTCAATAACAAAATGTTTACCGGGATATCAGAACCCTAAAATCTTTGATACACGACTCCGGCTGGTGGACGGTGGGCACATGCCCACCGTATCTAACATGTGCATCCGCCACTGTACACACATAATTAAACAAATAAACGAGAGCACATTGGGTATACAATCGGGTAAATGAGTACATTTTATCGGTGAAATCACCAATTTCCAACCCCGCAAAAACAATAAAAACTAATCTTAAACCCAGTCTCATACACGATTATCCAAACCAAAACCCGTCCCAAAAACGTTGGGTATTTGATTTACTGATTTTCATCCTATATCAAAGTGAAGTGACTAGTTTTTGATATTCCTAAAATAAAAAGTTCGGTGGAGTCGGTTGCGTTTGGTTAAAAAAATAATTAATTCAAAAAAAAAAAAAAAAAAAAGGGAAAAGAGAATGAAGCAACGACATGGGGCCTTTGGGTCTTACCTGCCAACTTTGACCTACAAAAGTCAAACTAAAAAAACAGATTAATCTCGCGATTAATATTCAGCCACGATACAAACCTCCATTAATGGACCCCTTAACCTAACCACTCCCAACGCTATGGATGCTATAATATCACGACTCTTTCTTCTTCATTCTATTATTCTGTACTTAACATACCAACCTTTATAAACCAAACCTTATACGAACCCTAATTTCATTCATTTTTTTTTTAAAAAAGCGAACACGTTCAGATTCAACACAGTTTATTAATCCCAACGCTATGGATGCCGCAATGACCTCTAATGCTCTCAGTTTCTCAAAATTGAACGCCTCTAACGTTAGACACGATCGTTCTCTGTAAGTATTTCATTGATCGTTGATTTGTGTTTATATATATTTGTTTATATTTATATTCAGAGATCAATCGAATATGTGAAATGTGTGTGTGTTTTTTTTACGATTGGACGAGTAGAACTTGTTTAGGGTTTTATTAACGTTTTAGGGGAAGCATGATGCCTGAATTAGGGTTTGTTGAGGATATTTACAGATAGATCATAGATGTAAGATTAGTTTTCATCATGTGGAACTGGTTTGATACAGAATTGTTAATTTAACAAGGCTTCGGTTTATAAACTTTCTTGATTTAGGTTATAATGTCATTTGTTGCGAGTAGCAAGGTTCGTAAGTTTGTTTGTTTTGGTTATATGCTGTGAGTGTTCAATGCTGAAGCATAAAACAGTCTAGTAATGTGACTAGCTGAATACATGGTTTAGAAGAACGGTTGAGACGAGGCGGTAAGAAAACGTGGCTGAGGCGTGCCTCATGGGGTTATGTTTGTAGGTATGCCTCTTAAGGGACGAGACTGTAAGAAAACGTGCCCCTCATGGGGTTATGTGTGTTTTTGATGTTTTAGACTTTCCATGTCAATTATTTTATTATTGATGTGATTTTGATGTTTTAGACTTTCTGTTTAAATCTTTCTATTTTATATGATTTATAATTTTTATATTTTTTTTAATATGCCTCGGTTCACTTCGAGGCTCGATTTAGTTCTTTTAAAACCTTGGCTCAATATATTCATGCTCCATTTGTCTTTCGTACAAAGAAGTTTTTTTGATATATATTGTTTTTTAAGGTTTTCAAAGATAACCAGTAGTTATAAACCTATAATTGTATGAATAGCAAAGTGTTTCCTTTCCTGATCCAGCTGTGCATATGCTAAAAGTTTCATACAAATCAATCTGAACGGCTGATATTAGATCTAGGCCAGGTTCATACAATATTGCTGATCCAGTGTCCAAATAGACTTACTTGTAGTATTTGTATGCTATGTTTGACTTTCTCTGTAACCCTTCTTCCTGTTTGCTCTATGTAGTACCTTATGTGACTACAGTTCTTCCACATAAGCATTTTTAAGAGTTAAGACACCGATAAGTCAACTACTTGAAATTTGTTATCTGGTTAATTTCTTGAAATTTAACCTCAAGTTCATACTTGCAGCCATGCATGTGAACTACCACTTGGATCGTCTTGGAGCTCTGGTACAACTGGAAGAACCTTCCAGAGCTTGAAATTGGATACAGCTGTTCAGAATGGAAATCTAGCTGGAAAAACCTTTTGCTCTGCGGAGGCGTGTATTCATCCTTTGAGTGCTATCGAATCTCATTCACACGTCGAAGAGGATAAAGTTGGAGTACTTCTTTTGAACCTTGGAGGCCCAGAAACACTTCAAGATGTTCAGCCCTTTCTGTATAATCTATTTGCAGACCCCGTATGTTTAACAGCTCATTTCATTTTCAGTTTTGTGCTAACTTAATTTTAATGTATCTGTTTTATTAATACTGTTGATATATTGATACAGGATATCATTCGTCTCCCAAGGTTGTTTAGGTTCCTACAACGACCCTTGGCAAAACTCATTTCCACACTTCGGGCACCCAAAGTAAAGAAGGGTATGCTTCAATTGGAGGTGGGTCACCTTTGAGAAAGATAACAGATGAGCAGGTAAGATATAGTTTTATGACCTGCTGGGATTGTTGGTCATTGCTACATATTTATCAGAAAAATTGTAAAATTAATATTGATTACCTTAGCATTGTTGTTTGCTGTAGGCTGATGCTATTAAAATGGCCCTTGAAGAAAAGAAAGTGGCTGCTAATGTCTATGTTGCAATGCGTTACTGGCACCCATTTACCGAGGAAGCTGTTCAGCAGGCAAGTTTCAAGTGTTTAATAAACAATAATTTTAAAATTTCATGAAACTTTCAAATTCTCCATAACTTTTAATATATAAGACAAGCCCAACGTGGTAATTAAGATCATTCCTACTTGAATTTTCTTGTTTAAGCTGCTAATGGTGATGTTTTCTTAATCATGGCAGATTAAGAGGGACAAGATTAAGAGGCTCGTCGTGCTTCCTCTTTATCCTCAGTATTCTATTTCTACAACGGGTTCAAGTGTTCGTGTTCTCCAAGATCTATTTAGGTAAAACTGAATTTAGCGTTTCATTATGTGAACCTAAAGTTTGCCCTGTGTTCTTGTAGTTTTATATTCTCAAAATTTAATCATGAGTTGATGCATGCAGAGAGGATAAGGTTTTGTCAAGACTTCCTGTTGCTATTATCCAGTCATGGTATCGACGTGGAGGTTATGTCAACTCTATGGCTGATTTAATTGAGAAAGAATTGCAAAGTTTTGGTTCACCTGAGGAGGTTAGTTCATTTTCAGATTGCTTATGTTCCAGATCTGAACTACAAAATCTGAATATAGTTTACTAATTGTCGGTTTTCAATTAAATTTGTAGGTAATGATATTCTTCAGTGCCCATGGGGTACCAGTTAGTTATGTTAGAGACGCTGGGGATCCATATAAAGATCAGATGGAGGACTGCATTGACTTAATCATGCAGGAACTCAAAGCCAGAGGAATCAACAATGACCACAAACTGGCTTATCAGGTCATCTATTCAACTTCTTATTTTTTTTAGCCGTTTATTTGTTTCTACGCCTATTTTTTGCTCTCTAGATGATATTTTACATTAACGGCAAGTGAAAAGACGATTAATAAGGCACTTGTATTTTGTTTGTTACTTATGATGGTTCTCAATTTCGTATCCTTTTGTTCTTTTGACATCAGAGTCGAGTGGGGCCCGTTCAGTGGTTGAAACCTTACACTGATGAAGTACTTGTTGAGCTTGGCAAAAGTGGTGTTAAGAGTCTCCTTGCGGTCCCTGTTAGGTAATATTGTATACAGAAACTTAGTTTCTTAATCATTGTATTTCAAACGTTACATTATTATTAGTGAAGTAACCTAAAATTTGAAACGAAGTATTCTAGTCAACCTGGCTTAAACCGTATAATAAAATTACCTTTTGATTACATGACCTGACCCGCTCATTTTGGTGTTTGTTTTTGTGAATATGCAGCTTTGTGAGCGAGCATATAGAAACACTTGAAGAAATAGACATGGAATATAAAGAGCTGGCTCTTGAATCTGGTGTTGAAAATTGGGGTCGGGTCCCGGCTCTTGGTTGCACCTCTACGTTCATAACCGACTTGGCTGATGCGGTTATTGAAGCCTTGCCTTCTGCTGCAGCAATGACAACAGACACAACTGTTAGCGAGCCCAATAGTTTTAAACAAAATCCAGTTGGGTTTGCTATCAAGATGCTTTTAGGTTCCTTCTTAGCATTTGTAGCGTTGCTACTATACCCTGCGTTCAAGAATCAGAACGTTTAAGTGAGTTACACCGAGTCAAGAACTGACGTTGCTTTTAAAGATACAGGGTCAAATAAAGAGACGGTTACAATAGATAAAATGGGGAGTTTTGTTACTTTTTACTGGGCAAATTAGATTTTTTTTTCGTGCGCAACCGAGGTTTGGTGAAAAGTTGTTTCATCACTTTAGTATGCTTATACCAGCAAGGTGAAAAAACCACAGATATGACTTATGAGTTCTAAATTGTTACGAAAGTTTCATATGAGTTTTACCTATGCATCTTTTTCTTAGGCTTAGCTTGTTTAAGCTCAGCTTGATTTGGGATTATCTCGAGTAGCGCAAGATGTTGTGCCTTGTTATATAGGCATGACGCTCTAGAGGCTATTGAAGGCCTAAAACACTAAGACAAGCTGGTAATTTTTTGAGCGACAAATACACACCCACCTAAAATCTACTTCTAAAATATAGGCTCGCGAGGTGTCCCTCTCGCAGTAGTGCTCCAAACCCCTATGCTTTGTCTCTCTATTCCCAAGTAAAGGGTGAGTCACTCGCAATAGAGTTTCAAACCTCATCTCGCTCTTGTGACATGCTATGTTTCCTCTCTATTCCCAAGTAAACGTTGAGTCCCATGTGTCGCATCAAGTCCAAGGATTCTTTGAAACTGGTTGGTTAATCACATGATTAACCACTGACAAATAGATTGACAAATATATGATCAATGTATACTATATTTAGGTAATTATATATCTAATTTACTCAACTCAACATACACGCTAATCTTAAATGTGGTTAGTGTAAAAACATTAGTACATATTTAGTATCGTAGTACACCTTTTATGTGACCAGTTGTCTAATAGAATCAATAAAGAAAAAAAAAACTTATTTGTCACCATTTAACATAAAATAACCACCATCTCTAAATGGTTATCTTGAACAAATGGATAATTGTGTTCCAATAACCTTTTCAAAACTACCCAAGACCATTGGAAGGGCCCTTGAAGGAAGAGCTATTGCACAAAGACGCTTCGCTGCTTTCAGAGTTCTGTAAGCAGAGGAGAGAGAAGTACTAGGCAGCTGATGTAGAGACAGGTCAGACACTCGGTACACTCATTGATGTAGGTCTGTCATCTTTTATGTATCGGATATCAAACAACCATCAAGAATCAACATGCATTTCAGTCTTCCACAATCCACACAGCGTACGTACACTAGTGCAGAAGACTTTCATTCTTGTATGCGTAACTCTAATTATGTAACGGGTAATCCATCACAAATTTCTATCAGACTAGAACTATTTATCTGAGTCTTAAAATAGCGAACTGTGAGAACCAATTGCATCACTTCTCATGTGTAAATATCACAACCGCATACTGATTTACCAGATAAGCTATTGATACAATTCGTTGTTTTGATTATTACTTGTGTTGACACGACAAAAAGAGAGTTATTGATAATAGGGAAAATAGTAATTATAAAATTTGGATGATGTGCATGTTTTATAGAACATGTCTGAAACGTTGGTCCATGAATAATAGGTAATCCACCCATTAACAAAATCATTAAGCAATCTAAAACATCCTCGGTATCATCTCCACTACAACCTAGGTTAAAAACCATCACTTACTCTTAGTTCTGCTGGGGTGAGGCTTTCGGAACAGGTGGAGCCGCCTGAGACGCTGCTGCATCAGAAGAATAAGCAGGAGGTTGTTGATATCCACCGCCGTATGCGGGTGGTTGCTGCCCCCCATAGCCTGGCTGACTAGCAGGTGCTCCATATGGTGGTTGGGCATATCCTGTAGCACCATAAGCAGGTGGTGCACCGTATTGTGGTTGAGCATAGCCGGTTGCACTGGGTGACTGCCCGTTAGTAGGTTGGCTGGCAGGCGGCTTTTGTGTCGGAGGAGGTCCATACCCACCATATCCAGATTGTTGAGTTCCATACCCTGGTTGACCAGAACCCTGAGGTGGATAGCTCGGGTTTTGACCAGGCTGCTGACCGTAACCAGCTTGAGGTGCAGATGTTGGAGGAGCTTGACTAGCATTATCACCCTGAGCCCCATACGCTGCAGTTTTGACCATCCGGGGTTTGACCTGCAGCATTATATCCAGATGTGGGATTACCATAACCCTGTTGATAATATCCGTCCTGACCATAACCTTGTTGACCATAACCGTAAGCTGATGTATCCGTAGAGCCTGGTCCACCAGGTGGTTGGGTCTGTTGACTTTGTTGCTGACCATAATAATCATAACCACCACCCTGAGCAGTTTGTTGACCCGACGACTGGTCCCAGCCGCCGGCATATCCACCTGCATATGGCTGCTGGGGATAAGCAGCCTGACCAGGGTACGCACCAGGTTGGCCGTAGTAGCCATAGCCACCCTGTTGCTGCATTTGTTGGCCAGGAGGTGCCCAACTAGTAGGGGGTTGGGCTTGATATCCTTGCTGAGAGTATCCACCGCCCATTGGATTTCGCGCACGATTCTACACAATCATTATATGATGAACAAATTATTGTCTTGAATCAACCAAGAACAGGCATGGCCCACACGCATGCATATACATACAACATACCTCACTAATTACTTCATTAACCATTTGTTTTGCAGCCTCAATCTGATCACTTGTTCCATCTATCTGCACTGTCCTCTCGGTTGACGTATCGCCAGGGGGCGGGTGTAGCGGTATCACCTGGATAATAATTTATGAGCATTTTACTGACAAAACGTTTGGACGGAAAGCCGATTTTAGACACATTAACAATGATGGAGAAAGTATATGAACCTGAATACGCGCTCCTGTAGTGGCTTGCATACTTTTTATTGTCTCACCCCCTTTACCAATAACAAGACCAACCTATAAGAATATTACATAATGTCATATACCGAACTTAAAACCACTTGCAACAACTCGACCAGAAACTGAAATTAAACTTGAACAAAGATTACCTTCTTGTTTGGAATTTTCATCACAAACTGTTCGCCCCCACCTGACTGGCCACTCACCCTCCTAGAAACTGTGCCGGAACCCCCAGACTCGGCCTGTTTACAGACGCATAATATTAGACCCATCAAAATGCTTGTATAATAGTGACACTACACATAAGCCTGATAAAACAATCTGGTCAGAACATCTAAAGCCTGAACCCATTTTGACCCATTGTTTAATCCGAGTAACCCAGACAAATAATACTTTTGACGTAATAACTAATAAGACAAAATACTTGAGTTTATAACAAGGCAATCGTATATATACCTCAGCAAGAACATCCTTAATCAACTGCTCAGCTTTTGTTATAGCATCTGCAGTACCTGAGATCTCAACGTCTCTGGTAAGTGAACTTGGGTCCGCATCCATATCCCTGGTGATCTGGATCTTTGCTCCAGATTGCAGTTGAAGATACTTAATAGTTTCCCCGGCTTTACCAATAATGACGCCAACTTTGCCATTTGGGATCTCAATTTTTTTGCTTGAGTTTGCATAGCCATAAGTAGAAGGTATTGAAGGAGCAGCATGTCCTATGTCTGCAATGATTAAAACATGATAGCGTTAGTCATAACTCATAAGCAGTAACACAGTCAAACTAAAGAAAAAAAATGCCTTTTCGAATTGTCTAGGGGTGTTTATAAACGGTTGAAACCAACCGCATCACCCAAACCAAAGCAGGTCAACCAGTTTGAGATTCATATGGTTATTGGTCTAACAATTTGGCTCACGGTTTGAAACCAGAAAGTAGAAACCAGTTGTGTAAACCAAACCGTCTGTTTAACCTTACTGCTTATATACTTACTTTTTTCATTTTTAGAATACGCAGTGATATATGTGTATTATATTTGTAAACCATCTTTATCATTTAAAAACTTGAATACAAACTAGTGATTCTGAAAAATAAAAAGTTAAATAAACAGTTCAAATCACCAAAAAGGCAAAAACCAACTGAAAAAAAGTTAAAAAATCGTTTCCTGAAATGGTAAGTTAATGGTTAGACCCAAAACTTTCAGCAAAACAAGCCAAACCGGATGTGAACACTCCTAATTACATCAAACTTCAAACGAAAAGCTGCAGCCAACAAGGGCTGCCATGTTACACTTGCATTCACTAAAACATGAAAAAGCAAAAACAACCTAACTGAAGAATCATTTAAAAACCAAAGTAGAAGGCAATCAACTATCACATCTTTAACATACTAAATCATTACTAAACCTAACCTAAACCCCATAACAGTCTAGAACACCAGAGAACTCATACGAACCCTTGAAAAAAAGCAAGCCAAAACCAAAATCATATGAGAAAACTAGTCAAATACAATAAGACAACATAAATACACAATCATCAATCATGAAACTCTAATATCCAGAATCAGCAAACAATAACAAATACAATCACAGTCACAACTTAAACCTCTAACAAGCCTAAACTGAAACTTAAATTGAACAGATAGAATCACCAATCAAAAACCTCCAACTAACCTAAATTAAAACTCTAAAAGTTTAGATACGATATCCAAACCAGTAGGACCAGCAGTAGAACCAGAATAGTTCTGGGCATCACTACCATCCACAAATCAGCAAACGGTAACAAACACAATAAGCAACAAAACCTTTAAAACCTAAATTAAAACTCTAAGACCAATAGTCACGAAATTCGAACCAGTAGGATCAGAACTAAAGTCTCTAGCATCGCTCCCATCCCAACCACCACCACCGCCTTCATTATCCAACTTAGATCTCTTAGCTATAGCGTTATTAAATAACCTAGCAGCGATTTCCCGAGCCTTCTGTTTAGCTAGCTGGATCTCGTCCATGGGTGGCGGCACGTTGTTGTACGACGGAGCAGAGTCGAAGCCGGTGGCTCGGGGTCCGGTTGAGTAGTCAGCCATGGTTTGTGAAGGAGATTGTACGTAAAACACTAAAACCCTAGCGAATTAATGTTATAGGCTGGATTTCATTTTCTTTTTTTTTTTAATATACACAACAATACCCCATAGCTACATTACTCAAACGTTCTTCACGCAAACAACAACAACAACTAACACAATCATCAACCATAAAAAAAACCTCTAAAAAACCTAAACTAAAACCAGCAGATATGAGATTCTCAAGCAAATGTCACATCCACCAATCGGCAAACGATAACAAACAAAAACAAACACAATCACCAACCATACTCCTCTAAAACACCTAAATTAAAACACAACAGATATGAAATTCAAGCTTACATCACATCCACGAAACAGCAACAATAATCCACCAAAAAAAAACCTAAACTAAAACATTAAATAGGAGAGATACAAACCAGTAGAACCAGACCTTAAACTAAACAACACATCACTGAATTGACCTTAACCAGAGAACAAGTCAACAAACAAAACATTACTAAACCTAACTCTACAAAACTAGTCCAATACAATAACACAACCATTGCGCGCATAAGATCCACAAATCAATAAACACAATCATCAATCATCAACCATAAAACTCTAAAAAAACATAAACTAAAACTTTAAAAACATAGCAACTTAAACTAAAGACACATCTTCACATCATTGAATTGATGTTAAGCAGAAAACAAACAACAAAACTACCTCTAAATCATTACTAAACCTAAATCTAAATCCATACCAAAGCGTCTAGAACTCCAAACACACTAACACAACATATATACACACAAAAAAACTCAATTAACAATAACAAACACAATAAAAAACCATAAACATCTAAAAAAAACCATAAATTAAAAGTTTAAGTATCAGATTCGAACCAGTAGGACCAGAACTGAAGTCTCTAGAATCACTTCCATCCCAACCACCACCACCGCCACCTTCGTTATCGAACTTAGATCTCTTAGCTTCAGCGTTATTAAATAACCTAGCGGCTATCTCCTGAGCCTTCTGTTTAGCTAGCTGGATCTCGTCCATAGGAGGCGGAACGTTGTTGTACGACGGAGCGGCGTCGAAGCCGGTGGCTCGACGTGGTCCGGTGGAGTCGTCGTACTTGCGTTTGAAGGAGGCGGAGTCGCCGCCTGATGGGTAGTGAGAGTCGTCAGCCATGGTTTGTGAAGGAGATTGGTTGTACGTAAAACCCTAGCGAATTAATGTTATAGGTTGGATTTCATTTTCTATCTCTTTTTTTTTTTTTTTTTTTAATTTACACTGTATAATAATACGTAATATCTGTAATCTATTTTATTGTGTACCAGATAATAATGTCATAATCTATCTATCTATACATATAATAAACCAAAACCATTTTAATGACAATATCTTTTATATTCGAGATTTTTTTTTAAAAAAAAATTACACCAAATTAACGAGCGTTTTATTATCTTTCCAACGGGTACCATAGTGCTATAAAAAACGGAGAAAAAAACGACTATTTTTTTGTGTGATTTTGTACTTTTGTTCGTACATGAAAAAACACAAAGTATTCAGGTTATTCATTAATCATGTATAGGCAAGTCATTAGTTATGTTCAAACCAGTAAATATGAATTTTATTTACAACATGTGTTCGCATTGGAGTTGTACATTGTTTTAGGTTAGATTTTAATATTAGAGTTATTATACATTGTTTAAGGTTATGCACTAACATTGGAGATACATTGTTAATTGTTTTAGGTTAGGTGCTACCCGAAGCTTTCCTGCATGTAACTGTAAAACGCATCAGTCTATTTCAAATGTAAAATTGATATTTCAAATTAGATTTCTCAACCGGGACGCTCCCGGGATATAATCTAGTGATGTAATATATAATAATTTGTTTTGAACGACAAATTTTTATTACACATTTATTCACCTCCCTTGCATTTGTAAAGAATTGAACCCACAACCTCACATTTGTAAGGGGGACACCATATCACTAGACCAAGAGGTCATGGGTATATAATAATTTATTTAAAACTAAATATGATATATGGGTTCAAAAAGCTCGCGGCTTGTTGCTTGCTCGAAAAAGGTTAGAGTGTAAATGCGCTCGGTTTGTAAAGAAGTCGAGTCTAAGTTGAGGTAAGTTCGACTCTTGTCTCGCTCGTTTAAATTAAAGTCTGAATTATAATGGGTCGGCTCGGCTCACTAGCTTGACTCAGTTTTAAGAGAGCCGATCCCGAGCCCGACATTTAGGCTCGATAAAATAAATGGGCTCGATTTGGCTCGACTCAATTTGTAAACGAGTCGAGCCTAAGCCCACCCTTGTTCGGTTCGGCTCGGCTCGTTTATAGCCCTAGGTGTTAGGGCTGACAATTTTAGACACTGACACGATTACAATACACGAACCCATACAACCATAACATGTTTCATGTCCTAAATAAGTAGACAATCATAGACCTGTTAACTTTCTTCTCTAATCATATTACATGTTTGCTTGTTAAGCACTTGTTAGTACATGATAAGAACTTTTATTAAATAAAAATTAGGATGTGGGATTGATGATTACTTGATTAGATAAGCCTCCTTCCTATTTCAAAAAAAAAAAAAAAAAACCATGAATCCCTTAGCCACCTCTCACTCAGAAGAGAACTAAAAAAAAAAAAAACTCCCCACCCCATCCGCCGTTGAAGTGAAGACCATCCCTAAATCGCTCAGTCACTTCCATCCACCGTTGAAGACCATACCTAAATCCCTCATGTTGGTGTCTTATCGTGTTTCTAAACAGGTACGTGATCGTATTCGTGTTCGACATTTATAGTGTTTTTAAACAGGTCTTATCGTGTTAACTTGGTATAAAAAGGTCCGTGTTCGTGTTTGAAAAAAATTGACACGATAAGTTATTGTGTTGTGTTCGTGTTTACATGTTTCGTGTGACACCCCGCATTTTCAGGTTCATACTTTAACTAAACTCTAGTTAACTTATGCATATATTGGTAGCATTTTACTTGACTAGTGGTAGTTAAGTGAGTCACACGATACATGGTTACAGGTGAACAACTGCATACACGAGTCTTGAACCCTGAACGTTGGTGAAACAATAAAACAAATAATTGTTGAATAACTCGTTTGATATTATTTGAAATTATATGCTTAAGTGAAATTATTTGTGAACTTATGTGATGTTACATGTTATTATGCGAAAACACGTACTGAGCTCGTAACCGACGCTTGACAGACTAATGATCATATATAAGTTATAAAATATTGGGTTAAATATTTTATAGATTCATTATATTTTATATATAAACTATTACGCGAAATTATTTAGAATTAAGCGAAACTAAATTTCGTACGCGAGTATACGAGACCGGGTCCCTAACCAACTATTGTCAGACCGGGAGTTATAAACTAGTTATAAAATATTTGGTTAAATATTTTATAGATTAATTAAAATATATATTACTAATTTTATATATTAAAATACTTGACATAAAAAAAATAAAAGCCAATGATCTCCAGCCTAGCTGGTTTGAGGTAGGGTGGGTTTTCTCTTAGGGGTTCCCATCCTGGGGGTAGGTCACAAGTTCGATTCATGCACACCACAAAAAAATTCCCCGTGATGGTTTGAGCTTAGGCAAGGAGGACACCAGTGTGTGGGTAGAGATTCGAACTTGAGATCACTAGGTTAGGGTTGTACAAGGATTTCCACTGAACTAAGCCTTTCAAAAAAAAATAAAAAATAAAAGCATTATGTGTTAGACTTTGGTGCGTGGACCAAGTCAACACAAATATGGCATAATTGGCTGACAAGAGCATCTTGACGGGAAAACAATTTTAAAAAAAAAAATAAGAAGAAGAAGAAGAAAAAGGCGGTGGCACCTTTGGGCTTTGGCTGGCATGGCCCAACAGCAACCTCTTGGCCAGAGCGCTGGAACATGATTAAAAACGGGTTTTATAATCTTTTTCATAATTTACACAACCCTAAAACGACCATACAGCCCCTAATTACGAAATTTTAATCCCTACCCTCTACCATTAACATATTTTAAAGATCCTAGAAGCTAAAGAAGGTTTAGGATCAAGAAGATTGAAGGGCTTAAGGTATAACAACAATCTCTTATGTTCTTAATCTCTTTAATTATGTTTTTAAAGCATCAAAACTTGTTTGTCCAGATCTGATGTGAAAATTAAATAACATAAACATGCGTTTTAATAAAGATTAACATGCTAAATAACATTGATTATGTGTTATTATGATGAGTCTTGAATGATTATTGTATGTGTATGATCGTTAATAAATTAGGGTTTATAAAAGATAATATTCATGATGAATCTTGTTGTGTGAGATCTGATTTACATGCTATGAGTATTTTAATACATATTTATGATGCTATTACGCGATATTATGGACCTAGGGTTTGATATAATTGATAATATTGCATGATTAGAATCTGGACAGAATCTGAATGTCGACTTGTAGGGTCTGTTTCGTGGCTTGAAATAATTGGTTTGATCGATTCTTTGCATGAATAGATTGTACATTGTCTTAGCTTTTTAGAATGGGCAAAATCATCTGATTTGGATGTCGTTTGATATGTTTTTGGAATTTTCATTTAAAACAGGTCAGGTCAGAATTTCGGGTATCAAACTGAGTCAACTTTGAAACATCATAAATCAAGTTTTATAAAGAATTGGGTTGTTAAATTTTTACAGAAGGTTAATATTGGAGTAATATGAGTTTTCCAAGTGGATTCATCCCGTTTGGATGAATACACAATTTTTGGGAATTTATCTACCAAACTGACCTGTTAGGAAGGTTTTCTGAACATAGATGTATTAGACGAATTTTAATTATTTTTGTGTTTGGATTTAAGACAAAACAAAAATAAGTATTGTTAAGTGAATCCCAAAGAAAATTCAGTAAAAATTTGGGAGGTTAACTCACTGATTTGCTATTTTAAATAAATTGTTTTGATGGCGCACAATCTGTCCTGAAAACACAGATTGTGTATTATGTGCTTATGTGATTAATTGAGGTCTTAGGTGGTATGGAATTGACATGTAACTGAAGTACACTTGTCTGAGACACATACGGAATGTAGAAACTAATTTTAACCAACGTATTCACCAACGGGTCCGTAGGATTTACTTATGCATGTAGAATCACTAGGTGTCACTTACACGCTTTTGAACATTTAAAACGCCTTGGACAAACGAGTTATATGGTGTAATGATATTACGCTATACTCACTTAATGACACTGTTATTAGGGTGTCGGTAGCATATATTGCTTGCTGTTCGGATTCCTTGCTTGCACGTTAAGGTGAGTTTTACGGCCCCTCTTTTAGCTGGTTTCACTTTTCGGGGGAGAAAACATGTGTTAAAACTTATGTTTGGTAACTACTGTCATACTATGGGTTTCTATGGTTTACTATACGATCTTTGGAAGTCCCGGGGGGAACCATTGTCACACCCCGACTTTTCCCTCGTCGGTTGCGACGTTTGGTGCCTTTGCCAGCGCAGCGGAAAGTTGCATCTAAGACTCTTATTTCCTGAACGCCATTGCTAACCCTCTAGGATCCTCAATCCCAATACATCGACTACTCCAACCGTGCCGTCACCCAAGTTTAAACCTGAAAGACATACTTAAAAAGTCAACATAAAGCTGGTGAGTTCATAAGTTTTGCATAAATAATTCCACAAGTTTTTATAAAAGAGTTTCCATAAGTCTGAAAAGATCATTCTCGTTAATACTATGTCATAAGAACGTTAGCTAGACGTTAAGTGTTTTTACTACTACGGTTGGGAACCCATTACTAAACCGGTATAAGTGTTGAAGCCAGCCCAGACGGACGGGATTACCGATGCCTCGGCAACCCCAAAGTGTTAGAGACAATATGCACCCGCCCGGCTCCCAGCCGTCGGGTGGGGTTTGTAAGGCCCAATAGATCTATCCACATTTCCCTCGTTGTGCATCCCCGCACATTCATGGTTTCCCCCTGGGACTTTCCATAAAAGCCGTATAGTAACATAAAGTGCCCATAGTATAACATGATCTTTAAAACGATGTAAGTAGTACGCATGTTTCTTCCCCGAATGTAAAACCAGTAACAGCAGGGCCGTGACACTCACGCACCCATTTCATTTTTCAAAAACTTGTTCGTTTGGAATTCCTCGGGTTTTCATAAAAGATGCATGTCTTCCACCCCGAAAACATTTATAAAACGGTAAAAAGTGGGGTCATGAACTCACCTTGATTCCCATGCTAAGCTAGCAAACAGGCCCGAAGCTTTGACCGACTCCCTCGTGCCCTATTACAACAAAGGACACCTTAAAGTCTAACACATATAAATCTAGCCTATTATCCGGCTAAAAGATAGTTTATCCAACTATCTAGACTCGTGTGTAACTCGAATACTAATATGCTTTAACTCGACGAACCGATCGTGACTTATCTTACTTATGCGTTAACACACGACATAGTACCCAAGTTGCGCACTTGTCATTATTCGTGTGTAAACCATGTTGGACCAATATTATGAAACGTATAACTTATCCTGAGCCGTAGCTCGTCTTATAATTATATTTTAGGAAAATATTCTTTAATGAAAATATAAGTATAGTTATTTAAAATCGATTAATAACAATATCGCTTCTTTTCCAATCTTTAAAGGTTTCAAAATATTAACTTTTTGTATAATTCTTTTCTCCAATACGCTGAGCGTTTTGTAATTCAAAATCGTTAAAATAGAAATGTTTTAGTTACTAAAATCTTTAAAGGTTGACGCAATTGACGCTCAGTAAATAATATGCATTTGTTTTGGAAATAGCGTTCGACGTTTTTCTTTAAATGTTGCAAGAAATCGTTTGTCAAAAATACTTGAAGATTGTTGATAATGAAATATACAACAAATATCGCCATCATTTATGCTTATAAAATTTATAAAATTTCGGCAGAGTTTCCTCTGTTTTCGTACAAACTAGGCAACACAAGTTGCCTTCAATTTTCCCAAAATCAATATCCAATACAAGACTTCAATTTGTTCATCCGAAATTCCAATTCAAACGAGACTTATACGTTTCGACGCTTTTATATGAAAACTATATTTATTTATATAGAGACGCAACAATATGTATATATGTATAGTCCAACTAGTTTAGTCCGAGGTCCAATAATACCAAGTCACGCTTTTTATATCCAATACCAATCGTCCGATATAATACATAGTTACCGTTTATTATTATTATTATTATTATTCGGTTCGTTCGCGAGTCAAAACTATTTCATCAATATCAATATATTTATAAAAATATAATATCAACAACAATAATAACAAATACGAATTAAAGTATACCGATTCGTACGCGCGTAACCCGAAGCCACCTCGAACTACGTTTAGACCGGAACCAAAGTTTGACCAGCTTTGACCGTGTGTTGACCGAGGCTTGACCATCCAGATCTGACCCGAACCGAACCCGATCTCGTACCGAATCTGACCCGAACACCAAAACCACCAAACTTTGACTCGAACTTAAACCAAACACGATTCGGACTTAACCCGGGCGCCATGACTCGAAAATAACCAAAACGAGCTCAAAATGACCCGAGACCCGAAACCCGAGCACAACCAAACCTGACCCGAAACTGACCAGACCTTGACCCGAGCCACCAACCAGACCCGGAACCATCGCCATCAGCCCCACGAGCCAAATCCCCAAACCAAACCACCTCGAGCCACCATCAAACCGGACCACCCGAACCCTCACCAATCCGTCACCTACAACCACCATTATTGTACGACCCCCATACCCGAGCCACATCTGGCCGAGACCCACAACCGGACACCACCATCTCTGTCAACCACCACCAAGATCTGACCCAACTTAAATCCCGACCAAAACCCACGAGAGCCTGACCAAACCCATCAAACCCAACTCCAAAACCCGGCACCCGGCACCCTGCTACCACCTATCGCCTCCACCTGGAACCCAACAACCACCATCACCAGGCCGCACCTACCACCATCCCAGCTCGTTTTCTGCATAAAACACCACGAAACCCACCCCATTGCAGCCGATGAGTCTTCCCTATGCCTCCTTTGGACCCAACAGTCACCGCGCCGCCACCACCAAGAAAGTGGTGGTCGGCCGGCTGCTTTAAAAGAGAAGAGAGGGGCGTGAGAGGAGATTGGAGGTCAGGTAGAGAGAGACTGAGAGAGGTCTAGAGAGAGAGTAGAGAGAGAGACCTGCGAGAGAGGGAGAGAGATACCCGAGAGAGAGATGAGAGAGATTGTAGTGTTTGTTGGCTGCCACAAAATGAAGAAGAAGGAGGAGAACAAGTCTTTATATAGCTAGGGTTTGTTGGTAGGTGAGGTATACCGCGTATCGGACCCGTATAAACGTAAAACGTCTCGGTTTTATCTTAGGCCCGATAATTAATTATAAAAAGTAGTCGGTTTTGTTCGAAATGAAAAATAATAATAAGCCGAGTAAAAATATAATTATTTTGGTTACCCGATGCGTGCTTTCAGTTCGCGCGTTTAAAATCGCGTCAATTAAATCGGTCGCAGTTTCACTTGTAAAAACGGTCAGTAAACTTCCGAAACTTAATAATTAACAATATTTAAAATAAATATTTAATTTTAATAATAAAAATCACGTCGGTGTAGATCGGAAGTTGCCGGGTGTCACATCCTCCCCATGTTACAGAAATTTTGTCCTCAAAATTTGAGGTAGGATATCATCCAAGAACCAATGGTAGTACAACAAAAATAGTCAACGGACTTGCCGGTACAAATGGCACGAAATAAAGTTTCGGAACCAACTGGATGCAAAGTGTAAACAATAACTTTGTCAACAAACACTATTGGCGCACCTCAAACGAAACAACTAGTGCACCAACTTTTTCATTACACACCACAAGGTGTGTCTGCATTTAAGGCAATAACAAACAAGTTGATGAAAGTGAGACATGTCAATAAAATCATTCGTTATTCCAAGTCGATTGAATATTCACCGCAAGGTGCTGTATTAAATTCCAACAATTCGATTCAACTGAAATGTCGACTTTAAAGAAACTCATCGACGAAGTATCAAAGGATTCATTGCCTACACTGGCCAAACATAGCAAGACTAGAAGACAAACATTACGAGCAACGTAATGATAAAGCAGATCATTAATGAGACAATTTTTTTTTTTTGATGCGAAGCCCTACAATGGACCTTCACAGGTTTAAAGAATTCAAGCATATAACAATTGACACGTATACAAAAGGCGTGTCTAATTTGGTGAAAAGAATAAGGAATCAACAAAAATTAAATTCCTTTATGATTGAATGTTGAAGGCCACGAATACAAAAGAAGAGAGATGTAAATCGTACTCAAAAGATATAACTAGGTTCTACAACATGAACCTTAGAAGCTCAAGAAACAAGATCATCAAGATCTTAAACTGGTTTAGAAAAGCAAGGTCACAAATGACACGAACAGGGGAGAATTGGCAATCACGTCCGTACAACAAAATAATGAAAAAAAACCCTTATCCATTATTTATATATATATATATATATATGTATATACAACAACCTAATAGCATAGATACCCTCACGATAGATGTTCTTAGAATTATCAAGTGCCTGTAAATCCGCAATAACGTGACGTCTGCGTTATCGAAAATTTACCTCACCAGATCACCCTATCAACCTCCATCATAAGCTATATCACGAGCACTCGTCACATTCATATAGTAACACGTATATATAACATTATATAATGTTTGTCGTGTGCGCCACTTTTCCCAGTGCTCTTCCCGTCTGCATTCCAGCTTCGCAGCATCATCGGCAAAACGAGGTGCCTCATCAAGACGCCTTCGGCCCAACCCGACCTTGATGACATAGCATACTCCGAACCAGGGATGTGAGACCGCAGATGCTGCAACGATCCCTTTGCCGACTCGTCCAACTAACGCGACACGTGTGAGCGTTCTAGATACGTCCAAGCTTGAGTCGACAACCATTGGCGATACATATTATATATACTTTACATAAATACACGTTGTATACAAACAAGTAGATTGTTCCTCATACCAAGAAACAATGACTCAGCTAACTCTATGTGAATAACCGCTCTGAAGTCTAAAACGATGACTCGCCAGTCACCAGTGAGGTATGCCTAACCACTACATACCAATGTCCTTTCTATATACACTACAGAAAATACCGACTTCCTATTCACATAAGAAAAATAAATGTTCCTTGCGCCGAAGGAATGTACGCTGAGCTAGTGTGATACACTAATAGTCATGTAACATACTTGGCAACGGTTGGAATTCCAGTTCCTAGGCGTTCATACTAAATATCATGTCTTAGAAATTTTGGTCCCAACTTCAAAACAAACTCAGGTTAAAGCCTAGATATCTACCCAGACACCTAGTTCGCTAAAACCTATGGCTCTGATACCAAACTGTCACACCCCGACTTTTCCCTCGTCGGTTGCGACGTTTGGTGCCTTTGCCAGCGCAGCGGAAAGTTGCATCTAAGACTCTTATTTCCTGAACGCCATTGCTAACCCTCTAGGATCCTCAATCCCAATACATCGACTACTCCAACCGTGCCGTCACCCAAGTTTAAACCTGAAAGACATACTTAAAAAGTCAACATAAAGCTGGTGAGTTCATAAGTTTTGCATAAATAATTCCACAAGTTTTTATAAAAGAGTTTCCATAAGTCTGAAAAGATCATTCTCGTTAATACTATGTCATAAGAACGTTAGCTAGACGTTAAGTGTTTTTACTACTACGGTTGGGAACCCATTACTAAACCGGTATAAGTGTTGAAGCCAGCCCAGACGGACGGGATTACCGATGCCTCGGCAACCCCAAAGTGTTAGAGACAATATGCACCCGCCCGGCTCCCAGCCGTCGGGTGGGGTTTGTAAGGCCCAATAGATCTATCCACATTTCCCTCGTTGTGCATCCCCGCACATTCATGGTTTCCCCCTGGGACTTTCCATAAAAGCCGTATAGTAACATAAAGTGCCCATAGTATAACATGATCTTTAAAACGATGTAAGTAGTACGCATGTTTCTTCCCCGAATGTAAAACCAGTAACAGCAGGGCCGTGACACTCACGCACCCATTTCATTTTTCAAAAACTTGTTCGTTTGGAATTCCTCGGGTTTTCATAAAAGATGCATGTCTTCCACCCCGAAAACATTTATAAAACGGTAAAAAGTGGGGTCATGAACTCACCTTGATTCCCATGCTAAGCTAGCAAACAGGCCCGAAGCTTTGACCGACTCCCTCGTGCCCTATTACAACAAAGGACACCTTAAAGTCTAACACATATAAATCTAGCCTATTATCCGGCTAAAAGATAGTTTATCCAACTATCTAGACTCGTGTGTAACTCGAGTACTAATATGCTTTAACTCGACGAACCGATCGTGACTTATCTTACTTATGCGTTAACAAACGACATAGTACCCAAGTTGCGCACTTGTCATTATTCGTGTGTAAACCATGTTGGACCAATATTATGAAACGTATAACTTATCCTGAGCCGTAGCTCGTCTTATAATTATATTTTAGGAAAATATTCTTTAATGAAAATATAAGTATAGTTATTTAAAATCGATTAATAACAATATCGCTTCTTTTCCAATCTTTAAAGGTTTCAAAATATTAACTTTTTGTATAATTCTTTTCTCCAATACGCTGAGCGTTTTGTAATTCAAAATCGTTAAAATAGAAATGTTTTAGTTACTAAAATCTTTAAAGGTTGACGCAATTGACGCTCAGTAAATAATATGCATTTGTTTTGGAAATAACGTTCAACGTTTTTCTTTAAATGTTGCAAGAAATCGTTTGTCAAAAATACTTGAAGATTGTTGATAATGAAATATACAACAAATATCGCCTTCATTTATGCTTATAAATTTTATAAAATTTCGGCAGAGTTTCCTCTGTTTTCGTACAAACCAGGCAACACAAGTCGCCTTCAATTTTCCCAAAATCAATATCCAATACAAGACTTCAATTTGTTCATCCGAAATTCCAATTCAAACGAGACTTATACGTTTCGACGCTTTTATATGAAAACTATATTTATTTATATAGAGACGCAACAATATGTATATATGTATAGTCCAACTAGTTTAGTCCGAGGTCCAATAATACCAAGTCACGCTTTTTATATCCAATACCAATCGTCCGATATAATACATAGTTACCGTTTATTATTATTATTATTATTCGGTTCGTTCGCGAGTCAAAACTATTTCATCAATATCAATATATTTATAAAAATATAATATCAACAACAATAATAACAAATACGAATTAAAGTATACCGATTCGTACGCGCGTAACCCGAAGCCACCTCGAACTACGTTTAGACCGGAACCAAAGTTTGACCAGCTTTGACCGTGTGTTGACCGAGGCTTGACCATCCAGATCTGACCCGAACCGAACCCGATCTCGTACCGAATCTACCCGAACACCAAAACCACCAAACTTTGACTCGAACTTAAACCAAACACGATTCGGACCTAACCCGGGCGCCATGACTCGAAAATAACCAAAACGAGCTCAAAATGACCCGAGACCCGAAACCCGAGCACAACCAAACCTGATCCGAAACTGACCAGACCTTGACCCGAGCCACCAACCAGACCGGAACCATCGCCATCAGCCCCCACCAATCCGTCACCTACAACCACCATTATTGTACGACCCCCATACCCGAGCCACATCTGGCCGAGACCCACAACCGGACACCACCATCTCTGTCAACCACCACCAAGATCTGACCCAACTTAAATCCCGACCAAAACCCACGAGAGCCTGACCAAACCCATCAAACCCAACTCCAAAACCCGGCACCCGGCACCCTGCTACCACCTATCGCCTCCACCTGGAACCCAACTACCACCATCACCAGGCCGCACCTACCACCATCCCAGCTCGTTTTCTGCATAAAACACCACGAAACCCACCCCATTGCAGCCAATGAGTCTTCCCTATGCCTCCTTTGGACCCAACAGTCACCGCGCCGCCACCACCAAGAAAGTGGTGGTCGGCCGGCTGCTTTAAAAGAGAAGAGAGGGGGCGTGAGAGGAGATTGGAGGTCAGGTAGAGAGAGACTGAGAGAGGTCTAGAGAGAGAGAGTAGAGAGAGAGACCTGCGAGAGAGGGAGAGAGATACCCGAGAGAGAGATGAGAGAGATTGTAGTGTTTGTTGGCTGCCACAAAATGAAGAAGAAGGAGGAGAACAAGTCTTTATATAGCTAGGGTTTGTTGGTAGGTGAGGTATACCGCGTATCGGACCCGTATAACGTAAAACGTCTCGGTTTTATCTTAGGCCCGATAATTAATTATAAAAAGTAGTCGGTTTTGTTTGAAATGAACAATAATAATAAGCCGAGTAAAAATATAATTATTTTGGTTACCCGATGCGTGCTTTCAGTTCGCGCGTTTAAATCGCGTCAATTAAATCGGTCGCAGTTTCACTTGTAAAAACGGTCAGTAAACTTCCGAAACTTAATAATTAACAATATTTAAAATAAATATTTAATTTTAATAATAAAAATCACGTCGGTGTAGATCGGAAGTTGCCGGGTGTCACAACCATGAATGTGCGGGTTTGCACAACGGGGAAATGTGAATATCGCTATTGGGAGTGACCAACCCCGCTCGTCGACTTGGAGGGTCGGCGGGTGCATATTGTCTCAAACATGAACAACAGGTTTACTACATCGGGCACGACATCTGGTTTGCGAGTTAGTAATGGTTTTCCAATCGTAGTAGTAACAAAACATACGCCTAGCTAGCGTACTTTGGTTTTCGATTTGTTATAGTATGGACAGGTTGAACTTGGTACTGTGATTACAAAACCTGTAAAGCATTTTTGTGCTGACGTAAACTTTTACATGTTTTCTCAGGTCGCTAAGGTAGCACAATGGAACTAGGGCGCACGCGTCTGCACGGCGTCTAGTTAGGATTGCATGGTTTTCAAACATTGAATAATTTGGTTTACGTTTGAATTATGTTTTGAATAAGCTTCCGCTGTATTTGGGAATTTTTAAACTATGTTTTTGAAATTGCATATGTTCATTTAGACTTGTTTATTGTGATCGTTGGTTTGGATCCTGGTTTGTCATGCGCCTCGCGGTAAAACTCCGCAAGTGGATTTTGAGGGTGTGACAGATTGGTATCAGAGCCAATGGTTATAGTGAACTAGGACTACATGTAGAGTCTAGTCTATAGCCGAGTCGCACACACTAGACGATCACATAGTACTAAACATTATGGTGGATTACGTATGGCCTTGTCGGAGTGTCTCTAAATCATCTGACCTTCCTATGTTACATCATCCGTTCTATCTTAGGTCGGGTTACTTGCTCTCTAGGCAGTGTGGTATATTGGGGTAAATCGTGTACTCTTGAGATTTGTCCAAGGCTCGGACATCTCCCTTTCATACTCCAATAGAAACACTTGCCATAAACTACCGTAGCATTACGGTGTATAGCTAAGAGTCTATGCTCGGTGATTTGAACTTTGAACTAGGAGAACACTTGGAGGACCATGTAGAGCGGTTTATCATTTTGGGTGCACACAAAATCATAAACCGAAATGCATGAAAGCCCAAGTGAGCTCTGGGTTTGAATGGATAGTCCTGGGTTAGATCTAGCTTTGATCTTGTGAACGCTAGTGGTTACCTACAAGATGTTTCGGGACTGTAAGCCCCAGGAATTCTCTGGTACTGAGGGTGCGGTGAGCTTGCTCAGGTGGCTGGAAAAGGTGGAGTCAGTGTTTCTGATGTGCAACTGTCTCCCAGAGGATCGAGTCAAGTATGCTGCTGCGTTATTCCAGGATGTTGCTTTGACCTAGTGGAACAATATCACCCAGAATATGGGTATAGGGGAGGCTTATGCTATGCCTTGGGAAAATTTTGTTCAACTGCTGAAGCGAGAGTACTGTCCCAGGGAAGAAGTTCAGAAGTTAGAGCACGAGGTGTGGAACCTCAAGATGACTGGGTCCGAAATTGAAAAGTATACGGTAAGGCGTAATGAGTTGGCAGTGCTGTGTCCTGATCTGCATGTGCCAGAGTACAGGAGGATTGAACACTATGTCTCAGGGTTAGTACCAGAAATCGCAGGGTTGGTGGCTGCGGGAAATCATCCTACATACTCAGAGGTGGTCCGATCAGCTCACAGGATGACAAACTTGAAGGTGAATGAGGGTATCTTGCCTGCTAAGGGTTCGACTGTCAAGGCCCGGAGAATAACAAGCGTAAGTGGGAAAATGAGGGGAAAGGGTCTGTGCCAGCACAGCAGGGTAAGAAGTTTGATAGCGGGGGTTCTTCTTCTACTGGTAACAAACAGGGTGGTTATGCGGGGAAATTACCTAAATGCAACAAGTGCGGGCGTCATCATCAGGGGGACTGCGACCGTAATCGTTGCCATCGCTGTCAGCGATTTGGGCATTTTGCTAAAGACTGTCGAGCGACACTTCCATCGACCCAGGCTCCAACTACTAACTCGGCTCCTACTACTCAAGGAACTACGGGAAGACAGGGATGTTACAACTGTGGGGAGACTGGGCATTACAAGAAGGATTGCCCGAAACTGAAGCAGGGCGGGAACAACGGTAACGGAACAACGGGGGCGGTGGCAGGAATGCACGTGCCTTCGTCATTGGAACCGTTGAGGCTAGACAGGATCCTGACACAGTTACCGGTACGTTCCTTCTCAATAATCGCTCTGTTAGCGTTTTATTTGATTCCGGTGCCGATAAAAGTTTTATATCTATGGAAGTTAGTCGACTGCTAGATGCAGTACCCGTACCATTAGAGGCTAAGTATGTAATTGAGTTGGCTAACGGTAAAAAGATTGAGGACATCCCAGTAGTCCGAGACTTCCCAGATGTCTTCCAGAGGAATTACCTGGACTTCCACCTATTTGTCAAGTGGAGTTCCAAATTGATCTTGCGCCTGGAGCAGCTCCAGTTGCACGCGCACCATACCGCCTAGCACCAGGCGAACTTCAAGAACTATCTACCCAACTCAAAGAGCTATGGGATAGGGGTTTCATTAGACCTAGTTCTTCGCCATGGGGAGCTCCAGTCCTGTTTGTTAAGAAGAAGGATGGGAGCTTCCGCATGTGTATTGACTATTGAGAACTGAACAAGGTGACTGTTAAGAACCGTTACCTAATACCACATATTGATGACTTGTTTGACCAGCTCTAAGGATCGAGCTACTGTTCCAAAGTTGACTTGAGGTCAGGATACCATCAACTGAGAGTCCGAGAGGAGGAAGTAGCCAATACCGCTTTCCGAACTCGCTATGGACATTATGAGTTTTTGGTAATGCCATTTGGGCTAACCAATGCACCAGCAGTCTTCATGGATCTTATGAACCGCGTGTGTAAGCCCTATTTGGACAAATTCATCATAGTGTTCATTGATGACATATTAATCCATTCCAAGAGCATGAGCAACACCTGCAGCTAATCTTGGAACTCTTGAGGAATGAGCAGTGATTTTGCTCTAAAGATTTGGAGGCATTATCTTTATGGAACGAAGTGTACGATCTTTACAGATCATAAGAACCTCCAACACATATTCGATCAGAAGGAGCTGAACATGCGACAGCGTCGATAGGTCGATATTCTGAATGATTATGACTGCCATCAGATATCATACACGGAAAGCTAACGTAGTAGCGGATGCCCTCAGTCGTAAGGAAACGAAATCCAAGTGGGTGCGAGCTTTACAACTCACTATTCATTCTAATCTTCCTGATAAGATACGTGAAGCCCAGGGTGAGGCTTTGAAAGAAGAAAACGTCAAGCTTGAAACCTTGCACGGTGCTGATAAGCACCTAGAACTGAAGTCGGATGGTCTTCAGTACTTCACGAATCGGGTCTGGATTCCACTTTTTGGAGATCTTAGACAACTCGTGCTTGACGTAGCTCACACCTCTCGTTATTCGGTACATCCTGGTTCGGATAAGATGTACCAATATCTCAAAACTATCTACTGGTGGCCAAACATGAAAGCTGAGATAGCCACTTATGTCAGTAAGTGCTTGACTTGTGCAAAGGTTAAGATTGAATATCAGAAACCTTCAGGCTTACTTCAGCAACCAGAGATTTCCATGTGGAAATGGGACGGTATATCCATGGACTTCACTACCAAACTTCCTAAGACATCCAGTGGGCACGATATGATTTGAGTCATTGTTGACCGTTTGACCAAATTAGCGCATTTCTTGGCAATTAAAGAGATGGACAAGTTGGAACGTCTAGCTACCCTATATATAAAGGAAGTTATCTCTAGGCATGGGGTGCCTACTTCTATCATATCGGATCGCGACGCACGATTTACTTCTCGTTTTTGGACTACTCTCCAAGATGCTTTGGGGACTCGCATAGATATGAGCAAGCCTATCACCCACAGAAGGATGGACAAAATGAGCGTACCATCCAAACATTGGAAGATCTGCTACGAGCGTGCGTGGTGGCCTTTGGCAACAATTGGGATAAGCACTTACCTCTAATCGAATTCTCGTATGACAACAGTTACCACACTTCTATTCAGTGTGCGCCTTTTGAGGCACTATATGGACGCAAGTGTAGGTCTCCCATCTGCTGGACTGAAGTTGGGGATAGTCAACTGACAGGCCCCGAACTTGTACATGAAACTTCTGAGAAGATAGTGCAAATCAGAAACCGTATGGCTGCTGCTCATGATCGACATAAAAAGCTACGTTGATAAGCGTAGGAAACCTTTGGAGTTCCAGGTTGGGGACAAGGTTTTATTGAAGGTGTCACCTTGGAAGGGGGTGGTACGCTTTGGAAAACGGGGAAAGCTGACCCGTGATACATTGGACCATTCGAGATTGTCGAAAGGATTGGTCCGGTAGCTTACAAGTTAAACTCGCTTAATAAACTCAGTGGGGTACACGATGTATCCCACGTATTGCATCGAATCTAAATAAATGCTTGTTGGATACAACATTGATGGTGCCACTGGAGGAGATCCAGGTGGACGATAGGCTACGGTTCATGGAAGAACCAGTGGAGATTCTTGAGCGGGGCGTCAAGGAACTCAAACAAAACACTATACCTATTGTTAAGGTACGATGGAATTCCCGTCTAGGACCGGAATATACGTGGGAGCGTAGAGATCAAATGTGGCTCAAATATCCACACCTCTTTACTGAACCTGAACCCGTGCATAGATCAAACACTAAACATAAAGCAGCTCGCTCAAGGTGAATTTCAGGGCGAAATTCCTTTCAACTTGGGGATGATGTGACATCCAGGAACCAAGCACACATTATTAAACTGGCTTTACTGTTTACTTACTGAATTTCGGGACGAAATTCTTTTCAACTTGGGGATGATGTGACACCCCGCATTTTCAGGTTCATACTTTAACTAAACTCTAGTTAACTTATGCATATATTGGTAGCATTTTACTTGACTAGTGGTAGTTAAGTGAGTCACACGGTACATGGTTACAGGTGAACAACTGCATACACGAGTCTTGAACCCTGAACGTTGGTGAAACAATAAAACAAATAATTGTTGAATAACTCGTTTGATATTATTTGAAATTATATGCTTAAGTGAAATTATTTGTGAACTTATGTGATGTTACATGTTATTATGCGAAAACACGTACTGAGCTCGTAACCGACGCTTGACATGCTAATGATCATATATAAATTATAAAATATTGGGTTAAATATTTTATAGATTCATTATATTTTATATATAAACTATTACGCGAAATTATTTAGAATTAAGCGAAACTAAATTTTGTACGCGAGTATACGAGACCGGGTCCCTAACCAACTATTGTCAAACCGGGAGTTATAAAATATTTGGTTAAATATTTTATAGATTAATTAAAATATATATTACTAATTTTATATATTAAAATACTTGACATAAAAAAAATAAAAGCCAATGATCTCCAGCCTAGCTGGTTTGAGTAGGGTGGGTTTTATCTTAGGGGTTCCCATCCTGGGGGTAGGTCACAAGTTCGATTCATGCACACCACAAAAAAAATTCCCCGTGATGGTTTGAGCTTAGGCAAGGAGGACACCAGTGTGTGGGTAGAGATTCGAACTTGAGATCACTAGTTAGGGTTGTACAAGGATTTCCACTGAACTAAGCCTTTCAAAAAAAAATAAAAAATAAAATAAAAGCATTATGTGTTAGACTTTGGTGCGTGGACCAAGTCAACACAAATATGGCAATTAATGTGAACACAAATATGGCATAATTGACTGACAAGAGCATCTTGACGGGAAAACAATTTAAAAAAAAAATAATAATAAGAAGAAAAAGGCGGTGGCACCTTTGGGCTTTGGCTGGCATGGCCCAACAGCAACCTCTTGGCCAGAGCGCTGGAACATGATTAAAAACGGGTTTTATAATCTTTTTCATAATTTACACAACCCTAAAACGACCATACAGCCCCTAATTACGAAATTTTAATCCCTACCCTCTACCATTAACATATTTTAAAGATCCTAGAAGCTAAAGAAGGTTTAGGATCAAGAAGATTGAAGGGCTTAAGGTATAACAACAATCTCTTATGTTCTTAATCTCTTTAATTATGTTTTTAAAGCATCAAAACTTGTTTGTCCAGATCTGATGTGAAAATTAAATAACATAAACATGCGTTTTAATAAAGATTAACATGCTAAATAACATTGATTATGTGTTATTATGATGAGTCTTGAATGATTATTGTATGTGTATGATCGTTAATAAATTAGGGTTTATAAAAGATAATATTCATGATGAATCTTGTTGTGTGAGATCTGATTTACATGCTATGAGTATTTTAATACATATTTATGATGCTATTACGCGATATTATGGACCTAGGGTTTGATATAATTGATAATATTGCATGATTAGAATCTGGACAGAATCTGAATGTCGACTTGTAGGGTCTGTTTCGTGGCTTGAAAATAATTGGTTTGATCGATTCTTTGCATGAATAGATTGTACATTGTCTTAGCTTTTTAGAATGGGCAAAATCATCTGATTTGGATGTCATTTGATATGTTTTTGGAATTTTCATTTAAAACAGGTCAGGTCAGAATTTCGGGTATCAAACTGAGTCAACTTTGAAACATCATAAATCAAGTTTTATAAAGAATTGGGTTGTTAAATTTTTACAGAAGGTTAATATTGGAGTAATATGAGTTTTCCAAGTGGATCATCCCGTTTGGATGAATACACAATTTTTGGGAATTTATCTACCAAACTGACCCGTTAGGAAGGTTTTCTGAACATAGATGTATTAGACGTATTTTAATTATTTTTGTGTTTGGATTTAAGACAAAACAAAAATAAGTATTGTTAAGTGAATCCCAAAGAAAATTCAGTAAAAATTTGGGAGGTTAACTCACTGATTTGCTATTTTAAATAAATTCGTTTTGATGCCGCACAATCTGTCCTGAAAACACAGATTGTGTATTATGTGCTTATGTGATTAATTGAGGTCTTAGGTGGTATGGAATTGACATGTAACTGAAGTACACTTGATTGAGACACATACGGAATGTAGAAACTAATTGTAACCAACGTATTCACCAACGGGTCCGTAGGATTTACTTATGCATGTAGAATCACTAGGTGTCACTTACACGCTTTTGAACATTTAAAACGCCTTGGACAAACGAGTTATATGGTGTAATGATATTACGCCTATACTCACTTAATGACACTGTTATTAGGGTGTCGGTAGCATATATTGCTTGCTGTTCGGATTCCTTGCTTGCACGTTAAGGTGAGTTTACGGCCCCTCTTTTAACTGGTTTCACTTTTCGGGGGAGAAAACATGTGTTAAAACTTATGTTTGGTAACTACTGTCATACTATGGGTTTCTATGGTTTACTATACGATCTTTGGAAGTCCCGGGGGGAACCATGAATGTGCGGGTTTGCACAACGGGGAAATGTGAATAGCGCTATTGGGAGTGACCAACCCCGCTCGTCGACTTGGAGGGTCGGCGGGTGCATATTGTCTCAAACAGGAACAACAGGTTTACTACATCGGGCACGACATCTGGTTTGCGAGTTAGTAATGGTTTTCCAATCGTAGTAGTAACAAAACATACGCCTAGCTAGCGTACTTTGGTTTTCGATTTGTTATAGTATGGACAGGTTGAACTTGGTACTGTGATTACAAAACCTGTAAAGCATTTTTGTGCTGACGTAAACTTTTACATGTTTTCTCAGGTCGCTAAGGTAGCACAATGGAACTAGGGCGCACGCGTCTGCACGGCGTCTAGTTAGGATTGCATGGTTTTCAAACATTGAATAATTTGGTTTACGTTTGAATTATGTTTTGAATAAGCTTCCGCTGTATTTGGGAATTTTTAAACTATGTTTTTGAAATTGCATATGTTCATTTAGACTTGTTTATTGTGATCGTTGGTTTGGATCCTGGTTTGTCATGCGCCTCGCGGTAAAACTCCGCAAGTGGATTTTGAGGGTGTGACAGATTGGTATCAGAGCCAATGGTTATAGTGAACTAGGACTACATGTAGAGTCTAGTCTATAGCCGAGTCGCACACACTAGACGATCACATAGTACTAAACATTATGGTGGATTACGTATGGCCTTGTCGGAGTGTCTCTAAATCATCTGACCTTCCTATGTTACATCATCCGTTCTATCTTAGGTCGGGTTACTTGCTCTCTAGGCAGTGTGGTATATTGGGGTAAATCGTGTACTCTTGAGATTTGTCCAAGGCTCGGACATCTCCCTTTCATACTCCAATAGAAACACTTGCCATAAACTACCGTAGCATTACGGTGTATAGCTAAGAGTCTATGCTCGGTGATTTGAACTTTGAACTAGGAGAACACTTGGAGGACCATGTAGAGCGGTTTATCATTTTGGGTGCACACAAAATCATAAACCGAAATGCATGAAAGCCCTAGTGAGCTCTGGGTTTGAATGGATAGTCCTGGGTTAGATCTAGCTTTGATCTTGTGAACGCTAGTGGTTACCTACAAGATGTTTCGGGACTGTAAGCCCCAGGAATTCTCTGGTACTGAGGGTGCGGTGAGCTTGCTCAGGTGGCTGGAAAAGGTGGAGTCAGTGTTTCTGATGTGCAACTGTCTCCCAGAGGATCGAGTCAAGTATGCTGCTGCGTTATTCCAGGATGTTGCTTTGACCTAGTGGAACAATATCACCCAGAATATGGGTATAGGGGAGGCTTATGCTATGCCTTGGGAAAATTTTGTTCAACTACTGAAGCGAGAGTACTGTCCCAGGGAAGAAGTTCAGAAGTTAGAGCACGAGGTGTGGAACCTCAAGATGACTGGGTCCGAAATTGAAAAGTATACGGTAAGGCGTAATGAGTTGGCAGTGCTGTGTCCTGATCTGCATGTGCCAGAGTACAGGAGGATTGAACACTATGTCTCAGGGTTAGTACCAGAAATCGCAGGGTTGGTGGCTGCGGGAAATCATCCTACATACTCAGAGGTGGTCCGATCAGCTCACAGGATGACAAACTTGAAGGTGAATGAGGGTATCTTGCCTGCTAAGGGTTCGACTGTCAAGGCCCCGGAGAATAACAAGCGTAAGTGGGAAAATGAGGGGAAAGGGTCAGTGCCAGCACAGCAGGGTAAGAAGTTTGATAGCGGGGGTTCTTCTTCTACTGGTAACAAACAGGGTGGTTATGCGGGGAAATTACCTAAATGCAACAAGTGCGGGCGTCATCATCAGGGGGACTGCGACCGTAATCGTTGCCATCGCTGTCAGCGATTTGGGCATTTTGCTAAAGACTGTCGGGCGACACTTCCATCGACCCAGGCTCCAACTACTAACTCGGCTCCTACTACTCAAGGAACTACGGGAAGACAGGGATGTTACAACTGTGGGGAGACTGGGCATTACAAGAAGGATTGCCCGAAACTGAAGTAGGGCGGGAACAACGGTAACGGGAACAACGGGGGCGGTGGCAGGAATGCACGTGCCTTCGTCATTGGAACCGTTGAGGCTAGACAGGATCCTGACACAGTTACCGGTACGTTCCTTCTCAATAATCGCTCTGTTAGCGTTTTATTTGATTCCGGTGCCGATAAAAGTTTTATATCTATGGAAGTTAGTCGACTGCTAGATGCAGTACCCGTACCATTAGAGGCTAAGTATGTAATTGAGTTGGCTAACGGTAAAAAGATTGAGGACATCCCAGTAGTCCGAGACTTCCCAGATGTCTTCCCAGAGGAATTACCTGGACTTCCACCTATTTGTCAAGTGGAGTTCCAAATTGATCTTGCGCCTGGAGCAGCTCCAGTTGCACGCGCACCATACCGCCTAGCACGAGGCGAACTTCAAGAACTATCTACCCAACTCAAAGAGCTATGGGATAGGGGTTTCATTAGACCTAGTTCTTCGCCATGGGGAGCTCCAGTCCTGTTTGTTAAGAAGAAGGATGGGAGCTTCCGCATGTGTATTGACTATTGAGAACTGAACAAGGTGACTGTTAAGAACCGTTACCTAATACCACATATTGATGACTTGTTTGACCAGCTCTAAGGATCGAGCTACTGTTCCAAAGTTGACTTGAGGTCAGGATACCATCAACTGAGAGTCCGAGAGGAGGAAGTAGCCAATACAGCTTTCCGAACTCGCTATGGACATTATGAGTTTTTGGTAATGCCATTTGGGCTAACCAATGCACCAGCAGTCTTCATGGATCTTATGAACCGCGTGTGTAAGCCCTATTTGGACAAATTCATCATAGTGTTCATTGATGACATATTAATCCATTCCAAGAGCATGAGCAACACCTGCAGCTAATCTTGGAACTCTTGAGGAATGAGCAGTGATTTTGCTCTAAAGATTTGGAGGCATTATCTTTATGGAACGAAGTGTACGATCTTTACAGATCATAAGAACCTCCAGCACATATTCGATCAGAAGGAGCTGAACATGTGACAGCGTCGATGGGTCGATATTCTGAATGATTATGACTGCCATCAGATATCATACACGGAAAGCTAACGTAGTAGCGGATGCCCTCAGTCGTAAGGAAACGAAATCCAAGTGGGTGCGAGCTTTACAACTCACTATTCATTCTAATCTTCCTGATAAGATACGTGAAGCCCAGGGTGAGGCTTTGAAAGAAGAAAACGTCAAGCTTGAAACCTTGCACGGTGCTGATAAGCACCTAGAACTGAAGTCGGATGGTCTTCAGTACTTCACGAATCGGTTCTGGATTCCACTTTTTGGAGATCTTAGACAACTCGTGCTTGACGTAGCTCACACCTCTCGTTATTCGGTACATCCTGGTTCGGATAAGATGTACCAATATCTCAAAACTATCTACTGGTGGCCAAACATGAAAGCTGAGATAGCCACTTATGTCAGTAAGTGCTTGACTTGTGCAAAGGTTAATATTGAATATCAGAAACCTTCAGGCTTACTTCAGCAACCAGAGATTTCCATGTGGAAATGGGACGGTATATCCATGGACTTCACTACCAAACTTCCTAAGACATCCAGTGGGCACGATATGATTTGAGTCATTGTTGACCGTTTGACCAAATTAGCGCATTTCTTGGCAATTAAAGAGATGGACAAGTTGGAACGTCTAGCTACCTTATATATAAAGGAAGTTATCTCTAGGCATGGGGTGCCTACTTCTATCATATCGGATCGCGACGCACGATTTACTTCTCGTTTTTGGACTACTCTCCAAGATGCTTTGGGGACTCGCATAGATATGAGCACAGCCTATCACCCACAGAAGGATGGACAAAATGAGCGTACCATCCAAACATTGGAAGATCTGCTACGAGCGTGCGTGGTGGCCTTTGGCAACAATTGGGATAAGCACTTACCTCTAATCGAATTCTCGTATGACAACAGTTACCACACTTCTATTCAGTGTGCGCCTTTTGAGGCACTATATGGACGCAAGTGTAGGTCTCCCATCTGCTGGACTGAAGTTGGGGATAGTCAACTGACAGGCCCCGAACTTGTACATGAAACTTCTGAGAAGATAGTGCAAATCAGAAACCGTATGGCTGCTGCTCATGATCGACAGAAAAAGCTACGTTGATAAGCGTAGGAAACCTTTGGAGTTCCAGGTTGGGGACAAGGTTTTATTGAAGGTGTCACCTTGGAAGGGGGTGGTACGCTTTGGAAAACGGGGAAAGCTGACCCGCGATACATTGGACCATTCGAGATTGTCGAAAGGATTGGTCCGGTAGCTTACAAGTTAAACTCGCTTAATAAACTCAGTGGGGTACACGATGTATCCCACGTATTGCATCGAATCTAAATAAATGCCTGTTGGATACAACATTGATGGTGCCACTGGAGGAGATCCAGGTGGACGATAGGCTACGGTTCATGGAAGAACCAGTGGAGATTCTTGAGCGGGGCGTCAAGAAACTCAAACAAAACACTATACCTATTGTTAAGGTACGATGGAATTCCCGTCTAGGACCGGAATATACGTGGGAGCGTAGAGATCAAATGTGGCTCAAATATCCACACCTCTTTACTGAACCTGAACCCGTGCATAGATCAAACACTAAACATAAAGCAGCTCGCTCAGGGTGAATTTCGGGGCGAAATTCCTTTCAACTTGGGGATGATGTGACATCCAGGAACCAAGCACACATTATTAAACTGGCTTTACTGTTTACTTACTGAATTTCGGGACGAAATTCTTTTCAACTTGGGGTTGATGTGACACCCCGCATTTTCAGGTTCATACTTTAACTAAACTCTAGTTAACTTATGCATATATTGGTAGCATTTTACTTGACTAGTGGTAGTTAAGTGAGTCACACGGTACATGGTTACAGGTGAACAACTGCATACACGAGTCTTGAACCCTGAACGTTGGTGAAACAATAAAACAAATGATTGTTGAATAACTCGTTTGATATTATTTGAAATTATATGCTTAAGTGAAATTATTTGTGAACTTATGTGATGTTACATGTTATTATGCGAAAACACGTACTGAGCTCGTAACCGACGCTTGACAGACTAATGATCATATATAAGTTATAAAATATTGGGTTAAATATTTTATAGATTCATTATATTTTATATATAAACTATTACGCGAAATTATTTAGAATTAAGCGAAACTAAATTTTGTACGCGAGTATACGAGACCGGGTCCCTAACCAACTATTGTCAAACCGGGAGTTATAAACTAGTTATAAAATATTTGGTTAAATATTTTATAGATTAATTAAAATATATATTACTAATTTTATATATTAAAATACTTGACATAAAAAAAAAATAAAAGCCAATGATCTCCAGCCTAGCTGGTTTGAGGTAGGGTGGGTTTTCTCTTAGGGGTTCCCATCCTGGGGGTAGGTCACAAGTTCGATTCATGCACACCACAAAAAAATTCCCCGTGATGGTTTGAGCTTAGCCAAGGAGGACACCAGTGTGTGGGTAGAGATTCGAACTTGAGATCACTAGGTTAGGGTTGTACAAGGATTTCCACTGAACTAAGCCTTTCAAAAAAAAAATAATAATAAAATAAAATAAAAGCATTATGTGTTAGACTTTGGTGCGTGGACCAAGTCAACACAAATATGGCAATTAATGTGAACACAAATATGGCATAATTGACTGACAAGAGCATCTTGACGGGAAAACAATTTAAAAAAAAATAATAATAAGAAGAAAAAGGCGGTGGCACCTTTGGGCTTTGGCTGGCATGGCCCAATAGCAACCTCTTGGCCAGAGCGCTGGAACATGATTAAAAACGGGTTTTATAATCTTTTTCATAATTTACATAACCCTAAAACAGACATACAACCCCTAATTACGAAATTTTAATCCCTACCCTCTACCATTAACATATTTTAAAGATCCTAGAAGCTAAAGAAGGTTTAGGATCAAGAAGATTGAAGGGCTTAAGGTATAACAACAATCTCTTATGTTCTTAATCTCTTTAATTATGTTTTTAAAGCATCAAAACTTGTTTGTCCAGATCTGATGTGAAAATTAAATAACATAAACATGCGTTTTAATAAAGATTAACATGCTAAATAACATTGATTATGTGTTATTATGATGAGTCTTGAATGATTATTGTATGTGTATGATCGTTAATAAATTAGGGTTTATAAAAGATAATATTCATGATGAATCTTGTTGTGTGAGATCTGATTTACATGCTATGAGTATTTTAATACATATTTATGATGCTATTACGCGATATTATGGACCTAGGGTTTGATATAATTGATAATATTGCATGATTAGAATCTGGACAGAATCTGAATGTCGACTTGTAGGGTCTGTTTCGTGGCTTGAAAATAATTGGTTTGATCGATTCTTTGCATGAATAGATTGTACATTGTCTTAGCTTTTTAGAATGGGCAAAATCATCTGATTTGGATGTCGTTTGATATGTTTTTGGAATTTTCATTTAAAACAGGTCAGGTCAGAATTTCGGGTATCAAACTGAGTCAACTTTGAAACATCATAAATCAAGTTTTATAAAGAATTGGGTTGTTAAATTTTTACAGAAGGTTAATATTGGAGTAATATGAGTTTTCCAAGTGGATTCATCCCGTTTGGATGAATACACAATTTTTGGGAATTTATCTACCAAACTGACCTGTTAGGAAGGTTTTCTGAACATAGATGTATTAGACGAATTTTAATTATTTTTGTGTTAGGATTTAAGACAAAAAAAAAATAAGTATTGTTAAGTGAATCCCAAAGAAAATTCAGTAAAAATTTGGGAGGTTAACTCACTGATTTGCTATTTTAAATAAATTGTTTTGATGGCGCACAATCTGTCCTGAAAACACAGATTGTGTATTATGTGCTTATGTGATTAATTGAGGTCTTAGGTGGTATGGAATTGACATGTAACTGAAGTACACTTGTCTGAGACACATACGGAATGTAGAAACTAATTGTAACCAACGTATTCACCAACGGGTCCGTAGGATTTACTTATGCATGTAGAATCACTAGGTGTCACTTACACGCTTTTGAACATTTAAAACGCCTTGGACAAACGAGTTATATGGTGTAATGATATTACGCCTATACTCACTTAATGACACTGTTATTAGGGTGTCGGTAGCATATATTGCTTGCTGTTCGGATTCCTTGCTTGCACGTTAAGGTGAGTTTACGGCCCCTCTTTTAACTGGTTTCACTTTTCGGGGGAGAAAACATGTGTTAAAACTTATGTTTGGTAACTACTGTCATACTATGGGTTTCTATGGTTTACTATACGATCTTTGGAAGTCCCGGGGGGAACCATGAATGTGCGGGTTTGCACAACGGGGAAATGTGAATAGCGCTATTGGGAGTGACCAACCCCGCTCGTCGACTTGGAGGGTCGGCGGGTGCATATTGTCTCAAACAGGAACAACAGGTTTACTACATCGGGCACGACATCTGGTTTGCGAGTTAGTAATGGTTTTCCAATCGTAGTAGTAACAAAACATACGCCTAGCTAGCGTACTTTGGTTTTCGATTTGTTATAGTATGGACAGGTTGAACTTGGTACTGTGATTACAAAACCTGTAAAGCATTTTTGTGCTGACGTAAACTTTTACATGTTTTCTCAGGTCGCTAAGGTAGCACAATGGAACTAGGGCGCACGCGTCTGCACGGCGTCTAGTTAGGATTGCATGGTTTTCAAACATTGAATAATTTGGTTTACGTTTGAATTATGTTTTGAATAAGCTTCCGCTGTATTTGGGAATTTTTAAACTATGTTTTTGAAATTGCATATGTTCATTTAGACTTGTTTATTGTGATCGTTGGTTTGGATCCTGGTTTGTCATGCGCCTCGCGGTAAAACTCCGCAAGTGGATTTTGAGGGTGTGACAGATTGGTATCAGAGCCAATGGTTATAGTGAACTAGGACTACATGTAGAGTCTAGTCTATAGCCGAGTCGCACACACTAGACGATCACATAGTACTAAACATTATGGTGGATTACGTATGGCCTTGTCGGAGTGTCTCTAAATCATCTGACCTTCCTATGTTACATCATCCGTTCTATCTTAGGTCGGGTTACTTGCTCTCTAGGCAGTGTGGTATATTGGGGTAAATCGTGTACTCTTGAGATTTGTCCAAGGCTCGGACATCTCCCTTTCATACTCCAATAGAAACACTTGCCATAAACTACCGTAGCATTACGGTGTATAGCTAAGAGTCTATGCTCGGTGATTTGAACTTTGAACTAGGAGAACACTTGGAGGACCATGTAGAGCGGTTTATCATTTTGGGTGCACAAAAAAATCATAAACCGAAATGCATGAAAGCCCTAGTGAGCTCTGGGTTTGAATGGATAGTCCTGGGTTAGATCTAGCTTTGATCTTGTGAACGCTAGTGGTTACCTACAAGATGTTTCGGGACTGTAAGCCCCAGGAATTCTCTGGTACTGAGGTTGCGGTGAGCTTGCTCAGGTGGCTGGAAAAGGTGGAGTCAGTGTTTCTGATGTGCAACTGTCTCCCAGAGGATCGAGTCAAGTATGCTGCTGCGTTATTCCAGGATGTTGCTTTGACCTAGTGGAACAATATCACCCATAATATGGGTATAGGGGAGGCTTATGCTATGCCTTGGGAAAATTTTGTTCAACTGCTGAAGCGAGAGTACTGTCCCAAGGAAGAAGTTCAGAAGTTAGAGCACGAGGTGTGGAACCTCAAGATGACTGGGTCCGAAATTGAAAAGTATACGGTAAGGCGTAATGAGTTGGCAGTGCTGTGTCCTGATCTGCATGTGCCAGAGTACAGGAGGATTGAACACCATGTCTCAGGGTTAGTACCAGAAATCGCAGGGTTGGTGGCTGCGGGAAATCATCCTACATACTCAGAGGTGGTCCGATCAGCTCACAAGATGACAAACTTGAAGGTGAATGAGGGTATCTTGCCTGCTAAGGGTTCGACTGTCAAGGCCCCGGAGAATAACAAGCGTAAGTGGGAAAATGAGGGGAAAGGGTCTGTGCCAGCACAGCAGGGTAAGAAGTTTGATAGCGGGGGTTCTTCTTCTACTGGTAACAAACAGGGTGGTTATGCTGGGAAATTACCTAAATGCAACAAGTGCGGGCGTCATCATCAGGGGGACTGCAACCGTAATCGTTGCCATCGCTGTCAGCGATTTGGGCATTTTGCTAAAGACTGTCGGGCGACACTTCCATCGACCCAGGCTCCAACTACTAACTCGGCTCCTACTACTCAAGGAACTACGGGAAGACAGGGATGTTACAACTGTGGGGAGACTGGGCATTACAAGAAGGATTGCCCGAAACTGAAGCAGGGCGGGAACAACGGTAACAGGAACAACGGGGGCGGTGGCAGGAATGCACGTGCCTTCGTCATTGGAACCGTTGAGGCTAGACAGGATCCTGACACAGTTACCGGTACGTTCCTTCTCAATAATCGCTCTGTTAGCGTTTTATTTGATTCCGGTGCCGATAAAAGTTTTATATCTATGGAAGTTAGTCGACTGCTAGATGCAGTACCCGTACCATTAGAGGCTAAGTATGTAATAGAGTTGGCTGACGGTAAAAAGATTGAGGACATCCCAGTAGTCCGAGACTTCCCAGATGTCTTCCCAGAGGAATTACCTGGACTTCCACCTATTTGTCAAGTGGAGTTCCAAATTGATCTTGCGCCTGGAGCAGCTCCAGTTGCACGCGCACCATACCGCCTAGCACCAGGCGAACTTCAAGAACTATCTACCCAACTCAAAGAGCTATGGGATAGGGGTTTCATTAGACCTAGTTCTTCGCCATGGGGAGCTCCAGTCCTGTTTGTTAAGAAGAAGGATGGGAGCTTCCGCATGTGTATTGACTATTGAGAACTGAACAAGGTGACTGTTAAGAACCATTACCTAATACCACATATTGATGACTTGTTTGACCAGCTCTAAGGATCGAGCTACTGTTCCAAAGTTGACTTGAGGTCAGGATACCATCAACTGAGAGTCCGAGAGGAGGAAGTAGCCAATACAGCTTTCCGAACTCGCTATGGACATTATGAGTTTTTGGTAATGCCATTTGGGCTAACCAATGCACCAGCAGTCTTCATGGATCTTATGAACCGCGTGTGTAAGCCCTATTTGGACAAATTCATCATAGTGTTCATTGATGACATATTAATCCATTCCAAGAGCATGAGCAACACCTGCAGCTAATCTTGGAACTCTTGAGGAATGAGCAGTGATTTTGCTCTAAAGATTTGGAGGCATTATCTTTATGGAACGAAGTGTACGATCTTTACAGATCATAAGAACCTCCAACACATATTCGATCAGAAGGAGCTGAACATGCGACAGCGTCGATGGGTCGATATTCTGAATGATTATGACTGCCATCAGATATCATACACGGAAAGCTAACGTAGTAGCGGATGCCCTCAGTCGTAAGGAAACGAAATCCAAGTGGGTGCGAGCTTTACAACTCACTATTCATTCTAATCTTCCTGATAAGATACGTGAAGCCCAGGGTGAGGCTTTGAAAGAAGAAAACGTCAAGCTTGAAACCTTGCACGGTGCTGATAAGCACCTAGAACTGAAGTCGGATGGTCTTCAGTACTTCACGAATCGGGTCTGGATTCCACTTTTTGGAGATCTTAGACAACTCGTGCTTGACGTAGCTCACACCTCTCGTTATTCGGTACATCCTGGTTCGGATAAGATGTACCAATATCTCAAAACTATCTACTGGTGGCCAAACATGAAAGCTGAGATAGCCACTTATGTCAGTAAGTGCTTGACTTGTGCAAAGGTTAATATTGAATATCAGAAACCTTCAGGCTTACTTCAGCAACCAGAGATTTCCATGTGGAAATGGGACGGTATATCCATGGACTTCACTACCAAACTTCCTAAGACATCCAGTGGGCACGATATGATTCGAGTCATTGTTGACCGTTTGACCAAATTAGCGCATTTCTTGGCAATTAAAGAGATGGACAAGTTGGAACGTCTAGCTACCCTATATATAAAGGAAGTTATCTCTAGGCATGGGGTGCCTACTTCTATCATATCGGATCGCGACGCACGATTTACTTCTCGTTTTTGGACTACTCTCCAAGATGCTTTGGGGACTCGCATAGATATGAGCACAGCCTATCACCCACAGAAGGATGGACAAAATGAGCGTACCATCCAAACATTGGAAGATCTGCTACGAGCGTGCGTGGTGGCCTTTGGCAACAATTGGGATAAGCACTTACCTCTAATCGAATTCTCGTATGACAACAGTTACCACACTTCTATTCAGTGTGCGCCTTTTGAGGCACTATATGGACGCAAGTGTAGGTCTCCCATCTGCTGGACTGAAGTTGGGGATAGTCAACTGACAGGCCCCGAACTTGTACATGAAACTTCTGAGAAGATAGTGCAAATCAGAAACCGTATGGCTGCTGCTCATGATCGACAGAAAAAGCTACGTTGATAAGCGTAGGAAACCTTTGGAGTTCCAGGTTGGGGACAAGGTTTTATTGAAGGTGTCACCTTGGAAGGGGGTGGTACGCTTTGGAAAACGGGGAAAGCTGACCCGCGATACATTGGACCATTCGAGATTGTCGAAAGGATTGGTCCGGTAGCTTACAAGTTAAACTCGCTTAATAAACTCAGTGGGGTACACGATGTATCCCACGTATTGCATCGAATCTAAATAAATGCCTGTTGGATACAACATTGATGGTGCCACTGGAGGAGATCCAGGTGGACGATAGGCTACGGTTCATGGAAGAACCAGTGGAGATTCTTGAGCGGGGCGTCAAGAAACTCAAACAAAACACTATACCTATTGTTAAGGTACGATGGAATTCCCGTCTAGGACCGGAATATACGTGGGAGCGTAGAGATCAAATGTGGCTCAAATATCCACACCTCTTTACTGAACCTGAACCCGTGCATAGATCAAACACTAAACATAAAGCAGCTCGCTCAAGGTGAATTTCGGGGCGAAATTCCTTTCAACTTGGGGATGATGTGACATCCAGGAACCAAGCACACATTATTAAACTGGCTTTACTGTTTACTTACTGAATTTCGGGACGAAATTCTTTTCAACTTGGGGTTGATGTGACACCCCGCATTTTCAGGTTCATACTTTAACTAAACTCTAGTTAACTTATGCATATATTGGTAGCATTTTACTTGACTAGTGGTAGTTAAGTGAGTCACACGGTACATGGTTACAGGTGAACAACTGCATACACGAGTCTTGAACCCTGAACGTTGGTGAAACAATAAAACAAATAATTGTTGAATAACTCGTTTGATATTATTTGAAATTATATGCTTAAGTGAAATTATTTGTGAACTTATGTGATGTTACATGTTATTATGCGAAAACACGTACTGAGCTCGTAACCGACGCTTGACAGACTAATGATCATATATAAGTTATAAAATATTGGGTTAAATATTTTATAGATTCATTATATTTTATATATAAACTATTACGCGAAATTATTTAGAATTAAGCGAAACTAAATTTTGTACGCGAGTATACGAGACCGGGTCCCTAACCAACTATTGTCAAACCGGGAGTTATAAACTAGTTATAAAATATTTGGTTAAATATTTTATAGATTAATTAAAATATATATTACTAATTTTATATATTAAAATACTTGACATAAAAATAAAATAAAAGCCAATGATCTCCAGCCTAGCTGGTTTGAGGTAGGGTGAGTTTTCTCTTAGGGGTTCCCATCCTGGGGGTAGGTCACAAGTTCGATTCATGCACACCACAAAAAATTCCCCGTGATGGTTTGAGCTTAGGCAAGGAGGACACCAGTGTGTGGGTAGAGATTCGAACTTGAGATCACTAGGTTAGGGTTGTACAAGGATTTCCACTGAACTAAGCCTTTCAAAAAAAAAAAATAATAATAAAATAAAATAAAAGCATTATGTGTTAGACTTTGGTGCGTGGACCAAGTCAACACAAATATGGCAATTAATGTGAACACAAATATGGCATAATTGACTGACAAGAGCATCTTGACGGGAAAACAATTTAAAAAAAAAAATAATAATAAGAAGAAGAAAAAGGCGGTGGCACCTTTGGGCTTTGGCTGGCATGGCCCAACAGCAACCTCTTGGCCAGAGCGCTGGAACATGATTAAAAACGGGTTTTATAATCTTTTTCATAATTTACACAACCCTAAAACGACCATACAGCCCCTAATTACGAAATTTTAATCCCTACCCTCTACCATTAACATATTTTAAAGATCCTAGAAGCTAAAGAAGGTTTAGGATCAAGAAGATTGAAGGGCTTAAGGTATAACAACAATCTCTTATGTTCTTAATCTCTTTAATTATGTTTTTAAAGCATCAAAACTTGTTTGTCCAGATCTGATGTGAAAATTAAATAACATAAACATGCGTTTTAATAAAGATTAACATGCTAAATAACATTGATTATGTGTTATTATGATGAGTCTTGAATGATTATTGTATGTGTATGATCGTTAATAAATTAGGGTTTATAAAAGATAATATTCATGATGAATCTTGTTGTGTGAGATCTGATTTACATGCTATGAGTATTTTAATACATATTTATGATGCTATTACGCGATATTATGGACCTAGGGTTTGATATAATTGATAATATTGCATGATTAGAATCTGGACAGAATCTGAATGTCGACTTGTAGGGTCTGTTTCGTGGCTTGAAAATAATTGGTTTGATCGATTCTTTGCATGAATAGATTGTACATTGTCTTAGCTTTTTAGAATGGGCAAAATCATCTGATTTGGATGTCGTTTGATATGTTTTTGGAATTTTCATTTAAAACAGGTCAGGTCAGAATTTCGGGTATCAAACTGAGTCAACTTTGAAACATCATAAATCAAGTTTTATAAAGAATTGGGTTGTTAAATTTTTACAGAAGGTTAATATTGGAGTAATATGAGTTTTCCAAGTGGATTCATCCCGTTTGGATGAATACACAATTTTTGGGAATTTATCTACCAAACTGACCTGTTAGGAAGGTTTTCTGAACATAGATGTATTAGACGAATTTTAATTATTTTTGTGTTTGGATTTAAGACAAAACAAAAATAAGTATTGTTAAGTGAATCCCAAAGAAAATTCAGTAAATATTTGGGAGGTTAACTCACTGATTTGCTATTTTAAATAAATTGTTTTGATGGCGCACAATCTGTCCTGAAAACACAGATTGTGTATTATGTGCTTATGTGATTAATTGAGGTCTTAGGTGGTATGGAATTGACATGTAACTGAAGTACACTTGTCTGAGACACATACGGAATGTAGAAACTAATTGTAACCAACGTATTCACCAACGGGTCCGTAGGATTTACTTATGCATGTAGAATCACTAGGTGTCACTTACACGCTTTTGAACATTTAAAACGCCTTGGACAAACGAGTTATATGGTGTAATGATATTATGCCTATACTCACTTAATGACACTGTTATTAGGGTGTCGGTAGCATATATTGCTTGCTGTTCGGATTCCTTGCTTGCACGTTAAGGTGAGTTTACGGCCCCTCTTTTAACTGGTTTCACTTTTCGGGGGAGAAAACATGTGTTAAAACTTATGTTTGGTAACTATTGTCATACTATGGGTTTCTATGGTTTACTATACGATCTTTGGAAGTCCCGGGGGAACCATGAATGTGCGGGTTTGCACAACGGGGAAATGTGAATAGCGCTATTGGGAGTGACCAACCCCGCTCGTCGACTTGGAGGGTCGGCGGGTGCATATTGTCTCAAACAGGAACAACAGGTTTACTACATCGGGCACGACATCTGGTTTGCGAGTTAGTAATGGTTTTCCAATCGTAGTAGTAACAAAACATACGCCTAGCTAGCGTACTTTGGTTTTCGATTTGTTATAGTATGGACAGGTTGAACTTGGTACTGTGATTACAAAACCTGTAAAGCATTTTTGTGCTGACGTTAACTTTTACATGTTTTCTCAGGTCGCTAAGGTAGCACAATGGAACTAGGGCGCACGCGTCTGCACGGCGTCTAGTTAGGATTGCATGGTTTTCAAACATTGAATAATTTGGTTTACGTTTGAATTATGTTTTGAATAAGCTTCCGCTGTATTTGGGAATTTTTAAACTATGTTTTTGAAATTGCATATGTTCATTTAGACTTGTTTATTGTGATCGTTGGTTTGGATCCTGGTTTGTCATGCGCCTCGCGGTAAAACTCCGCAAGTGGATTTTGAGGGTGTGACGTGTTCGTGTCTTAACAGATTGTGTCTAGCATGATATGTCAGCCCTGTATGGGTGGAGTTATGCTACAAATAATGAAAAGAGTAAACGCCAATTTGCATCCCTGTGTTGATGGCATAATCAACTTGGGTCCCTCCTTCCAGATTCTTGCATGTTGAACCCCTGTGGTTTGCGTTCTTTTTTACTTTGAGTCCCTTTAGCTAACGGGCATCAATATATTCCATTTGATACCTAAGACTATGTGGTGTGGGACGCGAGCGAGCAGACGCAAGTGGGCAGCTGATCCACGTGGCTCACGAACACCACAACATACACGCACGAGTGTGGCTTCGAGCGAGCCCACACTATCATGCTCGCTTGGGTTAGCGGAGAAAAAGTAGTTGTTGGACATCAAAATTTGACCGTTGGGGGCTGGCGAACTATTTATTTTTAGAAACCTTTAAACTTTATACATTATATTTTCAAATTTTCACTCACTTTGAACACGAAAAATGAAATGGAATGACTTTTCTTCGTTCGACTCTTCGGAGGAAGACGATTTGATTATGGAAGTGGGCAGGATAACGGTTAACTACTTAATTGCCGGTCTCAAAGGCAACCCGTGCTAACGAGACAACCACCTCTTGATCATGATAGAAAGAGGGCAAACGAAACTTTGATACGACACAATTTTAGCCCTAGTCCTCTCTATAATGAAGAACATTTTAGGCTATGTTTTCGAATGAGCAGACAACAGGAGCGATATCAGTTTTTTTCAATAAAGAGAAGATGCAAGAGGGCGACCAAGATTCACCTCTGTACAAAAATGTACAACCGCTCTTTGACAACTGGCATATGGGCTTTCGTCAGACGCAATGGATGAATATATAGCAATGTCCAAAAAAGTTATGCGCGATTCGCTTCATTTTTTTGTCAAGGTATATGTGTGTGTATATATTGTTTAAATTTGTCAACATCGTTTAAACTGTATATCTTTACGTAGGGATCATATCCATTTACTCTCGAAGATATTTTCGTAAACCAACATTGTTTTCATGTGCTCCACAGCCAACTAAGTCCAAAACGCGTTGGTGATTTAAGAGGCAGGACATTACTTATGAACCAAGATCTCTCCTGTCCACGGATGATGTGGTATATGCCTAGGGTGTTACAGCAGGGGTTTTCGTCGCAGGGAAGGTGTGGTGGTGAGGTGGTTATTCCGGGTGATGGAAAGTGGTATATCGTTGGGAATGGTGGCGAATGGGGAGGATGTTTGGTGGAGGAGGTGAACAGAGGAGCGACGATTATAGGAGTGGTGGTTTAGAGTTTAATAGAGGAGGGTGGTGTGGTGGGTGGACAGTTATGATGGTGGTTTTAGTGGAATAGTAAAGGTGATGGGTATGTACTTCAAGTGACGGTGGTTGACGATGATGGTTTGTGGTGGTTTAACGTTTATAGGTGGGCGATGACGGGAATTTAGAGTTCTGGGTGGGTGGTTCATGGTGTTATGTTTCTTGACGACGGAGACACTATGGAGATGGTTGGTGGTGGTTGATGATGGTGACGGTGGTGGTACACGATGAAAATGGTTTGTGGTGGTTGATGATGCTGACAGTTGTTGGTTGCGTTTGAGATAGAGGAACAAGGGTGGTAGGTCATTGACGGTGGAGTGGTGGTGGCGATAGGTGTAGCCGAAGGGGAATGGGTGATAGTTGGTGGCCACGGAGGCATCAGTTATGGCTTGTTCTTGTCCGGTGTTCATGGAGTAATGTTGGAGAAGAGAATGGTTATAGGGTAGTTGATATAGGGGCAAAATGGCCATTTAATAATATTTGAATGTTCAATGTAACGAGAGTTAACATGAGGGACTCATGGTGTAAGAAAAACAAAATCAAAATCACAGGGACACAACATGGGAGATTTTGTAAGTATAGACTTAGGTTGATGTTGTCATCAATCCATAGGGATGCAAATTGTAGTTTAGACTAGTGAAAATCCTAAGAAATGTGAGAATGATTAAGAATTAACATGTAGGAATCATGTTTTGAACTTATAAATGATGTTTTGGGTTATTTTAGCTTGAAAAAACAACAAACACAATAATTTAAAACACAATGCAATGTATTATAGCCATGTAATTTAAAACATAGTTAAAACATACTGCTTAGTACTTAAAACATAATGTTTAACTTTCTTGGCATGGTGTTTTAAATTTTAAGCCTATAATACATTGCTCTATATTTTTAATTGTTACGTCTGGTGTTTTTTTAGCCAAAACAATCCAAAACATCATGACTAAGCTCATTTGTACACTAACGTCACCCCTGTGGTTTGTACATTTTAACATTTTCATGTCTTCATAATAAAAAATTACATCATTGATATCAATTTTTCAAATAGTTTTACAATTAGTATAATTTATACCAACAACGAACCCATTTGCAAATCTACTAGTTATACTTGGTTGATGGTATTTTTTTCACGGGGTATGGAGCTTTGTTAGAATTTTTGTTCTTAACACATATTCTTTGTTTTACTTGAAACATGATGTACAATAATGACATCACCTAGAGAAACTAATCATTTCACTAAAAGTAAATTATTAAAACCGTCCATGTGGTTTGGGTCAATATGCTAGTCCAGTCCAATCTTTTAAAAATTGCATGAACACTCCTTGATCTTTCAGAAAATATGCCTAAACAGTCTAACGACTTAACCCAGTTAACTTTTCTCCGTTAAGTCAGGAGCATTTTCGTCTAATCGTGTATAAATTCATCTTCTTCCCCATTTCTTCTTCCCTGATCAGACCCACCACCCACCACCATCTTCACCTTTCACCACCACCACTACCCACCATCTCCTACATAATGCAGCTTTCTTTGACTCACTCACATGTCTATAACGATCTCCAACTCGAAACTGATCCAGTTAATTGAACCTGTTAATCACTTTGCTGATCAACTATCCATTACACTTCTGATTCGGTATAGCTCCTGATTAAAGAGTTGCACTATTCCAATCTAAGTATGAAAGTTGCTTGTTTCACTGAAACGTCACCTAATCAAACCCAAAGTGCAGACTCTGGCGATGTCTGATAATGTTCCGGGGCGACGTTTCTGTTCTGAACGAACCCCTTTGTACGTAGGTTCGATTCCTTCTAGGTCCAAATCGACCATCCCTCTTGCTTGCAGGTATGGTCAATCTCCACATGTCCCTTTAATCAATGACGCTACTGCTGCTTTGATTTGATTTCTCTATTTCACCAGACACCTAATCAAACACCTCTGAGCTACAGGTAACCCTAAACTCGCAGCCCCTCTCGGATTTACTCACAGGTCCTTCAATTTGTAACAGATAAAGTGTGATTGGGTTGGGGGTAAGGGATGTAATTTACTAATTTATCACTGTACGTAGGTTCGATTCCTTCTAGGTCCAAATCGACCATCCCTCTTGCTTGCAGGTATGGTCAATCTCCACATGTCCCTTTAATCAATGACGCTACTGCTGCTTTGATTTGATTTGATTCCTCTATTTCACCAGACACCTAATCAAACACCTCTGAGCTATAGGTAACCCTAAACTCGCAGCCCCTCTCGGATTTACTCACAGGTCCTTCAATTTGTAACAGATAAAGTGTGATTGGGTTGGGGGTAAGGGATGTAATTTACTAATTTATCACTGGTATTATTATTATTATGATTGAAATGTTTCTTCCCCGAATTATTATCTGCAATTGCTCGTTGTTTGGATTATTATTATATAACCGTTCGTTTGTCTTGAGAGATTTTTCATTGTTTGGGTAGTGGGTAGTGGTAGTGGTGGAGGAGATGGTGGATAGTGGTGGTGGTGAAAGGTGAAGATGGTGGTGAGTGGTGAGTCTGATCAAGGAAGATGAACTTATACATGATTAGACGAAAATGCCCCTGACTTAACGGAGGAAAGTTAACTGGGTTAAGTCGTTGGACTGTTTAAGGGATGTAATTTACTAATTTATCACTGGTATTATTATTATTATGATTGAAATGTTTCTTCCCCGAATTATTATCTGCAATTGCTCGTTGTTTGGATTATTATTATATAACCGTTCGTTTGTCTTGAGAGATTTTTCATTGTTTGGGTAGTGGGTAGTGGTAGTGGTGGAGGAGATGGTGGATAGTGGTGGTGGTGAAAGGTGAAGATGGTGGTGAGTGGTGAGTCTGATCAAGGAAGATGAACTTATACATGATTAGACGAAAATGCCCCTGACTTAACGGAGGAAAGTTAACTGGGTTAAGTCGTTGGACTGTTTAAGGGATGTAATTTACTAATTTATCACTGGTATTATTATTATTATGATTGAAATGTTTCTTCCCCGAATTATTATCTGCAATTGCTCGTTGTTTGGATTATTATTATATAACCGTTCGTTTGTCTTGAGAGATTTTTCATTGTTTGGGTAGTGGGTAGTGGTAGTGGTGGAGGAGATGGTGGATAGTGGTGGTGGTGAAAGGTGAAGATGGTGGTGAGTGGTGAGTCTGATCAAGGAAGATGAACTTATACATGATTAGACGAAAATGCCCCTGACTTAACGGAGGAAAGTTAACCGGGTTAAGTCGTTGGACTGTTTAGGCATATTTTCTGAAAGATCAAGGAGTGTTCATGCAATTTTTAAAAGATTAAACTGGACTGACATATTGACCCAAACCACACAGATGGTTTTGTAATTTACTCTTTCACTAATAAGCTTCCAATGCCAATACCAAGAAAAAAAAACACACACACATTTATAAATTTATAAACAAGCGAGATTTCATATCGGAAACAAAAAAAAACACAGAATATTTAAAACCATAAACATGTCTTAATCATTTTGGTCGAGTTCATAAAATTTGAGTAATAAACTCACTAGCAATAAATAATTAATCACTTTTGTTATAAAAAAAATTAACATGATTCATTTCCAAATGTTAGGTTTTCAATAATAGATCTTATGTGATAAAACACTAGTATATAATTCTAATAAAACATGTTTTGCGCTTTCCATAACTAGCGCAAATTAAGCACTAATAAGTCGATAATTAACAAGAGTTTGTGAACAGAACAACATTTTCAGGTGTCTTATTCAATCCCCATCTTAACAAAAACAACACTCAGCCATAGAAAAAAAAACCATACATGGGTGTGTGAGATAGTTGCATTGATACATGAGCAGGAAAAGCAAACACACAACTTATTTGGTAAAAAAACACAGTGCAGGGAGAACCTCACTTAGTCCACCAGTGAAGGAAGTCCTTGCGTCGGTTGATCTTTTTCTGCAGCTGGAGAAGCCCGTATAAGAGAGCCTCAGCTGTCGGTGGGCAACCAGGGACATAAATGTCAACCGGGACGATCCTGTCACAACCCCTGACAACAGAGTATGAGTAGTGGTAGTATCCACCACCATTTGCACAGCTTCCCATGGAAATCACCCACCTTGGCTCGGGCATCTGGTCGTACACCCTGCAAATGAATTTACCATTTCAGTCCAACATGTAACAATTATAAATATATCATGAGAACAGGGTTTTAAAAAGCGTGCCTGAGGAGCGAGGCGCAACACGGCGTTGCAAAGGGCACCTCAGGGATTTGCACTTACAAAATTTCCCGAAAACGCAAGAAAAACACATTTTTTTTCACTTTTTTTTTTGGGTTTTTTGGTCCTGAGGCGCGCGCCTCTCGTACACCATGTGTTTTAAAGCACAAAAATGTTGTACCTTGGTGTTTTTGGCTTGTATATATATAGGTAAAATCATATAAAAACCTTATTTATAATTATAGCTATATTTTGGGTAAATGGAGCTAAAAGCCTATGGGATATATATGAGATCTATAAAAAATTATATAATTAGTGCGCGCTTCGGATACGAAAAGCCAACAGCTTTTGCGCTTGGCGCATTGAGCTTAGACCTCGTTGCTTTTGTGCGCTTTTTAAAACCAATCATGAGAGTTTGGTAAAAATGGATGTCATGAAACGTTGGTCCAAGCAGAGTCGAGTAAACTAAAATCTTGTGAGATGTTGGTCAAAGCAGAGCCAAGTAAACTAAAAATCTTGTAAGATGTTTGTGAATAAATAAAAATGACACTTTTTAACATTACCTATCCTATAATTACCAAAATGTCTTTGTGAGCGTGTTTCTACTATTGCAAATAGTACTACCTCCTTATGCTTATGGTACAAGCTGTTGATGCATCACTTTTCCTGCAAAACCATTCTTTTCTATCATTCACCACTTTGTTCTTTCTATCTCTAAAACATCTCTTTGCCTTCTCTCTACTCTTCTTTTTCCCTAAAGCATCAACCACTTTCCCCTATCAATAAGAGGTTTTGTCTATCCTTATTTTACCCTTACAGGGATGTCTACAAAAGCTTTTATACATGGTAACTATGTCAGAGATTAAAATGGTTGTTTATGTGGTTTGCAACCGCTAGTAAAACGATCAACAGTTGGTTTAGCTTTAGGATTTATGCTCCTACAAATATAATCACCCTGAGAATCTCTACATTGATAATTCACTGTCAATTAGGGGTGTGTAACTGGTTTATCTTAGCTTACCTACAATACAACCAATTTTAGTTTACATGTTTGTAGTTGGAAATACACACAGATGCATGGAACCTAAGTACACATCACTACTAAACGAACCACCTAAGGGGTTGGTTCTGAACTGAATTGGTTCGAAACTGAAACCGCACTAGTTTCATATGTCATTCGGTTTAGTTTTCATTTGACGTTTTTGGTAAGGTTTGATATCAGAGTGATGCATAGCCAAAATTACCATCTTATTTGGTAAACGTAAGAAATCGTTAGAGAAAACTCACAGACCCTACCAACAGCCTAAACCAGTGGGGCCAAGTAAAGTGCAGCTTACGTTAGACATGTGGCTTTCAAGGGTTTAAGGCAGGAAACCAGTAGAAGCTGGATTGGTGAAACATCTGCTAGAGAAGAACCAGGTGCTTAATTTACTTGAAACAAAAGGATAACTAGTTGTAATGAGGTGTTTGAACTTTGAGTGTGCATTTTAAAAGTAACGAGGTGTTTGCAGATAACTAGTTGTAATGAAATGTGATGTTCTTCTGCTCATTGAAGCTGTCACACTCAGTTTGATCATTGATGGTAACTGGTAAGTTCCAACTAGTTAAAGAAGCGATAAATATAATGAACAAAATTAACACTGTGGATGTATTTAAATTCAAAATTATCAAAATTTACCTTTTCTCAATTATAAATTACCCACCACTATATGTTTAAATAAATTTGTCATATAAAACTAACAATCAAGCTAACTATTTAGCCTTTGAAAAGTGTGCCTCAGGTGCGCGCTAGCTGCAAGGCTATCAGAATAACACATCAAGGCCTCAAGGTAGCACTTAATTCACATGTGGCTTAAAACTGGTCAAAATTAGGGTATGAAGAAGGCTGATATGTAAAAATGAGCAAAACTTAAGTAAAAGAGATGAGAGAGATGCGACTTTTGGTTATACGTAAAACTTCTGCGACTTTTGGTTATACGTAAAACTTAGTTGGTTTTATGTATAACAATGCCTCAAGTACGTAAAGCTCTCGCTTCTTCATTATACGCCCCCTTCTATCTCCTCCTCCATGCTCCAGACACAAAACACAAACCCTAGCCAGAAAAATTTAGCTCATATATTTAATTAGGGTTCAAAATCAAGGAGTATCTTCAGTAACGACACTAGGGCAGACACATTTTGGCTATAAATTGGTACGATTTTGGTTTAAAATAAGGTAAGAAGTCATTCTACTTGTTCGATTTGGTCCATTTTTTACCTATATTTTGAACGCTCATGTCAGATTTTGGCCGTTTTGGACCGAATTTTTCTGACTTTGGTGACTATCGATTAATTGAGTGATCAACTGAAAAATAAACGGTAGATGGCCGATCGACAATTAATCACCGACTAGTCGGAGTAGTGATTAGTCACGAGTTTTACAATGCTGTCTAATTGTTCTATTTAGAATGAAAGAATCTAATTGGATTATGAGTTAAATTGATACTCCATTGCTAGTTCAAGCTTGGCATGCTTGGATCGTGTTCTTTCAAACCTAATCGACTTAACATGGTGATTATCTCAATTTCTGTATCCTAAACTCAGTTTAGACAGCCTTCAGCCCTACAAATTGACCGAGTGGCGCTTCTGTGTTTCAGTATCTCTGTCGACCAGTCGCCTATCCATTACACTTAAACTCTACTTCTCTATCAGTTACCTACTCTAATCTATATCGATGCGTCTCCGCCTCGTAACCAAGGTTCTGTCCAAACTCAATAATCATGAAACCCTAGAAATCCTAAACAAAGATTCTGTCACCAGTATCCACACTCAAAACTGTCATGAAACCCTAGAAATTAAAACCCTAAACATAAACATAAACATAAACATAAACAATAGGTAACAAAAAGGATTAATAAACACTTACTTTCTCAAAGCAGGAGCCATCTTATTAGTAAGAGTACCAGCAACAATCATACAATCAGACTGTCTAGGACTCGGCCTAAAAATAATCCCAAACCGATCCAAATCATATCGAGCAGCGCCAGTATGCATCATCTCAACAGCACAGCAGGCGAGCCCAAACGTCATGGGCCAGATCGATCCACGACGCGCCCAGTTCATCAGATCATCAACCTTAGATATCACAAACTCAGCCGTCTTCGATAAACCTGCAGCTGAACCGGTTGAAGGTGGACCGGGCCGTGAGTACGGCGCCGGAGAAGAGAACGACTCGGATAACGCCGGCACGGTTGTGTGGATCGATGCGGCGGCGCGTGTAGATGACGCGAGGAGTGCGAGACGGTGGGATTGTTTTGCAAGGAGAGCCATTGTAGAGAGAGAGAGAGAGAAGGTTTGCAGGTGTTTTGAGGGAATTAGGTTTGAGTCGATTCGGGTCGGGTTGATTTGTATAGGTGGGTTGGAGTTGGGAGTTAATGTTTTAAGATGGAATCATGGAATGATCGATGATGGTGGTATCTTCGTGTTTCAATAGATGTCACGAATGAAATATTAACGCGTATGATTAATGTTATTGAAGGGGTAACACGCTAAAGGGACTGGTTTTGATTTTGGAATGAGATGTGTATGAGTTAATGTTGTTAGGACTCGGTGTGACGTCAAACAAGTTTTTTTTGTTAGTTTATTGGTTAGATCGGACGTAATAACCGGACGACTTTGTAAATATTATAAAATAAAAAGCCTAACATAGGAATAGTTAAAACATAATCATGTTCGACCTCGTGGTTTTCTATTTTGACCGTCGGTTTTCCAATCGAACCTCCGGTTCACATAAAAATAAGTTCTAAAGTTCTAACACCCTAACCAGACCGGCTAAGGCCCCAGTTCAGGCCGGTTTGATTTGATTTGTATAGGTAAGTTGGAGTTAGTAAATGAATGATATTGGTGGCATGTTCGTGTTTCAATGTGTATCATAAATTGAATAATAGACTTATGATTAATGTTGTTGAAGGGGTAACGCCCTAAATGGTTTGGTTGTGACACTAGATATGGAGGATTGGTGCGGAAAATATGTTGGTGATTCGGTATGTTTGATGTGGTACTAGTTTGGATTGGATTAATTAGCATATGGTGGAGGTCGTCATTTTAGGTGAGCAGTGCATCTCAACAAACTAGGGACCAACAATAATATGTAAAACCAAGTAACAATATATGGTCAGAGGAGGGCCACATGTCACGTTATCTTAACCGTTTTGATCAATTTTTTTTACAGGGTACACACATTTATCGATTTATATGAGGTCAAAATGTTTTGTCAATAAAGTCTCTCATATTCTCATGGCAAAGCTTAGTTATAGAGATATCATCCTATTTGTGGTAGCCTAACCCTTCACGATCCCACACCCCATGATCCAAGGGGGAGGTTACATAGGATAGGAGTAACTCATCTCAAAAGTCGAATCTCAACCTCAAGGAATGAATGTGGTTTTGTATATAAAAAAACAATAGATAGTTTTATACATGTATCTAATGTCACCATGCATAATTTTGGAACAGTAAATATTCAAAAGAAAGAGACATCCAGGAATTTTGGAATTGTTTCATAGACTTTTAACATGAATCGAATTGATACATTATTCATTGATTTTCATTATGCGTATATATCTTAATGCTAAAGCCTAAAGTGCACATTAATATGAAATGTTAGTTAAAAAAAGTTAATTTAACTAAACCAACATGGAAAAAAGTCTTCAGACATCTTAAAATCGAAACATTATAACACTATTTGACTACTATTTTTCAAATACAATATACTTTGTTTACAACTTACAATTACCAGATTCATGACATTAACCTAATAGATATGCAACCCCCCCCCCCCCCAACCATCACCACCATCGCGACAACCATAATCATTCATTTCCGCGCATAGAAGACAACGCGACAAGGCCCAACTTCTGTAGATTCATTTTAACAACAGTATCCGTAAACATCTTAGTATCCTCAACCGTATTCCCAACAGGCACATCAACAATATACGATTCCAAAACAACGGTGTACACCTTTTCGTCCTTCTTAAACTCATTAACCGACGTAACAGAAAGATAGTTACTCAACCTATGTTCACCACCCAAAACTCTAAAACTCAATATATGCTTCTCATCATCAAGAACCTCGAGCCGCTCAGTGCTTGTGGAGGCTGGGAGACCCGACATGACTGTCACTTCACGTATGCTGCCAACTCCACCGTCCCCAAACATGTTGCAACTCTTGATGAAATGCTTGTAGCGTTGTGGGTTGTCGAAACTGCGAACAAGTGGCCAGACTACGCGTGTGGGTGCGTCGATGTGGTGGGTTATGAGGGATGTGCATGTGTTGGGCAGTTGTTTGAAGATGTGGTGTGCATTGATTAAGAGATGGAGTTGGGAGTATTCTTCTTGTGTGAGGCCTTCTGGGATTGTGTTTTGGTCCATTGTGTGAGGTAAATGAAGGGATTAGATTATTGAATAATGGTTTTAATGTGTAGATGATTGGTTGATATGTAGAGAAAAGGACTAATCCAAGTTGGAAGCAGATCACATGGAAATGGAAGTGGCAAAAAGAAGGTTGTAATGAAGTTCTTGTGAGTGATGAAAAGGATGTGTTTTTTTTTTTTTTTTTTTTTTTTTTTTTTTTTATAATTGTTTTCAACCATAAATTATAATAATTAGCATGATGTGAAATGGGTCGGGTCAAAATGGATCACATAGGTGTCTTATGAGAATATGTCCAATAGGTTCGTCGGTTCATGTCAAAACACATTGGGCCGAAGCAGGTGTACCCATAGTTATCAAAGGCGTTAGGCGCACTCAAGGCGCATAGGCCTCGCCTGGGGCCTAGGCGCGAGGCGCAAAAAAAGCGAGGGCCTGTGAAAAAAGAAGCGAACAAGAAAATAAAGTAAAATATATTAAAATAATACTATTTTTCATCTAGTTAGTATCAAAAGTTTTAAAATATTGTTCTATTAGTATATAGAAGTAGTGTTCCTCAGATAAAAGTAGAAATCTGGCTGAATTCTAGCCATAATTTAACGAATTTGGCTGAAAACTCTCCAGAATTTGCTGAAATCTGCGCCTAACCATCACCTGGAGAATTAAAGCGCAATTTCCTCGACTCAAAGCGCAAATGCATCGCCTTGCCTAAAAAATGGGCCTAGGCGCAAGAGGCGATGGCTTTTAACAACTCTGGGTGTACCCGCTTTAACATGTTCCATGGCTAGTGGCGACTTTAATCTATTTCTTTATGGTTAGTGTCAAAACACATTGGGTCGAACCAGGAATCCCTCCCTTTCTGTTTTCTTCATTTGTTTTCTCTTTATTTCTTACCAATTTGGATGAATGAATTTAAGTCCAGAAACCACTCCATTTCAGTCCATAAAAACAACTCCGCAATATAATTTTCCCTTCCTTCCAAATCATTTCTTCTCTCCTTAAATGAAACTATGATACACAACGTCAATGCTGAGGGAAGGAGGGTTAAAGCCAGGCCCAAATTGACTTGGGTTGAGCGGATTAGACATGATTTACCAGATTTACACATATCGGAGGGCATGCATGGGGACAAAACTTCATGGAGACGTAAGATTAAGGTTAGAGACCGTTACAGACAGAGTACATATTATGTCTTAGCATAAAACTTCGAAATTGAAAAAAATGTAGTTGTAACTAGAATTTAAAATTAATATATGATGTCATTCAGAAAATTATATAAATCTTTTATATTAACAGTTTTTAAATCAATTTAAGTCATTAGCTATTATAAGAAAAGAGCAAAACTAAAAAAAATATATATTCAGGCTGAAAAAAAAAGAAAGTTAATCCTACTCCTACCCATGTCAACTAGTACTAAAAATATTATCAGTTTGCACATGTTACCCAACCTGGCCCAACTTTGCCACCTCATATGTATATACTTCTATAAACAATATGATCATCAAAGACAGTTAAACTAGTTGTGTTTTATACAACACCAGGCTATATTTGAATAACTTATATTTACATTTTAAAACTGCCAACAGAACCTGTTTGCTTGTCAAGTGCTTCGGGTTTACAAACTACGACTACTTGAACATATCGCTCTTTAAAAAAATCTGTCATCTACCCTGTTAAATTTTCAATATTTACTAGTTTTGAAACCATTTTCGGTGTTTCAATATACAGCTTAAGATTTTTTTTCCCAGAAGGTTTCAACTTGCCTGCTGAAATTTTCGTGGGGTGAAAGGAGCATCGGGTCGTGGACTTGTGGTTGGTTTCTTATGACGAAAAAATGGTATCCATTTCGTTGAGATCAGCATCACGTTAGTTCTTTGCGTAGTGAAAAAATGATTTCACTTTGCATCCTCAACCGATGTGTGGAAAACAAAACTTGGAAATGCTGTGGTGATGTCCCTGAATAATCAAATATAATTTAAACAACTAACTCAGATGGGTCAGATGGCTGTGAAAAAGATAGTTCATGACTCAAATTAATGTAATTTTTTTGCAATAGTGGTGTAATATAGGTAGTAAGATGGATTGAAACAATAGTTTGTCTAGTTTTTGAAAACTTATAAATAATTAAATTGTGAATTATGATTTCAAAAACAATATTATCACAATTTAAATCATTGAAAACAAAACAAAATAAGAGGTTGTATGCATTAAAAAAAGCAACTTTGAACGGCTTTCTCAACCTTGGTTTTAAAAAGCGCTAGGCGCACAAAAGCGACGAGGTCTAAGCGCATCGCAAGAAGCGCAAAAAGCGTGGGATTTTCGTACCTGAAGCACACACTAATTATATAATTTTTTTTATATATCCCATAGGCTTTTAGCTTCATTTTACCCAAAATATAGCTATAAATAAGGTTTTTATATGATTTTACCTAAAACACCAAGGTACAACATTTTTATGCATAAAAATACTTGGTGTACGAGAGGCGCGGGCCTCAGGGCCAAAAGCGACTGAAAAAATGTCAAAAAATGCGCTTTTTCTGCGCCTTTGGGTAAATGGGTAGGCGCAAAGCCATGAGGCGCCCTAGGCTACGCCTTGATGCGCCCCGCGCCTAGGCGCGCTTTTTAAAACCCAGTTCTCAACGCGATAACGCGTTCCATCCATTTGACCAATTTCTAAATTTTCCAATTTGGCTGTTTGAAACATGAAAACTTTTGCTAATATCATATATACCCAGCTATAGAGATTAATATAAAATATACGCATTTGAGATACTCGAAATTTCATATTGACCCATTTCATTATATACAACGTATGACGTGACCAATATACCCTTCTCTTAACTCTTACACACCAAACTCGCCTATCCTAATGCAAGTTTTAAGAAAGGATATAAATGTCATAGATTTGAAAATTGGTATGATTGCTCTTATGATCTTTTGTAGAGTAAATATGATATTATACCAAGTTTTGGGGAAGATATATGGAATTAACCCTTAGAGCATAACCGAAATCAACTAATTCATAAGTAAACGAGTCAGAATTGCCACTTCTACTATTATTCTATTAACAAAAGAAAAAACAAATTTAGGAAGAAAAATACATACGCGAGATAAGGAAGAGTCATGTTCTTCAAAAGGCCAGGATATCGAAGGACAAACTCTTTCCATTCCTCTTTACAGATTTTACCATCTCCATCAGCATCCGCATCAACAAATGTCTGCAATAACCATCATCTTTGTCTTTTATTGGTTACTACAGAAAATATAGATAATATTTTTTTTTAATAAATTTAGGAAGATCTTACTTTGTCAATAATAGCCTCAAGAAGATCATCGGATAATGTCATCTCAGATTCCATTAATATTGCTATCAGCATCTGCTTCACCTATTCAAAATAAAATGCAAACTGAGTTCCATACATGATATCTGTCGGACACTCGAATGTTAAAGCATACTCACTTCCTCTCGCTCAATATACCCTGTCTGTCGCAGATCATAGAGCCTGAAAGCAACTGCAGAAAATCATATACATCTTTAAAGGTTAAATCTTGTAAGATATATAGTTTAAAGAAAATCATGAAAGTAGTCATTTTTATGAGTGTATATAACTCTATGGTCATGTCAGAACAATTTTGCGCATACTCATGAGATACGCGAATATATGATCGCGTATATACTTTTCTTCGCCTAAACTCCAAATATTAAATATTTTCATTCTATAAACATATAATGCATATACACACGAATGACAAAGCATGCTCGAATCTATGCACAATATCGTGTCATGTAACATTAGTTTATTTAATTTTGGGGTATGGATTTTATTAATCCAAACTTTCACCCATTGGCCGGCAATAATATGTACTTCAAAAATTCCCAACAACGATCCCAACTTTCAACATATTGGCCGACAATGAACCTTTGTTAACTGAGAACTAACTCAGTTAGTGGATGATGACGTGGACGCTGACGTGGCATGCTCACGCTGATGTGGCACGTCATCATCCATGTCAGCATGAGCATGCCACGTCAGCGTCCACGTCATCATCCACTAACTAAGTTAGTTCTCAGTTAACAAAGGTTCATTGTCGGCCAATACGTTGAAAGTTGGGATCGTTGTTGGGAATTTTTGAAGTACATATTATTGCCGGCTAATAGGTGAAAGTTTGGATTAATAAAATCCAATACCCCTTTAATTTTTAATAGGAAAAAGTTTGATACATGGGTAAAAGGAGATACATGACTCTGTGTCGCGTATCTTATGATTAAATGAGTGATATGTTTTTGACATGACTATATAGGTATAACACACTAAAAAATGGCTATTTTGTGCTTTTCTCTACATTTTATTATTAATGAAAGATTGAAAGTATAGCTTTAACATCTTACAGTTTATTTTATCTTCTGTAGATGCACAGGGATGGAAAATACTGAGAGCATGGACAAATTCCTCAAATTCAATTACACCATTCTTCTTCTCATAAAAAAGATCAAAAACCTATAAAAATAGCGTTTTTGTAATTGTAATGTCTTGTAAAATGCTTGGTTTTAAAAAGCGCTAGGCACACAAAAGCGACGAGGTCTAAGCGCATCGCGCGAAGCGCAAAAAGCGTGGGATTTTCGTACCCGAAGCGCACACTAATTATATAATTGTTTTTATATATCCCATATATATTCCATGAGTTTTTAGCTTCATTTATCCAAAATATAGCTATAAATAAGGTTTTTATGTGATTTTACCTATATGTACAAGCCAAAAACACCAAGGTACAACATTTTTATGCATAAAAAATACCCTGTGTACGTGAGGTGCGCGCCTCAGGTGAAAAGCGATTGAAATTTTGACAAAAAAGCGCCTGAGGCGCGCGCCTTTGGGAAAAAGGATAGGCGCAAAGCCCTAAGGCGCCCTACACTGCGCCTTGCGCGCCTCAGGCGTGCTTTTTAAAACCCAGGTAAAATGTGGGATATAGCCTGTCCAAAAATAGATTAACAAAATTAGGACAGATTAAATAACTTTTTAACAAAGCATCTACCCGATCCAAAAATAGATTCTCGCCCTGAGGGGTATTGAATAACGCTAACCGGAGCTCTTCCTGTACAAAAGTACACATCAAATTACTAGCATTTATAGACAATGATGCAATACATAAGCATATCCATATGACTGAAATGAAATCAATCAAAATGGCTAAATTTGGGTAGAAATCATCAATGTCAGAATTAGGGCTATAGATGTATAAAAATTGGGTCTGACTTGGCAAAGCGCCTATGGCCCGCAAGTCTAGACAGATCAAAAGTTATGTCCGCTTTAAGTTGGACCTTTTCGGTCCAAATACAAGTCTGCTAGTTCCAGACTTCCTAGATCATATTTGTATCATATTTACTCTTATGACTTAATTGAAAAGTGAAAACTAGAAAGTATACCTTGTGTATCAATCCATCATCAATAATGGAGGAACTCAAGCTTTTAAACAGTTCAAAAAGCGCCTCCACTTCATTAACACTAACTGCAAAGACCGTAAGAGTGAGTGTAAAAGGTAGCCTTGGTAAAATTCTTATCTCATGCACGGCATTGCCACATGATTGTTAGAACAGAAAACATATGTGCCTTTAGAACATATCATCCCAATCAAAACACAACTTTTATAAAAAATAACTATTTGCGGAACTAACATAGTTATATCGACTGAGTTGCATAAAAACCATTCACCTCAATTACAGTATCCTCCTCTATTACATAAAAATGCATCCACTTTTGAAGAAATGCACAAACGACTAGGGGTAGCAATTTTTAGACACAACCCAAAACATGACTAGGGAATAATAAGGTTTTGGGCTGGAAATCTGGCCTATCTAAGCCGTTAAAAAAATGGGTCATGCTGTTGTTGACCTAGTTAACCGTTTAGTTAAACAGGCCGACCCACCCAACTGTCTAATTAAGCATGTCATTGACTCATGGTTTAAAAAAACGGGTGAGGCGTACGCCTCAAGGCGAAACTCTAAGGAAACGAGTCTGAGGCGCGCCTCATGGGGTTCAGATTGTACATAGGCCTCTAAGGGCTGAGGCGCTAATATTAGCGCCTCAGGTGCAACTCGGCTACGCCTCAGGTGGTTTAGGGTGTTTTTGATGTGTTTTTTTTTTTAGTGTTTTAGACTTTTTGGGTCAATTATTTTATTTTTGATGTTTTAGACTTTTCTAGGTCAAGTATTTTATTTTTTATAGACACATAATTTTAATATTTATTTTTTGACTGCGCCTCGAGCTTACACCTTGGTTCGCCTCGAGGCTCGTTTTTCGTTATTTTAAACTTTGCATGCACTAACTCGTTTATGACCCGTTTAACCCCCTTTTTACAATCACCAATCCCGATTGACAAGTTTACAACTTGATTATTACTTGCCAACCCGTCTGACACGTTTAGATAAACAGGTTAAACGGGCTGTGTTCAAGTTACACGATTTTAAGTGTGTTCAGGTCAGATTGAACAATTCAATTCAACCCAGCAATCCACAACCGTCAACCCGACACAATTGACACCCGTTCACTACTTTTAAAAAGTAGTCAGTTTGATCTTCAATCTTCATTGCTCTAAATTTCAAGAAAGTTTTGACAACCACATTTATTCTTATGACAAATACTTAAACATCTTGTCTACTATCTAATCTCTAATCTTAAATCCTCAAATTTCCCTAAAATTTAAAGAATCCATATCAATTTTGAATCTAATATTACTTCAGTTGACTTTATATAAGTCAAACCAAACTTGTTATACCCTGAATTTAAACTAAAAACTGAAGTATGAGCAACAGAAAGCAAGCAAAATTAACCAAAAAACTTACAATTAGATCCAGAAGCAAGACGAGAAAGCTGATGATGATCAAACAAAGGTTTCTTGGAAAGAGAAGAAAGCCATGGTTTAAAATCAAAGCAGCCAGAGACAGTGAATAATATTATTTCAGCTATGACCAAAAGGGGTGTGAATGCAGCACAAATCTTGTCTCCAATTGTTAATGATGAGTCCCATATCTGTTAAAAAACAAACAAACAAACAAATATATGTTTGAAAGATATAAAATATATAAATAAAATAAAGATACAGAGGTTGAGATGATGAGGGATTTGTACTGATGAATCATTGGATGTGCTCATGGTGAAATGTTTTTAATGCAAGATGGTTTGGGCTGTTAAAGAAATGTAGGAAACCATGAGAGAGAGAGAGAGAGAGAGAGAGAGAGAGAGATGAAATGATATGTTTTTATAATGAGAATAATAAATGGAATGTAGAGGTGGATTAGGTGATTAACATGAAAGTGTTTTTATGGGACACTACGAAAGTAGTCATTTTCAGCCATAATAATAATAATGAAAAAAACAAAACATTTTAATAGTCAAATCTGCCAATAAATTTTACTCGAGACTATGTTAAACGGGCGTTCAACGTATATCACAATGCTTGTTTAAAATTCAGGAGACTATGATTTGATATACATATATGTTATAGTCGTTTAACATATACATAAATGATAGTTTGAGATTCATAGAGGTTATGATTTGACATAAAGACATGTAAGTGTGGGATTTGTGAAAATTGTAGCAATGTTCACTCGAATGCCTACGAGTAAAATAATAATTAAGTTTGTTTAATTATTATTTAAATTATCTATCGGTATTAGTATTAGGTTTGAGATATGTTTCCTACTAGTTTTTATCCCGGGAGCGTCCCGGGTTAAAATATCTAATATGACATAATAAAATATATTATTATTATTATTATTATTATTTTAAACAAATCTTTGCTATAAGTTATCATATTCAAATATTAAAAAAACGAATCTCTGCGCCGAGGTATAAATCTAGTGCCATTACAAATGAATTCGAAAGTTTGTAATCGATCATTCTAAAAAGAAATAACATGAAATAAGAAAAAAAAGTTAATTATTGAAATATCGAACGCATTAGTCTAAGGGTTATGTGATGCGTTAAAAAATTCATTGGTATATGATCGGGTATATAGTTCGGGTATTTGGGTATGTTGTTTCGGGTAATCGGGTCGGGTATTACCTAATCCCAGACCCGACCCAAACCCACAATTTTTTTAAACTAATCCCAAACCCAACACAATACCTGTCGGGTTAAAAAAAATAGTCATTTTTTCTCCGTTTTTATATAGAACTATGGTACTCGTTGGAAAGATAATAAAACGCTCGTTAATTTGGTGTAATTTTTTTCTTTAAAAAATCTCGTATATAAAAGACTAGATTATACCCCGGGAGCGTCCCGGGTTGAAAAATTTAATATGATACATCAATTTTCAAGATCGAGCTATATTGGCACCGTTGAATGAAGTTGTCCAAGAAATTAATGATAGATTACTTTCTATGTTTCCAGGTGACGAAGTTGAGTATCTTAGTTCAGACAGTGTTTGTCAGTCCGAAGATGTAAATGAACATGTTGATGAAAGATTAGTTTCTCCCGATGTGCTGAATGGTCTTAAGTTTTCTGGAATACCAAACCATCGTCTGGTTTTGAAAGTTGGTGTTCCTGTAATGTTACTAAGAAACATTGATCAGAAAAGCGGTCTGTGTAATGGAACAAGGTTACAAGTTGTGAAAATGAGAAAACGTGTAATTGAAGCCAAAATCATTTCATGAAGCAACATTGGAATGCGAACGTTTATTCCAAGAATTACTTTATCCCCTTCGGATAAGAAAATTCCTTTTAAATTTAACAGAAGACAGTTTCCACTTGCTGTTTCTTTCGCAATGACAATAAACAAAAGTCAAGGACAATCGTTATCGAGAGTTGGGTTGTATTTGAAGGATCCAGTTTTTTCGCACGGCCAGTTGTATGTTGCACTATCAAGGGTCAGAAGTCGAGATGGACTGAAGATAGTTATACTGGATGAAGATGGTGAACTGACGAACAAAACATCCAACGTCGTGTACAAAGAAGTATTTCAAGCTTTATGAATAAGGTAAAAAATTTTGATGCATTTTTTACTTATCATCTTTGAACTTATGTACATACAACTTCAATAATACAAGTTTTATTTGAATACTTTTGTTTTAATATTTAATTTACTACATTAACATTATTTTGATTTTTTTTTTCATGGTAGTTGATTGTTTGTTTTGGAATTGCATGTTAATATTAGGTTGGATATATTGATTGGTTTTACGGGCACTCAACTTGAATAATACAACTCTTAGTTTAATATTATTTTTAATTTACTTTGGTTTGCACCGTGGGTCCCCACGGGGCTCTAACCTAGTATAAATAAACTTACGTATTTGTTGTCAACTCGAAAGACCACATGAACACCTTCATCCTCTGGCGAAGCAATGTTTTCAGGAACATCCTCATCCATTAAATTATTTGTATGATCATCTGAAAGGCAAATTACGTCTTCATCGCTAACCTCATCATCCTCACACTCCACCTTAACATTTGGCTGCACTTCCAAAGGAGGAAGTGTAAACTTGTTCTTAAGAAAAAGCGACATATTATAGGTGCTCTGTTTCATTCACGCACAAAAATTGACAATCATTAAAATAATGCAAGAAAAATAATTATTAATTGAAGGTTAAACTTATAAAAACTAAAAGATAATCATACCCAGTTAATGATTTCAAAAACAATCATGTGATCCTTTTTTATTTTAAAAGCTTTCTTCATGAAAGGCCATCCTTTAGTCACATAAAAAGCATCATCTTCATAGTCTATCTCTATTTCAAAGCGTCCACGCGGATCAGATGTGACTTCAATTGGAGTTACTGGTGTCATTCTATTTAATAAGCCATGACCCACGAAAGGACTGATATGCTGAATTTTTTGTTAACAAAGCTCAAACATTAATATATGTTTTTTAATAAAACATATTTGTATAGTGTATTTGAATGATGCTAAAAAAAATTACCAGACGTTTGTCGGTTGTGTATGGGTGATGTGCTCAAAGTGGTTTAGTAATAACTAACTAAATTAACCTAAACTAGACACTCTAAGTTTTAAATTTATAACCTAAGACTCTCTAAACCTAAACCACACAACCGGCAAGTGTACCGGTTAGTGCAGTATAGCTAAAGTAAGTCCGAGTATCGAACCCACGAGACTCTACTGGAAAACGTAAACTAGACTCGATTACTTATCTACAAACTGACCTAATAATGTTTTATTGCTTAAAAGGGGGGTTTTCTAATAAACTAATAAAAATAAATAAAATAAAACTAAAATAACTTAAGACACAAACTATTCACTGCAACTGAGATCAAATGATGGGAAGGCACTACCTAGGCTAGAATCCTACACATGAATGATAAGCCTCTAACGGATATGGAACTGGTGTGGAACCGGGATCTTTAGATACTAAACTTACAGGATAAACTAGAGGACCCTCGACCCTTCTCAAGGAGAAACCTAAGGTTACCTATAAGCCGTTAAACCACCGGTTGAGAGGTTACCCTTACAGGCTTGCCTACTCGAATCTTAAAGTACCCGCTAGACAGTCTACCTTACAGCGCGAAAGTCACAATACACCCGAAAGTGCAAGGGGTAACTACAATATTTCTGATAAGACTTGGCCTACAAGGAATGCTAGGGAAACTAGGAAGATCTTCTTACAAAGCCTCTAGAACTAGCAATTTAACACCCTAGACAGACCAACAATCTCGCACCTTACAGCTATTGAGAATTGGTAGAACACTTAGAATTATCTAACTAACAATTACAACTCCTATGGATAACCTGCAGAAATTAACCATAAACTAGTTGCTAACACCCAGTCCGCAACCTAACCCGCATTCATACATGAAAGACATTCACAAAAACGCAAGTGGAGTTTATAAAAATTAATTAAACAAAACTAAATACGCATATACATCAAACCAGAAAATAAAAAGTTCTTTACTTAAAAATTCACCCACAACCAAAAGTTCCAAAACCAAAAGAAAATAAATCAAACAAGTGCAATCATCTTTAACCTAGGTAGCGTCAAGGTTTAGCCAATAATTATCATGACAAAATCAAAACAATAAAAGTAAATAATATTTATGGCGTTCACAACGAGTTAGAATAGAAAAAATAAATAAATATTGAATTAGAACCGACCTGTGCTCGCACCTAGGCTTCAACCTCCACTTCTCTTAACATGCACTTGAGGCTGCTCTCTGTCGTAATAAGACGTGCGATCTCCTTTTGATAATTCTCGCTGCCTCCTTCCCCTCATGATGTCCCTTCCTCTAAAAACGATTATAATAACCTAAAACACCAACAGCTCACGACTGGGCTTCCAATTTCGATGCTAGGCCCCCTGCTTCTTTGACTTTGGACTCATTTATTTATTTTTTTGGCCCATGATCTGCTTATCTCTTTATTTCAGCATTTCCAAAGTCCATCCATAACATTCTCTTTTCCTTTTGACTTTTTCCATCCAATAATATTATATTATAAATAATAATAATAATAATCGTAGTAACCATTTTATATTATATTATTATTATTAATATTTCAAACTTGCTCTAACTCGGGACTCGGGTGTTCACGACTTGATCAAAGTTACTCGTTTACACTCTAACGTTCATGAACACCTACAAAATAAATAAATAAGTACTAAAAACGACACAAAACTAATAAACATCTATAAAAACCTAAAATAAATAAAATAGACAAGTACAAGCCTAAACTAATAAAAGAACTATCTAAACGACTCGAAAATTGTACAAACTTTACACTGGAAATAGATGTATTTTACAATACATCAATGGGTCTTTCAAGCTGCAGTAGAAAAACTTACCAGGGGCAGTTATCGCATCTTGATGAAAAGTAATCATCGTGAATGAAAGAAGACTTTCCTCATATTGGAATATAAAGTTACAATCAGGTGGAAACCTACATTTTCTGATCATCTTTAGCCAACCGTTGAAAAAGTACCAATCTCCATTAAGATTTGTAACCGTAACCTCAAACACCTCAGAGTTCAAAGTTCGGATCTTGGTAGTGCCGGTAGGATAATTATATTTCTGGATCCAATTACCATAATCACGAGGTAACGCCTGAATCAAAGTACACAAAACTTAGGAATGGTAAAAAACATATTGTTGTATAAAACATCTACAATACAACCATGTTATATATCTTACCAAATAAACTCGATTAATATCTTCCATGTGTAACCAAAACCCATACACCATTGTGACACTCCTGTAAATATAGTCGAACATGTAACAAACTATAGCAGTTTATTGAGTATTGCATAATATAAAACAATTAAGTGTATAACACATATTTAAAAACCGAAACCATAAACACAAATAGTGCATATATTTTTATAAACCAAAAGCTTTTAATTAAATTTTTTTTTAAAACAATGTGTTTTTTTTCCACAAAAATATGCTTACAAAACGTTAGCAGGACATTTTGGATATCTTTACAAATCCAAAACGTTTATAAAACAAAATTAAGACTGTAATTATTTTTATAAAACAAATCAAAGTTAAAACTTATAAAAATTGTTCAGTTTTTTTTAGTCAAAGTTTGGTTGAGTGAATCTTTGTAATAAGATAATTATTTCAAAGAGTGGTTGCGTATTTAATTTTGTATAATTAGTGTTAACTGATTGTGCATATATGTGCAGGGAATTATCGATGGCATCCCAACATAGAGAATAAGATCTAGTAAACATGGAACAAATGCAGGCAAAACCAGTACGGGGATACTATGATGATTATGTGCTATTACGCCCCAGGAATGACTATTTGAGATCGAGATTGATGAAATTTTGACGCAAGTCTTGACTCACTTAATTGATCATGTCATGCCACCCTTCACTGTGGATATATTCGATGGATTGATGTAACACCCCAACCGATGGCGGAATCATCGAGGTGCCACGTAGTGACGATTGTTCAAAAGCACATGGTACTAAAATGTAAATATTATTGAATAATCCAAAATTGTCTTACATGAAAATGGAAAATACATTGTCTAAATGAAATGTAAATATAGAAATAACTGAAATAAAATAAAGCACTAAATGTTCCTTGCTAAAGCACTAGATCAAACTGCACCTGAAACATGTACAAAATAGATTTGGTCAACATATGAAATGTTGGTGAGCATTCCTAGTTTTGATATATATATATAGTAGGTTAAAAAGTTATACAATTCAAGTGCAAGCTACAGTGCAAATATGTAAACTATGTATCATACAAATGAGCGAAATCAACCCTGTGACCGTATAATGTACTGTATGAACGGTGGTGTACTTATCCAATAAATGGATAAAGGGCTTAACACTGGCCACGGATTCTCCGATGAAAAAGGGGGAGAATCAATCTAGGCGGGTTGTCAATCCAAATAGCGCTATCCAATGTTAAGGTCGGCTTGTACCATGTTAATGATTTCACTAAGTACAAATGTAATCCACATGTATTGTCTAAGCATAAAGCACGTTGTAAACGATGCACATAGTACTAGAATTGTATTGTAAAAATGTAAACTTGTATTTGAAATTGTAATAGTGTACATGTAACACCCCAAAAATGTATAAAAGCAAAAAGGGGTAGGAATACTCACTGTTCACGTAGTAGTTTGAAATTGAACTGGACAACGAAATATGCGTTGGAAATATTCCAAAGAATCAACCTAAAGAATTTGATAATGTGTAAGGAATAACTCTAGGATACATGTACTTCTAGGGTTTCGAATTGGGGATAAACGTTTATTTGATTAATAAACAATTTGTTTGTTAAATATAAGAAATTTAATGAATAAATAAGTAAAAGTCTCTTTGTAAAATTTTAAGTTGAATATAGTCACAACATAAGGTTTTAAGTATGAAAATAATTTTATAAAATTATTTTCTTGAAAATAGAATATTTAATCTAATTATTTCAAATTGTCAAAATATGATTTTAATATCTAAAAATATTAAAATTAAAGAATTCTTGAATTAAAAATTGTATTTCAGTTCCAGATAGTTAGAAATAATTTCTATAAAATCTTGGTGCAAAAATATTGAAAAATGAATTTATTATGATTTATTTATGATTAAAACTAACAAAAATTGATTAAAAATACTAAATAAACGATTTTTCTGAAATAAAAATCATTTCAGAATTGCTTATTGATTTATAAACTTAGAATAATTTTTGTGGAATTTTAAAAAGTCGTTTAGATATTTTTATAGAATTTTATAATTTTAATTTAATTAAACTTGTAATATTTATAATATATATTAAATAAATTATTTTTGAAAAACTAAAAATTGGATGATGAACTTTATCATTGGAATAACATAAAATAATTTTTGTAGAATTTATAAAGGAGTTTTAGTAATTAAAATCTATTTTTAAAAGAATATATAAAGTATAAGTATAAAAAGGACCCAAAAAAAATGTTTGTATGTGCCAGGGCTCGAACCCGAGACCCTGGCCGGTTCAACGTTTTAGGGCCACACTGTGTTACCAACTGATCTGTGTGATCAGTTGGTGATAGTTTTCGTGTTGAAATAATTATAAACAAACGTGAAAAGAGTCTTCTTCCCCAATTCTAACATAAGAACCCTAGCTAATCCAATCGAACTAATTACTCAATGATAGCCCCTGGATTCATAGGGGTTTTGTTCGGACCAACATAAGAAATAAGAATATTCAATCAATCGACACTTACCGAGCTCGATGATACACGATGGTTCAGGTCAACGAAAAGTCAACAGAGCTAGAATTTGCAATAAGGACGAACTGAGGTGTTAATTTGATGTGAGTATGTGTTTTTTTTTCGGCACAAACAGAATGAAAAGGAGTGTTCAATTTATACTATGGTCATCAAAATGGAAATCTTAAATTCTTGACTATGATCCCGTCAAAACCGAGTCAATCGAGCTTGAATCATGGCTAAATGGACTTGTTTATGGTGTAACATACACGCGATCAGTCACACCATTTAATTATAAAAATTGTTTCCAAAAATAAAGGCTAAATTTGATGGTGGGGCTTTGACCAATTGATTATTGTGGATGCCATGCTGTTCGCGTAACAGTAGTGAAAGAAGGAAGGGCAACAAGGTCAGTGTGTGTATATATATAATATAAGTTGAAATGAAATCAAGAATTAGACTTGGCTCAAGTGGTTGATGACGTGAGTGTGACCCGGTTCCTGCCCGGGTTCGAGTCCCGGCAGGAGCCCCCTTTTTTTTTTTTTTTTTTTTAACTGACAAGGGAGGAGAGGAAGCTGTTGGGCCAGACTCTAAATGGGCTGCGTTACTGGGCTTCTAATGGGCTTCGGTTTAAAGAATAAAAAGGGGGGTTTGGGCTATGGTTTGGTTATGTTAATAGGTTAGAGTGGTGTTAGTTGGGCTCAAGTATTTTTGGTGGGAATAAGGCTTGTATATTTTTTTTATTATTATTATTATTATTATTATTATTATTAAAAAGTGACGGATGTCACAATTGACACGAGATGATCGAGGGTGTATGTATTACTTTAGACGATCTAATTATAATACATATGATATTATGCTATTTCATGAGTATTTATATTACAATAACTAATTACAGATGGAATATTATAGGTATAATATTACTAAATGTGAGTATAAAACTTGGATATCGAATTACCTTGATCAAACTCGAATGCTTGATAACAGACATAATAACAATGGTGGATTTATTGTGTTTAGAGCTATTTGTCTTTTAAAGACATTCTGTCTGATATCATATCTATAAATAGGTTAGAAATATCAATTCTATTTATTCAAAATGTCTTAATAATAATTATAATGGCATAATCAATGGTAATTGAAGGCATGAGTAAATGTCAACTATAATTAGGCAATATTAATAATTAATAATAATAATTATAATGGCATAATCAATGGTAATTGAAGGCATGAGTCAATGTCAACTATAATTAGTAAATATTAATAATTAATAATAATAATTATAATGGCATAATCAATGGTAATTGAAGGCATGAGTAAATGTCAACAAAGTAAGGTCTGAAACATTCATACAATTATGTAGGCATTAGTAAATATTAATAATTAATAATAATAATTATAATGGCATAATCAATGGTAATTGAAGGCATGAGTAAATGTTATTGAAGAAATGTCATGAATGTTTATAATTAGTCAATATTAATAATTAATAATAATAATTATAATGGCATAATCAATGGTAATTGAAGGCATGAGTAAATGTCAACTATAATTAGTCAATATTAATAATTAATAATAATAATTATAATGGCATAATCAATGGTAATTGAAGGCATGAGTAAATGTCAACAATGTAAGGTCTGAAACATTCATACAATTATGTAGATATGAATCCGTTATTGTTAATACTTGGCAAGGTTTTTAGTTGACATTTACTATTGGACTACATAAGTGTTATTGAAGAAATGTCATGAATGTTTATAATTAGTCAATATTAATTGAATGCATGAGTAATGTAGCGACATATTTGAAGGATTTGATAAAGGAAAATTACGAATATGCTGTAAGTTTCTATTAATAATTACAATGACTTAAAATCAGATATTAATTTGATAAAATTAGATTACAGATTTTTCGTTTATTTATTAACGAATTAGAATTACTGATTGATTTATTTAATGTCATTAATTAGATGACAATCAATCATTGACAAAATTTTCGTAATTGACTTCTGTTGAAGATCTTTGCATTCTTGTGGAGTAGCAGTTTTGGGATCAAAAACTTTCCCATCCACCAAAACCAGACCCTGTTTCATCCGACCCATCTTTCTCGAATGTAAAACTTGCTTTGAGGTAACGGGCACCCGAATACACTGGTATTCTTCTAAACCCACACATAAGTTTTCGACCCCAGATTTCATCAGACATTGACCAAGAACCGCTGCATCCAAAATGGACATGTTTGTACTCCTCAAACCATGTGGCGTTGTTGGGTGAGCCGCGTCTCCAATAAGCACCACACGGTCCCAAACAATCCGGTGCAGAGGATCACAATCATATATGACATTCAAAAATGGTTCTTTGGTCTCTTTTATTACTCTTACAAGTTCAGGAACCCATGTTTTCTCTGCTTCCTCTTGCATCTTCTTGATCATATCGTTGCTTACTTTCATAGTTACCGAACTCCCCTAAAAAATTCAATAATTAGGCGGGGAGGTTAGTACTTATAATTTCATAAACATTAAAAAACGTTAGGATTCTAAGTTAAAAATATGATCAATCACCTTGAGTTGTGGCTCGGGTTGATTGACATACCATATCCAGTTGATCTTCTTGTTCAAAAGCTCATAAAAAACGGCATGCGTTCCACTACCTAAATCGAAGTACAGGCACTTGCCGAGATCTTGATAAACCTTTCGCAATCCTGCATAAATCTCCGAGTTTACATCACCAGAAAGATCCAACACCCCTCTCCAAGCACAGTACCCTGAGTACCTACAAATCATTCTCAACATTAGATTAACAAATCGACTAATAGAATAAAACAAAATAAACACATATTAAAGGTTCTTCAAACCTTAATTTAAGGTCAGGGAGGAAAACTTGTCGAATCGAAGACAAACAACCGTTTATAAAGGAAGATTAAAGAATGAATAAAAAAAATTATCATGTGTGAACAGAATCAAGAATGCATAAAATCACTTACTTGATTCGGCCAGTACACACTAACCATTTATATATCGAACATAATCAATAATGCAAAAAAATTATGGATGTGCGATGGTATGTTTCAATAGAATACATGACCTAGAATCAAGAATGCAAAAGAAGAAGAAGGATGAATGTTGGTTGGAAGATTTGTTAGAGAGTATGATGGAAGAATGTAGTGTAGATTTATGTTTAGAAAAGAGTATTTATAGTGAGTTAGTTGGAGCTCCATATACAATATGGATACCTCAAACACTCTCTAAGGGCTTCATTCAACCCTAGTGACCTCAATTATTATATAGATAGATATCTGTCCTTTTTTTGTGTTTTTTTTTCGGTCTAACTATTGTCCATAAATGTATACTTATAATTATATATTGTTTTACAGCGATTGAAAAAATTATGGTTGTCATTAGTTGGGATTATCATACACGTGTTGGAATTCTAGTTATCAGAAGACGCACTCTAAGGTGAGTTTCACGACCCCTCTTTTATACACTTTTCTCTCGGGGGAGAAGCATGCCACACGTTTTAACAAATACAACGTTTATGTTTTGAAACGCAACGCTTATGAAACAACGCTTTTGAAACGCAACGCTTTTGAAACATACCACTTTTGGAAACGCAACACTTTTGGAAACATGACATATTTTGGGAATGTAACTCTTTTAAGAAACATGACACGTTTGGCACTTGGCATATTTAACATTGGCACTTGACACTTTTAAACATTGGCATTTGGCATATTTAGACATTGGCACTTGATACTTTTAAACATTGACACTTGGCATTTGGCATTTGGCGCTTGGCACTTATTTACTATACGACGAAACCTAAGTCCCTATTGAAACCATGAATGTGCGGGGCACAACGGGGGAAATGTGGATAGATCTATCGGGCGTGACGAACCCCACCTGACGGCTAGGAGCCGCGCGGGTGCATATTGTCTCTACTTGACACTTGACACTTGGCACATGGGCAGCAACTCGAGCAACGTTTGTCAGTAATGGTTTTAGCAACACAGTCGTAGTAGTAAGGGAACGTTTGTTATTTACTTGGAAGTTTTGCACACTTGGCACTTTATGAAGAATTGCTTTACACATGAAAACGTTTACGAACTTAAAACCCGTGAACTCACCAGCATTATATGTTGACGTCTTTTTGGCATGTTTTCTCAGGTCGCTAAGGTAGCAGCATTGAGTATAGGCGCACGGAGTCTCACGGCGTCTAGGGATCATATGCATGTTTTGTTAAACATTTCAGACTTTGAGTTTTACTTTTAAGTTGTAATAATACATTTTGCTTCCGCTGTGTTAGAACGGTTTTGAAACTCAATGGTAGTTTACGTTGTTTTCTTATCATATAGATGTCGTTTATTGTGACCGTTGACTTGGATCCTGGTGTGTCACGTGTCTCGCGGTAAAACCCCGCACGTGGAAATTTGAGGGTGTGACACAAGGAATATAACTATTTATCTTAATGTATATTTATTGACAGTAAATTCGTATTCAAAGTCAAGGTCAATAAACATATTGACTTTCCTTATACATTCAACAATGGAGTAGAAGGAGACCATCAATTTCGCCTTAACATGCTTGAAAATTGGACCCGTAAATTCGTATTCAAAGTCAATATGTTATTGATGAAGGAGACCATAAATTTCACCTTAACATGTATCAATTCCTTATGAATAATGTGAGTAAATTCGTATACATTATGTATTCAAAGTCAACATTAGATAATCAAGGAATATAACTATTTATCTTAATGTATATTTATTGACAGTAAATTCGTATTCAAAGTCAAGGTCAATAAACATATTGACTTTCCTTATACATTCAACAATGGAGTAGAAGGAGACCATCAATTTCGCCTTAACATGCTTGAAAATTGGACCCGTAAATTCGTATTCAAAGTCAATATGTTATTGTAGAAGGAGACCATAAATTTCGCCTTAACATGTATCAATTCCTTATGAATAATGTGAGTAAATTCGTATACATTATGTATTCAAAGTCAACTTTAGATAATCAAGGAATATAACTATTTATCTTAATGTATATTTATTGACAGTAAATTCGTATTCAAAGTCAAGGTCAATAAACATATTGACTTTCCTTATACATTATGTGTTTACATATTTATAAGATAAATGTTATATAAGGAAGTCAAAGTCAATAAACATAATGGTTTTTCTAATACATTATGCACTAGGTTAGTGACCCGTGAACTTCACGGGTTGAACAAAAGAGAAAATAAAAAAGTGATATAATATGCAAATAATGATAGTGTACTCATGGGAACCAAAACATATATATAGAGATTTGTTGTTTCAAACAAAAGAGAAAATAAAAAGTGATATGAATAAGACCTTAGCATGCTCAAGTTCTTCCAACAATAGGACTCCATCTCCTTTCCCATTATAAAACAAAGAAGATTTGTTGTTTCAAGCACCTTAAACCACTTTGTCCATTTAAAGTTTGCATTGTTGTTCAACCATTTAGCTACTAATATTAACCTATTAATTCACATCATCTCCTACAATCTAATCATCTACATAAACAACTCTATTTCTTCCATTATATTAGCAAGCGCCTTCTTGGTTTCATCTTAACAACCCTAAGTTCTTTCGTGACATCTAAGCTACTTTTATTGATACCTGATTCTGACCCACCAGAATGAAGAGATACTGGAGGGATTGAAATATTATAACCGGTGGAAGCATCCATCTTAACTATCTGGATCTTAACCATCCATAAGCAATCTCAATTAAGAACCTGAGAGAAAAATATAGAAGGGCGTCAAGCCATTTACATTGTTGTCAATGAGTGAACAATTAAGCAGTAACTTACACATGTAAAACTATATAAACTTCTCTACATGAAAAAATATATAAATTTATCTAATCACACACCTTGTTTTACCGAGTTCTATAACACTGTCGTGCCTTCGGGCGGGTGGGGCTCGGGTTTCCACACAGTTGTTCGCCGATCAAAAAAAAAAAACTATTTGATTTATTTGCAATAAGATTTTACAAACTTATCAGCTGATGTTTATCAAGTATTATTGCTGGTTTACCTCATTATCATATCGTCCACCAAAACTAATATTATAAACACTTAAATGTGATTAAAATAAATTTCATTACCTTTGGTTAAGAACATGATTTTAACCAAAGATAACATAACAAAAAAAAATAGAAAAAAACATACAACATGCAAACAAAAGAGTCTACATCAGAACTCAAACCAGATTCATAAAAGCATAAATGTGTTTACTACGAAAAGTGTACTGTTTGAAATTTTTTTAATTAATCAAATATGAATCCTGAAAAAGTAATAAAAAAATTGCCTGAGGTAATAAAAATTATAAAAACAACCAACCCATTATAATATCACTTTATTTTGGTTACTCAATATCAGTTATTTTTTTTTTGAACATTCACTTTCATTCGCAAATATCAGTTAATAACTATCAATAAGAACAAAAAACATTTATAATCATTCAAACTAAAAACAACAATTTTGTGAAAGTTACCTGATTTGATAGCTCATCTATTTCATCTCAAACTTCATCATCATCAAGAACATCATCTACGGCCTATAACATCATCTCAATCTGTAGAAATAGAAAAAGGATGCTATTATAGTTAACTTATTTAAACCAAATGTGAAGGAATCGGTTCAACTTATTAAGAGTTTAAGATAAACCCTAACAATTAACTAATCATGCCTAACCCCAAACAAACTTTGAATTGATTAGAGAAATATAGAGTAAAGAGTTCAAAAGTGGCCTGAAATTAATGATGATTTAGTATCAACCGCTCAATCTGAGACTTTGTTCTTTGATTTTTCAAGTATAATTCAAGCAAGTGATTTTGAAGAATAATTCATAGCATGGTACACATATGAAACATTGTACTCAACACTGAAAAACAAAAAAATATAAAATTATCATCTGGAAAAAAGAACAAATCACCAGCATCCCTTTGACAAATGTATGTAAAACTAAAAAATGGTTCAAAACCCATTCAAACTGACAAACACAAGATAATAACATACAGGAATGGATTAAAGGGATGGGGCGCGTGTTATTTAGATGAAATCGGAACCATTCAAAGGATATATAGAAAAATGTGTACCTTTGGATACGGGTCAGAGAGTCGAATGAAGCAACAAAAGATTGTTACCGTGAGAATAGAATATAGTAGATGAAGAGGGTAGGGTTAGATAGGCTGTGGATGAAGAGATAGGGTTAGAGCGAATGAATGAGATGAAGAGGTAGGGTTAGAGAGGTTGTCGATCGTGGAATGAAGGGTTTTATTGTTTGGGTTATAAGCTTTGGATACGGGTTAAGGGCCGGGGCGCGCCTTCTTCAAAAGCAATTGTATGGCTGACATGTGTGAGCTGAGGTGGAAGCTCTAGTTAAACGACACATGTCGCCCGAATTATTTTTTTATTAGGTAGGGTAGATACAATTTAATATAGACGTTAACAAATTTTGCAAGCCGGTGGTCAACACATGCATAGAAGTGTCTATATTGACCCATTTCCCACCCAATCTTTTTCCACCTAAAAGTCAACTAATTTTTTTTAATGTGATATAAGTTTAAACATCTCCTTAATGGGGAAATATGTGTATTTACCAAAAAAAAAAAAAAAAATGATTCAATATGGAAAAAAAAATAAACCTCATTTTAAATATAAGCTTAAAAATGGTTATTATGTTTTTTACTATCCACGCATAGTACAAAACCCGAAAATACTCGTACCTGAAATCAATAAGACAGTCACACGCTTCATATCATTTTTTTATCTACAAAAACATGATAAACACTATGTGATTAATATTCTTGAATTCAGTAAATGATTAATGATATGTGTATCATCACACTTTAGTATTCGTAAATTTAGCAAATGATATGTATATCAACAACCTTTGAAGCTAACACAAATGAGAATAAAAACTATCAAGATGGTATATGCGTATACGCTTTCATCAATTTAATATAATTGGATTCATATAAAAACTTAAAAAGAAGTCACGAAGATACAATGTAAAATGCAAAATTGTTTCTAGCCTTACCTCAGATCCAGTTTTTATAAAAAAGATAATCATCATCATGTATATATGAATGTGTTGAATGGAATCAAATACAAATAATAATAGTTGATTGGATTCACCAAAATTAATCCACACCATTGTGAAACAATCTGCCAAACAGATTGTGCAAAGCTACAGGAAACAAAAAGATGATCAACGGTTTCCTCCGCCTCGCCACAAACTGAACAGATGCAGCCACCTATCTGTAAACCGCGTCTAGCCAACGCCTTCAAAGTTGGAAGTTGATTTAACTCCACACGCCATGAAACAATCGCAACCTTCTTCGGTACCCACCTACACCACTGAAACGGACGCTGAATATTATCATACCTCAAGTCGCTAAGAATCGCCTTTATGCTCTTTACGGAGAACCCACCCAACCCACCCGGCTTCCATACCCAATGATCCCCCACCTCCATTCAGAACCTAAAAAAAAAAATCATATTTCTAATATGCAAATTTTAAAAAAACCTAAAAGAGCAATTGAAAGATAATTTTCATGTTGGTCCACTGACTAAAAACTGTTGGACGCTTGGACATTTGATTAGGTAATGATGTTACTTATATACTATTGCATTTATGTTTAGAAGTTATGCTAACATAACTACTCTAAGTAAAGATTAAAGATCTGCTACCTTGTTATTAGGAAATTTCAATTAATGGTGTTCTTTGATTATGGCATCATACGATTGTTAGTCGTCGTGACTACGGGAAGTCAACTGCATCCAGTCTTGCAATTGTTGGAGCTGCTGTTGAAGGGTTACAACAACATGAGCTTCAAGAAACGCTACTCCATACCTTCAAGAAAATAATACTTTATTTAGTTACAAATCACATATTCATTTATTCATGGCTTCAAAGTTAATATAATTGCTTCAATTTTCCAATAACATATGTGATAACTATTCAATTAAAACCGTATACAACCAGTTTAACCCATTTACTTAAACTTATATACAGCCCGTCAACACTCAACAACTTGCGCTACTTACAACCCGTTTGAGTCATTTAGATAAATGAGTTACTCAAGTAATCTTCATGAAACATGATTCTATGCTATCTTGTCAAAGGCGCATGGCACACTTAAGGCGCATAGGCCCCACCAGGAACCTAGGCGCAAGGCGCTTAAAAAGCGGGGGCTTTTTTAATAGAGGCGAATAGTATAAATATATTGTCAGATGTATTACTTTGGAAAGTTGGCTAATTTGAAACCTTGCAAAAGTGGGTATCAATTTCCCATACGTCACCATACAGACTATTTGGGTTGATGGTCAAAAACTAACATCGAAGCAGAGTCTTGGCAGGTTATTTAAACATACGTTGAGCCTCCGTGTAATACCAGCCATATAAACAAACAGAACCAAATTATAAGGAAGTGTCATAATTTTGATGACGGACAATGATGGTCGGCCACAATATTTATGAACATAACAGAAAACATAAAAAAAAGTAATAAAGTAAACAAACAGAACCAAATCGGAACTTTGAAACCAAAAAAAATGATAGGTAAAGAAACGGATAGTCGGACCAAATATCACAGATGACAGATCCTCAATAAAACTTTATCACATATCGTCAGAGACTGATAATTGATATTGGAAACTAAATATTACAGATCGTAAGTAAGACATTATTTAAATGCTGGGTCCATTGCTATATGAAACCAAATATGACATATCGTCACTAAAACGCATATGTGATAAGGAGAGGCGATGATGTATTTAATGGGTAGGAGATGAAGGATCAGAAGAACCGATGATGACCTAATGGGTAGGAGATGAAGGATCACCTATGATGACTGAAGGAGTATGAAGGAGCTGAATCAGCGGCGGTACTATACAGAGAAAACATAGACTTCAGAATTGTTGAAGTGAAAGATGAGAAAGTAGGGTTTATTTGTGGGTGGGTTATAACATTCCAACGGGTCGGGCGCATGTTGTTAAACATTGCAAGCTCATAGACGTTAGGATCATCATCGGGAGTCTGAAGAATCGATATACTGAACAAACACCAAAAGAGTATAACTAAACAACATCAACAAATAACTATAAAATTTTTATGTCTATATAGGTGAAAACATGTCTCACATAACATCAACAAATCAAAGAATATAACTTGAAACTGAAATGGAAACAAATTTTCATTCATGGATTTTATCAAACACTTAATATGCATTTAATCTTACCACACAAAAGCTTAAAAAAAACTATTCTTGGTAATCCAATCTAACACAAATAACACATTCAAATATAATATATTTGATTCAAGTAACACAAAATAAAACAAAAAAATAAAAAATAGCAGATTTGTTTTTGATAGTTACCTCTTAGTTTTGTTCATGATATTCATATGACTCTTCAAGTGCTCCCAAATCCATCAGTTCTTCAACAACTTTGTCTTCATACCATTGAAATTGGGACAATTACTATATGAAAACAAATATAACAGATCTCAACGAAAAACAATATGTGATAAGGATATCTGTTATATATGAAAGAGATGTAGCGGCCAACACTTTGAATAAAACAAATATAACATATCTCAACAAAAACACGATACCTTGATGTGTAGGAGATAGCCGATACTGACCGAAGAAGAAGGAGCGACGATGCTAAGCGAAGAAGACGAAGGACCGGCGTTTATGAAGGAGATTTAGCGGCGCATTGTTTGAAGAAAATAAACACAGTGCTAAATTGTTAAACTGAAAAGGAATAGGGTTTTTTAGGCGGGTTATAAGAATCGGATATGGGTCGGGCGCTTGAATCCGGGTTATAAGAAGGGTGATTGACATGTGGACAATAGTAATGAGGAGCTCTAGTATGGGGACAAGTGTCCCCCTAGCTACTCCTTTATTAGAAAAAGGAGATTTTGAGTCAATACATAATTAATGGTCTAATTACATTTGCTGCATATAAATGTGTTTACATTTTTATAACGAAGAATAAACATATATAAGGCAGTCAAAGTCAATACACATATTTAACATCATTAAATTTTAGTCAAATTATATAATTACATGTTTTCAAAATTTCCGAATAACAAATGTTTATATTAGGAAGTCAATTTCAATTCTTAAGTTAATATCAAATGGCGAAATTTCAATTCCTAAATAATCGCGTCTTGCCACCACTGATTAACGTATACACATTCTAACAATTACAACATACCAAATATTATGTAAAAATCTAAATGTTATTGTATATAATAATGGAATATAGTTATGATTTTAATGATTATTGACTCACAGTCAATTCGTACTCATTTACACATATTGACCATAATTAAATTTTAGTCAACTGCATAATTACACGTTTAAATTCCAATTAATACCAGAGTCGAAAATTTATAGCACAGTCAAAGGTCAACTTGTATGTAATAAGCAGTAAAATTGATTTAAAAGAACAAACCAAGATTGACCATGGTATGTGGAAACTTTAATGTTGTTGTTGCGTAAGTTTCTAGATAACAAAAAACTGTTCATGGATTTCGGCAATGTCTGGACGAACACGTAAAAAACAATTATAATAAGGAATAACTTTTTTTATTTAAAAAAAAAATTAGAAAGACTCATACCAAAACTCGTGCGGAAGGGTCATGAATAATCTTGAAGAATTTGTCACCCTTGTGATAAGCCATAATCAAATTCTTTGTCCTAATGAAATCCTGTTCTTCAAATGCAAAACAAATATTTGTTAATGTAACCATAAACTCAAGCAAGTTTTTTTTTTTTCATTTTCACGAAAACTATAAACTGATTTCATTTGAATCCTGTTATTAATACCACAATCATATTACATCAATTATTTGGACAATAATACAATGATTAAACCTGATTGTAAACAGTTGTGTATCCATTTCATCCAATTCAAAAACTTGATACTAAACAGTTTATATACTTATGTTAATAAAAAAACGTTTTGATCATTACAAAAAAAAAACCGATTTTATTTGGTAGAATATTGATGTAATACGATGTTGATTTTTCTTTGCAAAAAAAATGAATATATAAACCGATTGTATTTCTGTTTGATGTAATATGATCGTAAAAAGCTATGTATGCATCTCATCCAAATCAGAAACTTTATCGTAAACAGTTTAGATAATTATGTTAATAGAAAAACGCGGTGATCATTACAAAAAAAAAAACAGATTGTATTTTTTACAAGTTTGATGTAATACCATTCTGATTTTTCTGTGTATTAAAAAGAAAATACATAACCGATTGTATTTCTCTTTGATGTAATATGATTGTAAGCAGTTATGTATCAATCTCATCCAAATCAGAAAAATGATAATAAAACAATTTCGTGACTTATATTAATCGTAAAACGTTTTGATCATTACCAAAAAAACCGATTGTTTTTCATTCATGATTGATGTAAAATGATAAATATAAGATTAGATGGACAACATACCTTGTAAAAAGAACAATTAGAAAGGAATGAGGAATGAGAAAGGAATTAGGATATGAAGGATAAACAATGTATTAGGCTAGGAAGGAGGAAGAATGTTTTAACATTAGGATATGAAGGATGAACAATGTATTAGGCTAGGAAGGAGGAAGAATGTTTTAACATACAAATGGATGGTGAGAAAACAAAAAAAGAAGAGGTTTATATACTAAGAACACATGGAGCTCCATTTAACATTTGGATCCTAAGAGACCCTCTCAAAAGCTAGGATTCAACCATAGTGTTTTCATTTATTATATAGATAGATATCTGTCCTTTTTTTGTGTTTTTTTTTCGGTCTAACTATTGTCCATAAATGTATACTTATAATTATATATTGTTTTACAGCGATTGAAAAAATTATGGGCTCAACAACATGGTTTGGACACGAATGTTGATTTAACAGTCTTAGACATCAATGGTGGTATGTGGGATGTTCAGGTTTCTGTCAATGTTGAGAAGGGAAACGAACGGTATTCTATACCAGGGTTGAGGTCTGTTGTTAAAGATAAGAAGCTTTCCAAAGGAGATCAGATGGAATTCAAGTTTTTCGAGGTCAAAAAGCAGTTGGTGTTGACAAACATAGTCACCACAGCCAATGCTTAACATGAGTTTATGATCAACAATTATGCGTTTTATTAAAATTTGGATTCAAAGTTTATGTTAATGTACCCTACGTTGCATTTTTTGAACTATTATTCGTATTACTATGACTATATTCATGTGTGTGTTTAATATATCTTTTTCTTTTTTAAACAAACCTAATCATTCATTCAACAGAATGTCACTAATATATAATAGATAGGTCAAGATCAATGTTTCTTTATGTGGAAACATAGCATAATATTAAATAATAACTCTTACCCAATCTAAATTTTGAACTTCAGTAATAAAATATTAATGATAATCACAAATAATATTATTATTATTCGTATGCACTTATGATTAGTTTACCCAACATATGTTAATGAGTTATAATTTTTATGTCAGCACTTTTTTAAGTCCCTATAGTCACATTACATTTGATTTCAATCTCGCCATTTATAACTTAACTTTGTTGACACACAATCATAGTACCATATAATTACTCAATCAATCAATAATCAATTTAATAAATGACCAATCATGCCATAATTGTGATATTTTCCCTACATTATACAAATCTGACTTATGAATTTACCCTCTTTAATTTGTTAAATACTCATTCGTAACAAAATTTAGTACTATCTTCATAAGAATATGAACTATAATTAATAATTAATTACATGTTGCTATATGTAAAATATGGTATGTATGTATGCTGCTGTTGGTATATTTGTAACAAAGGTTAACTAAATCAATCATACACGATGAGACGGTGGACATTTAAATTTGCGCGGATAATCTGGACCTTGGTGGCTCAATGCTGCAGAATTCAGCGTATATTTTCATTCAGTTTGAAATATATTATTGATATGCACAACTAGGGGTGAGCATTTCATGGTTCGGACCCATAGGAACCTTGGATCCGACCCACGAGAACCTTGGACCCGAACCTTTTTAAATATATGGGTCGGTTTCCGGTTCTAAATTTATGTGAATTATCGGTTCCGGGTCGGGTCGGTTCCAAACCCACAGTTCTAATATAAGAACCACAAGAACCGTTTGTATTTTAATTAAAAAAAATAATCTTTTTTAGTCTTTTCACTATTCGTTTTTACGTTTTATTGTAATCGATTTCATGTAATGTTAATAAAATATTAGAAATATTATTTATAATAATAACAATGTATTTTTCTTGAAATTTTTTCCGGCTTAATGGATATGCATAGATGTGATATATTATATCCAAATTTGAAGTAAATATTTATACATATCGCTGATGTGTGTATGTATTTATTATGTATACATAACAGATTCACATGATGTTTCTATTGATGAGAATGATAAAATTGTTACGAAAACATAAGTCGAGAAACGAAAAATGACTTAAAAAAAACTCATGGGCAATTGTTAGACTGTCCGTTGTGGAAGCGCGAGTAGCACGACGCGAACGAGGTTTCAGCGCCCGTGCTCACCCTAGCCACAACAGCCCCACGCGAACAGTCTCGACGCGAGCACAAGCGATGGTGGTCGCGTGGGTTAACGGGAAAAAGTGACCTTTGGTCGCGTCGTTTCTCACCTCCAGCCACAACGGGGTCAAGTGACCGGATTACTTGATAGTCACGTCGGTGGCTTGCGCACGTTCGCTCGCGCGTCCACAACGGACGACCTTAGAACCATATGGAGGAATTCTTTTACAAGCATGGTGAAAGAATAGAAATATGTAAATCCTCTACAAGTAGCTATTGCATTAAAGGGTTCTAGAGGGTCAGACCCTTTTACCCGACCCATCAGAACCTTTAGGACCCGAAAACACATAGCCTTTTAAGGTTCGGTTCGTGGTTCCTAATTTCAACAATAAAAGGGTATACGGTTCTGGTGGGTCCGGGTCGGGTCGGGTCGGTTCCAGACCCTTTGCACAGCCCTATGCACAACTATCTTAATGGGTCGGTAAAATGGAGTAAGGATATGAATGTGATTTCGCTTACAACGGTTTGGTTGATTTGGAAATCCAGAAATGAAGCGTCTTTCGAAAACAAAGAAGCGTCGTGCATATAACCATTGGCGAAATCAAGGCGATGAGTTTGCTATGGTTCAAAGCGAGAGAGAAGAAGACAGACTTTACTTTGGACATTTGGAGGAAGTTTGACCTGCAAAAAGTTGGTTGGTAAAGTATGTATGCTACTGTTGGTGTAACTGTGTATGTTTAGTTTTCTGTTTTCTTATTGTATTTGGTCGATCTTGTGAGGGTCTCGCTTACGATTGGTGATTAATAAAAGTGGCTTTTTGTTGGCCGTTCAAAATAAAAAAAACTAAATCAATCATATCTCAATTAGCTTAGTCTCATTAGCATGATTATATATACATTACTTGATAATATAAATTATATATACTCAAATTATATGTAGCTTTTTTTTTGAAGGGCAACTTTCTTTCATTAAAAAAAAACGGAAATCTCCAAGGAAGAGATAACCGAAACAACCACAACCAAAGTATCTTACATCACATCACATTACATCAAAATTAAAACTTTGCCAATCCTTCCAGCCAATCCGATTAAAGTTGCCCCTACTATTGAACCATAGAAAACTATACGATTTAATGTCCGAGATCGCTTGAGTAATGGTAGTACTCGTCGTCTTAAAAATCTTGTCGTTCCTCATCTTCCATATCCGCCAACACGAAATAATGAAGATGCCATATATAATATCTCTTTTGTTCCTCTGGCACCGTAAATTATCGACCACCACTTTAATATCATTAATAGAGAAGAGAAAAATCGGAGGAATCCTGCACCAACGAGCAATCCCCAACCAAACCCCATTGGAAATATGGCAAGCTGCAAACAAATGTTCCACAGTTTCATCCGCTTCGTCGCATAAACTACACAAATTGTTGCCCACAAAAACATTCCTTCTAGCAAGAGCTATCTTCGTCGGAATACGATCTAATAAAGTCCGCCACATGAAGATATTACATTTCCCCGGGAGCCATTTACACCAAGTGAAAACTTCTGAATCATCGGTCTGCTCTTGCATGATACACCATTGTTTAGTATCACTAACGGACACATTATGCAATGGAATGTTGTTCCACACCCATGTATCTCTATCTGACGATAAAATAGTCCGCGAAATCAGCCTCGAACACAGAACCAGCTGGTGCGTTTCTTGAACAGACGAGGGATATGATTTCCAGCTCCAGCTGATACAAGCCGCAGAACTATTCTGTCCCACTCGATCCGAAACGACCACCCATTTCTTCTTTTCAAGCCGAAACAGATCCGGAAAGAGAATACGTAACGGAATACATTCGATCCACGGGTCAATCCAAAACTTAATATCTCTACCATTACCAATCTTCCCTTGAATCAAACTACTAAAAGAGGAGCCATTAACAATCAACCGAGAACTAGTTTTAACAATCATCGCCCAAGCTCCCCTAACATTCGGATTAAATGCCACTGAGTAGAACCGCCGCGTGGACCCATGAATAGCATCGACTACACGACGCCACATAGCTTTGTCTTCTCTTCTATATCTCCAAATCCATTTAAGAAGAAGCGCGTTGTTAGAATGCTCCAACTTATGTAAACCAAGACCCCCTTTCTTAATTGGCTTCGTGACCACCTCCCACCCAACCCAATGAAGTTTCTTGACATCAACGTTACCTCCCCATAAAAATCTCTTAATCAACGCCTCAATCTTGTTCTTAACCGCAACCGGGGCTTTGTATATAGAAAAGAAATAAGTCGGCAAACTTTCCAACACGGATTTAATGAGAGTTACTCTACCGGCTATAGACATAATCTTGGATTTCCACCTCGATAACTGTTTGCTAACCACCTCCACCACCGGGTCCCAACTAGGGATCCGATTCATATTAGCACCCATCGTAATCCCAAGATATTTAAATGGAAGAAAACCTTTAGCACAACCCAACTCCCTAGCCTTTTGATTCAACTCTTCTCCATCTACACCAATACCAAAAAGCGTCGACTTGGTAATATTAATTTTTAGACCCGAGCAAAGATGGAATATCCTCAAAATTCTTTTTAACACCTTAAAATTCTCATCCGACCACTCTCCCATGATCATAGCGTCATCCGCAAATAACAAATGAGACAAACAAGGACCGTTGTTAGGAAGTTGAATTCCCATGAAAAGCCCTTCATCACATGCCTTCTTAATAAGCCCCGACAACGCTTCCATGACAATAATAAAAAGGAACGGAGAGATGGGATCCCCTTGACGAATTCCTTTTTCACAAGAAAACTCAAAAGTAGGCGACCCGTTTACTAAAATAGAAGACCTGGCCGACGATAAGATTCCAATCATCCACCTACACCATCTATCCGGAAAACCCATTTGCCTCATAACCATAATTAAAACCCCCAATTAACGTTATCGTAAGCCTTTTCGAAATCAATTTTAAACATAAAAAATTGCTTACCACTTCTTCTAGCCCACGCAAGAATTTCACTCACCATTAGAGGCCCGTCTAAGATATACCTTCCGGCTATAAACGCCGTTTGAGTATCATTAATCATCTTGTCCATAACCTTCTTCAATCGACACGCAAGCACTTTCGAAATAATTTTACTAACCACCCCTATCAGATTAATAGGCCGATATTCTCCCAACGTTACCGGGTCTTTAACTTTTGGGATCAACGTGATAAAAGAAGAACCTGCTCCCCGTCTAATCATCGCATTTTCGAAAAAATCTTTAAATATGTAGCCAAAATCCTGCACAAAAAACGACCAATATTTTTTTATAAAACGAAAATTAAATCCGTCAGGGCCCGGAGCCTTATCGCTCCCACAACCAAAAGCCGCCTCCTTTATCTCCAACTCGGAAAAGGGAACAACCAAATTCGCCGCCTCCAGCCCAGAAAGATGCTTCAAACCATAACATTGTAACATGGGTCTAACCACCAATTTCTCGGCAAACTTATTCCGATAGAACCGAAGCACTTCGCATTTAATCCGGTTCGGCCTCGTCTCCCAAACATCATTAATCATAAGACCTGGAATAGCATTAGTAGCCTTCCTATTATTAATCCACCCATGAAAAAAAGCAGAATTCTCATCCCCATCTTTCGCCCACCTAACCCGAGATTTTTGCCTCGCGTCCTTCAACCTCCACAACTCGAGCTCTCGTAAACGAACCGACCCTTGTTCAAAAATCCACGACTCCTCTTCTGACAGGCTTCTATCTTCCATAATAAGTTGCAAGGAATCAATCTCGTTTGTCACCATATCTTCTTCCTCGTTTTCGTTCAATTTAACCTTCTTAATCCAAACTTTAAGCTCATTTTTAATCAACTTCAATTTAAACATTAATCGCAAATCAGGCCCTATCTCCGCAAAATTACACTTCGCAATCGCCCTCGCCACTACATCATCTACCCCATCTCTAAGTAACCAAGAATTGTACATCCGAAACGGTTTAGAACCAAAATTGCCGGACATCGTCTTTAATGTTAACGGACAATGATCGGTGAGATGGCGCTGATGAGTTCTATACTCCGCATTCGGCCACTCATGAACTACATTCATAGAAACGAGAATACGGTCGATTCGGCTCTGCTTATCACCAGCAGCAAACGTAAACTTGCGCCCCCGAAGACTGAATTCACCTAACCCAAGATCTTCAATCACCTCATTAAACTCTCGAGACGCAACCGCATTAAATTTCGAGTTTTTCCTCTCATCAATGTTCCGAACACAATTGTAATCCCCTCCCAGAATCCCATACTCCTCGTCAAACACAAAGCTCCTCTTCAAATCCATCCAAACTCTTCTCTTCTCTTCTAACTTATGAGGAAAATACACATTACCACACACCAACCTTTTACCATTGTCTTTGATAGTACCACTAATGAGAAGATAATTATGATGTTTCACAGAGCTCGTATGCACCAGGAAATTGTTATCCCATACAGTAAGTAAGCCACCCGACCTACCGTTAGAAGGAACCCACTCAAACCCATACGCATCATTCCCCCAAATTCTGCCGATATCAATCCCTTCCAAAGAAATATGTTGTGTTTCTTGAATCAACAACAAACACGCTTCATTATCTCTACATAACTTACGAATCCAGTCCCATTTACATACATTCCCCAGCCCTCGAACATTTAAAGAAACTATATTCATTGAGCAACGGATTGAAATCCTTCCTCCCGAACCATACTACATACCGAATCTTGAAATCGATCAATGTTGGACGCCCCCAACGTAGCTCCCAACTTCACCGTCTCCATAACTTCACACTGAATACCAATCGTACCATCGCTAATATCGTTAACTTTATCATCACAATAACCCGATAAGTCTTGGCTAAGTCTAGTTTGTCCTTCTTGAACATTAAAAATAAACCGATCAATGTCATAAGGGTCATCACCATCTCTAGCGCGTTTTTTAGGTCTCTCAACCCCCGTAGGCGACGGCGACTTCTCACCTCTAGACTTTTTACGAAAACAACCTCTCTTCTTTTTCTTAGACCCTGCGAGCACATCCTCCTTTGGTAAACTAAACCCCAACCCATTCACATCTTTCAAATGACCACCATCACTATCCACGTTAACATTATTATCCACCTTCTCATCGACCAAACCATCCCCATGCACCCCATGCACATTAGCTCCACTAAAGGATCCCCCCGTATCATCAACCCCTACATTCACAGAAGGCTTCACGGCATCCATCGGACTCTTTTCATTCACCGGATCGCTCCCACCATCCGCATCACTTTCCTCAAAGCATTCCGGTATCCACTCCCCGTACTCTTCCTCCACCAACACGTTACAAGATGCATTCCTCCAAACCACCTTACACAATTGATTAATACGTTGCACCTTGTTAACTAGGACGCCAACCGTAGCATGTGTATAATCCTCCGTCGATTCATCAATCTTGGCAGATTTAATAACTCTACCAAAACTAGAGCCAACTAAATCGAATACCCTGACATCAAATAAACATAAGGGCATACCATAAATGTTAATCCAAGCAATGCGATCATCCGAAGATTGTTGACCCTCCCAAGGAACCAGTGATTGAAACACATTGCTCCAAACATCTTTAGTCAACATAAACTCCATCATATTCTCCTTATCATCAAATACTAACACCACAGACAAACCTCCAAGATACCGGATCTTCACCTTACCAAGTCTCATCTCAATCATCCATTCCTTTATCGTCTTAAGTACCTCAAAGTCCCTAGTGATACCAACCAAAGCCCATCCCTTCCACAGCGCAATACCCACAAAATCATCATCAACGATAACTGTCTCCGTGGTATCCCCAGTGGATTTACCCAACACTGTATCCCTGAATGTCCGCCCATCGATCGAACAAGATCCTTTCTGCTCCCCACCCTCCACCGGGCCTTCATCATTAACCGTTTTCGTACCACCAACGTTCTTCTCCTCCATCGGAACCCAACGTTTCTCTTCCTTCCTCTCTACCCGTTCCCCATCCACAAATCTAGCCAACACAATGAAAAGTTTATACGATCCTATCCACACATCCTTCAAATCTTTCTCTAACCCAACCGGATCAAGCACATTAACAAACGAAACAAATCCGAATCTTTTACCAAGCTTGTCATACTTCCTAGCGATGTAGATCCCTTGTATATTCCCGAACCCCTTGAGAACTCCAAACACATCCGACGACGCACATCCCTCCGGCAAATTTGAAACGAAGAACTTTGTAACCACGAAATCCTTTTCCTTCGATCCGCCATACTCCTTGTTGTTCCTTCTTCTCCTCGTCGGTGCATCATACCAAGATGTATATCACATTTGGTATAATATTAAAAAAGATGAACTCATAATAACCGTAATAAATCATCTAAAAATCCGCTTTAAGAAAAATGTATTAAACATTGTAACACTATATTTTTGTGTTTTGCATTGTATATTTTATATTCTACAATTTCTTAAAGCGTAAAATACGTGAGTTTGTCAAATATTTTTCAATCATCAATACTATGTTTTTTTTTAATTTTCAGGGAGCATACTTATTTTATTGAAGAAAAAAAATAAATTTTACAATGTCAGAACCCCCAAAAGAGATTTTTAGTTTACCGAAATCTAAAATTGGTAACCTGAGGCGTAAATCTAACGGTAATCATTACGGTTTTTTTTGTTACATTTGTTTACATTGATATATGTTTATATTTTATTACTAGGTTAGAGACCCGTGAACTTCACGAGTGACGAAATTTTTAAATAAAACATATTATCGACTAAATAAAATTAATTTTTTTTATAAGGGCAGTGTTAAACTAAAAGTTTAAAACATAACATGAAAGAAAATATAACATGACAAATTAATATTCTGTCAAAGTTTTTAATTTTATTTTTGTTGTGCTCGTGAATTATGTAAGTTGAAAAAAAAAATCGATGCAAATAAATCTCGTAATAAAAAAATTGTTCCACCAAACAAAATAATAGGATAATTTCCAAAAGAAAACATAAGTCAAAATATAATGTTCACAAAACTTAATAATAGTGCATGACAAAAGAAACTAAATCAAGTACGGAAAAAAACGAATTATGAATACGTTCATAACATCCATTGCAACATGGTAATTTCCTAGCATTTTGACATCGAACGTTGCAAGAAAAACACATATCGACATCATCTTCTTCAAAGTATTTACCCTTCATCATGCTTACGTGATGCCATCCTTTATTATGCATGCCAAAGGTTTTTAGAACTCGTACAAAATACGTCGCACAATCCACAATAAAATACTGCTTCACCCCTTGTTGCAGCAACCTGAAAACAATAAATTGTATGCATAAACCTAAAAAATAATTTAATAGTAAAGAAGTTAAATTTATAAACAAATATTTATAATGTAACATTGGCAAAATACCAGTGTTGTAAAAGTCGGCCTAGGCGGCCGCCTAGGCGGCGCCTAGGCGCTAGGCTAGGGTGTATATCGGAATTTTGACCTAGGCGTGGGATTAGGCGAAAATGGGATTAGGCGGACTTAGGCGGGAATTAGGCGGACCTGGGCGGAAGCTGGGCGGACCTAGGCGGACGGAGTTTGTGTTGCTCGGAGTTCTTGGAGTTCTGTCGGAGTTGCAGGTTCTTGGATGTGAAATTGCAGAGATAATGGTATGAGGGAGAGGAGATGAGTATAAGTAATTTTTTAAGTTGTTCAAGTTTGACTATTCTTTTGGTGAAAAGTGATTGCTCACTAAAAAGGTAACTGACCACAGTGACCACAGTCTACAGCTTAAACCTATGTGTATAGGCCTGCAGACATAAGAAAGGAGTTGTCACTATAATATTTTTTGAATAACTTATGTTTTATTCTTTTCGACTTTTCTGTTCATTCTTCTCACTCTTAATTACTTTGATCTTTTCTTATTTGTTTTCCTTTAGCTATTTTTATTGTGCATGGGCTTTAATTTGATTGTATATTATTTATTTGTAAATAAATAATCTATGATTCTATTCTAAATATATAATGCTATTAGTATATATCTTTAACATATTTTCAAAACACTTAAATTTGTATATATATATATATATATAAATACGTATTAAAATACCAAAACGCCTAATTCCGCCTAATTTTCGCCTAGTCCCGACTAGTCCCTAGGCTGGACCTCACCGCCCGCCTAGCGCCTAGCGCCTTTTGCAACCTTGCAAAATACTAAAACTTTAAGGAGCATAAATGAATAGAAAATAACAAAAAAAATTAAAATGAGACTTACAAAAAATTGTCATAGTTGTCCAAAAATCTCTTTCGAAGCAACTTTTACAACGTGGTACTCTAAAAGTTTGAAAATTTCTAAGGTTTGTTGGGTGATTAAGAGCATTCATATCAGCTCCCCCATAATTTTGTGAGAGAAAACTCCATATTTTAGGATGGGGTTATGAGTGGTTATGAGTGAAGGATATGAGAATCTAGTATATTTGGGGGAACACTGTTCCCCTGCATTTATTTTTAATACATTTTTAAAGTGGTTATGAGTAGAGTGGAGAGAAAAGTTAATGTTAAAAGTATGTAAAAATATTGTTTAATTAAAAAGTAGAGAGAAATGTGATGATTTTTAGTGTAATATGTGATTGTGAGTGGATGGGGAAGCTGATGTGAATGCTCTAAGAATACCAAACAATTTACTTATACGATTCACATTTCTATCATTTTAGATTCCCTCCAAAATTTCATTACCAAACCCATAAAAGTTGCTCTTGAAAAGGGTTGTAAATGATTATCATCTATCACAAATTATGAGTAAAATAATAATTGTAAGTCAAATTATAACTTATAAATAAATGACACGGTAAATTTAGTAAGAGAATAATTGTATAAGAGAATAATTTAATTTGGTCAAATTATGAGTAATTCAATTTAATTTGGTCAAATTATGAGTAATATCAATTTAATTCGGTCAAATTATGTGACAGAAAAATTACAATATTTACAAATTATGAGTAAGAGAATAATTTTAAAGCAAATTATGAGTTATAAATAAATGACACGGTAAATTTAGCAAGAGAATAATTGTGTAAGTCCATAATTTAATTCGGTCAAATTATGAGTTTATGAGTAATTCAATTTAATTTGGTCAAATTATGAGTAATATCAATTTAATTCGGTCAAATTATGTGCAAGCAAACTCATAATATTTACAAATTATGAGTAAGAGAATATTTTTATTCAAATTATGACTTATAAATAAATTACATTGTAAATTGACGTGTAAGTTACAATATTTATCACAAATATTGTAAATATTGTAATTTAACAGTTGGAACAGATTTAGGATTTAGGACAAAACCTCACAAATTCTGGATTTGATATATGCTCCGTTGGTACTTACAAAATTTGACGACACTTCTTTAAACAATGACTAAATCGGATTCAAACAATAACAAAATCCATTAGATATATATGTTTTTTATGTTGCTTTACATTCTGTTTTGGTTTTCAAATAGTAAATCCGATTGAATGTTTAAGAAGTCGGTTTCATGTTTCAAATACAGAGTCCGAACATTGAAACGACCTCTTCAATAAATAATCAAATTAACATAAGAGGATCAAATCCGGTTTCTTGTGTCATATTTTGAAACCAAAGATTCAAACGAATGGATACATAATCGATATTTTGAATCCGAAGAAATAAACAGAATCGATAGACTCTTGAAAAGGATTTAGACAAATGAATGAGCGAAACAACAAACGAATACAACTCCGAAGATTCAAACAAATACATTTAAAAAAATCAGTTTCATTTAAATGGATAAAACGGATTAAACACACGATTTACATAAATCTTTTACAATAACTGTATAAATCAGAAATCAAACAAAAAAATAGAATGATATAACTGCATAAATCAGAAATCAAACAAATCAGAAATCAAACTAAAAAATAGGATGATATAACTGTATAAATCAGAAATAAAAAAAAAATAGGATGATTTGCAAAAATCAAACGTTTGATGTTTTCTTATAATGTTAAGAATAAAAAATGAGTAAAACTGATGCAAGATTACCTCGAAGAAAATGAAAAAGAAGAATGAAGAATGAAAATTGAAAGAATTGTTAAGGAAGTTGAAGATTGAAGGAAGAATGACGAAAAAAAACATAACGACTTTTATAGATACAAAGCTAGAGCTCCATATACCTACTTGGATCCTAGAAAACGGGCGGGTCCGTTTTTTTTAATTGATTGTAAGGTTGACACGTTTTTTTTGAGTTTTTAACTTCTTAAGGTTGACACGTGGATGGTGATTTGGAGCTTATGTGGAGGCCCTAGTAAAGAAATAAGTGGAGCTCTAGTTACTCTTTTATTAGTGTAGGTAGATAAGTAATATACTTAAGCAAACACGTAAACAAATTTCACACAATATCTAACTGAAGCTTGTTGACAAAATAATAATTATAAAAAAAACAAAAAAAAGTCACACGATTCATTAATCTATAATTACTTCTCAAAAATGAAATTACAATATTATATTTAATGTAATAAAAAAATAAAAAGTTACATCAAATGTTCATAAAGCTCAAAATATCACTCATTGTGTAGAATTTTAAACCAAATATCACTGATTTACGTACCGGATTGTCGAATTCGCTGTCTGGATTCAATGTGATTCGCGAATCAAAAGGCTGCTTTGTTTTTTTATTTTATAATTATGAACTTGGTTAGTTTGTTTTATGTTTTTGAACTTATAATTATGAACTTCGTTTTGGATTATGATTATGAAATGTTTATTGGAATTATTTGAAAAAACATATATATTGTATAATGTTTATATACGATACGATGTACCAACTTATAGGGTACACCGTACCGCGTACCGAATTGGCGAACCGAATGAACCTACCCCATACAAAATTTTAGAAATGCGCGAACCGCGTACCCAATTTCGTACCACAAACTGAAGCGTACCACGATTCATGTGACTATGAGTTAACTACTATTTCAAATCATTAGATATGTATTTAATTTGTTTTTTGGAATTAAGGTTCTGTATTTGCTTACTCTTGTAATCTACCATGTCTTGATATTATCTTAGTTCCGCGTTGCGGCGGAGTAAAACCGTGCTAGATAGCACCAACGGCACATCACCGTCAGCAACACCTAACACCAAAAAAGCACATAAGCTAAACTGCCATGTTATTAAAAATATTTACGAATAAATCAAGAAATCCAAGAATCTACCAACTACGGTTATATATAAAACCTAACTTAATGGAACCCTAATAGCGCTTCTACGAAGCCATAACTCATACATAACCATGTAAAAAGCATCATAATCAACCGGAGTAACATGCCAACAAAAATGTTTCCTAACCTCAAGCACGTTTTTGTGCAAGCTGACATATTCATCGCCGGTTAAACTCCTAAGGATCCTTTGTAATAACGGGATGTCTAGTGTTGCGATGACTATCGAAAAGCTTTTCCAATTTAAAATGTCTGCAAATGGGAGATCATAATAGTTTGCATCACCAATTCGAGCTGTGTTTACTTCAAACCCTTTGACATGAAGACAAAACTTGCTGTCTTGAAGTGCTTCTTCATATGATGTGTGTAGGTGACCCGAATGCACGGACATTGATGCATCGTTTTGCCATGTTTCTACAAGCTTTTGGCGAACAGGGGAGTTTATAGATCCGGCAAAAAATGCTAGCTTTTTCCTGCAAATTTGTTTTCATAACAAACGATCACGAATTCAAGTTGTTTCGTTAAAACATAATAATCTAGGATTTTTATCTTTGTGACTATTTGGTAGCGCGTATATGTCGCAGAGGGATCAATGCAAACCAGAAAGATCAATGAGAGTGGAAATTACTACAAAATCATATTAAGTAGCCAAAAAAATCAAACAGTAGACCTTTTCGAAGGATGTATGTAAAAAAAAAGATGTTACCTTTGGGTTGATGTAATAGGTGCAGGATCATCGTCTACCCGAGGCCAAATTTGTGGAAACGATGCATCTTTATGAGGAACATATGCAGATTGAAAATAGCTTGAAGAACAACTTGAATGGCACTAAGTTTGATTTCCTCAGCTTTATTAATGGCAAACCGTCCAATCGAATGGCAAGAAACATAGAAATGGTGAGCACCACCCGTCCGATTCCAGTAAGCAAGGCTTATCCCCTGAACAACCTATTATACAATTTTTATTTCAATAAATTTAAGCTGAATAACGTTACTATAATTGTAGATATCGGATCATGTATGGTAAGTAACTTAGGAGAGAGGCTATTGTACAAAGTCTCCTTAAAATACAAAGTGTAAGAAGCCATCCTGACCATCCATTGTGTTTTAATCTAGATGATCGTCATTTAATAACCCATGAGTGTTTTAAGGACCAGTTAACAAGGGGAAGGGTAAATTGGACAAATTCCCAATCTAATAATTTGAATTTTTTAATAATAGCGTACAATTCAATATCATTTAATGACGGTTACTTAATCAAAACATATAGTCGTCGAATTAACAAAACAAAATCAACCAAAATCAAAATCTCTGAAACAAAAAAAAAACAGAGCAGTTGTAGAAGACGAAAAAATAACACCTGATTAAGGAAGTATTATGGCTCCAAAACGCAAATCAAGTAAGTTTATGTTCATATTATGATTGTCATTATGATCGTATAACGAAAATCATTTGATAAAACCTAAAATAAACATAACAGATGAAGGAAGATAACAGATGAAGGAAGAGAAAGAGAAGCAAACTGAATCATGACGTATTAGTAAAACGCATTCGATATGATCATAAAACGCATTCATAAGAAACAGAGTTTCAAATGTTCAGTTATAGTAAAACGCATTCAAGGAAACATAAAACGCACTTTAGAAAACAGAAGAAAATGTGCAAACTATTCAGTATATACCAAAACGCATGCATAAAACATAAAACGCATGCATAAAACATAAAACGCATTTACTGAAAAAAAAAATCACTCATCAACAACTTGTTCTTTCATCTACCTGGTGTTCATTTCCATGGTCTTCAGCATTTTCAACTTCTTCGTTTTCATCTTGTAACAATGTATTTTTCATCTCGTTTTCATCTTCATTGCATCTTCTGGTTTCAATGAAGATGCAACAGCAGGTTTATATATTGGAGTTTGATCATCAATGGGAACATCTTTCTTAGAAAGATCTGTCATAAAACACAAAACATACAACTATAAAATCTAATTTTAATGACAAAATGACATGTTCATACTATAAAAAGACACATAATAGTAAGCATTCGCAAGCAAATGTAAGGATGTAAGGATTTATCTAATAAATCTCAAAACGCATGTTAAAACAGCATAAAACGCATTTGAATAAAAATCAAATCTATAAAACCAAGCAATTACCTCAAAACGCATGTTAAACATAATAAAACGCATGTGAATAAAAATCATTTCTATAAAACCAAGCATTAACCTCAAAACGCATGTTAAACATAATAAAACGCATTTGAATAAAAATCATTTCTATAAAACCAAGCATTTACCTCAAAACGCATGTTAAACATAATAAAACGCATTTGAATAAAAATCATTTCTATAACCAAGCAGTTACCTTAAAACGCATGTTAAACATAATAAAACGCATGTTAAACCAAGCAGTTACCTCAACACTCTGTTCATCTCTGTTTTTTGTGATCTGCTAATATAAATCAAAACAGTATAAACTAACCTTCAAAAATTTAGATTATGAGCATCGACAACATCATCTTCTTCTCCGATTAAGATTTCAGGTTTGTTGTTTAGGTCTGATAAACAATTAAAAATCAAAATAAGATTACGATTATGTGAAATTAAAAAAACAGAGTAACCTACCAAACATGATGATGAACTCTGCAATTGAGTATGATTCTGGTAAACTTTTGATCGACAGATTCAAGGTGATGAGAATTTTTTAATAAGGTAAGAATTGACGATGAAGATCGTGAAATCAGTTATAAAAATTTGAATTTTGATTGAACGATAAAACAGGGATTGTGAAAATCATAATTATGAATGTGATTAATTGATCGATGCAAATGTCTATGATACCCCTCTGATAATTGAAAATCAGTTTTTTTGTTTTAAAAGACATCTTACACGTGGCATATTATTGTGGCTTCCTACACTTTGTAGGTTAAGGGACTTTGTACCCAATACTTTCTCAGTAACTTAGTACCGTCTAGAAACGTCCCCTCAACATTAACATTAGTTCAATGGTTCCGTTTTGAGGAAAAGAAAATAAGAAAAATAAAGGATCTGATGTTTTATTGAACATATTAAAAATAGAACTACAAAAATCATAAATTTCAAAACTTTATTGAACATGTATTTGAGAAATTAATAGTCATCACTTTATATTATCAGCATAAGGGCTAACACTTAGCAACCTAAACCTGTAGAAGAAACATTATTCTTTAAGTGAATTCTGATTTTTATTTATATAAAATCTCAAACAGAAATAAAGATATACAAAAAGAAAATATACCTTTCCTAGATAAGCATATTCTCCATGTTAAAGTTTGACCATACCGTTCTGAAGGTCAATTATCTCAATGCATCCATAGTTAATTATTTATGGAACTACCCAATATCACCTGTGTAGAGCCACCATAAGCCTTTCTCATCAATATTAGATTTAAAGATCTAGTGCTATTGAAATAACATGTAGCAGCTAATGTTGATGTAACTCCTCATGTAAGGGTACTTTATTCGTTATCAAAGTTGAAAATTGAAGCTAAATGTAAAAACTTTGAAAGTTACACATGTGTCAAGAACACTCAGAATCACAAATATCAAACATGTATGTTCGTTTATAGAAGAAACCTTAATTGAAAAAGAAAACATATTAGCACAATTCAGCAATGTGACACAGGAAATTAAAATAGTAATAGGTGTTATAAAGCACATAATTAAAATAGAGAATAAAAAACTGGTAAGATGACATACTCACTTCAGCTAGCAAAGAAAGCATCCCTTCACCACTCAAGAATGACGTAGCCGTCATACAATAAGTTTGTAAATAAGGCTATATTAAAACAGGGATATCCAAACATGTGTGAGTTCAACATTAAACATACACACACACACATCTTAATAAAAGTGATTCTATAGTGAGCATTTAATCAAACATATGGTGTGCATGTCTTCAGTTTAACTTCAGTTCAGTTTCGCATGCTTTCAATAGTCTAAACTCTAGATTGTTGCTTAATGTTTGACATTTTTAAAACATCAACACCCTGAAGATATTTCTATGAATTGCAGTTGTGAAAAACTCATTTGATGAGAAAAAGACTTACACCTCTATCTAGAATGAATGTATGAACACATTTATCATACTTGTCCCAATCTAATACAGATAAATATCCATCAACATATTAGAAGACTTAAACCTCATCTAGAATGAACGTATGAACAAATATTCTCGACAAAAAATAAAACATAGGGAGAAAACTCAAATTCAGATTAATATCCCAACAAATATTCTGACCATGGCCAGTTTAAGTAACAACAACCATCAAAATTCCAGACGCATCGTAGTCGGAAATAAGTTGGCTCTACGTCTAGTCAGACGATTTCACGAAAAAAAGAAAGAGGAATATAACATCATCATCTTTGTCGCTTATGATAAAAGCCATTTTTGTTTTGTGCAGTGACACCAAAAAGAAGTTTTATCTATAAATACATATCTTCTCACTAAGCATTTTACTTCTGTCAACTTTTATAAGAAACAATATTATATGAACCAAAATATCCTATTTGAATGTTTGACTAACAAAAGAAGATACAAGTCAAAATAAATGCACCAGTATTAAGCATATATGTAAGCCTGGAAGTATGCACAACATGACACAAACATAATGGAATACCATACAAAAGACAAATTTACTTTTTTTCTCCCAACCTGTTTTGTTTTCCATGTAAACAATGACTGCAAATCTACTCATATATATTTATTGTCATGCTAACCTGTACGAAAGAAGATAGATCTTTGCAAACTAGTTCAAGAGTCATAAAATTGCAAGTTTTACATAAAACATAAAAAATTTAAATCATTCTAGTCCAGCATCTATTTTTTTTCAATCCTACCATTCATTATCACATAACTGCCTTTTAAAAAACTAATTTCACATAATCCCACATATCTATACACATTAATATCCACATTATTAGTATGCCCCAATTATGTTCATTACAAAGCAAGAGGCTAACAATTTACACTGTATGGATGAAAAGAAAAGCATAATTGGAATAACAGTTAACGAATTTAGGAACTAAAAACCGAAATAACAATCGTAAAGGTTTAATATTCGGATTAATATCTGCAATATGTAACATAAAAATTAGATAATGAACATACAACAATCACAGCTATGAAGATACAAGTGATTTTAAAACATAAAAAAATAGGGTTTATAATTTCAATTAATGAAAAACATATATCAGAGATCAGGAAGGAAAAAACATACAAAGAAACACTATAAAGAGTAGAATCCTTGTTTAAGTTCTGAAAGTTTGACTCGTAGTTAGGATGTCGAGACGGTACGGAGAGTTGATTGCGATTCAAATCATGAACCTCTAAGTTGAAATCGTTCTGAGGCTGATGTAAACACCATGAGAATGAAAGACTCAGTGAGGGAAGAGGGAGATGACGATGGAAAGAGGCAGCGATGAGAATGAAATTAGGGTTTTGATGCAATTGGAATCGGGTTAGAACCATATAAAACCGGGTCCGCTTTTTTTTTTTTTTTTTTTTAAATAGAATATGGGGACGACATGTGGCAGACCTATGTGGCGCTTACGTGGAGGCTCTAGAAAAAGGGCATGTGACCCCCCGAGCTACTCCTTTATTAGGGAGTAAAGATTATACCTGACAATTAAGAAGCATAACTGGAGAATCAAGAAACGCTTCGATACTAAAAGGTTCTAGATTTCTTGAATTCCTTGCTCTCTTTCTTCGATAATAGCCTCGTTAAACGCAATCTCATTGTCTAACAGCAGAACCTCCGGTCTGCACACACACAAAAATGAGAATTTTTCAGCATGCAGCTACAGATTAATACCTAGAAAATTACATTAATGCAAGTAAAGCTCACCTTCTGGATTCCACAAGAAGCGCACGGTGACGCTGTTCTTGACTTCTGTCTGATCTTATATCCATTTCATTGGCTGCATAACTGTACATAAAAACCATAACAATCAGGACTCCGTTTCATTCCCTAAAAGGTGTTGTAATATGGAATCAGTTCTTCGGCGCTGCAATATGGACTCAACCTCACCTATTACCCCGACTCTCGAGCAGTGCTGGAATTCCAACTCCATCGCTTTTTGAGACTCGACGGTTCACGGTGACTGAAAATCCTCAAGCATTTACATATTGAACAAACTAATTGCAATGACCATCACCCAATTAGCGCATATTAGACCTGTTGACCTTGAAAACAGTTTGATTAGTACACAACATATTAACATACTCTCTTTCATAAGTATTAAAGACATTGCCCATTAGCCCTTTCGTCAAAATAAGATCATGGGGAGATTCTTTTTTGTTAATTAGCTTCATCATTAAGCATTATAACTTTTACCAACTTTTATATACTAACTACATAAGAATAACCTATAATCAATATGTATCCTAATATTTAAAGATATATAAGAAATTAGAACTTACTAACAAAACTGAAAGGAGGTATAAACCTTATATATGTTACTTATAAATTGGATAACACACATAACACCTAACACAATACAAATCAAAACAGACGAATGATAGAAACCTTTTAGATTCATTAATCTTTCTCAAATTAATAGTTTACCTGGATAAAAAAAAGAACTGAAGTAGACATACATCACATAGAGCGTCTTCAACCCTCAGATGACTCTTTCCATCCTCTGCCTCACGGGTATGCTATTAACAACAATGACAAATCAAAGTTTTGTGAGTTAGTTAAGTCCCAAATGAGAGTGCTGAAACATTACTTACTGTTAAACATTGTAATACAATCAAATGATTAACACTAAACAACGTACACAACCTAAAATGATGAAATACACTCAAAATTGAAAAACATAGCCAGCCATCATCTTAATCCGAAGAAACAACGCCTATATCGTTAATTGAATTTACACTAAACGCTGATATGATGAGATCGACGTTATAATATCGAAAATTCATATACCTATTCTGGATAAATTAGAAATTGAAACACGATATTTTTTTTACATACAGATAAATATATAAACATTATAATCTTTGAAAATAGTAACAACATTCGATGAAACCCTGACATTTATATGTATCATCGAACGATTATTAGGAACCCTAAAAAGACCCCCTAACTTTTGAGGATCCGTTAAATATCCGTAACACATGAAATCCGAAGAAATATATTGTAGAATTAAAAAAGCAAATCAGGAAAGGAGAATAAATCATATAAGATCTAAAAACCTGAAGATCCAATGGAAGAGAGCAGCGCAATTGTTTTGGAGAGGAAGAAAAAGGCTTGCGACACTGAAAACACATCTCAAATTAAAGACGGGTTAGGGATTGATGATAAAGATGAAGCAATGATTTTGTGATTGAGCTCTGCGGCGGATATTAGATAAAAGAGGGATGAGTTTTTGGATGGAGAGGGTAGGGTTTAGAAAACTGATCGTGAGAAAAGAAAAGGAGGCAACGGGTCAGAGAATGCTCCATGGGTCGGGTCCGTGATTTTTTAAAACAATTGTATGCTTGCCACGTGTAAGTTGGACTCTAGTAAAAGGACAAGTGTCCCCCTAGCTACTCCTTTATTAGGAGAAGAAGATACTAACAAATATTATAAACATGTATGGAGATATCAATACTGCAACACCGTTGTCCGACATATCAAATGGTACGTAATTTGTTATGTTTGATCTTATAAATTTAATTCTTAAATTTCAATTACAAAATAATACGTATAAGTATACTCTATTGTTCAGTGAGTCTTAATGTCTCTGAGAGACGTAAACGGATGAATGCATATTTGGATAGCATAAGTTCCAATGTCGGTTCTTCAGCTTCTAATGTTGAAAATGTAGAAGGCTCTCCAAACGCTTTCACACCTTCGTTAGTAACAATTCAAGGTAAAATTTTCTTTTACATTTCACATATGTCTTATTGCTTACTACAATCCGTTGTTTTTTTTACTTAGTTGTCTTTATTTTTGTAGTTAACACGCAGAGAATACCTTTGTCAGACATCTCTAATGACCGTGCCGATTGTACAAAGCGAAAAAAAAAACAAATTTTGCATCCACAAAAACAAATAATCGTGTAACAATTGAAGGTAAATTTTCTTTTATACATTGCCCAAATGTGTTTTTGCTTACTCATTTCAATTTTTTTTTGTAATTATTTCTTTTTATTTTATAGTTAACACGCAGATAACGCCTTTGTCAAACATCTCTAATGGTATTATTAATCTTTTTTTTATGTCATCATTTGTTCGCTTATGTATTATTGTTAGTATAATCGTATTGTATTGTCCCGTTTTGTAGTTATGTTATTTTCAAAGCATGACATTTATTTATTTCATGTTTGAACAGTCTGTCACGAATCTCAACATAGCAATTTATCAGAATTTTATAAATAAAGGCGAAAAGAAAGAAAGCATATCTTGGATTCTAAGCGGAGTAATAAAGGAAAACTAACTATAACACCTAACACTCAATCACACCCAGTTGACGTTGTTGGTATGTGTAGAGATTACTTACTTTTACAAAGTATATTATAATACATGAACAGTTATCAAACTTATATTATTTTACTTTGTCAGGATCTTCAGGTGTTAGGTCTCCGCTTTCTAATGTTACCCAACAACAAGCAAATCGAAATACCAATGTACGCAATACGCGGTCAACATCTAATTTAAAACGAAAACGCCTGAGTATTACTCCCATACCGATGGCCGACTTGGAAGAATGCTTAGAAAATCTACATGGAGTAACTTCAAACATTGTAATAAAAGGCATATCTCCAGGTACTCTTTATTCGGTAATTACTATAAAATATATTCAATTGTAATTCTAAATTACATTAAAATTATCTTATATATATAAATTTTCAATATCTATTTTTAGATTACTTGGACCATGGGGATCAAAATGTGACTTGTGAGGATTGCAATGCAAGATTGTGGAGTTGTGAATCTACAAGAGGGCATAAAAGAAGTGGTGCTAAAAAAAATTTCTCTCTATGTTGTGGTTATGGAAAAGTTTTTGCTTCCTCCTTTTAAGGAGGCACCGGACAGTTATAAAGAGTATTTTAATGGTGTTGATTCTAAAAGCAAATTCTTTTTAAAGAACACTAGCTGATTACCCCGGAAGGGTTCCGGGGTTGAAAAATCTAATTTTACGTGATAACCTATTGCAAATAACTCAAGTTAACTAACCACAAAATCTCTCAATCATTGCATGTTCATAGTATTCTAACCAGTAATAACTCATATTCCCCACAAAATCTAATTTTACGTGATAGCATAAACACTTTGTTTGTTTTTTTTTCTTGTATGAACGAAACCCACAAAAAATAGTAGATTTTTTCTCCATTTTTTATATAGCACTATGGTACTCGTTGGAAAGATAATAAAACGCTCGTTAATTTAGTGTAATTTTTTTCTTTAAAAAATCTCGTATATAAAAGATATAAACGTTTAAAAATTATAGGAGGAAATATGAGAGAGAAAATTTTAAATTTATTTTTAAATTCTTTTTTTCTAAAATAACTCAATTTAATTAAAAAAAGGAAACAATTCAAAAACAACAAAAGCTTTCCATTATGATGCCACGTGGCACTCTCAAGGAAAGGTTGAGGCATTCATTGCACGCCACGTCAGCATATACACTTTCTTTTATATATATAGATAGATTTTTTCTTTAAAAAATCTCGTATATAAAAGATATAAACGTTTTAAAAATTATAGGAGGAAATATGAGAGAGAAAATTTTAAATTTATTTTTAAATTCTTTTTTTCTAAAATAACTCAATTTAATTAAAAAAAGGAAACAATTCAAAAACAACAAAAACTTTCCATTATGATGCCACGTGGCACTCTCAAGGAAAGGTTGAGGCCTTCATTGCACGCCACGTCAGCATATACGTTTTCTTTTATATATATAGATAGATAAGACGGTTCAACTCTATGTTTGCATTTACTTCCATGGGTGGAAAAATTGACAAGTCTATAAATCATGGTAATGCTCCTTTCATCTATCGTATAAGTGGTGAGAACTACCATGCTTTGGGAAATCTTTTACCATCACATGGACAAAATCCAGTATTCTCTCAGCTATACATCTATGATACTGAAAATAAAGTTTCGAATAGAATCAATGTCGTTGGGTATGTTTTTTTTTCTTAATGTCTTTTGTTTCGAACGGTATACATACCCAAATGCTTTTCAATCTAATACATTCATCTTATTTATAGTGATGCAGACGAGGATCACTTATCAGAAAAGGCGCTTGAGTTTCAAATTGTAAAAGAATTGAAAAAAATGTTGGATGACAAAAACTCCTTGGTGAAATCTTATAGAATGGCGAGAGATTGCTTTCAGAAGAATCCTGATGCACAAGTCAAGCTTCGATTAAACGGAATGAGGAAAGAAGATGGTAGAACATACAACTTGCCCACAGTTTCTGAAGTTGCTGCATTGATAATTGGTGACCTCAATGAAGATCGTGCAAACCATTGACGGAAAGCTAAAAAGAGTTAGTGAGTTACACCCGTCGTATCTTGCTCTTCAGTATCCATTGTTGCTTCCTTATGGTGACGATGGATATAGAATTGACATCCTTCACAGCAATGTTCCCTTACCAAATGAAAGCTCATCTTCAAATTCAAAAAACAAAAAAAATGACCGTCAAAAAAATGTTATCTTACCAGATGGGAGCTCATCTTCAAATACAAAAAACAAAAAACATGAAAGTACAACAATGAGGGAGTTTTTTGCTTATAGGATTCAAGATAGGAGTAATGAATTCTCCCTAATTCTTAATGCAAGGAGACTTTTACAGCAATTTTTAGTTGATTCATATACAATGATTGAAATGGAAAGATTAAATTTCATTAAGGGTAAGCAAACCCTTATTAGGAGTGAGAAGTATAATGTCCTAAGCAAACAAAGAGAAGAAGGACAAACAGAGACATCAAGCATGGGTCAACGAGTTATTATTCCATCTTCTTTTACAGGTGGCGCTAGATATATGATGCAAAATTATCTAGACGCAATGGCAATATGCAAGTGGTACGGATACCCTGACTATTTTATTACAATTACTTGTAATCCTAAATGGCCAGAGATGAGAAGATATCTTCAAGATACCACTCTTAGACCAGAAGATAGGCCAGACATTTTATGCAGGTTGTTTAAAATAAAACTTGATTCGATAATTAAAGACCTGAAAGATAAACACTTATTTGGAACTGTTGAAGCTGGTACGAATACATGAAGTTTATTTTATTAGAACATTATTTATTTATTTTTTTAACCTTTATAACTTATTTTATTTTGTTTGCTACCAATACTTTGCAGTTGTATACACGGTTGAGTTTCAAAAACGTGGATTACCGCATGCACACATCTGTTTGTTCATGGCCGCTGGTTATAAGCTTCCAACAGTTGACCATATTGACAACTTCATTTCAGCTGAGATACCAAATAAAGATGAGGAGCCAGAATTGTATGAACTTGTACGTGAGTTTATGATTCACGGTCCTTGTGGACCTTTGAACATGCGTTGTCCGTGTATGGTCAATGACAAATGTTCAAAAAACTTCCCAAAGAATTTTCAGCATGAAACCTCTATCGATAATGATGGTTATGCATTGTATAGACGAAGAGATAATGGTTCGTTTGTAGAAAAGTCGGGTGAGCAGTTAGATAACAGATATGTCGTTTCGTATAACAAGACTCTTCTTAAAAGATACCAGGCACATATCAACGTTGAATGGTGTAACCAAGCTGGATCCATTAAGTATTTATTTAAATACATTAACAAGAATCCAGATAGAGTTACTGTTAATTTTGTGGAAAGCAAGAAAGTACCGGGTGAAGACATAGTGGTTGATGAAGTCAAAGGATTTTATGATTGTCGTTATATTTCTGCGTGTGAGGCTTCATGGAGAATATTCTCATATGATATTCATTACAGGACACCTCCTGTAATGAGATTACCTTTTCATCTACCCGGTGAACAAAGAATTGTTTTCGATGCTACGCAGGACATTGACGACGTTCTCAATAAACCCTCTTGTGCTACATCTATGTTTTTGGGTTGGATGGAACGCAACAAAAATGATGCCAATGCAAGGCAACTAACTTACATCCAATTCCCTTCACAATATGTTTGGAAAGCACAAGAAAGAAAATGGGAGCCTAGGCAAAGAATAAAGTCAATTGGTCGGATTCATTCAGTTCCTGCTTCTGTTGGTGAAGCTTATTTTTTGAGAATTCTTTTGAATAAGGTTAAAGGACCAACATCATTTCAAGATATTCTTAAAGTTGATGGGAAAGTCCAATCCTCTTTTAGGGATGCATGCTACGCTATGGGACTCTTGGATGATGATACAGAATATGTTGAAGCAATAAAGGAAGCGGCTTTTGCAGGTTCTGGCCCTTATCTAAGGAACTTATTTGCAACTCTTTTAGCATCCAACAGTTTGTCAAGACCTGACATTGTGTGGGAGGAAACATGGAATTATTTGTCTGATGACATTTTACGCAAGAGAAGAATAGATTCAAACTGTCCAGGTTTTTAACTTTTTTTAATATATTATTACTTTAACATAGATTTTCTACAATTTTGTGGACATATACTAAATTGTAATGATTCATAATTATTAGGAATGTAAATTATACTATTTTTAATGGTTCCACATATTCACTTATTCATTTTATATGTTAATTTTATTCTATATATTTCATTCTAACACATTTTTCCCAGATTTGATCCTTTCAGACAACGAAATTAAGAATTTAGCTTTACTTGATATCGAGAAGTTCTTATTGCGTAATAGTTCCAGTCTACGACATTTCGTAGGCATGCCATATCCCGAGAATGAGTTTCTATCGTCATTAGACAATCGTCTTATTTGTGAGGAGTTGGGATATGACACAAACAGTTTGGTTGAAGAATTTGATACTCAGTTCGCTTCTTTAACAGATGAACAGAAAAATATTTATAACTGTGTAATGAAAGCTGTCGATGAGAAGAAAGGAGGAGTTTTTTTTGTTTATGTTACGGTGGTACTGGTAAAACGTTCCTGTGGAAGACACTAGCTTCATCCATAAGATGTAAACGAAAGATTGTTTTGAATGTTGCTTCGAGTGGTATTGCATCTTTGCTATTGGCAGGTGGTAGGACAGCACATTCCAGGTTTCGTATTCCTATAAACCTAACTGAAGATTCTATGTGTTACATACCACCTAACGGTGATGTTGCACAACTGCTTAAAAAAACCGATTTGATTATCTGGGATGAAGCACCCATGACTCATAAACATGCCTTTGAAGCACTAGATCGAAGCTTAAAAGATGTATTTGCTGTTCATCCTGATGACTCGTCTGATTTGTTATTTGGTGGAAAGGTTGTTGTGTTTGGGGGTGACTTTAGACAAATTCTACCAGTTGTACCAAATGGAACTAGGCATGACATTGTTAATGCCTCTTTAAGTTCATCATACATTTGGCACAGATGCGTTGTTTTAGAGTTAACGAAAAATATGAGGTTGCTTTCAGGAACCTCCAAGTATGATATCGAGGAAACTAAAAACTTTGCATCTTGGCTTCTGGATATAGGAGAAGGAAAGGTGGATACAATAAGTGATGATCAGGATGTTATTGAGATACCTGATGACTTACTTATCTCTCAATCTTCGGATCCTGTCTCTGATTTGATATCCTTTGTGTATTCGTCACTTGTGGATAACATCAACATCCCGGATTATTTTCAAGATCGAGCTATATTGGCACCGTTGAATGAAGTTGTCCAAGAAATTAATGATAGATTACTTTCTATGTTTCCAGGTGACGAAGTTGAGTATCTTAGTTCAGACAGTGTTTGTCAGTCCGAAGATGTAAATGAACATGTTGATGAAAGATTAGTTTCTCCCGATGTGCTGAATGGTCTTAAGTTTTCTGGAATACCAAACCATCGTCTGGTTTTGAAAGTTGGTGTTCCTGTAATGTTACTAAGAAACATTGATCAGAAAAGCGGTCTGTGTAATGGGACAAGGTTACAAGTTGTGAAAATGAGAAAACGTGTAATTGAAGCCAAAATCATTTCAGGAAGCAACATTGGAATGCGAACGTTTATTCCAAGAATTACTTTATCCCATTCGGATAAGAAAATTCCTTTTAAATTTAACAGAAGACAGTTTCCACTTGCTGTTTCTTTCGCAATGACAATAAACAAAAGTCAAGGACAATCGTTATCGAGAGTTGGGTTGTATTTGAAGGATCCAGTTTTTTCGCACGGCCAGTTGTATGTTGCACTATCAAGGGTCAGAAGTCGAGATGGACTGAAGATAGTTATACTGGATGAAGATGGTGAACTGACGAACAAAACATCCAACGTCGTGTACAAAGAAGTATTTCAAGCTTTTTGAATAAGGTAAAAAATTTTGATGCATTTTTTTACTTATCATCTTTGAACTTATGTACATACAACTTCAATAATACAAGTTTCATTTGAATACTTTTGTTTTAATATTTAATTTACTACATTAACATTATTTTTTTTTTTTTTCATGGTAGTTGATTGTTTGTTTTGGAATTGCATGTTAATATTAGGTTGGATATATTCATTGGTTTTACGGGCACTCAACTTGAATAATACAACTCTTAGTTTAATATTATTTTTAATTTACTTTGGTTTGCACCGTGGGTCCCCACGGGGCTCTAACCTAGTAATAATAATAAAAAGCCAAAACATTTTAATAGTCAAATAATTTACCAATAAATTTTACTTAAGAGTATCATAATGGGTCATCATGGAGCGAGCGGTGTGTGCTAGGTGACACTTCTCTGACGGGGAACACCGCCCCCCTCCTTCGATGGGTTTTCGATGCAAGGGGATATTTCCTCGTCCACCCGTTCTTGTTTTCGAAAAAAAAAATGAACCTTGGGGGCCATAAATTTTCAAACGTTTCCTTGATTTTTTTTTACCTTTTATTAAATGAAAAAAATTGTAATTGTATTAATTTTCTTTCCTTGTAATCTTGTAACCCTTTATTATAAATATATACATCAAACCCTCAATCATCATTGAGTTTGATTTTTACAAATCCTTACATGGTATCAGCCTAAAATCCCCAAACCCTAATCTTCCCCTCTTTTTTCTTCGATCATGCCTTCTGCCGCCTTCATCTTCATGGCCGGCTCATCCTCTTCCAATCCTGATTCCCTTCTCCCCTTCAATAATATGTCCCATCTCACCCCAATTAAGCTTTCAGCCTCTAATTATCTGGTTTGGCGAAATCATATGCAACTTCTTCTTGCTCTCCATCGCCTTCAGACCCATATTGACGGCTCTGCTTCACCGCCGCTGACCACTTTATTAGTCGACAGCAAGTCTGTCCCCAATCCTGAATTTGCATCGTGGACCACCAATGATCAACGAGCAACCCTTCTTCTTCTTTCTTCCTTAACTGAAGCGGTTGATATACGTTAAATTACACATATAAAAGTCTCCGTTTAACTCCCATTTTAATACGTTTTTGACCTTATACACAGGAATTGGTACTTATTTGGGTATCTTTACGATTTCAGGTCTTAAACGATGTCTCGGAAGCTAAACCAAAAGAAAAAGGAAGATTTTGGCGCGCAAGCAGGACCCCAGGTCCTGTGAGCGGCCGCTCGCTCCTCCAGATCTTTTTGGCAACCTTCTGGAACCTCTACGTCATGCACGGACCACTTGCTCACCTTTTTGTAAAGTGAGCGGCCGCTCACAGGCACCTAGCGGCCGCTCACAGGCCCTGAACTTCTATAAAACATCCCATTCAACCACTGATCGATTATTGGGTTTTCGGGGTCGATCTGAGGCGATTTTCTGGCTAACGAAGTGCTGCACAGGCGTGGAACGAGCTCGGGAAGCTATCCGATCCATCCATCATCATCCAATCCATCACATTTGCATTTCTGTGGTTTGATCTTATAATCCATTTTTGTATCAAATCTGATTTTGTATGTTCTTGTGATGTTTATTTAGTAAACCGTATGCCTATGGGTAAAAATACTAGTATGTAGTACGTTAAAACAATCGTTTGTATAGTTAATCATGTCTTGTATGAATTTGGCGTTTTTCATGTTTGAATCTTGATGATCATAGTGCAACCTTGTTTCATTGTTAATGGATTTGTAGTTATGTTTAAATGACTTTGATGATTCTCGAATGTGTTAGGCGGATACATGTTGAAAAACCGTCCGTTTAATCATCCGGTAGTAGACTAGTTAACTTGTTAATAAGTTTACACCATGAAACTGTAGCCGGGTATTGGTTTGGTTAAAGTCAGTCGAATAATGATTAGAAATGCTTACCGGCACGTAAAAGGGTTTTAAAAGCTTAATGGTGCCGTTACTTATCTTTGACCCGGTTAGTGATCTTTGCTAGTTATTTTGGTAGAAATAGTGATCTTTGCTAGTCTCGGTGGTTGTATTGTGTATTCGATATTGCTTTCCTTGATTAGTGAGGTTAGAAAACTCTTAACGGATGACTAACTTATCTTTAGAAGATTCACATGAGATCATATCAGATGCTCGCTAATGAACAATTTGAGGTGGTTAACGTGTGTTTATCGTGTTAGCTTTCCGTATAGTTTGTCATGTTAGGATACCCGAAAGGGACACTAACTGTCGAAAAATGGGAATGTTGATCACAAGTCTTTATTTCATATGATATGTAGATGACATGCTAGGATTGATATATTATAGTCTATATAGTTATATTTTGTATTTGGAGTCTTACATATGTTAATTAGATATTTTAGAATTAATTTAGTTTAAAACAAACTTCCACTATCTTTTTCTACCGAAAAATTGGGGATAGAGTTTTAGTACATTGCTTCGCGCGCGTCCATGGATCGATATCTGGTTCTTATCTGTACATTATTACATATATGACAGGGTACACTTGCCCTATTGTGTGTGTTTTAATATTAAGGTCTAAACCATTTTTATAAATATTAAAGCAGAAACGTGTGTTATTTCATTGTAAAATTATGTGTATATTCGCACACGTTAAGTTTTTGGCGCCGTTGCCGGGGATGCGACGAGCTTTAGGAACGAACCGAGTCAACTTTTTACCAGTGTACATGCTTGTGAATACTTGTTTATACTTCGTTGATTCTTTATTTGATTCATTTATTTGCATATATGATTATTTGAATTTTTATTTGATTTACTTGTCTGTTGATATTTTGGATTGATTTTAGATTGGTTCATAGGTTTGCATATATATTTGTTCATTTTTATACTTATAGGATTGATTTAATTGATTATTCGTTCACTATGATGCTTATAGATTTAATTTATTGAATATTGGATTAATTGGTTTGTCTATGAATTTGATTTATTCATTATTTGATTTATTTGATTTATTTGTTCGCATTTGAACTAATTGTTGATTTTATTATTTGATCTGTTTTATTCTTTATCTGTTTATTTTTGTTCATTTTATTGATTTTATTGGCATTTATCTGATTTTTACAAGTATATAGTTTTCCAGTATTTTTGTATGTATTTATAGATTTAATATTCATTTTTCTTTCATTTATCGTTTTTTTCGGGTTAGTTATCTATTTCACCTGCTGCAATTGTATCATTCTTTGATTGCAGGTTGATGTCCACGAACCCTGGGCCTTCTGGTGATCCACCTGAGAAAGAGACGCGAGGATTGAGGAGAAGCAATAGAATTAGACTTCATAAAACGCGTCTTGTTTCTAGTATTCTTAACTCTACTTCTGCTATTGAGATCCCAGAAAACGAGGCACCGGTGGATCCGTCCGATCACGAAGGGTCGGAGGCCCATAGTGACATCATTATGGCGGATGATGATATCCCGCTAAACGATAGCGGGCGTCCTAGAGGGGATGGACTTGCACCGAGTATTGTCCGACCGGCTGTCTTGGCAGACCATTTTGAAATTAAATCAAGTATCGTTAACATGATATAAAATTCGGTGGACTGAAGCACGAGGATCTAGGCCGACATATTGCTGCTTTCTTAGAGATTTTAGCCACCTTTAAGATGGTATCTCAGACGATGTTATCCGTTTAAGACTCTTACATATATATATTCATAGTTTGAAGTGGAACGGAAGCAATTAATTTTTTTTTTTGAATGGAGCACCTCATTAAAAACAAACACGGAACTTATCTCCAAGGTACAGATAAGCCGTAGAAAAACGTTACATCACATCAAAACTAAAATTACACCAACCCGTCTTTATATCGGCTCCTATACCAAAGATATCCTAAAGATTTAACTTCTGAAACAATCTTAACCACACTCGCCTCTTACTAGAGAACACCTTCTCGTTTCTCGCTTTCCATATACGCCAACAAGTCAATATAACTATACCATATACCAGATCCTTCCTCTTTTTCGATATCCTCAATTGGTTAACCATTTGCAACAAATCAACGAATGAGAAGGCATATATACCCGAAACACTTAAAGGGGAGGTCACGGGTTCAAGTCCTACAAGGAGAAGAAATTTGCCGTTCAAAAAAAAATATATACCTGGAATGTTGCTCCAATTATTGATGCCAGTTCACACCCCGTCCGACATTATACAAGCCGTAAAAACATGGTCCATAGTTTCTTCAGTTTCACCACATAAGACAGACGTGCAATCGCCATGCAAAATATTCCTCCTTGAAAGCGCACTTTTAGTCGGAATCCTATCTAACATCGCCCTCCACATAAAGATGTTGCACTTATTAGGAACCCCGTTGCACCACAAGTACACCATATCACTAGTCGCCTCTTCTTTATTAGCCAACCATTTTCGTGCCTCCTTGACTGTATAATCTGAGTTACACCCATTGAACCACACCCATCTATCTTTGTTTTCATTGATCCTCACATCCAAAAGTTTTCTATGACATTCAATCAAATCATGCACCTCACTATCCAAAGATGGATATCTTTTCCAAACCCAATTAATCGGACCACTCCCATTAGAAGCTGTAATCCTCTCTGCGACGGTACAACCCTTACTATCCTCAATCCGGAACAAAGCCAGGTATTGATTCTTTAACGGTTCCAACGATAACCAAGGGTCAATCCAAAATTTTATCTCCTTACCATCACCCACCATTCCACGGATCGTGTTCACAAAAGGCCGACCATTCTTCTTCAACCGAGACCCAAATGTGACCAATTTGTTCCAAGTACCCGAAATCCTTTTATTACATGGGAATATATCCCATCATCTACCGCACCAAAGTTCTTGTAAAATCAAATTCAATAAATGGCTAAAGAACAATTAGATAACAAACTTTCTAATTAAAATTAAAGGTTCATAAACAAAGTTCTTGGAAAATCAAATTCAATACTAAACAAAAACTAATTCCAAAACAAACAACCATCCAACTTAAGTACTCTATTTCCTATAACTAAAAAAAGTGACAAACTGACTCGCTCCCATCAAATTCACCATTGATTTTATCAAACCCACTTTTTCTCTTTAACCTTTGCATACCGAACCCACAACGAAAAATGTAACACCCTGAACTGTTCTAGCAGAAAATACGCAGCGGAAAAATGAACCAGAAAATTTCTTACTTTATAAAAACATTTCGTATGTTTTGAAAACCATATCCACAAGATATTATAGGTGTTACATGTTTATTGTTTCTTATCACATTCAATACAACTCATCTTTATTAGATTACGTGACCGCGACCCCGTACGATTCGCGTCCTTGCTCGATCTCCATCCTTTCCTGACTTTGTGAGGTAGACAGCCTGCAATCACTACATAACCATTTTGTTAGTTCGTTAAGTGACTTCATGAAATTACTCACAAGTGGAAATAACATCCAACAATACTCAATGATTATGTTCAAACGCCTTTTGCAACTTCGGTATGATATCTGGATCCTAACCTCCAATTTCCATGCACTCATTCTTACATATCTGCATCTTTATTATCATTCTCATAACAAAAGGTTAATAACGCTACAACACATACCTGTGTATAAATCCCATACACAAGTTACTATTTTTCCTTCATGTATTCTCTAGGACAAACATGAAGTTTCCGATCTTATACTGAATCTACACATAAGGACCAACCTTTACATACATAAGACTCTCACGCATACCCGGGTATAAGTACCTATGCATACATCACATTACTCAATCACAAAAGCGTAACAGATCTACTTACTGTACTTGTTACCATATATACACACACATATCAATCTAATTAAATACACACGCATCATTCCGTATTTGTGTCATATTTGCAAATCCCGGGTTTGTTTCATGTTTAAACTACCTTTACTTTCATTTTCATCTTTGTTGACCCATTTATCCTAACTAACTTCTTTGTTATGTGGTGAACTTTATTAGTTCACTAACATCATCTATTCACTTGTCTTACTATAAATTGTCATTTCATTCTTGTTTCCCATTCCACATTTATACGTAAATATACAATTGCTAATCTAAGAATTTAGTTCATAAGCCACTTACCTTGGCTACAGTTTATGCATTCCTTGACCCGCTAGTCCATTTGATTTGTTTGTTCCAAGCCTCCACCTAGCTTTACGAGATCAACTTCACTATACTCAAGATAATATAAGTTGGTCATTATGTCAAATAACTAACATATATCATGAGTTTTCACATACCAATGCATTCTTAGGTTGATTTGCCTTCTTAGAAGCCAAACTACCGATAGACACTAGTATATATACTAAACTATTTATTTCTCGTTTACTTAACTACTTGAATTGGCTTATTTGTAGGTTTCTCAAACACTTAATATAAGCCACATAATGTGCCTTATGTTTACAAAACCATTGCTTCATGAACAAGGCAAGTGTACACTAAAGACCTATTTTCTTGCTTAAATTAATCAATAATTTGTGCAGCAACTTTCTGCGCATCAGATTTCATCGGGTTATTTCACCCACTTACCGAGCATCTTTTTGTATGGTCTATAACTCTACGGAAGCGAGACTCATTATATTTTCATATGCAAAAAGAATCAGCTCAATCTGAGCTTCCTAGACTTAGTTATGATGTTCGCAAGATCAGCTCAGAAGTTGAAACACTTCCAAACAGCTTGCTGTCAAAACAGTTCCGCTGACTTTGGACACTGTTTTGACCCGTTTAACATCAAATTATGCAAACATTTTCAATTATAAAACGTAGCTTATCTAAATACCTTTTCAAGCATATAAGGCTCAACCTCACATGCCATGTCTGTGATTTTATATGATTTTTTTACAAAACTGCTGCGCATCAACTATATTTTTCAATCAGCATTGTTAATCCTTGTGATTGTGAACTAATAACTTTTCTTAAAGCCTCTAATCATGTCCATAACTTAAACTAAGAATAAGGAACATATGAGACATCATTTGGTACCTCAATTCATGTCAATTACTTATTTGGAGTTTACCAATTACTTAACCATTGAGTTAAGCATTTCATCAAACACTTAGGTGCTGTTTGTTTTTTGCTCAGAAGCACTTCTGACCTCTTTTGTTTGCGCCACGCAGACGTGCGCAGACGTTTGGGGTCTGCAGATTGTTTGTTTTTTTTGGAAGACCTTTCACTCAAAAATATCTTCCTGACCTTTTCTTGGTGCAGACTTGTTTCAAAGTCTTCTAAGGTCTTCAAAGGTCTTCTCCACTTCTCTTCTCCTCAGTCACCACCACCAACCACGGTCCACCACCACCACCTACCACCACCACGGTCCACCACTACCCACCACCACCACCATGGTCCACCACCACCCACCACCACCACCATGGTCCACCACCACCATCCACCACCACCATGGTCCACCACCACCACCGTCCACCGCCACCACCCACCACCACCACCACCGTCGACCACCACCACCACGGTCCACCACCACCATCGTCTACCACCACCATCGTCTACCACCACGGTCCACCACCACCACCACCAACCACGGTCCACCACCACCACCATGGTCCACCACCACCTACCACCGTCCACCACCACCACCACCGACCACCACCACCGTCCACCACCACCACCATCACCACCACCACCGTCACCACCACCACCACCGTCCACCACCACCCACCACCACCACCACCCACCACCACCACCCACCACCACCGTCTATCACCAGACTGCTGTAAAAAAATCAGTTTATTTAAATTTCAGTTTATTTCAGCAGTCTGCAGACATTAACAAACAAACAGTCTTCTTCTTGCAGACTGCAGACATTTGGTCCACCTCTTCTCCTGCAGATGTCTGCAGATGTGGTCCGCAGACTGCAGACCTTTTCATGCAGAAAAAACAAACAGCACCTTAATGTGCATCAATTTAACACATGATTTTTTAACATGTTAAGATGGTCCTTAAACCTTTACATCTTGTAGTTTTCACTAGGTTTTTCACCAAGGCTAAGCATCCTAGTGATTATTATCATCAATTAATCTCAACTAACATGAATTCAAGCATTTAAAACCACTTACCAATATAACCGATGTATACCCTCAAATTTTCGGATTTCTTCATACCCACCAACACAAAACCCCAAATCTTTCACTAATAAGGGTTATTTAGGTGAAATTGAAGTAGTTATTCACTATATACTCATATAACATCATCAATTTCGTGATTCTTTCACAAAATTATCATCAATTTCATAATACACAATATACTAACAACTTAGATTCTTGAATCTAAGAAGTTTTCACATACCTCTTGTTTGAGAACACCAATTATGACCTAGAATTTGTTCATGCATCAAATGATTCCATGATTTCTTGGTCCAATTTATTGATTTGCTGAATTTGGGTTGTGTGTTCTTCATCTCCTGATGAAGAAATCGTAACACACACATATGTAGTATATATTTCTTTCTTTTTTTTTTATCAAGCCAAGTTTAGTCACTTGACAAATCTAGCCCCTTAACTTGATTTCCACCATTATTAACTAACCTAACCTTGTTAGGTTTCTAATTTTACTACATAAGCATTTCACTAACGTAACTAACAGGTTTATTTTAAGATATATGTACCATTTCCCTCGTTTAGTCGTCTAAGCGTCATTATATGTATTAACAAAAACGTTCGTTTCAATATTTATTTATCTTTGATCGTTTCATTGTCCATAAAACACGCACATTAGCGTAACTACATGAAACGGATTTTCGGGGTGTTACAAAAAACGGGTTGACAGGTAAGCAAAAGCGTCCGATTATGTTTGCATTAGCAGTAGTGTTCGTGGATATATCTTCCACTTAGCATAGTTTTAAGTATCAAAAGTTACATGTTACGTAGAAAACCATACAAAGAAAGTAGAGCACCATTGCAGCAAGCTTGTAACAACTATAAATCTTTACTTAACTGCCCTGTTGTTCCTGCTTCTTTTGCATATAACGTATGCCTTTTTTTTTCAATAAGAAGCATGCCTTCTTCCTACAGCAGTGGCCTTTTTGTGGAGTGTGGTGTAGCTTATTTTTTCTGGAGCAGTGGCTTTTTTTTCAACAGCAAGCGAAGTACTATTACAAACCAACTAGTTTATAGGCAGAACCTAAGCACCCAAAGTAGATGAAAAACAAACTCTAGTAAGAATAGAGAAGATTGCGGGCTTATTCTGCATTTTTTTACAAATGTCACCTTAAAAAATATCTATATATAACATTAGCAAAATAATTTGAAGTATATGGATCAAAATGCATTTTTTTTTACAAATGCCACCTTAAAAAAATATATAACATCAGCAAAATAATTTGAAGTATATGGGTCAAAATGCATTTTTTTAGAGTTAATTACACCGTTAGTCCTTGTGGTTTGTCTTCAGGAACAACCTAAGGTACTAATAGTTTAATGTAACAAAGTAGGGTATTAACATTTGATTTTGTAACAATCTAAGGTACTAACATTAAACCCCGTTTATTTCTAACCAAATACCAAGGGTATTTTTGTCAACTCCAAAACAATTATATTTTTAAATGCTTACACCTTACAAAACTTCTTCCCCAAACTTTTAAGATCTGAAACGCCATTCTTTTAGCGAGAAACCTGACGGCTTCCCACTGAAACCAAATGTCGTCCTTATCACTACGATCAGAGGAAGAAGATTTTGACTACCAATCGAATTATGGTATGTGGTCCTTATCACTAAATTTTAATAGATTATTACTACCAAGGGATTTATGGTATATGCTCTGTTTTTCTTAAAAAAAAAACCGTTTGGGTATTTGCGATTGATTATATGCTCTTGCTTTCGTTTGAAGATATAGTGATTTCATTTTGTAGATAAAGTAATTTTATTGTTTTGTTTTTTGGTGGACTTGTACAGCCATAGTATATAAATGAAAAAGGGCTCTGTTTTTAGTAACATATTAAAAACCGTTGTTTTCATACAATACATGGAGACTAAAAACATTACTAATAACTTTCTCAAAAAATATTATGTGTGGTTGGATGGCCTACTAAAGTTTTTTATAATATGCTTTGTGTTCTTGGTTTAAAAAAGCGCGAGGCGCTCCGAGACGTTTTGGTTCCAAAATCCGAAGCGCGGGGCTTAAAGCGCGAGGTGAGAGCTTCACGCATAGTATTAAAAAAATATTTATATATGTCAATATGACATTTTCTACATGCTAATTAATCATAAGCACAAAAACATGATTATAAAACACCCTTGAACACTTAAAAAGCATATTCAAAACATAAAAACGACGAGGCAATACTGTAGCGGGCCAAATAAAGCAGTTTAAAAAGGTTTTTGGGGCTGAGGCGCTACTGTAGCGCACGCCTCAAGCGCTCGAGGCGGCGCTTCATGTAGTCCAGCGCTTTTTGGCAAAAAAGCGTTTTCCTAAACGCCTTGCGCCTCAAACGCTTAAAGCGCGCCTCAGGCGCGCTTTTTTAAACCAAGTTTGTGTTTTTAAGAAAAGGTTGATTTTTTGTGATTAATTATATGTTCTGCTTACGTGTTTACAGGTAATGACTCAAGCCTTTTTTCAGAAAGTATATTGAAAGATGGTGAAAATGGAAAAACAGTGTGGATTAATGAAATTCAAGATGTTGCAAATGCTATTGAAGTATACAGTGATGAATTCACACTTGCTACTATTTTCCAGCCATATACACAACAAGATTTAAACAAGATTAATGGTAAACAACAAGTTGATCATGATTTTAACAAAAATGTAGATGAGAAAAATGATTATGATCAGGAAGATGAGGAAGACGATGAAGATAAAATTATAGATGAGGAAAATGAGGTTGAAGAGGTTGATGTCGATATGAAGAATTTCAAGCTTAATATTGATGATGGCAAACAAATAGTTGTTGATGAAGATCACGTTGTTGATGATGAAGACGGTTACATGACAAATGATTCCTTTGGGACATCCGAATCTGAAGGTGAGGCTAACAATGAAAAACTAAGAAAAAAAGCACTTAGGAGAATTAGGAAACAACAAGAAGCAAAGAAGGAGAAGTGTGCATTTTATGTTGGTCAGACTTTTGGGGATAATTCAGAAATCAAAGCTCTCGTAAGACAGCATGCAATTGAAACTAGAAGGGAAATTGCATTTTATAGGAATGACCAAACAAGGCTAAGGGCGGTTTGCAATGGTATAATTCCTCATTTTGAAAGCCCAATCAGTGGAGGATGCCCAATTCAAGAAAAGGAAATAAATGAAGGCATACAAACAAAGTCAAAGTTAAAGGTGCGGCCCAAACAAAAAAGTGCAAAAGATGGTGGTAGGAAAACAATTGAAAATCCCAATAAATGCCCTTGGATGGTGCTTTCATGAAGGGGCCATTTCCAGGTCAATTACTGACTGCTGTAGGTTTGGATGCTAATAATGGGATATACCCGGTTGCTTATGCCATTGTTGAGACAGAGTCAAAGGCTACATGGACATGGTTCTTAGATTATCTAAGAGATGATTTGGATTTGCAAGAGAACTCTAATTTCACCTTTATTTCAGACAGACAAAAGGGAATAATCCCAGCGATTGAAGACATATTCCCTAATGCAGAACATCGATATTGTCTTAGACATATTCACCAGAACATGAAACTTAAGTGGAGGGGTAAGGCTTTTAAAGATATGTTGTGGTCAATATCTTCAGTGACCACAATTCAAGAATTTCATGCCAAGATGATTGAATTGGGATTGATGAATCCTGAGGCACACCAATGGTTAAGCCAAATTGAACCAAGGCATTGGGCTAGAAGTCACTTTACAGGTAAATTTTAATGTTTTATTTCAATACATATTTTTATATATATAAAGTTTGTCATAAAACCATGCTAATTTCTTATACAGGTAGAGCAAAGACTGATGTAGTCTTAAACAACATGTGTGAGGTGCTAAATTCAAGATTAGTTGATGGTATGTGTAACACTAACATCCAAAAATAAGCCGACTAGTATATTCTCATTTTTTTCTTATAATGTTAAGAGGAAGGGATAAGCCCATTATCAGTGCTTTAGAGTTTGTGAGAGAATACCTCATGAAAAGGATAGTGAACGTGGGCAAAGTTATTGAGAAAAGTGATGGTCCGTTAACTCCAAAAGTAACCGTGAAATTTGAAGCAATCAAGAAATATGCTGCTAGTTTAATTGTCAAGTGGAATGGAGGTGCATAATATCAAGTCTCTGGCTACCATGGAGAACAACAAGGAGAACAATACGTTGTGGATGTCATTAAGAAGACATGCTCATGTAGAAGGTGGGAAATAATGGGCATACCGTGTGCACATGCTGTTGCTACAAACTGGGACATGGCCATGAATGGTTTGGATGTTGATATTCCAAAGAAATGGGTAGATGAATGTTATTGGTTATCAACATGGAAGCACGTATATTCACACAAGGTAAGACCCATCAATGGAAGACACATGTGGCCAGAATCACAATGCCCTACAAAACTCATTGAACCATACTACCACAAACCAATTGGGAGGCCAAAGAAGCAGAGGAAGAAAGATGCCATGGAAAAGGAGGATAACATGGTCAAAGGTGGTAAACTTAGCAGGAAATGGAAGACAGTTAGTTGTAAAAATTGTGGACAAAAGGGACACAACAGAAGAAGCTGTACTGGACAAAGAGGCGAATCATCAACTGTTGCTGCTAATTGAGGTGCTAGTCTGGAAGTTATTTATTTTGGTATGTTTTATTGTTATGTTTTGGCAGCTAGTTTAAAACTGCTATGTTTTAGTCTATGGTTGTAACTGCATTATCTTTTGGAATTGGTTTATGTACTTGGTCATCCTATGGTTTTATGGAAACTTTGTCCATTATAAATGCTATGTGTGTTTAATGGTTGTCTTGGGTAAGAATTAGCAGTAGGTTGTCTTGGGTTTTATATACAGCAGTGACACTTTAAACTCTTTTTTTACCCTTTTAATACAATAGTGACATATTTTTGTCCATTACTTGGTCATCTTATGGTTTTCTATATGGTCCAGAATTGGAAAAAGATAATGGGTCAGAATAATTATAATAATTGGACATCCTTTGGTTTTCTATCATTCAACATTAACATACAACAGTTACATATTTTTGTCCATTTTTAGTAGAAATGTGACATACTTTACTATTGGGTCAGAAAAGGAAAAATAAAAAAAATAGTTAATCTTTATTGTTTGGTACAAGAAATGGGGCGACGTTCAGTGGGTGGTCTTGTAAGGTTCACAAATATAAATGGATAATTGTTTGGGAGTTGACAGAAATACCCTTAGTATTTGGTTAAAAATAAACAAGGTTTAATGTTAGTACCTTAGATTGTTACAAAATCAAATGTTAATACCCTACTTTGTTACTTTAAACTATTAGTACCTTAGGTTGTTACTAAAGACAAACCACAAGGACTAACGGTGTAATTAACTCTTTTTTTTACAAATGCCACCTTAAAAAAATATATAACATTAGCAAAATAATTTGAAGTATATGGATCAAAATGCATTTTTTTTACAAATGCCACCTTAAAAAAATATATAACATTAGTAAAATAATTTGAAGTATATGGATCAAAATGCATTTTTTTTACAAATGCCACCTTAAAAAATATATAACATTAGCAAAATAATTTGAAGTATATGGATCAAAATGCATTTTTTTTACAAATGCCACCTTAAAAAATATATAACATTAGCTAAATAATTTGAAGTATATGGATCAAAATGCATTTTTTTACAAATGCCACCTTAAAAAAATATATAACATTAGCAAAATAATTTGAAGTATATGGATCAAAATGCATTTTTTTACAAATGCCACCTTAAAAAAATATATAACATTAGCAAAATAATTTGAAGTATATGGATCAAAATGCACTATTAGTAAAATAACTTTGGCATTTTCATACAAAGTTATTATTATTGTAGATGCATTTTGCGACTAATGATTGGATCGGCATAATTAACATATGTTAAGTGATGGTCGAAGGTATGCTTTTGTGGGCGAATGAAGGATAAAGTGGGCGAAGGTATAGTAGACTGGGCGAAGGTAGATGGAGCTTGATCAGAAGAACACACTCGTACCATGGTAGTGGGCGAATGTGGAAAAGTTCCACATTCGACCAGTGCTTGTGGGCGAACGTGCAGTATCTATAAATAGGTTTTGAGTTTTTGTAATGTAAAGAGAATTGTCAGTTGTGTGTGTATTCAGGTCAGGTTCCAGGTTATTTTGTGAAAGTCTGTAATTGATCTAGATTAACGTGTGTGTGATTGTAATTGAATATTTGAGAAAGTTAATCTATGAAAAAGCTTTGAAAATGATATTGATTGTGTTTTGATTAGAGTTTTATCAGTTTGTTCAGAACTAGGGTTTCCGCACCTGGTTTTGTAACTTGTATGATCATATAATCCTGTTTTAGTCAAATTCTTTCTCTTACAAAGTGGTATCAGAGCCATACGGATCATACAACAACAAATTTGATAAACTCAGAGCTGATTTGGACATATTTTTGATCAAAATACATCTGTTTTTGCATAAACATGGTTTTTGAGTGTTTTTGATTGATTTGAAGTTGATTTTGTGGTTAAAATCAAGTTTTCCAAGAATTAAAGTTGCTCCAAATCAATTCTGAAGCATAACCTGATTAAGATCATTCAAATCCATAAACTTTTGAAAATCTGAGATCAAAATAACCGTTTTTCAAAGTGTAACCGTTTTTCAAAGTGTGATCTGGGCAAAATGGGCGAACCTGGAACCTGAGTGGTCGAAAGTAGTTGTTTTTGAGCGAACCTGAGTAGTGTTTTGGTCGAACCTGAAAATTGTTATTGAAATTTTCACTTTCGGGTAAATTTTTCCACATTCGACCGGTTCTCTTTGGGCGAAAGTGGAAGTGTGTTAGATTGTTTTTTACTTTCTGGTGAATTCTACATTCGGGTGTTACTGTTTGGGCGAACCTAGAATTAGAAGGGACGAAAGTGATAGATTTCGGGCGAACATAGATCATTTTGGGCGAACCTAGAATCAGAAGGGACGAAAGTGATAGATTTCGGACGAACGTGAGACTTTTTGGGCGAACCTAGGCTTAGTTTTTGAAAATTTTCTAAGTGTTGGATTTTTCGAAGTTCGTGATCATGTGGAATTTTCCGACTACTCCGAGACCAGCAAGGACACAACCACAACAGCAAGTGATGGACCCATGGACAGTGGCAGCACAAAATACGAGCACACAGTCTTCGCAACCGATAAACTACATGGCGATGACGAGCTCGATGCCTCAAAGTGTAGCACCTCCAGCACCACAACCTGACTACTGGGGAGTAGCAGCGGCGGTGGTAAACACTCAAACTACAAATGCTATTTCTACTTTGATTAATGATTTGTCTTCAGGTAGCGGGAATAGGCCACCGAAGCTCATGGACATACAAGAATACAATCAGTGGCAGAACAAGTTCAAGATTCATTTAGAAGGCATGGGAGTGGAAGGAGCAGAGGCATGGAGTATGATTTCTAAAGGTTACACAGCACCGATTTTGGAGAATACAGGTGAAATGATTCCGTTGGAAAGCTTAACTGAGGATGAGAAGAAGAAATATGTGGTGGAAAAGAAAGCCTTTTCCCAATTGACTCAGGCAATCACAAATGATCTGCTGCATCAATTTGGGACTTGTACAACCTCTAAGCAATTGTGGGATGTGCTTAAGAGGAGGCATGATGGGAATGAGAAAACAAGAAGTTTGAGGATGGATGAATTGAGAAAGGAGTTTGAGAATTTTTCTTATATTGGAAATGAAACTTTAAAAGAATTAACTCCTAGATATAGTCATTTGCTAACTGAGTTGTCTAGTTATGGTATACAGATTCCTATGAAGAATTTGGTGGATAAGTTTGCAGATGCTTTACCACCTTACTGGGATCAGCATGTGGAAGTTCTCAGGGAGAAGGATGCATATCAATACTGGACTATTCAAGAGTTCATACAGAAGCTGGAAAACAAGGAAATGGAAGAGAAGAGGAAAGCTAGAAGAGCACAGGTTCCTCAGAATCCTAGCTTATACTTTGGAGGTACTCCAGTTCCTGTGAGTAACTCAAGTTCAGGAGGGATAGTTGCACCACATGTTGCATGCATTTCCAATGTTATGGAATCACCAAAACCTACCATCAATTACATGGCACAAACTTCATCCTACTCACAACCATCATACACACAACCACCACCACAACAACAATACAACAATTCCTACATTTCACCATTTTCCCCAATACAACAAGCATCTTTCTATACTGCTAGCCAATCTCAACAACCAATGAACCAAGTTACTCAACCTAATCAACAACAAGTGGTTTTGGAGACTTCTAACTTGGGCAATGTGACAGTGGAAATTGCTCAACAACATATTGCACTAGTCTCAGCAATGGTTTCATCCTACAATGGACTCGTTGCTAGTCAAATTGGGAATAACAACTTAACCAATGAGGACTATGCACAGATCGACAAGGAAGAGATGGAACTCATTGATATCCAATGGGCTTTTGCAAGCATCATGAGAAGAGCAACAGAGTTTATTGAAAAGACAGGAAGAACAGATTTGGGAACTTCTCCTAACACAACCTACGGGTTCAACAAGGAGAAAGTTACTTGTTTTAACTGTGGAGAAAAAGGTCACTTTAAACGTGAATGCACCCAGCCACCAAAACAAGGTAATAGAAACCCATTCAATGCAAGCTATCAGAATCGTCAACAACAAAACCAAAACCGAGTTTCTTACCAAAACAACAACAATTACCAAAACCGTCAAAACAACTCTAACAACAACCAAAACAGACAACCTAACACATCAAACCAGATCCAAAACCAATCTCCTAACCGAACAGTTATACCGATCACTACACCAAATGAGACACAACAGAACACGAGTCAGAATCAAGCATTGGTGACTCAACAAGATGAAAGGTTTGATTGGTCGGGATTGCAAATAGGAGTGGAGGAAATTACTACTGGTGGCAATGTGGCTTGCGTTGCTTGCAAGGTTGATATTGAAGAGTCGGTGATGGTGGATGAAAAGAAAGAAACTGAGTGTGAAAGTGATGAATCTGAGGCTGAAATGGATGTGGAGAATGAACCTGTTGAGGTTAAGGTTGAAGAAACTAATTCTGGAGTGGTGATTGATACAGTTTCTGATGTTCCTGAGGAGTGTGAATCGGTTTATTCTGATTCAGACAGTGAATCGGATACGGAAGCAAGTGTTACATCACTAGATGATGACATAGATCAGTTGCTAGCAGAAGCGGATTTTCTGATGACAAGGAAGTCGTGCATTGCTGATGACGCTTTCACCAAGATTGACTATTCCAAATTCTTTACTGGAAAGGAAGCTCATTTCGCGTTGATGGCCATGACAGATCCGCCAAAACCTGTAAGTTCTGAATCTAGCATTGATATTAAAAGTGATAAATATTGTGGCACATGTGATAGATTTGACTGAGGAGAATAAACAACTCCGAATTCAACGTGATAGTGCTATCATAAACAGTCAATCTACTCGCAAAGAGTTGAATGCTTTCAACAAGGTATTAGATGGTTATAAAAAGGACATTTCCGACTTGAAAAACACTTTATCATTGAAACAATTGGCAATTAACAATTATATCAATGAAATTGAAAACACCAAGTTGGAAATGGCAGCCATAAAATGCTTTGCTGAAAAAGTGAACAAAAAGTTGGAAAGTTATAAGCACATTGCTTATGTGGTAGATCACATCATAGATGATAACACCACTAATTACAAGTCTGTGCCATCTCCGGTTCTTTTTGAAAATCATAACTATCACCAAGTTATACCGGAGAGCTCGGTAAAATCAGACTCATCATCGGAAATGGAATCTAATACCTCGAGTATTGGTGATCCTCATTCCGATGTGAGACCGATTTTAGGATTGAATGATGAGGGTGTTTATGCTGAAAGTGTGGATTCAGACTCAGAGAATGATGATACTGGTAATGACCAAACTGTTAATGCATGTGAAATTCCAAAAGAAAATCACATCATTACTACTGAACCAGTGTCACCATCTCAACATGTGCATCCGATGGCAACTGCTCATCGTGAGAAAAAGTCTGAAAAGAATGAGATTAGAAAGGACCTTGAGAATGAACCAAGTGACAAACCTGTCAAGGTGTTTTATCGGATGGAAGGATCCGATAAAATCATCTCTGATGAGGAATTTCCAATTAAAAATGCTAACTATGCTAAAATAGAAAAGATTTGGCAAGAAAGCACTATTTGGTTCCCAAAACATGAGAGAACAAATGAGATTCCACCAGAAATTTTAAAGAAATTGTTTTTGAATGTTCCTCAAGAACCAAAGGTCCATGTCACAGAGTTCATTCGACCAAATGACAGAGCTAATGGTTTTCATGAGCCCACTTACTCAAAAGGACCACTTCCTGAGAGTTTGAGGAATCAACAGTATAATGATCAATATCCTGTTAGATCATTTGCTCAACCAAATGCTCAATATTTCTTTGAAGAGTATCGAAAATGCTTTAAATGTGGGGAACGTGGGCATTTGCTTGCTCAGTGTCCATATGTAAGGCATAAAAGACATGAGGTTGAAGTGAGAAATTCCATGAGAAAACCGATTGATCATTATGTTCCACCACACAGACGAGTTGTTCCTCAACAACAACAGTTTTATAATCAAAACAATTTTCATCAAATGAGGAACAATCGTCCAATTCAATATGATCAAAGAAATCGGATTGCTATGGAACAATCATGGAGAAAGCCTGTGGTGAACGCAACAATTGATAGACAAAAGGTTCCACAAAAACCGATTGTCAAATCAAATGTTGGACCTAAGTCTGTTAACTCAGATAAGGTAGCCAAGAAAGTTACTTTTGTTAACAATGTTCAGAAACCAATTGAGAAACCAAAATCTCAAATTCGCATTCTTAAAAGGTCTGAACAATCTTGGTCACCCAATGGTACTCCAGGAGCTTCTACTTCTAAGGTCAATGATAAAAAGGAAAATGTTTTGAACAATCACAAAAAGATTGATCCAAAACAAAAAGTTGTTGAAAATGTTAATGAGAATGTTTCTTTGAAAGCTGATGTTCAAAGGCCCAAGACTCAGGCTTGGGTCCCCCGAAAGAACTAAATGATTTACTTTTTGTGTGCAGGGAGCTTCAGCTGGCCCTATTAGCAATCTATGGATTGTTGATAGTGGAGCTTCAGGCCACATGACAGGGGATCTCGCATTGCTGTTCGACGTGAAAAACATCAATGGAGGGTATGTTGCATTAGCTGGAAATAAAGGTGGATATATCACAATGGAGGGCAGCGTGAGTAATGGGATTGTGAGCTTTGAGCGGATATCTTATGTGAAGCAGATAGATTATAATCTGCTGAGTGTCAGTCAAATATGTGATAAACAATTTTCTGTGCATTTTGATGACAAATCCTGCTATATTCTCAAACCGGGCTTCAAAATTCCAAAGGAGTGGATAATGTTGATGGCACCTCGCGTCAACAATCTCTATATTCTTGATATGTCCAAGGCGATGACATCACAGGGACAAATAACATGTTTTCTATCCAAAGCGACTGAGAAAGAATCGATAATGTGGCACCGAAGAATGGGGCATATTCATCTGAGAAAAATGAATCAACTTGTGAAAAATGGGCTTGTCGATGGAGTAAACATGAAACATTTCCATCTAAATGACAAGTGTATAAGCTGTAAGAAGGGGAAGCAACACAAACAGACCCACAAAGTGAAGAAAGTCAACTCTGTTGAGATGCCACTTGAGCGACTGCACATGGACCTATTCGGACCGGTCAAGCGCAAAAGTCATCTTGGAGAGCTTTATTGTTTAGTTGTCACTGATGACTACTCAAGATTTTCATGGGTGATGTGTCTGCAAAACAAAAGTGACACCTTTAACAACTTGAAAGTTCTGTTCACTCGACTGGAGAATCTCTACAATGTAAAGATAAAGAGAATTCAGAGTGATAATGGGACGGAGTTCAAAAATGCTAAGATGGTTGAACTTTGTGAAAGCAAAGGGATACATCATGAATATTCGGCTCCGTACACCCCACAGCAGAACGGTGTTGCTGAACGAAAGAATAGGACTCTAATTGAAGCGGCTAGAACAATGCTTGCTGATTCAAATCTTCCGGTAATGTTCTGGAATGAGGCGATTTATGCAGCAAATTATACACTAAATCGGGTTCTAATAGTGAAGAAGTTTGGAAAAACATCTTATGAACTGTTACACCGACGAAAGCCCAACTTAGAGTATCTAGAACCTTTTGGGGCGCCATGCACGATGTTGAATCCAGGTGAGAAGTTTAGTCCTAAAGCTGAGGAGGGATATTTTGTTGGATATGCAACCCCGCTCAAACGGGTATTCAACAAGCGAACTCGTCAAGTGGAGGATTGGGCTAACGTGGAAGTTCAACGATATACTCAAAATTTGCAAGGCACGGGTCCTGATTGGATGTTTGATTACAAAGACTTCTTTGAATCATTCAACCTAGATAGCTTGGTTGAAGAAGCTGTTATCAGATTACTTTACGAGTGTGAAAACGCGTCGACTTCATCGTTGGTGCGCCCAATCACCGTGAACCCCCTACCAGCTTCTGATGATTCCAATGCTCCTATACAAGAGGAAGATGTGTTTCAAGAGGCTTCAACTTCATTAGACTCTTCAGAATCTGAAGTTGAACAATTTGAAGAAGTCATTCTTGAACATGCAGAAGAACCAGAGGCAATGCCAGTGAACTCAACTCCAACTCCAGAAGTTGCTTCATCATCAAACACGGGTCATGATCTGGATGCTGTAGAAAACTTGACTGCTCAGACGGGAGTTATTGTACCTGTTTATCCGGAATCTCGGATTCATCGTATTCACCCGCTGGAGCAAGTTATCGGTGATCCTGGAAGTGGTGTTATGACCAGAGGGCAGCTGAAAAGCGTTAACTCGCCAGAGAGTTTTGGTGCTTTAGCATTATATGCCAAAATTCAAAAATCTGGTAGTCAAAATGATTGGTCGTTTGCATGTTATGTGTCGCAGGTAGAGCCAAGGACATACAAGGACGCTTTGAATGAAGATGCCTGGGTTGAGGCAATGCAGGAGGAGTTATTGCAATTCCAGAAATTGGGAGTTTGGACACTCACGGATTTGCCGCCGGGAAGGAAGAAAATAGGCACTAAATGGGTGTTTAAGTGCAAAAAGGATGATCGTGGGGTTATTGTTCGTAACAAAGCCAGATTGGTCGTGCAGGGTTTTCATCAAATCGAAGGGATTGATTACAACGAAATCTATGCACCAGTAGCACGGATTGAAGCTATTCGGATGTTCCTCGCGTTTGCTTCATACAAGAAATTCAAAGTTTATCAAATGGACGTCAAGAGCGCATTCTTGTACGGGAAAGTCAAGGAAGAGGTTTATGTCGGGCAGCCACCAGGCTTTGAGGACCCAATCCATCGGGATAAGGTCTACGTGTTGAACAAAGCTTTATATGGTTTGCACCAGGCTCCAAGACAGTGGTACGAGGAGCTAAGTACATATCTCATCTCCAAAGGATTCAAGCGCGGCCTCGTCGATTGCACCCTCTTCACGAAGAAGACAGGAGATGATTTGCTTCTAGTACAGATTTACGTTGATGATATTATATTTGGTTCAACTAACGAACTTTTATGCAGGGAATTCGAAATTGTCATGCAAGAAAAGTTCGAAATGAGCGCAATGGGGGAGATGCAGTTTTTCCTCGGCTTGCAGGTGGACCAAAGACCCGATGGGATCTTCATTCACCAGACGAAATACGTATCCGACATCTTGAGCCGATTCCAGATGGAGGACTCTAAGCCGATGGATACCCCGATTCAACCCAATCACGGGATTGGAGTGGACGCTAAGGGGGAGCTGACGGACCCATTTACATACAGAGCAATCATCGGATCTCTGATGTATTTGACAGCGTCTCGACCAGATATTATGTATGCAACGTGTCTCTGTGCTCGCTATCAATCGAAGCCGAAACAAAGTCATCTGACGGCGGTCAAGCGTATCCTTCGATATCTGAAGGGTTGTCCATCAAAAGGACTTTGGTACCCTAATGATGATGATTTTGATTTTATTGCTTTTAGTGATGCAGATTGGGGCGGCTGTGACAAAGATAGCAAATCTACTACAGCAGGTTGCCAGTTTTTAGGGAGCAGGTTAATTACCTGGCAATGCAAGAAACAGACTTCCGTGGCACTGTCTACCTGTGAAGCTGAGTACATTGCAGCCTCAAGTTGCTGTTCACAAGTACTCTGGATCCAACAACAGATGGTGGATTACGGTTTGTAGTTTCTTAAAACCCCTATACACTGTGACAACGAAGCCGCAATTGCATTAACTAAAAATACTGAAAATCATTCTAAAGCGAAACATATCCGGATTAAATATTATTTTATCCGTGATTGTTACGCTAAGGAATTGATAGATATGGTCAAAATCCATACTGACTACCAACGTGCAGATTTGTTTACAAAAGCTTTTGACAGATCCCGCTTTGAATATCTTTTAAAAGTAAACAATATAAAGGAAAAACAGGACTAATCGGCACCTCGGTTTATCGCTTTTTAGTTTTAGTTTTAGTTTTTAATTTTTTGTTAATTGGGAATTTCTCTTTGCTAATTGGGAATTTCTCTTTTCTATCATAATCCTCAAAGAAGTTGATGCTTTCAAGGGGATTGTTTAATTCTCAAAGAAGTTGATGCTTTCAAGTGGATTGTTTCTTTCAAATTTTTGTTTTGTTTTTCAGAAAAATTAAAAACCCAAAAATATGTTCTTTATTTTAGGGGGAGTCATTTTATCAGAAAAACCAAAAACATTGAAAAATTTTCAAAAGACCTAAAAATTAGAAAAACCAAAATGATTTCCTGGATAAAAAGAGGAAATGATAGTACATCAGTGGGGATCTGACACAGGCTAAAGAATTTTATAGTATAATGAGACGTATGTTGACTACGTGTGATATGCTGATAGGCTTCGTAGACTAAATATTGCGTGCCTTAGTGATACAAACATAACAAACTACGCGTTAGTGGCTGAACACCTCATGGGCATATGGTCTTAGTACCGTAATTTCGTTTGATAGGATTGCCAAAATCTGAGGTTTCGGGTCGTTATGTTATTGTTATCCGGGATATTCTGATTAAACTTCTATCGTATTGATTTACGGACCTAGTTTCATCAGAATATTTGCAAAAGAGCTTATTGCCAAAACCGAAAGTTACCGAATTGAGGAACTTTATGTTTTATTGATCAAAGATCATTATTACATCGTATTGACTTTCTGATGCAAATCAGTGGTTAATATCAGCCTCAACCTAGTGTATACGCACATGTTACTTTGCTGCATTCATTTGCTGACCTGTACACCTCTGTGCTATATACTTTGTAAATTTTACGGATAACTCTGGCATAATCACGCGTTACGATGAAGCTTTGTGCAATTACTTGATACGGGAGTATGTCGTCTGTGTGGGAACCACAATGTGTTAGTCTAAAACACCTAATTCGTATCATTTTAAAGCATTGCGTAATTGTCTGCATGTGAGCTTACGTGGATCACAATATCAGCAATTGCCGTGTCACATATTGTTTCTAATGATAATATTAAAACAGATCAACGCTGTGCTCAGATTTCTCAGAAAACTGATATGATCCTCTTACCGGATATCACAAAATGTTTACTGCTTTCATTTACTTTGATGCATTTTACTTTGTTGCATTTTACTTTTATTGTCAAAAAGATACAAAATCCAAAAAGATTTTAGGTGTGTTTTGATAAAATTTCAGAAAATCCAAAAATTTTTTGCATTTCTGCTTTATTTTTGATAACCGGGGATGTTTGATGGTCAATTTCTGAGATTTGATAACACCATCTGGGCTTTGTATCATTCAAAAAGTGAAAATTTGAGTTTTTGGAAGTTTAACAGATTGAAAAATGTTGAACGGGATTCGAATTCGTGATTTGGCGAAATTTTCAGATTTTTCCATTTCACATTCGCTCCTTAATTGGGTCGAATGTGGAAAAATCCTCACTCTCGACCGTTTCAGTTTGGACGAATGTGGCTTTCTTAAAATACAAATTTCACCTTCGGGTGACAAGTTTCACCTCCGGGTACAAATTTCACCTTCGGGTGACAAGTTTCACCTCCGGGTATACATTTCCACATTCGTCCATATACAACGGGCGAAGGTGGCTTCATTATATAAGCTGTTCCAAGTTCGAACCCTTCATTCACAAAAAAATTTTCAAAAATTCTTTGATACCAGACCTTGTTGCTGTGATTTTATTTTCTTGTGCGATTTGTTCCCTGATCATTACTGATTCTTTTGACACTAAAATTACAGGTATTGAAGCCCTTTTCATATTAGAATCGATGATTCTTTTACCGGACTTAGGGTTTCAGTTTTAGGAGACTTAGGATGTTTGTTTTTGTTTAATTTTGATTGCATTTCAATCCATATCAGTTTTAGGGGGAGATTTAATAACAAATTAGGGTTATTATAACATTTGTTTGATTAATCGATGGTTTAAAGAATAAAACCCTAATTTTCCTTTGAAAACTGATATAAATTGAATCTATTGAACAATTGGTGATGGACGAGTGTTAATCGGTCATTGTAGGACACATTTAGATCAAAATTATAGGTTAAAAACAACTTTGGCAAAATTTTGAAATTTTGGGCAAATCAGTTTTCACATTCGGTTCTTAAAACGGGCGAATGTGAAACTGATTGGGCGAAGGTAATAATAAAACGGGCGAATGTGATGGTAATTCAAAATTCTTACACATTCGACCTAAAAATTTCATCTTCGACCAGAATATCACACATTCGACCAGTGAAAAACGGGCGAATGTGCAGAGATTTATGCCTTAAATTTTTTTTTTATTTTTGTCGTTTTTGTATTTTGACGTTTATTTTCTGATTTTGATGTGCAGATGGCTGAACAATCCGAAAACATCGAGGCACCAGTAGAGAATATTGTAGTTCCAGCAGAAAATATCGTTCCAGATCCAGTGCAAGAGGCTGAAGCATCTGTTCCGAGCAGTTGGCCATTCGAGCGATCTCACAACTGCTGCGCGTATCTTGGTGACGTGGAGAAGAATACAGAGTTCATCGGGATCATAGAGTTCTTGAAGAGGAGCAGAATTGTACATGCATTAGCCACACCGACGATTATATACAGAGACATTATTGAAGACTTCTACTGAAATGCGAAGTATGACTTCTGGGAGAATCAGACGATTATTAAGAGCAAGATTCAAGATATGGAGATGTTTTTGACGGAGTCTGATATACGGGAATTACTGATGGATCTATGTATAAAGGGAAGCTGGGCGAGCAGTTCAAGTACTTTGCACATGTTATTATCCACGTATTTGGATGTGTGAGCGGTGGATATGACGTTATGAGAAGAAGTTTGAGTTCGTTAATGGTTGCGTTGACTCTCAACAAACCATTTAACGTATCTGGTATGATTCTAGACCATATGCTGGAGATGCTGAAAGGTATGAAGAACAAGAAGTTCATGCTATATCCGAGATTTCTGATGATGATCTTTGACCACAAGTATCCAGAGTTGAAGAAGGATCCGACTATGATCCTAGGTCAAGATCACATGAACATTCGTACTCTAATGAGGATGAAGGGATACAAAGGTGTGCCAGACAGTGAAAAGCCACCTATTATCCTAGGTCAAGACTATGATCCTAGGTCAAGATCACATGAACATTCGTACTCTAATGAGGATGAAGGGATACAAAGGTGTGCCAAACAGTGAAAAGCCACCTATTAGGAGACTCTTTGGAGCTTTGGCTCGTCAGGATTACACTGATCCTGGCAAGAACAAAGCAAGGCACGATAATAGTGATTCGGATAACGATGATCCCTTAGTGTACGCTGATGCAAACACTAAGAGGAAGAGACAAGTAGTCAATCCTGGAGCCAAAGGGAAGGGCAAGGGAAAGACTGATCAGGGAAGCTCAAAGCAACAGGCGGTTAGACAAAAATCAACGACAAAGAAAGGTTCAGGTTTGGTGGATGAAGAGTCAGTTGATTCAGAGGAGACTTAGGTAGACGAGCAGTGGGATTCTGATGCTGAAAACGTTAGGGCCACCAAACGTAAGGCCACTATGGTTGGTGAGTCTGAATCTTTGAACAAATCCATTGAGGAAGCTGAGAAAAGAAAGAAGTCAGTGAATGTTGAAGATGAAAGTTTAGGTGTTGACTTGGAAGAGTTGAATATTGGAGAGACTGTGGTTGTAAACTTGCCCAAAGCCAAGCACAAGACTATGCCTAAGAAGACTAGCACTAAACAGTTGAGAGAGAAAGAACTAGCACAACTGTTGAAAGGGAAAAGAGTGCCCGATGCTGGTACATCATCAAAGCTACTTCACCTGTCACCAAGAAGCAGAAGAAGTCTAAAGAGGCAGAAACAATATCAGCTGATCAACTTAATGTTGCACTGGACAATGTACTTGACATGTTCAGAAAGCCTCAGAAAGAAAAGGAAGTTGAGCCATCCAGATCCAAATCCAAGAAAGTCACTGTGGATGATGATGTGATGAAGCAGGTGAACAGGAAAATGGATGATATGATGAAAATGATTGTGGCTCAACAAGCTGAAATAGCTAAGTTTAAGCAGAATGAAGAGAAAATGCTTCAAATTGTGGTTGCTTCTAAATCTAATCAAGATGAGATTAATGAGAAGTTTAAGAAGCTTGAAGCAAAGAATGAAAGGCTTGAAGGAAAGTGTGCAAGAAACAAGAACAGAATTAAGTTGATTAAAGCAGACAACAAAGAACTAAGGGCTGAGAACAAACGCCTTAGTGATTTGATTGATGATTTATATAATACTGCACCCAAGTTGAAGGAGGGTGAAGAAGATAAAGAAGAGGATGAAGAAAAGGTTGACTATGAAGATTCTGAATCGGATGAAGAAAAAGATGATGATGAGGATGATGAAGAGTCAGATAAAGATGATAGTGAGAGTAATGATGATGATGATGATGCTGAAGGGTCTGGGAGACAGAAAGAGGATGATAGTGAGAGTGATGATGATGGAGGAGATGATACTACAAAGTTTACATTTGAAGAAAGAACATCCAAAAAGAAGAGTACTGGAGAATCAAGTTCAAAGAAGAAGAAAGGTGAGAACGTTGATTCAGATGAAAGTATCTTCTGGAATGAGAAGGTGAAGTCTTTATCAGATGATGCTAAACAAGTGTATAAAGACATGTTGGAAAAGAGAGAATGGACCATTGAGTTCACAGGATGCTTTGCTGAGATATTCCAAACTGATGACTTGAGATATGAATTGGAATACGAAGATCCTGATCTTGAAGAAGGTGAAGTACCTGCTTCTGTGGCAAAGGAAATTTTGGATGGACTTGCACAGAGAGTAGGGAAAACATTTGAGGAGTTTATAGTAGATGAGTTGATTCCAGATATTCCTGAAAAGGATATTGGAAGTCACTCAGATGATAAGTATACTCCTGAGCAGGATGAAGTGGAGGTTGAAGACATAACTCATGAAGAGTTTCCTCAGTACTTCAGAGAAACAGATGAAGATGAAATATTTCCTGATTTCACTGAGACACCAAACAATTCAGCGAAGAAGAAGGCACAGGAAAGAAGTGCAGAGTTTGTGGAAAAGGTGTTTGGTGCTGATAAGCAAGAATCTTCAAATCAATCTGATGAATTGAAGAGTTATTTGAAGATGTTGAGAGAAATGGATGAGAACCGACCGAAGCCTGAAGCTCAAGGAAACTTTTATAGATTTCACAACGCCAAGTTTAAAGGCAGAGCTCTCGGGTGGACATATTTGGGCAGGCTGAAGTGCATAGCTGCTAAATGGGAAACAGGAATCTTGTATTTTAACAGATTCATTGATTTGCTAACTCTACCGTACTGGGCGGTCAGAGATCTATGCAGATTCCCTATGTCTGGTGCTTCAGTGAGCGGTACACATGTCGGTTGGTGTGCAGACAAGTTGATTTGGGAGAGTAGAACAAGATGGAATAGATTTAAGCCTCAATATCCCCGAAGGAAAGTTCATAGGGATATTGATCCTCAAACCAATATGAAGCGGGTTACGTTGATATACAAAGCACCTGAAGTGATGAGAAAAAATACCTTTGATGCCTATGCCACAACATTTCAGTGCTGATTTTATTTTCTGGTATTATGATTGGAGAAAGGCTGAAGCGGTGATTGTGCTGAGAGACGGGAAGGACAAATACAAGCATGTTCATGTATTTGATCCTATGTGGTTGATTAATTAAACTTTTGAAGACATCATCATGCTTTTCTATAATCCGATTTACTTTGAACCGAAAGACGCTGTTCAAGCAAGGAAATATACTCAAGTGGTTGGAGTTTGTTTTGCATATGACATTAATGCGGGAAGTAACTTGGAGAATAAACTTGGCAAGACGGTGAAGATGGCAAATGTGTCAAAACCAGTGAAAAGAACGTTTGAGCCTGCAATGACTAATGAGCAGAAGAAACAGCTCAGAATCAAGCTGATGAACAAAGCAATGGACGAAAAGAGAAGACAATCCAATCAATAGTCGAGGGGGAGTTTGTAGATGCATTTTGCGACTAATGATTGGATCGGCATAATTAACATATGTTAAGTGATGGTCGAAGGTATGCTTTTGTGGGCGAATGAAGGATAAAGTGGGCGAAGGTATAGTAGACTGGGCGAAGGTAGATGGAGCTTGATCAGAAGAACACACTCGTACCATGGTAGTGGGCGAATGTGGAAAAGTTCCACATTCGACCAGTGCTTGTGGGCGAACGTGCAGTATCTATAAATAGGTTTTGAGTTTTTGTAATGTAAAGAGAATTGTCAGTTGTGTGTGTATTCAGGTCAGGTTCTTGAATAGAGACACCAAATTGTTGGGCCAGTTTTTCTTTCCTGGCTTGATCTCTTTGATCTCTTTCTAGGATAGCCACTCTTGCCTTTCTCCTGGCTTCAAGTGTATCCATAGGTTCCTTAATTTTCTCCCCCTTTTTGGCTTCATCAGTTTTTGAAGTTGAAGCTTGGGAGAACTGACTTGTAAGATTAGTAATCTGTTTGCTGTTGAAGTCAATCTTGTTGGACAGATCATTTATCTTTGTCTGTATCACCCCAAATTGGTTCTTCATGGACATCTCCAAGTTAGTTGTGTATGTTTGGAAGTGATTTTTGATGAGGGTGTTCATCATGTGGTATAAGGAACCATCTGGGCTACATAGCTGGTTCATGTCTATGCTTGATTGCCCAGGGAATTGGGTAGGCATATGTAGTGAGGGGTGTGTTTTTGGTTGATCTTCTTTTTGTACAGAAGATGCCACTCTAGGGGAATCAGGGATTGAGTGGTCTTTAACCTGACCTGGTGTGACTAGCTTCTTGAGCATAGATACACCAGGTGCAGGACCTTCACTTGTAGCCGTCAATTCAGTAGTTTGGTGTTTTGAAACATCATCCAAGACAATGGAATCATCTGAATCCCTGATTACATCCTCAATGAGGATTGTATCAGTTACATCATGAGCTGAGCCCAACTCAGTTGTCTCACGTACCTCTTTTTCTTGGTTCAGAGGATTTCCTACCTCAGGCATTAAGCCTTCATCAGTAGTTGCCACAGTTGAGGTCTTAGCTATGTTGCTTCTATCCTCAGGTCCACCACTGGGTGGTAAATGAGTAGTAGCAGCCTCAAAAGTACCAAGAGTTTCTAAGTTTGGGCTTAGAGACCCTGGTTCATCCTCATCTCTTTGGTTAGGGCTTTGAGTGTCCACATCCATGTCAAATTCTGAGGTTATGTCCCCTGTTTGAGGTGGTAGTTGGGGACTGACATGTGTGGATGGGACTTTCTCTTTTAGCCCAGAGAGAAGTTTGGCTATTTCAAAATCTGGTTCAGAAAGTTGGGGTGCTGGTTCAGTAGTTTGGGCAGTGGGTTCAGCAGTTTCAAAAGAAGCATCAATGGGAATGGTTTTCTTAAGTCTTTTTCTTTTGAAAAGAATTGTGATTGGTGCTCTTGGTGGGGTTTGAGATGGATGAGACTGAGAGGATGTTTCAGTCACATCTTTAAGAAGTGCAGATTGCACAATAGGTTGTTCAGGCATCTCAACCTCCTGAACAACTTTTCTTTTGGTTTGGTGGGTTTTTGTTTTTGTACCTTGGGTTTCTTGGCCTTTGGGGGTGTAGGTTTGGAAGATGAGGGTTCCATGGGGACTGGTTCTGGTACCCCTTGGTCATCTTCTGGCCAGGCAGCCTGTTTGTTGTGCCTTGAGTATGCTTGTGAGGTTAAGGGTTTCAAAATTTCAGTTTTACCCACAAGCACCTCATCACCCAGTTCTTTTATTATGCATTGCATAATGAACCTTGGGTATAACAAAAACTTCTTTTTAGTGTTATTATGATGTAACACCAACTCATTAAAGAAAAGTTTTGATGCCCTGAAATTTGTTTCATTCACAATTGAATGAAAAATTGGTTGAAAGGTTGAGGGCATCTGGTCATAAGACCCTGTTTTAGGACTCAAACACATAATTATATAATGAAACAAAAGTTTGTATTTTGGTTCAAAATACTTTTTAAAGATGGTAGCTTGTGAGAGAGTACCTTGATAACCACATTCAGTCATGGTTAGGTGGATTGCAGATTTTTCAAACTTTTCAGGGGCATTTACATCATTCAACCCCAGTCTGTTTGCAAGTGTGGCCGGTGTGATGGCCATTTGTCTCCCTTTGATTGTTGAGTTGAGAGAGATAACCTCATCATCCACCATCACTGTCTCAGCGTTAGCCCAGAACTCATTGAGAGTTTCAGGATGTATTGGTGGGTCTATTGTGAGAGCGGTGAAATATTGGGATTTGACGACGAGATCAATGATCTCATCGTATTGGGACCAGCCTTCTTGTTTTTCTAAGTAAGCTCTGAGATTGTGTCCCTGTTTAAGAACTAAAGCCATGTGGTTTGTGTGTGTAGGAATCGAACAGTGTTTTTGCAGGTTCAGGGTTTGAGAGCTTTCTTGAGAGAGAAGGAGGGAATTTTTGTTTTTGAATGGATAAGTGTTGATAAAGGTATTTATCAGAAGTTTTAAACCGCTTAGAACTTCTTTATCAGAAGTTTTAAACCGCCTAGGTCAAACTTCTGATGTGGGAAAAGTCTGATTTGCCCTTTTTGACTAAACTGCTGATGAAGAATTATTTTCATCAGTAGTTCCCACTTTCTCTTCAGTAGTTTTGAATAGCTGATGAGAAATATTTTATAAATACTTTATCCATAACTTCTGAAGGTTGTTTTATCAGAAGTTAATCATTTTTCAGAAAATATCCCCATACTGATGTTTTGTTCATCATTAGTTTCTCTCTTTTTTGTTTTTCAGAAGTTTTTCAATTTTTGAAAACAGATGTAAGTGAAAAATAAAAAATTTGTGCAGAAAAGTAAAGAGAAACACTTACAAATTTAGCATCCCTAGCATGGGTACTAACTTCTGAAATGTTGATGTGTCAAGGGGTTTAGTGAATATGTCAGCTATTTGATTAGCTGTTGCTACATGTTTCACTTCAATCTTGCCTTTTTCATAGCAATCTCTTATGAAATGATACCTGATTTCAATGTGTTTAGTCTTTGAAAACTGAACAGGATTTTGAATGATGCTAATGGCAGATTTGCTGTCTACAAGCAATGGTGTCTTGGTCTCTTTGATTCCATAATCAAGAAGTTGATATTGGAGCCATTGTATCTGTGATGTACAACTTGCAGCTGCAATGTATTCAGCTTCAGCAGTTGAAGTTGCAACAGATGTTTGTTTCTTTGATTTCCAGGACACTAGACAGTTTCCTAAGAATTGACAACCACCAGATGTTGATTTTCTTGACATTTTACACCCTGCATAGTCACTATCTGAAAAAGCTGATAACTTGGTATTGCTTGAAGCAGGATACCAAATTCCAAGAGTTGGAGTTCCTTTCAGATATCTGAAGATTCTTTTGACTGCAATGAGGTGTGATTCCCTAGGAGCTGATTGATATCTAGCACAGACACATGTTGAAAACATAATATCTGGTCTAGAAGCAGTTAGATATAAAAGGGAACCTATCATACATCTATACATGGTTTGATCAACCTGTTTTCCTTGATCATCTGGTTCAACTTGTGTGGTTGGAGTCATGGGAGTGGAACATGATTTACAGTCTTGTAAAGAAAATTTGTTTAATAATTCTTTAACATATTTTGATTGATGTATAAAAGTTCTATTTGATTGTTGTTTAATCTGCAGTCCCAGAAAGTACTGCAGTTCTCCCATTGTACTCATCTCAAATTTTGATTGCATGAGTTTCTTAAATTCATCACACAATTTTGTGTTTGTTGAACCAAAAATGATATCATCAACATATATTTGAACAAGTAAGACATGATTTCCAACATGTTTTATGAAAAGAGTTTTATCAATGGCACCTCTTGTGAAGTTATTTTTGAGTAAAAAGGTTGAAAGTGTGTCATACCAGGCTCTTGGAGCCTGTTTGAGCCCATAAAGAGCTTTGTCTAGTTTGTACACCCACTCAGGATGAGAAGGATCCTCAAACCCAGGTGGCTGACAAACATACACTTCCTCTTTTATCTTTCCATACAAAAATGCACTCTTAACATCCATTTGATAAACTTTTATTTTGTTGGAAATGGCATAGGCCAGAAATAACCTGATGGCTTCAAGCCTTGCAATTAGAGCAAAGGTTTCATCATAGTCAATTCCTTCTTCTTGAGAGTAACCTTGTACTACCAGTCTTGCCTTGTTCTTTATTATAATACCAGCTTCATCTTGTTTGTTCCTGAAAACCCATCTTGTGCCAATTGGTTGCTTGTTTGGTGGTAAGGGACAGATTTCCCAAACCTGTTGCTTGTTGAATTGAAGCAATTCATCTTGCATTGCCTGCACCCAATTGTTGTCCTTGAGGGCTTCCTGGTACTTCTTTGGTTCCAACTGTGAAATAAATGCTGAGAAGAGACAAAAGTTGGAAAGCTGGTTTCTTGTAAGAACACCTGATGCAATATCACCCATGATTTGATCAAGTGGATGGTCTTTGTGTTCGATCAGTTGTTGTAAACCACTGACAGGTGTTGGTGGCTCATGTTCTTCAAACAAACTACTGAGGTCTATTATATCTGGTTTAGCAGTTTCAGTGTCTTCAGTAGTTGCAGGTGCTGAAGCAGATGTTTGAGTTTGTTCCTCAGTATTTGTTGAATCAGAAGTTTGTGAAACTTCTGATGGTCTTGAAGTTGACTTAATGACTGTTTGAGGAGTCCATGGTGCTGGATCCTCATCATCAAACCTTTGATCACCATAATAAGTAGGTTTGGATGAAGTGACAGTCTTTTCAGGTCCAAAATGGAAGTTGTCAAGGTCAAAAAGTTCAACAGGATATGCTGGAATGAGAGTGTGTTTTGACTCATTGAACTTGACATTCAGTGTTTCTTCTACTATCCTGGTTCTTGAGTTAAAAACCTTGTAGGCTTTTCTAGTTGAAGAATAACCAAGAAAGTAACCTGAATCAACTTTGGCAGCAAACTTTGAAATAGATTCCTTAATGTTCAAGATGAAACATTGACACCCAAAAGCCCTGAAAAAGGAGATAAGGGGCTTCATGCCATGAAGAACTTCATAGGCAGTCTTTGAATGTCTCTTGACAATAAGGACTCTATTTTGAACATAGCATGATGTGTTAACTGCTTCTGCCCAAAAGTATAATGGTAGGCAAGAATCAGCTAACATTGTTCTTGCTCCTTCTATTAAAGTTCTGTTCTTCCTTTCTACCACACCATTTTGTTCAGGAGTTCTGGGAACACTGAATTGTCTAATAATCCCTTTAGACAAACAGAATTCATCCAGAGTTTTGTTCCCGAACTCTGTCCCATTATCACTTCTAATGATTTTGACAGGTAGAGAGTATTGCTTCTCTACTTGTAGAATGAAGAACTTGATGATTTCAACAGCCTCATCCTTGGAAAATAAGAAGAATACCCATGTAAATCTTGAGTAGTCATCAATGATGACTAAGCAGTACTTCTTCTTACCAAGGCTCATGATTTTTACAGGCCCAAATAAGTCCATATGGAGTAGTTGAAGACATGCAGTTGTTTTTGATTCTTCAATAGACTTATAGGAGGACTTATGCTGTTTTCCCTTTAAACAGGATACACAGTGTTCTTGACACTGGTATACTTTTAAGGGCAGACCTCTGACCAAGCCCATTTTTGTGACTTTATTTATGGTTTTAAAGTTCACATGGCCAAGTCTCCTGTGCCAGAGATCAGTTTTTGAAGTTGATGCCTTTGAGAAGAAACATGCAGTGTTGTTCAGTACTTTGTCTTTTTCAATGTCCACTGCATAGACATTCCCACATCTTTTGGCTATTAACAAAGTATGATCTTCAATAATCTTCTCTATCAACTTCTGGCCTTCTGGTGATATGATCTTGCATGCTGTCTTTGTGAAAAAGGAAGAATATCCTTTATCACACATTTGTGACACACTCAGCAAGTTGTACTCAAGGTTTTCAACCAGATTGACCTTGTCAAACTGTATTTTGCCAGAGGAGACATTGCCATGTCCTAGCACATATCCCTTAGCATTGTTCCCAAAGGATACAGATCCATCTCTTTGACTTATAAAATTGTTTATCAGGTATCTGCATCCTGTCATGTGCATTGAGCCTCCACTGTCTACATACCAAATGCTATTTAAGCCTCTGGAAACTTTCTGCACAAAATAGCAAATCAGTTAGATTTAGGAACCCAGGCCAGTTTGGCTTTGGGTTTGCTCTTGAGAACATTTACAGTTTGTTCTTGACCAAGTTGAGAAATCCATGTCTTTTTGGCAATGGATTTTTCATTAAGAACAATGGTGGTATCCTTTTGAGGACCACCATCAACTTTGGTCATCAGTAGTTGTACCAAATTTATAAGATCTTTAATCTCAGCAGTTTGTGAAACTGCCGATGATTCAGGTCTAACTACTGAAAGAGAATTTTGAGAAAAAGATCTTTGTTGAGATTTTGTCTTTTTCCGAGGAAAGGTGTTTACTGGTTGTTGTTTCTTGGGAGAAAAAGTTTTTACAAAATCATTTTTGATTTGTTTTCCCACAACCAGTTGTTGATTTTTCTTGTTGAACTGAATACCTTTTCTATATCTGCAAAATTCCGTCTTGTGGTTGAACAGACTACAGATTTCACATTCTTTTGTCTTTTCTTTCAAAGACAAGTTTCTGACTGTTTTGATTGGTTATAGGTCATTAGTAGTTTTCAGGTTCTCAACTCCTGATGTAGTTGAAACTACTGATGGCTTAAAGTCAGAATTACTCAGTACTTCTGAAGAACTTTCTTTGTGTGTTTTTAGAAAGTTCTCATGGAAAGATGTGCATTCTTCCACTTTAGAAGTTTCACCTGAAACAATTTTTCTCCCATCTTCAGTAGTTTTGGGGGAAAAATCTGTTGGTGTTTCAGTGTGATTGTACCCTATGCCAAACCTAACATTTGAAGCACTTTGTTTGTTTAGCAATAATTGGTACCCCTTACAAGATTCAACCCATTTTTCACATGTGACCTTGGTGTCAGCAAGCTCTTGTCTGACATTTCCTAGGTCATTTATCATGATTTTAATTTGTGCTTGGGTTTCAATAGCAGTGTTAGTTAATTTAGAAACTTCTTTTGTTTTTGCAGAAAGTTTTCTTTCTAAATCACATTTCATCTGAGTGAATTTTCTCTCAGAGTCATTTGCTTTTCCTTGTAAGTGCACATTAGTCTCTCTTATGAGAGCAAAAGATTCTTTGCAAGAATTTGAACACAGTTTCGTCAAAGATTCTTTTGATACCTGTGACAAGGCAGATTTTGAGGTGCATCCCTCAAATGCCATTAAGGCAAAGTTCTTTCTGCCATTGCCAGGCTCTCCCCAGTTGATGTCAAACATCTTGTTGTCTGCATCAGGATTGCACTCTGTGGTGTCAAAAGGAAGACTGCTCCAGTCAACATACCCTGAAGTGAATAAACTTTGTTGAGAGGGTTGCTGAGGCTGTGGAGGTTGTTGAGCAGCTGGAAAGGGAGGGATTGATTGTTGGCTCTGCATCTGTTGAGCAGGCATCTGTACATATTGTACTTGTGGCACATATTGGTGTTGTGGAGCTTGTGCCTATACAAAATGTGCACTCCCTTGTGTTCCATTATTCCTGTTATAATTGGGGTTAAAATTGTTTCCAGACTGAGATTGGTTAAAGCCAGAGCTTCTACATTCTCTAGCAAAGTGTACCAACTTTTGACACTTGTGACATCTAAGTTTAGATTTGTCAAAACCAATTTTTGTTGAATTGTTGAGTCCTGGAAACTTCCTTCCTGGCCTTTTGTAAAATTTATTTGTTTTTAAACTTAACATGGCCAGTTGGTGCAAAATATCCATTTCTTCTAGGTCATCACTGCTGAAACTATTTAAATCATCCATGATAAAACACATGTTATCAGCAGTTTGACCAAAATCATTATTGTCATAACCTGGGAATGATCTTTCAGATGAGATCCCAGCAGTTATGTCAATATGGTCAAAAGATCCAAAACTATTTGAACAAGTTGGTGAGTCTTGTCCCAATAGTGTTGTACTACCTGGTAGATAGTCATCAGCAGTTTTGCCAGAACTTTGTAACTTTTTCTTTTGATCAATTTCTCTTTCAAAAGTAAGTAATCTCCCATGAAGTTTTGTAAGAGTGAGGGAGCTAAAGTCTGGTGAAGATCTTAAGACTATAGAGTATGTTTCCCATTTTTCAGGTAAAGACCTTAAAAATCTATGAAGCATAGATACAGTTGTGTAGGTCTGACCATTTAGTTTTAGCTCAGATATTAATGAGGAGAATCTTTCAAATTGTTGTGTTAAAGTTTCCCCATTAATGTGAGCAAAAGTTTCATATTGTTGAGCCAGGATTTCTCTGGTGTTGGCAATCACCTCTTCAGTTCCTCCAAACTGTTCTTTGAGGCAGTCCCAAAGCTCTTTGGCACTATCACAATGTAATAGGCCAGAGTAGATTTCATTTGGGAGTGCCATTGCCAACATAGAGAAAGCTTTAGCATCAAGCTCAAGTTTTAGGAAATCATCATCTGTATAGTCTTTTGGGTCTTTTGGAATCTCTTCTTTAGTTTCAAGATTAATGTTTACTGGTTTATGAGGACCATATATCACAGATTTCCAGCAACCTGTGTTGGTCTGTGATAATGTATGTGCCATTCTCCTTTGCCAGATGTTATATTCATTTCTTACTAGCATAGCAGGTTTATTGGCAGAACCAGTATTATGAGGATCCATTTTAAAGAGTATTGATTTGTCAAATATCTCTTAAAGTGATGGATGTTGATAAAAGTGAGCTTATAATCCTTTATTGAATATCAATAAGAGCCTGTGTCTGATTCTCAATGTGTTAGATTGATATGTGATCAGATAAACCAGAAGCTCTGATGCCAATTGTTGGATCAGTATTGCTCTTTTGTATGAACTTGCTAGTGAACACTTAGGTGTTTAGCAAGTTCTTGATCAGTGACAGCACAGCGGAATGTTATGAGTTTAAAGCTACACTTATCAACGGAGTTATAACTCCCCCTGGATTGAAAAACTAATAAATGATAAGTATTTATTGAGAATCTAAGTATTGAATGAGAATGAAACACTTAGACAGATTCTAAATAAATATGAAATGGAAATAACAATAATATGTGTTGAAGGATTTCTGTATTAAAATCAATATCTTAAACAGAGGGATGAACCCTTCTATTTATAGACTTTACAAATACATGAACCTTGCCAAAAAGCAAGTTCAGAAACAAGTTGCAACAAGTTGCAGTCTTGGAACTTGTACATAAAGCAAAAGTAATACTAAAGTAATAAACTACTGATACAAAAGGCGGTGGAAAAGATCTTCACATAAGTACTGATGAATGACAAACTACTGATGAGTAGTTTGTCTTCAGTAGTTCTTCAGTAGAAGTGTCTGGTTTGAACTTCAGAACTTCTGATGACTTCTCTTCTTCAGCACTTGTGGAATCTCTTCTTCAGCAGTTTGATCTTCCTTCTTCAGCAGTTCTATACTTAGAATATTTTGACAGAAGTGAATTAGACTAAGGTTTACAAAAGTGGTTTCACCAATCCTTTTTGTCCTAACAGTTGGTGGTTTAATTTACTTGACACATATCAGACCTGACTTGGCCTACTCAGTTGGAGTGTTGTCCAGGTTTATGCATTCTCCATCCATGGTGCATGCAGGAGCTGTAAGAAGAATCTTAAGATACATTGCTGGAACTTTTCATTTTGGATTATGGTATCATAAAGAAAGCCATATGGAGATCTTAGGATACTCAGATAGTGACTGGGCAGCTTGTGTTGATGTCAGGAAAAGCATTAGTGCCTATGTGTTTATGATTGGTGGAGGTGCTGTCTCATGGAGTTCAAAGAAACAAAGTACACTTGCACTCTCAAGTACTGAGGCAGAGTACATTTCAGCCACTGGAGCAGCTTGTCAAGGTATATGGATTAGCAGAATTTTGGAAGATTTGGGCATGGTTCAAAGACATGGTATAACAATAATATGTGATAGTCGGTCTACAATCAATCTGTCTAAAAATCCAGGGCAGCATGGAAAGGCCAAGAACATTGAACTCAAATACCATTTCATTCGTGACATGGTTAATCAGGAGAAGGTGGTTATGAAGTTTTGCAACACTGAAGAGCAAGTTGCAGATTGTCTGACTAAAGCTCTTGCAAGAGAAAAGTTTGTATTTTTCAGATATAAGATGGGAGTGCAGGAGTTTGCATCAAGGGGGTATTGGAATATGATACAATACTCCCATGCACGTGATCAATTCAGTTGCATGATCCGAATACTCAGGCTTTACTAGTTCATGTGCTTAGTTTGAATAAGTTTGAATAAGTTAGTTGTGATCCGTAATTTATGTTATTCAGTTGTAATGCTTGCTTATAAAAGTAGTAGCCTTGTTTTTGTTTTATCATTCACTTCCAAGCAATAATATTAAAAGCCTTTGAGTATTCTTCTCTTCCATTCGGTTGTTATTGTATTGTGTTCTATACCAACATACCATCTTATTAAAAATATATAAATAATAATAAAAAATAAATAAACTGATACTTAAAAAGAATAGAAAAACTCTTTTTTAATTATTTAATACAAAAAATTCTAAAAGTTGTATGTACCAAATTGCAGTCTTGTATATTGATTTTCGTTAGTGCATACTTTATTGTTGAGTGTTTTTTTTACATTGTAGAAATTAATTTATCTATATCTATACTACATTATAATGTATGAGACATGTCTAAAATCGTCCAAAAGTGCCAAAGTTAAGATGGCATATGAAAGGTCCCTTTGTAAATCATTTCTTCCATTAATGCCCCTATTGCCTATTGTTTCTGTGCTTTGTCTTGCGCCAAATTCACTGGTTACAATATCATACATACTTTGTAAACTCCCTGAATAAAAGAGTTACTCTGTTAATACGTTATTAACCACAATTAAATGAAATACAATTGAATGAGTCGATTGATTAATCCCCCTAGAGGTTAAAATTGAAACTCCATATTTATACCCCTCAATCATGTTGTATTCTGTCGACTATAGTTACCATGTATGGATTTTGTTCGGTTGTTAGTTTATGATTGATTTTTACAGTTGTGGTAATTTTGTTACTTGGTATATGTGTGTGTTCTTATAGGATCTCTATTTCTTTGGCTCTCGGCATGAAGTCCAACCTTTGTGTAGGTATGTCATTTCCAATCTCATAAAGCTACAGTCAATTTTGATTGTCTTACAATTGTGAATTTTGGTGAAAGTTTTATTTCAAATAATTAAAGGGTGGGACTTCCTGTCACACCCTCAAATTTCCACTTGCGGAGTTTTACCGCGAGGCGCATGACAAACTAGGATCCAAGTCAACGGTCACAATAAACAACACTATATGAAATACGTAAACACAAACATAGTTCTCAATTTATAAAACCATAGCGGAAACATTTAACCAGTTACAAAACCATGTACGACAATTGTTCAAAAACTTTATTCAAAACATGAAACTAAGCCTAGACGCCATGCATACTCGTGCGCCTAGTCCTCTGTTGCTACCTTAGCGACCTGAGAAAAACATGCCAAAAAGACGTCAACATATAATGTTGGTGAGTTCACAGGTTTATTCAATAAGTTACCGAAGTGTAAGACCCTAACCCGTAATCATGCGATCAACGCCCAAATCATACGGGTTTTGACCTTACTTAAACCACTCCCGATTAAAACTTAGATATTTAAGAAAAACTTAAATTATCGTGATAAATTCTTTTTGATTTCTACACTTTAACTATTACAACATATGATGAGATTTCGCAATTTCACGGGAGACTCTTGAATTCTATTGCGGAAGCTTGATGAGTGTTCGGGCGTGTTCGGTTCTTCTCGTGACTTCATCCTTACTCCGGGACGTCCATCAAATGTTTACCTAGCACCACCACCCAAAGAATGGTTAGTGGGTTGTCAATAATACAATTATACTAGTATGGGAGTCATTACACGTCGAAACAGAACGAACCAGGCCAAACGGCCCTTATTCAGGAGAACAAACTACTGCGACTTTTGCGCAGCAGCTGTTCGGATCGCTTTTACCCCTTCTAAAACCCATAATCCGACTTCGACTTTCAAATGAGAATTGTTCTACGCTCCGAGAGCTTTCCAGGCATATAAATAACACCTCCTAACGATTTTTCTACGATTTTATATGGAATTTTAAAGATCGTGCTGACATGCAGGTCAAAGCGCGCGGCCGGTCAGATTAAGCGCGCGGCCGCGCAAAGCTTCTGATCGTTTTTTTGGTGATTTTTAAGCATGAGAATCATATCGCAACTGCATTTGATGATTCCCGAAGCCTAAGTAATGACTTGCCGACTAAATAAACCTTTGTTTGACTGAAATTATGGTCCGGTTTATGTCACCATGATCCGGTTCTTAGTTACCCAATTTGACCCATTAAGGCCTTAAATCAAACAAGGCACTTTTGACCACTTAAATTGCATACCGTTTGAGTTGTCAAGTCATTAGACACTTGATCAACAAAAGCGTTTGTCCGATTTGTTTCATTACGACTTAGATTCTTAGAATCAACCTTTATTAATCCTTTAAATCCCCAAAATGCCCCTCATGACCAAACCTTTCAATTTAGCCATTCGTGGCGAAACTTCTTGTTTCAAATCCAATGTTTTTGACTCAATGACTTGTTTAAAAACCTCTAAGTCCTTCCGGACTTAGAGTTTCATCCTTTCTCAAGTTTTCACTTGTTTAGTCAATTCTTAGCGCATTAGCGCGCATTTGACACAGTTATGAAAATAACTTACTTGATTGGCACCCACACCTCATGTGAGTACTTTTATCACCTATGTTGCTTCGCCCGAAGTCGTTTATTCGACTACGGACTTACCGGGTGGCCTTGACCCATTTCCATACCTTGTGTTTATCCTTCATGATTCTTAACATTGAGCATGCACGAGCAAATGCATTTACCTGTATGCTTTCTAAATATACACATTAACTCCTCGGAACTCAAATGGCAATAACTTGCCATTTGACCCGTTTAACTTTATGAATCTTAATGCTTGGAATACAAGCATCAAGTGTTGGACTCACATGGCGAGGACATCACCATTTGACCCGTTTAGACTCATAGTTCATAATACTATGTTACCCAAGTTATTTTTTTTATCTATGGTTCAAGTGACACAAACTTGACCCATTTAACTTCATGCTTAACGACTCCATTCAATTGATTTAATTTGGATTAAAACATCATTTCTCACATATCTTTATTATGTTGACCCGTTTGATGGATTCCTCCATTTGGTCACGACTCATTATCTCGATTAAGGTTATAAACCACATTTTGTATCGAGTGCCCATAAGGCGACCCACTTAATAGATTATACCCCTTGGGGTTTATCTTTATCTCACACTTAAGATTTAAAACTAATGTTTATAACAATTAAGCTATGTTATAGTACATTGGTGTAAGTAAAACTTACCTCATACCCGTTCTTGCTTCCATGGCATCCGCCTTGCATCCGTTTGACCCGTTTGCTCCCTCTTTGTTGTACCTAACTTGAGGATGAGTCAAACTCGTTTATTAGAATACACAACATGGAATTATTTCACTATCCACATGTCATGTATTCATTATCAATTATAGCTAAATCTATAGCTATTTCCTTACATAGAATGTGTAATCAACTTGGCTTATTACAAACCAACATTACATACACTTGATGGCTCTTACATGATTCTAACTTCATAGTTTCACTAGTGTTCACCAATTTGGCATTTAATCAAACACTTGGTGTGCACCCACCAATTTGTTTAGTTTCAAAAGTTCAAGATATAGCCAAAGCATCACCATTTGCCTAATCATCATCATAACACATTATTTAGACCATTTTGCCTAAATTTCTCATACAACAACTTCTAAGAGTCACAAAAGGTTACTAGATATGAGTGGATTCAACCTAGAGGTTAAACCCCAAATTCTACACATGAACATAATCATATGATCAAAACCAAATACACATATTAAGTGTGATTTGTAACTAAATTAGGTATGTTTTAGGTTCCCCAAGACTAGAGCAACCTCTTTTAACCATAAATTTCACGTTTTATCAAAACCCTAGTTTTTGACCAAATCAAAAGTGGGTATTAACATCAAATTACATCAAATAGAAGGTAACTTGATGTTCATTAGGCCTTAGATGACTTGTTTCTTGCTAGAGCATCGAAAAGCCCCTTGATTTGGCTTGGATTCAAGCATGTTCTTGAGTGTTTAGGGTTGGAGGTTGAAGGAGATGTGTTCTCCTGATGTATACACGCACACACACACACACACATTGTGTGTGTTTTTATTGTTTTATTTTTGCATTAATAAAACCCACTTATCATATTGAAAACTTTGGTCCCTCAAGTTTAGTCTCGAGTTGGTTTCTAGATTGTTACATTAACTAGATTAGTCTCTAGTAATGAGTTTAGCCTCGTTTTATTATTTTGCTAATCACGCCTAATGGCGTAATTAAGCGTAATGGAATATTTTTGGGGTGTTACAAGTCTACCCCACTTAAAGAGGTTTCGTCCTCGAAACCTTTCTTGTGTTGTTGCTTTGGTTACGCCAAAGAACTTTAGTGTCTCTCAGCAATTTTGAGCACCGCTCAATCCCTTGACATTCTACAGTCTAACGAGTAGTACTATATACTTATTGTTTGTATCCCTTTACTCGGCTTTCTAACTTTTATTATACGGAAGCCTTAGCTTTCATAGTATGACTTGAGTCATCCTATTATTTCGGTTAACTAGGGGCAATATCTACATACTTACCCCCTACCCGAAATTTTAGCTACTTATGTTCTTCATAGGTCTTCCCTAGATCCATAGACTATGCCCGTCTACTTTTATCCTGAATGATGTAATGTTTAAGGGGCCATACTATCATGCCCCTTAGGGTATCTGCTGCAATACTCGATTGTAGCATGCATATGCATACATGTCTATGCGTCTATTTCTAACAAGTAATTTGTCTTGGTTTCCAAGACTAACCCGGCTTTTTAACATAGTTGTTTTCTAGCTTCTTGGATTTATCCCCGAATCGAACCCTCGTTTCTTCTTGGTTTGCTATAATGTTATAAACAAACCTTGCCTTACACTAACATTTTCCTTTCTTTGGCTAATCCTTATTTTAAGAATTTGCCATTTATTTGGTTTACCCAAGTTCCCGTTTTGCTAACTCGATTGGTGGTCATTGCCCCAACCGACCCGTTTAAAGACTTTTGGGTTTTAGATTTCAAATCGTTTATATATATTTAGAACACTTAGTTTCTAAAAGTCCTCTTTCTGATAACCGATCTCAATATAAATTGAGGTCGGTTTCCTTTTTATAAAACCTGGTGTTGATTCATCATTACAACGTATTGTATCGACTAATCTCTTATTATCACGGTTTGCATCAGATTGTAATAACTACACAATCCGACTGTTATCATAACTTGCTTTAAATTGTACCAACGATACAATCTAATGTTATTGCAGTTTACACCCTTTTTCATCCTTAACCCGAGGGTTGAAAGAATTACTGATTTATCACGGCTCAATCCAATATTTTAGGTCATTAATCCCAAGATTCATGACTTACCCGAATGTGATTATGACTCAACCCTTGATTAAGGTTCAAGTTCCTCTTTACGAATTTAACCTTCTATAAAAGTCCGAGTTTAATTATGACTTAACCTTGATTAAGGTCCAAGTATGTTTTCAAGCTAAATCTGTTTATGACTCAACCTTGATAAAGGTTCAAGTTCCTCTTTACGAATTTAACCTTCTATGAAAGTCCGAGTTTAATTATGACTTAACCTTGGTTAAGGTCCAAGTCTGTTTTCAAGCTAAATCTGTTTATGACTCAACCTTGATTAAGGTTCAAGTTTATTTCCGAACTGAATCTATTTATGACTAAACCTTGATTAAGGTTCAAGTCAATCTTTGTATCAACCCAGGATAACTCGTATTGGATATTGCCCGTTTTGCTAGCCCAACGTATAAGCTGGTGCCTCGCTCAAGGTCTTGCATGGTTCGCATCCCTGCCGTGTTAGACAGTGGACTACGTCCAAACGCTCCAGTTTGTTGTCCTCTTTGCTAGCCCAGCGTATTCTAGCTGGTGCCTCGCTCAAGGTCTTGCATGGTTCGCATCCCTGCCGTGTTAGACAGTGGACTACGTCCAAACGCTCCAGTTTGTTGTCCTCTTTGCTAGCCCAACGTATTCTAGCTGGTGCCTCGCTTAAGGTCATGCATGGACCGCATCCTTGCCATGTTAGACAGTGGACTACGTCCAAAATCCCCCCGGCACCTCACACTTACTAAGCCTTTGTTACATAGGTTGTATATGTATTAATCATAAGAAACCCATGGTATCACATGTTTAACACTTACCTGGCCAGGGTAAGTAATTCGCATATGGTACACACAGACTTATTATAATTAAGGCATCACACCCTATGCAAGCAAATTTTCAGCTCATGCTTGTGCCCCCTATTTTATTTGGTAAAACCCTTCCTTGATAAATTATTCAATGTTAGGTTTTTACCTTTATTCATTAAGAAAAAGCGATGTGTTTTCAATTTAATAAGCTTTGTGTGATCACACTCATTGGTATGATCACAACGCCTTTCTAAACATTAGTTTGGGATGATTACCCCCAACCTGGTCTCGATGTTCAAGTTAAGTTTGTGCATTGATCGTTCATTATCGTGAACTATGCACCTTTCACATTTTTCCTATTGCTTGCATATGCAATTACCACTCTTCAGGTGATAATTGCATACTAATGCACCTACTATGGTTTCGAGCATGTACCTGTTTGATACTTGCTCCCGTGTTCCCTTTCGTTACTGATCCATTAGCCCGAGTCGTTACTTGACTTGGTCCTTGGTGAGCATGCTATCAGCCGTGCTCCCGAAACCTCTACAACCTCGTTTGGTGAATCATTTGATCCTCTCTCGATCAAATAAGATGTTATCATCCCTGTCACATTTATAATTTCAATTAGTTAGTAACATGACATTTCAGTATTAGTATGCATCACTGCAATAGTGATGTTAGAATTCTTGTTATACGAGATTATCGTTGCCCGAATCAATCTTTTGGATAGGCCCCATGAGTACCTTACCATTTCCTTATCAAGCTTTTGAGATAGCGTGTATCTACACGATATAACTATTGATTACCTATAACAATTTCCGATCAAAACGGATGTTCATTATAGGTATTACTTACCGGATTCCTCGATCAAGTCTCGAACCGAACACCCTTCAACATTTTGAGCGCACGGTTTGAGTCCAAGTATCCTTCCCGACACTCGGATCCCGCAAACCTATGGATCTGATACCACTTGTAAGACCCTAACCCGTAATCATGCGATCAACGCCCAAATCATACGGGTTTTGACCTTACTTAAACCACTCTCGATTAAAACTTAGATATTTAAGAAAAACTTAAATTATCGTGATAAATTCTTTTTGATTTCTACACTTTAACTATTACAACATATGATGAGATTTTGCAATTTCACGGGAGACTCTTGAATTCTATTGCGGAAGCTTGATGAGTGTTCGGGCGTGTTCGGTTCTTCTCGTGACTTAATCCTTGCTCCGGGACGTCCATCAAATGTTTACCTAGCACCACCACCCAAAGAATGGTTAGTGGGTTGTCAATAATACAATTATACTAGTATGGAAGTCGTTACACGTCGAAACGGAACGAACCAGGCCAAACGCCCCTTATTCAGGAGAACAAACTACTGCGACTTTTGCGCAGCAGCTGTTCGGATCGCTTTTACCCCTTCTAAAACCCATAATCCGACTTCTACTTTCAAATGAGAATTGTTCTACGCTCCGAGAGCTTTCCAGGAATATAAAGAACACCTCCTAACGATTTTTCTACGATTTTATATGGAATTTTAAAGATCGTGCTGACATGCAGGTCAAAGCGCGCGGCCGGTCGGATTAAGCGCCCGGCCGCGCAAAGCTTCTGATCGTTTTTTGGTGATTTTTAAGCATGGGAATCATATCGCAACTGCATTTGATGATTCCCGAAGCCTAAGTAATGACTTGCCGACTAAATAAACCTTTGTTTGACTGAAATTATGGTCCGGTTGATGTCGCCATGATCCGGTTCTTAGTTTTGAATGTTTATGGCGACTTTTACCCAATTTGACCCATTAAGGCCTTAAATCAAACAAGGCACTTTTGACCACTTAAATTGCATACCGTTTGAGTTGTCAAGTCATTAGACACTTGATCAACAAAAGCGTTTGTCCGATTTGTTTCATTACGACTTAGATTCTTAGAATCAACCTTTATTAATCCTTTAAATCCCCAAAATGCCCCTCATGACCAAACCTTTCAATTTAGCCATTCGTGGCGAAACTTCTTGTTTCAAATCCAATGTTTTTGACTCAATGACTTGTTTAAAAACCTCTAAGTCCTTCCGGACTTAGAGTTTCATCCTTTCTCAAGTTTTCACTTGTTTAGTCAATTCTTAGCGCATTAGCGCGCATTTGACACAGTTATGAAAATAACTTACTTGATTGGCACCCACACCTCATGTGAGTACTTTTATCACCTATGTTGCTTCGCCCGAAGTCGTTTAATCGACTACGGACTTACCGGGTGGCCTTGACCCATTTCCATACCTTGTGTTTATCCTCCATGATTCGCCCGAATATGTTCAGCATGTTTAGCAAAGATCGAGACAACATGCACCCGCCCGGCCCTCCAGGCCGTCGAGTAGGGTAGGTCACGCCCAATAGATCTATCCACATTTCCCCCGTTGTGCATCACCGCACATTCATGGTTTCCCCCGGGACTTCCAAAGATCGTATAGCAATACAAGTTAAAACCATAGTATGACATATGTTACCAAAATAGTTTAGCGCATGTTTTCTCCCCCAAAAGTTAAAGCTGTAAAAGTGGGGCCGTGAACTCACCTTAGATAGCGTTCTTCGGTTACTAGTAAAAATGCTAAGCCCTTGATAATCCCTCTACCAGAGATCTATCAAAATGTTCACATAAGTGTTCCGACTAATAACCATAAGGTTATCTAGTCCCCGATTGTCCAGATCGTAACCAAGTATGTTTTAAAGCGTGTTTAAATGTTTAACCGACACACTAGACCGTCCCGACATCCCGTTGGTGACTCATTACCCTAACTAATCAAGTACACATAGATTACACACAAGGTTCAAGCATAAAACACTTAGTTTGTATCAAAAATCTCATTTCTGCATCAGAACGGTCGAACCAGTCAGATACAATCTCCTTCGCCCGTTTTAAGTCTCCTTCGCCCGTTTTTAAGTTTTCCTTCGCCCGTTTTTCCACGTTCGACCGTTTGATCAGGTTCGCCCAACATTTTCCAGGTTCGACCCTAGATTCTCTCCTTCGACCATTCAAATGGTCGAATGAGTCCAGGTTCGCCCCTATTTTAATAATTTTCCTAAAAACGCTTCAAACACATTCGAAACATCCCGAAACATCATCAAACACAGCAGCCAAGTATGATTAACATATCCTTACATAACCCCACCAATTTTGCCCCAAAACCAGCTTGTTTTAATACTTTCCCAAAATGGCAAAATTATGGAAATGTCACATCATGCATGAAATCTTTACCCAATTTGGAAACTTTTCAATACCAACCTATAATCATCTACAAATACTCACTTTATCTTATAATCGAAAACCCCCAATCATTTTATTGATAATACTCAACATGCACAAGCCCTAGATTTCATAAAATCCCCAAAATACCCATAATATCATCATCTATCTAATAATAACCTTTACAATCTAAAACTATCATTCATAGCAACCCTAGATCATGTTTCTAACATTAGAACAGTAGCAAATCATTAAACAACACATAACATCACATAACACATACTTAGCATATGTTTATTGATACCAAAACCTATGTTTATGATAGGGTTTAGATTTAGAAAGGTGTTTGAAAGGTTTTTATTGATAAAATCTTCCTTAGAACAGATCTGGACATTTGGGGTTAGATAAAAAACGGATTAAAATGCCTTAAAAAGATTTAGGATTAAGAACACACCTTGGATTCTTGTTTAGATGTTGTAGATAGGTTAGATTATGAAAAAGAAGGGCAAAAACTCATTCCTTAGTGATTAAAATCGTTTGAGAGTGTTTTGAGACGGTTAGGGTTTGTGAAATGGTGAAAAATGACAAAGTTTGGTATTTATACTATTCCACCTTCGACCCCTATCAATGGTCGAATGTGGCCTCCTTCGACCCTTTCACAAGGTCGAATGAACCCTGACTTGGTCGAATGAAATTCTTCCGATTCCATATCCCAGGTTCGCCCCTTTGCAAAGGGGCGAACCAAGACATATTTCCTCCTTCGACCACTCGAAGTGGTCGAACCAGGACCTATGTATATCTAGTTTTCCAGTTTGTCGTGTTTAACGCATTTTAACACACCTTAACACATGAGCATGCAACCTTAGTCTATGTTTAACACATTTAAGCACAGATAACCATCTACACATCATTTAAACACATCTATGAATATAATCCACCACACGACCCATAATCTACACATACACTTAATTAGATCATGTAATGTCACCAACAACGGGACCCGGTACTAGTGTATTCCCAAAATGACTCCCAATGATCCTCCAGATCATTGAACCCTGGACAATCCTAACTTGACCCGACTCAACCAACCTAGTTAAGTTCGTTTATAAACGTTTCCCGCTAAGGTAGACTTAGACGTTACTAAAATGTTTAAGCCAAATATGCCGGGTGTCACATTATCCCCACGTTGAAAGAATTTTCATCCCGAAAATTGCACCAAGCCCCAAAATGAAAGAAACGGAAAGAACGAAACGAAAAGGAAAATTACCGGATGTCACATCATCCCCACGTTGAAAGGAATCTCGACCCGAGATTCATTCCGCTTCAGCAGTAACATGCCTCAATTCGAACGCACGTTTCGGAAAATATGAGGATGTTTAGCTTTCATCTGATCCTCCCGTTCCCACGTGAACTCCGGTTCACGATTCGAGTTCCAACAAACTTTGACGATGCGGATTTTACTCCGACGAAGGCTACGAATCTTGTAGTCGAGAATCTCGACAGGTTCCTCCACAATGCGAAGACGATCATCAACCTTGATCTCCTCCTGTGGTACAATGAGAGATTCATCATCCAAACACTTCTTCAAGTTAGACACATGGAAGACGTTGTGAACACTACCGAGCTCCGCCGGTAAGTCAAGTCTGTATGCCACCGGTCCAATCCGATCCAGGATTGCGAATGGTCCGACATAACGAGGGTTAAGCTTGCCACGCTTTCCAAAGCGTATGACGCCCTTCCATGGTGAAACTTTTAGAAGTACCCTGTCCCCAACCTGGAACTCCAAAGGTTTGCGACGGCGATCGGCATAGCTCTTCTGACGATCCCGCGCAGCAGCCCAAGTTCCGGACCAGTGAGCTGGCGACAAGCGGGTGACAAGTTGCGTCGCTATCCCCTTTTGAATCGTAAAGCCTATCCGGCTAAACACAAACCCTTGGTTCTTAGGGTTCTGCGAGTCACTGTGGACCACCTTCTGCACTCGTTTCAGAAACCGTACTGCATCAGGGGCCAGAGATCCAAATGTGTCAAAAGCAAACCGCAGGAACACATGTTGATTCTCTAAACCATCTAAGTAGGGTTCGGAGTAGGTTTAAAGGTCCGACCATTGGTTATTCTACTTCTAATAAAGTGATTTATGGTTCAGGTGTTATAATTGATATAGAACATGCTTCTTCCAAGTAGTGTGGTATCACTTATATTCCAAAAACAAGATTCTGATTTCCTTATTTTACTCACATTACCCAATTTTCAGTTTTGTATTTTTTAACATTGTTCAATGTTTTTGATCCATCATTTAGAGATGAACAAGGTGAGTGACATATGGTTAATGTTCTTTTTTTTTTTTTTAAATTTCCTTTATATATTTCTTTTATAAATTTTAAGTAATCTTATTTCTGATTTAATGTATTACTTTGCTAGCTTCTTTACTCCCTATAAGAAAATTAAAATTTGGTTTTTATTTACCAAGGGTCATATCCTTTTAGTCCATATGCAATGTCTTCTCCAAATGTGTTGATAAGCTTCTGTATGTTGCCTGATTTGATATGATATATGATTTTTCGAAAGTTAGAATCTAATTTAAGTTTATATTGATGAAATTTCTATTTTATATAGGTGAATGTAAAGAGTGTGAATATATGGGAGTTCATTATCTAGACAAACTTCACCAGTTCATGAGCCTAAGGTGTTATTTTGCTTTCTTTTTGTTAATAATTAATCATTTATAAAATGTCAACATATATAACTTTTTGTGCAGTGATTTACAAGGAACTTCAATGAAGGGACCACTTCCTTCTAATATTCTGAAAGGCTCTGGTTATTCACACAAGATTGGATTTTATTCACACAACCCTATACGGGCCGTAGAGGGCTCTACGGCCCGTAGGGCTCATTTTGAAACGCCTAAACTAATATAATTTAGGCGTTTCAAAAGAAACGCCAAAACTAATATAGTTTAGGCGATTCGTTTGAAACGCTTCAACTATATTAGTTTTGGCGTTTCTTTGGAATCGCCTAAACTATATTAGTTGAGGCGTTTATTTATAAACGACTCAACTATATTAGTTGAGACTGAAACATACATTATGCAACTACGCTCAAATCATAATCACAAACACTAATATATTCGAGGCGTTTATTAAGAAACGTCTCAAATATACTTGAAACGCCTAAAATATACTTTTATAATCCTTCACTTGTCTAATACATCTATCTAATACGTCTATTTTCGATCACTGAGGCGTTTCGAAACAAATGAGAGTATGCACAGATTCCGTGTAGGGACTCGAACAGGGACAAAAAAAAAATTAGGATGAAACTGAATTATAAACAATAACACTAACAAGAACCGAATATGTAAACATAAACATAATAATCTTTACTAATACTGACCTAGGATTGAAGATGGGTTGAAGTTGTGATTGAAGCACTTGTAACCCTTCGTTTGGCGATTGAACCACTAGTCTCGAGAGGGTAAACTTGAAGGGTTGTGGAAGATAGTGGAGGTGGAAGATGGTGGAGGGTTGTGGAAGAATGTGGCGGATTGTGGAGGTGGATCGAGGGGTAGGGTTTGGGTTTGGGTTTGGGGGAGATGAAAAAAAGGGATTTAGGGAAATGAAGAGGGACGAGCAGTTTCTGATCTGTTTTAAATTTTTTAGTTTTACCTACGGCCCGTAGAGCCATCTACGGGCTGTAGATAATGATAAAAAAAACGGTTGGGACGAGGATCGAGCTTGGGCACATTATCACACACACACATACACAAGACACTTATAGAAACCATGGTGACCATCTGGGCTACCAGTTCGCTGGTTTCATATCCAGAAAAATTATATATAACATACAATTGGAAACCCCAATTTTTTTTTTAAATAAAATCCTCTCCTACGGGTTGTAGAGACCTCTACGGCCTGTAGGAAACCATTTTTTTAAAAAATTTTGGGAAGTTGTTTTATAAAAGGGTTTCATTTTTTTAGAAAAATGTTTTGTTTGTCTACGGGTCGTAGTGACCTCTACGGGCTGTAGATGCAAGGGCCTCTACGACCCATAGATGGCCTCAACGACCTCATTCCAAACGTCTATGGGCCGTAGAGCCCTCTACAACCCGTAGATGTTTTCCTTCTACGGCCCATAGAGCCCTATACGAGACAGTAGAAGTTTTGGTTTTTTTTTTTTTTTGTATTTTGTTAGTTTTAATTAGGTTGTATAAGTTTTTTTTTTTTTTTTTTTTTATAAAAAAACGTTTTCATTTCTTATTGTATAGGTAAAATAATAAAAACAAAAAAAAATGTACTTAATAAATCATTATACATTATAAAAACAAAGTTACACCCGGACTATCAGAAGAATCAGAACTACGAGGATTACCAGTTAGGTCAAACCACTCTGGAGATTTTTGATATAGCCTACTGTAAGTCCCAAATACTAGATCTTGTTAAGTGCAAGAGATTGTTATCACTTAGAAACACCTATTTTTTAGGTGTTTTAAGTGATTAATCTTGAAAAACAAAGATACTAGATAATACTAGCAAAACCGACACACAAGATAAAGAGATTCAAGCTTTCCATTACTGATTAACATCAAAGAACCATGGATTACACAGAATAAGTACGCACCCTTTAACTTGTGCTACCAAGATAATATCCAAAACCCTAACCCTAGAGCTGCACACAAGCATCCTTTATATAGCAGGTCAGATGGGCCTGCGCACTTAAGCTAAGTGCGCATGGCCCGTCAATTAAGTGCGCAGCCTAGGGTTTTGTACACAAACTATGTCATAATTACATAACCAGCCCTTCTACTTACAAACTACTCTACAACCTATCAAAAGTCTATGATCTGGTAACTGTGGTCTCAATATAACCCAACAATACTCCCCCTAGACAATAGCTACCAGTTCTTCATTCTCAATCAATCGAATGTACAAGGCGACCGGATCATCTTCAACCACGGCAGGAGCTTGAGTAGACTCAGTTGCTGGTCTTTCTGGATTGGTTGCTGTTGCAGGTTCTTGTATCTGCACCTCTGAAGCGGTTTCCACTTCAGTTTGTGGTTCTTCTGCAGCAGCAACTTGGGCAGCTTTCTCTTTTTCTTCTTTTTCTTTGTCTGCTGCGTTGATCCTGTCTACTATGTCCAGCAATTCCTGTTTCAGCTTCATCGCCCGATCAACCGCTCTTCTAAATAAGACAGCTTCCTCAAATAACACATTCCCAACACCCACATTAATCTGATTGGCGAACAGCATATTCAAATCCGATAGATTAAGGGCAAACACATCTACCGGATCCAGAATCCTCATAGCCTCTGAATCATCCTTCAGCTTGATAACGGCTTCACCAGTACAGCTGTCATAAAACCATTTCTTGAAGTCTCTTAGCATAACTGGAAGCTCAGGACGTATAGGAACCCGTGTGACGACCTGGGGAGGGTCAATCACATAAGTAATCATTCCCTGTCCTGTGGCAGGATCGATTCGCTTCTTGGAGATCCTTCTCCTCGGTTTCTGCGGCTTGAAGATCTGGAAATCATTCTCACACTCCTTCTTTATAAACCAATCAAGCATGGAACCTGTGGTGTCATTGGTGTGGTTGATGAATGGGGCTCTACTAAGTTCCCTGATGTCCCATCGAGGGAGAGACTTCAGTTCCTGTCGACCTCTGAAATACTGTATAACTCCCCCTCGTCTCTTTACAGCAAACAACTTTTTCACCTCATCATACTTCCATGAAATGATCCTCTCTTGATGAGCTTCTCTCGTATGATGGATATTTTGATGCAGGGCTGGAATAGTGATGGGTCTTCTGGGAAACCAAGTTGATCTTTCTGGATCCAACTTATGGCCATCCGACGTCTCGTACATTGTCTCTTCTTCCATACCCATCTCCACAAACTTTTCTGGCATCTCATCCTCGCTGATCTCGTCCACATCACTTTCCTCAGCGATTCTTTCTTTCTCTTTCTCCTCCTCAAGGAATTTCCCAAAATCTAACAGCTCGTCGAATGATGTGCTAGGAGCACCAGTCTGCTGTTTCTGCAACTCTTGGATCATATCAAACATTTTCATCTGAACTTGAGTCTGAAACTTTATCAGATATCGTTGATCCTTCATAAATTTCTCCATATTCCTATTCTTGTGCTTGAGCTTCTTGACTTTTCTTCTGAGCTCTTGATTGTTATGCACATCACTCTTGAGGGTACAGATCTCCCTAGCAGCTGTTTTTCCAACTTCCTTGACCAACTTCTCGTACAGTTCCTGATGCACCGGTTTGCGGCGTGGTGCAGCAGGAGCAGAGGAAGAAGGTTCAGTGGGCCGTTGTGCTGGTGCTTTGGGGGCTGGAGCAGTAGTTGTGGATGGTCCTTACTGATCTTCTCCCCCGAAAATAGACTCCAGAATCACTTCTTGCTCAATATCGTCCTCAGTCATTACGCGAGGAATCTCAACTCAGCAACTTGTTGTATGGCTGCAGCAGTCTCAAGCTGTTCTGGTGTCAGTTGTAACACCCCAACCGATGGCGGAAACATCGGGATGTCACGTATTGATGATTGTTTCAGTAGCACATGGTATAAATTGAAATTTTAAATAATTTATTCATAACATAAATATCCAAAATAAAGTGATGTCTAGAAATCCAAATACATGATATCAAATAAAGCAACAACTTCAAATAACTTCAAACAAAAACTTCATGATAAATCCTCATGCATACTCAAGCCTCAGCTTCATTGTTACCTGAAACATGTTAATTTTGAAAATATTTTTGGGTCAACAAAAGTTGGTGAGAATTATATAGGTTTTGATAATCGAATAAAACTTGTACAATTCAAGTGTCATGGCAAGTCTAGTCCATATGTGAAAACATACTAGAAGTAAATCGAGTGCATAATCAACCCTTGTGACTGTTATATTGTGGTCCATCCCATACGCTCATGGTTCACTCGATTATGTTATGCGATAACAATCACCCACGCTACCTTTGTAGGAGGCACGTATCCGGGTGGGATTGTCAGTCCAATAGATCTATCATTGTATACCGTCGGCTGATCAATGTTAATGATTATGCTAGAATATTGTGCTTACCCCAGTCATGTTTAGGACATAATGCAACATAGAAAAACACATAGACACTTTATGATTGAATTGCATATAAAATGTTGTAACATGTTTCACCACAAAAATAGTGAATAATAGAAAGGGGGCTATGTAAAACTCACCTTAGCAAAATGTTATGTCTCGTGAAAATAGAGTATGTGTTGCCCAACAATGCCAAGTATTACCCTATAATTAAGGTAATAAATATGTCTAAGTCTTTCTAGTCTACAAATATATTCTAGGGCTTCGAATTTGGGGATAAGTGCTCGTTTGATTAATAAATAAAATGTTTGATAAATGAGGGAAATTTAATAAATAAATAAACAAAAGTCTTTCTGTAAATTTTAAATTAAAGATGGTCACAATATAAAGTTTTAAGTATGAAAATAATTTTTATAAAATTATTTTCTTAAAAATAGAATATTAAATCAATTTATTACAAATTGTCAAAATATAACTTTAATATTTAAAAATATTAAATCTACAGAATTATTAATTTAACAATTGTATTTCTGTTCCAAATACTCAGAAATAATTTATATAAAATTTTGGTGCAAAAATATTGAAAAATGAATTTATTATGATTTATTTATGATTAAAACTAACAAAAATTGATTAAAAATATTAAATAAATGATTTTTCAGAAATAAAAATCATTTCAGAAAAGTTTATTGTTATAAAAACTCAGAATAATTTTTGTGGATATTTATATATTTGTTTTGATATTTTTATAGAATTTTATAAATAATATAGAATAAACTTGAATTATTTATTATATATATTAAATAAATAAATTTTTGAAAACTAAAAATTGTATGTTAAACTTTTCCACTAGATTAACATAAAATAATTTTTGTAGAATTTATAAAAGAGTTTTAGTATTTTAAAAAATATAAAGGAATATATATATATATATATATATATATATATATATACTTAATTAAAAATAATGTTTGTTGATGCCATGGTTCGAACCCGGGCCCTTGGCCGGTTCGTTGGTTTTAAATCACAAGCCCAGACCAACTGGTCTGGACCCTGAGAACGTTTAGTTTCTGATTATATTAATTATATACAATAAGGAAAATCAGATTTATATTCAATTTAGAAAAGAAAAGGATGAAAACGTTTTGCACGGGGCTCGAACCCGCGTGTATATGATAACAAACATCAGACACAACCACTTGATCTAGATCAGTGGTTGTGTTTGATTCCAGTTTATTTAAAATATAACACCTCATGCTGAAACATGTTCTTCCCCAATTTCACGATCGAGCCCTAGCCTTTTCAATTGGTTGATTCACACAACAATAACCCAATTAATCAGAGGGTTATTGTTGTGTGAATGCCGAATAACAAAACCCACAAGAAAAAGAGTACTCACAATAACGAATCGTGTGATTTTGCTCGGTCAACAGAAAAAGTCAACCACGAACAAGAATACTTCGTATGATGAATTAATACAGAAATTGAAGGTTGAGAGAGAGTTTTCGGCGAGTTGTGAAGGATTTGTGATGTCCAATTTATAGGGATAGGGCTTGGGTTGCACGATTGGAAGGTTTGACCGTGTATTGAATGGGTTGACGTGTAATCGTGTATAATTGGTATGATTAGGCCATTAATACAGCATGTAAGGGACGCGGATTCATCAATCGTTCATCAATCAATCCTAATTTAGATAGAAACGCGTTTGATTATGGTTAATTTTGGTAGATTGGTGTCACAGTTGACTTTCCTAGTCAACTGTGAAGAACCATACCCGTGATATAATAATTGTAAGCTGGAATTAAAACAAGAAGTGTGGGTAGACCAGATGGTTGAGCTTGTTTGTGTTTGTGACCCGGCTTGGGGCGCAGGTTCGATTCCCGGCCCAAGCATAATATTTTTTTGATATTAAAACTTATATATATGTATATTATATATAATTAATATAGTATTAGGGTTCCAAATACGCCACAATAATAATTAAAAGCGAATAATAACAATGAAACTTGACGTTTTTATTCATGATAATAGCAACGTACAAGTATAAATGCGTAATGTTACATCAGTGACTCTTTGCCCTCTTGTAATAATCCAGTTGGCCTTTTCTTCTTGGTGGGCTTAGATGGAGCTGGTTCAGTTGCCACCCTTTTGCCTCTTGCCTTTTCACGAGCAATCTCTTCAGTAGTTGGCTGAGCTGAAGAGGGAGCAGTGTTAGATGATCCAGGTGCAGAAGCAGCGGTGGATTGCTAACGAGCTTCTGTAACATCCTTCTTCCTTTTCTTAATATTGTTGTAAAGCTCCATAACCATGGGATATCGCTGTGCTGCATACATGTTCTCCAGCATGGGTTCCCAGTTAGCCGTATTGCACTCAGTGGAGAATCGTGCACCTATGGTGAAGTTGTACTGATCACCAAGGGGCAGATCCTCATGTTGTGAGTTAATCATCATCTGCACGAATCTGGGGTACATAGCCCATTTGCCGAAGCCAGCCTCAGCATTCTTCACCAGATAATCAAAGATCATACCCGACAGGTTAAAAGCTTCATTCTTGCAGATCTTTATCATAGCAGTCGACCATTTTGTGCTGAGAGCGTTGTAGCCTCCTTTCCTATGACACAGAGACATGATAAACACGTGACTGATGAGTCTCCAGTCTCTGGTCAGCTGACTCTTCTTGATATCGCCTCTCTTGTCAAAATCTCCTTTGTAACCGAAATTCTTGAATTCTTGGTGAACATCGGCTTTGGATAGAAATCTGACTGTTCCTGGCTGGTCTTGAAGTCTCAGTACGTTCCTAACGGTATCTTCAGTGATGATTACAGCCTTGTTTCTGACTGTAGCATTGATTCGCTTTACCCGTCCAGCAATTTCTACTCGAACAGATCTCCAAAAATCTTCAATGTGGGAGCAATACACTTGTAAACTATGCTCCACAGCGTATCCGACTCTCAAGATTCATCGGCTGATTATGCATTCCTCTTGGATCCCAATCGAGTGCCATCTGTTTAGACCAAGTGCACGAAAAACAACTTAGATCTCTTGAATATGAGTAGATGACCAAACGACTGACCTTAGACTTAGACTTCGATGGACAACGTACTTAGACTGTATTTTATTAATTATTATATATATATATATATATTTTTAAGTTTTTCATGTGTTGTGTTTTGGACAGTCATAAGATTAGGTTTGATGGATTTGTTTTATCAGTGTCCATGATACTTTTGATTTTCCAGTTTAAGATCATTAACATTCAGGTCTAAATACGCAGTCCGTTCAAGTGTCTGAATAGTCAAGTTAAAAGTCACATTTGGTTTAATGTTCAAGTACGCAGGTCCTTCAAGTGCGCAGGCCAAATGAAGGCTAATGATCTAAGTACTCAGTCAAGTACTCACACACTTGACTGAGCACTTAGGTTAGTACGCAGGCACTTGATCAGTGATACACGAGATCACAAGTGCGTAGATCTTATCAACACTCGGGCATGGTAACCCCTAGACAACACAGGCAAATCTGCGTACTAGACAAGTACGCAGATACTTAAACCTTTGTTTAAGATTTTAATACGCAGCATAAGTGCGCAACATATTTAGGGTTTCAAAGGTTTGAACTTGATGAGACATGTACGCAGTTTCTAAGAAACAAGTGCGCAAAGTTCATTATCAAGTACGCAACCTTCAAACATTCAAGCCCATCATCAGAACTGAAACCACGACTGATTTTCTTTAAAAGACTTAATATGTTCCCTGTAATCATAACAAGAAACAATTAGCACAAACAAACTACCTTAATCAGTGGTTAGAATCAACAGAAAGAAATGAGATGAACGGAATAGTGATGATATATGATGATTAATGAGTGATAATGGTGATTAGGGTTAAAAAGATGATGAACGGTGATGATGAATGAGGATTAGGGTTTGTAAGAAAATGAAAAATGTTAAAAATAAAAAATTTACTGAATATATATACAGTAGCCATATGGGCTTGCGCACTTGAGTCAAGTGCGCAGGGCCCAGTTAAGTACGCAACAGTTCAAACTTTTGGCCCAAAGAGTTTAAGAGCCCAATTCCAATTTTTTAATATGAGGGGATCCACCAAAACTCACCTTCTGCATTCAAGATCATACTAACCATACCTGCCAGAACCCGTTTCAACTTCCCGTTGGATAGCTGCAGCCTAAGAACAATTTTCGGTATGCTTGTCCACTTAAATCCATGCCTTTTCTCTTTCAACATGTGTTTGGTGATGCTGTTTATCATGTTCTTCGGTAATATTGACGAAAATTTTATGGACCCCACAGTGTGCTAGGTATTGGCTTACCGATCCTCAAGGTTTATCGAAATATAATGATGAGAGCTTCAGGTCTATGTTACCATAAGCAAAGAAGATGATCATTATCTTGATCAGATGATGAGAGCTTCAGGTCTATGTTACCATAAGCAGAGAAGATGATCATCTGATCGTTTGGTGAGCTATTTAAATATGTTTGCACGTCACTAACATTGCGTGTCTTTTGCTGCTCAATTGATTAATTTTCTTAGCCCCGCATTGGTAGCTTGCACTCTTAGGTGTCTTTTTGATTTACCTATGCACAAAATTTTCCGTGTCTTTTAGTTTCTCAACCTGTGTATGACCGGACTCAGCTTGTGCAGACCTATAGCACAGTGGGAATCCAGCAGTTTACTTGATTCCAGGCTGAATCTACTGACACATCGTTGCTTGAGGCCACAACATCCTCTGGGTCCTATTCACATGCTGACGAAATATGATTAGTTTCTATCATTTCTTGAATTTATTCTTTTGAAATTTTGCAGTAGAGATGGACTGGTTTTACTTTCTCCCCCAAAAATCTTTGTTTGAACAAAAAGAAGATTTTTCTTTTATACATTATGCACAAGTAAAGTTTTATTTTTTAAATCATTCAAAATTTATCATCTCAAGCCATGTTACCAACTGATGAAAACGGGTTTTGCCAAAAGCTTTTGTGAAGATATCTGCCTTTTGATCAGCAGTATCTATTGGCAACACCTGTATATATCCTTTGTCGTGAGCATCGCGAATAGAGTGAATCCGAATTTCAATATGTTTGGTTCTAGAATGATCAATTGGATTCTTCACAATGTCACGACAAGCATCGTTATCAATGAAAATAGGTGTATGCATGACATTCAAACCGTAGTCCAAAAGCTGATTTTGGATCCATAACACTTGACAACAACAACTGGATGCAGCTGTGTATTCAGCTTGAGCAGTAGAGATGGACATTGTAGTCTGCTTCTTGCTCTGCTAAGACACCAGCCTGTTACCCAGAAATTGACAACCAACAGAGACAGATTTTCTATCAATCCTACAACCCGCATAATCACTATCAGAGTAAGCGATTAAATCAAAATTATCACTCTTAGGATACCATAAACCAATTTTTCGAGTCCCTTTGAGGTAGCGAAAGACTCTTTTTACTGCAGTTTCATGCGATTGCTTGGGATTTGATTGAAAGCGTGCGCAGCATCCAACTGCCCACATAATATCTGGTCTGCTGGCTGTTAGATACATCAGTGAGCCAATCATTGATCGATAGGTATTCACTGAAAGGCCTTGAAGATCTGGTACAAGTGTTGTTTGGGCCGCAAAAGGAGTGTTGGACGGCTTGCAGTCGGTCATGTTGTATTTTGCCAGAATGTCTCTTGTATACTTGGCTTGATGGATGAGAATTCCGTCTTCTTTCTGCTGAACTTCCAAGCCTAAGAAAAATGACAATTCTCCCATCATGCTCATTTCAAACTGAGACTTCATAATGCTTTCGAATTCCCTGCACAAATTTTCATCAGTGGAGCCAAAGATAATATCATCAACATAAATTTGAACAAGAATAGAATGTTTGTTGACTTCTTTGGTGAACAGAGTCATGTCAATCTTCCCTCTGGTGTATCCATTTTGCAGCAAATATGAAGATAAGGTCTCATACCAAGCTCGAGGAGCTTGATGAAGTCCATAGAGAGCCTTATCCAATTTGTAGTATTTGCTGGGATGATGAGGGTCTTCAAAGCCCGACGGTTGACAGACGTAGACTTCTTCCTTGATTTTCCCGTACAAGAATGCACTCTTCACATCCATTTGAAATACTTTGAAGTTCTTGTATGAGGCGTATGCCAAGAAGATACGGATGGCTTCAAGTCGAGCAACTGGAGTGAACACTTCCTCATAATCAATACCTTCCTGCTGACGAAAACCCTGAACTACCAGACGAGCCTTGTTCTTGATCACCACACCTCGTTCATCCATTTTGTTGCGAAACACCCATCTTGTTCCGATAGGATACTTCCCTTCAGGTAGATCCACTAGCTCCCAGACCTTGAGCTTTCTAAACTGAGACAACTCATCCTGCATGGCTTCGACCCAGCTTGCATCTCTGACAGCATCTTCAATGCTGAAGGGTAGCGTTTGAGATAAGAATGCTGATAGTGCAATATTGAGCTTATCTGCCTGATTTCTAGTTAGAACACCCTCAGAGATTGGTCCAATGATGTTCTCAACAGGATGATTCTTAGATGATTTAAATCCCATGTTTGGTTCTTCTTGAACTTGGGAAGGCAGATTTGAAAGGTGATTGAGGGGGATTGATGAGCTGGATGGATTATTTGCAAACTGTTGTGCTGAAGATGTTTCTTCTGAAACTGGAGTACTTTCAGGAGATGGTGTAGTCTCAACAGTTGCATCACCATTTGTGGATTGAAGAGGGACAATTGGATCAGCTACTAGTGGAGAAAATCGGGTGGTGAAAGGTGCAACATCGTCATCAGAAGAGTAAAGGGTATCTTCGAGAGGAGAGGGATCGACTACTTGATTGTCAGATGTTTGTTCTTCAATGATATTGAAATTGTTGAAAACGACATCCACGTCAAAGAACCAGTCAGGACCGGCTCCTGTGTTAGTAGAGTTGGATTCCTGCCAATCAACATAGAAAGATTCGAGAACCATTTTGGTGCGTTTGTTGTATACTCTATAAGCTTTTTGACTTGAAGAGTATCCAACAAAGAAGCACTCATCTCCAACTGCATCAAACTTCATTATGTTCTCGTAGTTGTTTAGCAGAGTACATGAGCATCCAAACGGCCTGAAGTAGTCAATCAGAGGTTTTCTTTTGAAGAGCAATTCATAACCTGTTTTCCCGCGCGCCTTCACAATTAAGACTCTGTTAAGAACATAACAGGCGGTATTCACAGCTTCAGCCCAGAAGATGATCGGCAACTTGGAGTCGATTAGCATAGTTCTGGCCGCTTCAATAAGTGTACGATTTTTCCTTTCAGCAACTCCATTCTGTTGAGGAGTTCTCGTAGCACTGTACTGAAGATGAATTCCTTTGTTGTTGCAGAAAGTCACGAAGCTTTGATTTTTGAATTCAGTTCCGTGATCGCTTCTGATTGATCTAACTTTTGTCTTTACTATGTTCTCAATGAGAGGAACAAACAACATCAATATCTCGGCAGCTTCACTTTTGTATTCTAAGAAGTACACCCATGTAAAACGAGAAAAGTCATCGGTTATCACCAAACAGTAAGATTTTTTAGCTGGACTTTTAACACTAATGGGACCGAAAAGATCCATATGCAATAGTTGAAGAGGTGAGTCTATAGAGTTCACTGTTTTGGACTTGTGCGATTTCTTGTGTTGTTTTCCTTTGGCACATGCTAAACATTTTTCAGAAAAAGGGAATTCCTTGGAAGGAAGACCTCTGACAAGATTTAATTTTGAAAGTTTGTTAATGTTTTTAAAGTTAACATGTCCTAATCGCCTGTGCCATAACAGTGACTCTGACTCGGATGCTTTTGAAAGTAAGCATGTCATTTGACATTCTGACTTAGCATCTCTCATATTTATCACATATGTGTTATTCTGTCTAGGAGCTTTTAGCGTGATCATATTGGTGGGCGGTATGAATCCAGGCTTCAGAAAGATGCACTCCATGTCATTGAATAACACTGATATTCCTTTGTCGCAGACTTGTGATACGCTCAAAAGGTTGTAGCACAATTCTGGAACATAATTCACATCTTCTAAAGTCAGTGCGTCAGAGACCACATCTCCTATTCCTACTATCTTCCCGCCCTTTTCATTTCCGGCGAAGGCAACGAACTCTCCATCAATAAATCTATAGTTCTTGAGGAGTTCCTTTAGACCAGTCATGTGTCTAGAAGCCCCGCTATCAACATGCCATAGATATCTCATGAGTGTGATCAACCATTTCTGTAACTTATTCTGAAATACAAAAGAAAACACAAGAAATACACATATAAATACAAGAAACTCTATGTACAATCACGACTCAAACCTTTACTTAATTGACTTTGGGAATCCAGGTCTGGTTTAGTTTTGATCTGTTGTGATTTTCACCCAAAACTGACTCTTGTCTTTTCAAAATTTTTGTGGTTTTATCAAAAACTTTTACTGTTTCTTGAAGGTTTTTAATCTGATCAGAAAGACAGTTTAGTGCTATGATGTCACTGGATTTTAAATGACATGTTTTAACCACATGACCCCCATTTCCACATCTAAAGCATTTTGAGTGCTTTGGCTTGATCTTTGGAGAGGGTCTGGATGATGATGGTTGTGATGCTCTTTTCTTGATCTTGCTTGAGCATGAGCTTTCACTGGAACATGGTTCATCAATGTTGTTGTTGTTTGATTCTTCATTTGTGTTGCAGTCTGGCTCGCTGATGTCGCTTTCTGTATCACTCTGTGATTCTTCAGGAATTGAGTTATCTGTTTCACTTTGTGATTCTTCAAAACATGACATATCTGTGGATGATGGAGTAAACTCTGGAATTTCTTCAGTAAGAAATTTCCCGAACCTGTTTCTTTTTAGTTCTGGTACAAACGGAGATGGTCTATATACATTTTCATTATCAGAGAATGCATCATTAAGATCAACACAAACTGGCATAACATTGTCAACACAAATATCTGAGCGTTTGATAGGATTCTTCCTATCATCAGGGTCCACAACGCCCTTTAAATAAAGTTTAGAAGTTAATGTACTACAGTCATCCGACCTAGATAAACTATTACAGTTATCCATCCAAGACAAACTATTACAATCATCCAGTTTAGTTAAGTTATTACATTCATCCGAATTCAAAATAGTTTTAGACTTGTCATTACTCCAGATGAACCAATTCACTGTAGAGTAATTGGAACCTGGGTGACCTAACCCCATCGTTTGTCCACCACAACTCTCATCATCGTCCACCTGATCCTGTTGGGTCACATCTGCACTGCTTTTACTTATATTAGAGTTTGACTCAGATTTGACACATTCCTTTTCAAAAAGATCATTTTTTGGATGTGGTTTTGGAATGGGTATATATTCACTTTTGCTTAAAGGTAAAAACAGAGATTTTACAATTCCCTTTTTATCCTTATACCCAATTCCATCTTTGACGAATGATTTCCTTGAACAATTAAGGATATCTGTATGAGCATGCTTGCTTACATTCCATTTGTCCACAACAATTTGGAGATGATTTGTTTCATTTCTAGATTTTTCTAGTTTTTCTGTTAAGTCATTTATTAAAAAAATCTTTTCTGAAAACAAATTCTTTTAGAGTTTGCATAGCAGCTATAGTTTCATTTAACTTTCGCTGATATGCTAACTCATTTTCTTTCATTTCAGTGTTGATTTTTCGGATGTCATCCATTTCTCTTAAAATTTTCCTATTGTGGGACAAACAGTAAGCAACAGCTGTAACACACCTTGGTGAGCACAACTTTGATTTTATTTCAAGAGGAATACTTACCAGATCTCTTTCCTCAACTGTCTTGGGCACGTTCTGCAGCTTCTCATTTGCTTTGCTGGTGGAGGTCTTCTCAGCTACGAGTGCTTCCTCAGACGCGGCTTCTTTTCCTTTATCTACCACTAGCACTCCTTTCAGACCTGCATTCTCCAGCGTTCCACCCTTCGGCATCTCCGCCGATGACCCTTCCAGAGAGTTCACGCCGTGTGTGGATTTAGTGCAGATTTTGGCCATCAAAGCCTTGTTCACATCAGCTTCAACCGCAGCAGCCTCCTCTCCCCAATCAAAGTCCTCAACCACCAACGCCTTCTGTTGATTCGCTTCCCTTCCATCAGTTATTGCCACCATCCTTTTTGTCGGCTTGATTTCTGCTTGACTTAGAGTGGGGCACTCATACTTGAAGTGCCCAAGAGTCTTGCAGTTGTAGCATCTAATCTTAGACTTATCAAAACCCGCTTTTCCCATACCAACTCTTCGACCAGTTCTATCTTGAAATCTCTTTACCCTCAGAGTAATCATGGCCATCTGCCATTTCAAATCCATTTCCTCCATATCATCCGAGTCAACCTGATACATGTCTTCAGGATTCATCATCTCACTCTTAATTTCACCTGTCTTCAAAGCCTCGAAGCTAGACATGAAGGTGTTGAAGAGTTCAACATGTTCGTTTGCAAGCTTTGTAAGCTGTGCGTTAAGTGTCTTTGCAGCTGTGTTAGAGTATGAGACTGTCTTTCCCGAACTTGAACTACCACCACCCATTGCATCCACATATGCATGTGACAAGCTTGAACCCATGTTGCCTATGGGAGTCATCAATGCCAGATTCTTCATAGCAGTGCTGGGCACGACTTTCGGAGCAATCTGGTTCATCTCCCTTTTCGTGATGTCCATTTCGAAAGACTTTAGAGTGTTGATGAGATCAGCCAAGGTAGATTGAGCATCTAGATACTCTTTTCTGATCAACATGCACTGTATGCTCCATTCTTTGGGCAGGGAGTCGAGCAGTTTCTTGATGGAATTTCGGTTGTTGACGGGAATTCCTGCCTTCTTCATCTTGGTTAACATACTCATGAATCTTTCGATATGCGAGCTCAAGCTTTCACCACGAATGCTACCGAACATGTCATATTCTTTCTGCACCATATCTTGCTTATATTGGCGCATTTCTTCATTCCCTTCATAGTACTCATTTAACGCAAACCACAGATCGTGTGTAGTGCCATATTCCTCAAACATGTTATAAACATCGTTTGATAAGGCCATGGTAAGGGCACCATAAGCCTTATGGTCTCTCTGAAGTAGCTGTTTATCGACATCAGTGAAGGTGGTTGGATCAGGGTTAAACTCTTCTCCTGTGGCAGTGGTTCTCATTGGAATGTGTGGACCTAACTGGATAGAAGTCCATTGGGTGAAGTCCGTGACATAGAAGAACGACCTCATTCGATTCTTCCAAGTTCCATAATCTTCTACACCTTTTAACTTAGGAACTCTAGTTGTTGTTCCAGTTTCAAGTTCTTGTTGAGTGATAGGATTTACAGTTGAGTGGTTATCGTTATCGGCCATGATTTAAGTTAATTTTAAGAGTTTGGTTTTTCAGATTTTATAGTTAACAGTCCAGAAAATTTGTCCACAGTCCTTAAGTGCGCAACGAAGTACGCAGTTGTCCAGATCAAGTACGCAGTGCCTGTAACAATGTAAACAACCTTGTCAAGATGTGTGTCTTTTGATAAGTACGCAGTCTTGCAAGTACACGTGTAGCTGTTGTTTCTTGATAAGTGCGCAGATCAGTCAGCACTTGGGCATGGTAAGTGCTCAGTCTGCGTACTAAACGAAGTACGCAGACACTTAAACACTCGTTTAAGATTTAAGTGCGCAGAAACCCTAGCCAAGTACTCAAAACTACACCTCTCAATAAGTGCGCACAACACCAAGATTTCTGTTTAAGTGCGCAGAAACCCTAGTTAAGTGCTCAAGACAATGAAAAGCAATAAGTACGTACAGACTTAGTTGCGTACTAAAATAAAAGGTCTAAGTACTAAGATAAGCACAAGTATGCAGTTTATGAGCTAAGTACTCACACCAAGAAATAAGTACTCAACGTATGAAATAAGTGCTCAACATATGAAATAAGTGCGCAAAACGGGCTGTGAAAAACACAAAAACTCAGCTAAATTCTATCCAAAACTTTTTCATTCCATTCTGAAGTGCTTGGATGAAATTTCTACTTAAAATGAACCATTTTTAACTTTCAGAAACACAATTTCCACGAAATTTGAAGCAAAAATATAAGAAAAAACACCCAAATTTAAAAGTTCATAAAAAAAATCTTGATAATAAAAACTAACAAGATGAGGGTTTTGGTATCTT